>BJKM01000345.1:0-617500 GCA_015082035.1 Chaenogobius annularis | reverse complement strand
TTTGACTGGAATGAGTGTCCCTGCTGTGATGTCACTTCCTGTCATTTTTCATTTACAGCTTTTTCAACGTTTTCTCTACAAATACCTGCTTGATTGGTGTAAAACTATCATTTATATGTAAAACAGGTATAAAAACACAGAATAAAGTCAAAATTAGAACATCGTTAAAACGTGTCAGGCACTTTTAACTGTGATATTTTTTTGGGGGCACCAACTCGATCTCTGATAAAGCGTTTGTTCACTTTTTACTGTTTGTATGAATGATTTGCAGTCTTTACACACAAACCTGCCTCAGCAAACGGAGCATTTCATAAAAAGTGAAACTGGTCATTTTATGGCTTCGGTTAGATAATATCAACTGTCGTCAGATAAGGTTTGTGGGTCGGGTGCTGCCGCGTGCTGCTCTTCAAAGTAAACCTCAAACGCTCTAAATAGGACTAAACGAGTAGCATTTATTGGCTGAATGTGATAGTTTTTTTTACCATGACGTATTCCCCCTTAATGAGTTTGTAAGTGTGTGTTTTTTTTGTGCTTTTCGGGCTATTTTGGAAACTACTTTAAGTGAAAATCCAGCAGAAACGTCCAATTTAATAGTAATTAGAGAGATAATAAAGACTAACTGCTTGATTATTGCCTATTTTATTTTGAAAAGAAATATAGCAATATATATTTTAACAGCAGCGATAATTTTGGTCTTTTTTTTTAACCTAAATTCTGATATTTTATTGGAAATCGATGAACAAAATCAATGAATTTCTGGTCGTCGTTTCCTGTTTTTTCACCTCACGTTCGAGCGTCGCGTTTGGTTTGTTTTCGATTGCGTCACAAACCAGACCTGCCGAAGGCTTGGGAAAGACTCGGCGCGAGCGCAGACGCCCCCTCCAGGCGTGTGACGTAAGCGCGTTGGCGTTTGGGGCCGCTGACGGGGTAAACGCCAGGCTAAACGCCGGGCGTGTCCGAGTGTCATCGCCGTCGTCACGCTTTTAAAAATAGCGCAAACGCACCACTCAAGCCTTTTGGAATTTGTTTTCAAGTTATTGTTTCGTGTCAGACGTGTCTAGACCTGGATAGTCCTGGTTAAGTCCTAGTTTAGACCTGATCTAGTCCTGGTTTAGTCCTGGTTTAGTGCTGGTTTAGTTCTGGTTTAGTCCTGGTTTAGACCTGGTTTAGTCCTGGTCTAGTCTTGGTTTAGTCCTTGTTTAGTCCTGGTTTAGTGCTGGTCTAGTCTTGGTTTTGTCCTGGTTTAGTCCTGGTTTCGTTCCGGTTTAGTCCTGGTCTAGTCCTGGTCTAGTCCTGGTCTAGTCCCGGGCTCATGGGCCAGTATCGTATCATTTACTTCGCGTTGACAATACATTTTAAACTTGTGCGTAACCGTGGGACCAACGAGGACATGACAAAGAGACCCGCACGGAGCCCAGAGCCCCAGCCCAGAGCCCCCAGCCAGAGCCCCCACCCAGAGCCCCAGCCCAGAGCCCCCAGCCGGAGCCCCCAGCCCAGAGCCCCCAGCCAAAACCCCCAGCCCAGAGCCCCCAGCCCAGAGCCCCCAGCCCAAAACCCCCAGCCCAGAGCCCCCAGCCCGGAGCCCCCAGCCCAGAGCGCCACTCCTCATGAAACTGGCTCGAGTCACCAACACTCAAAGCCTTTCGTGGTGGTTTTATCTTCATGTTTGTTTCTTCTGACACAATGAGACTTTGGTCAATGAACGTTCAATACACGCGTTTTTAGAAGCGTCAGAAAAACACGGGCGTCGCGAGCGGAACACGTCCGAACTGCACTTTCCAAAACGGCCACGGCAAAACCGAGCGGGATATTGACTTTTCCACGGTGACTATTTTCAAAGTGTACGTATTTGAGAAGAGCCACGTCGACGTTTACAGCGCGTTTTATTTGTTCAGCCGCTCATTCTCAAATTGAATTAACCACTCGAGGCGCGCTGAGACTGTGAGCTTTTCCCTGATGCAGCACGAGGGGGGGGGCACCAGGTGTGTGTGTGTTTGTGCGCGCGCATACAGAACAAAGCACTTCCCCTTCAGCGCGCGGCAGGTGGAGACGACACGCCCTTTTCGCGCCTGTCGTGTGACCGTTGGCCTGTCGGGAAGCGCTCACGACGCAGACTCAGAGCTATTACCGGAGTACCTGCTGTGGCACTGAACCAGGGACTCAACCCAGGACTCAACCCAGGACTCAACCCAGGACTCAGGACTCAACCCAGGACTCAACCCAGGACTCAACCAGGACTCAACCCAGGACTCAACCAGGACTCAACCCAGGACTCAACCCAGGACTCAACCCAGGACTCAACCCGGTCTGAGGAGAGGACTTGAGCGTGTTTTTTCAAGCAGAATGAGGACCAGGAATGGCAGAAGTGGACTGACTTGATTAAACCGGGACTGAAGCTGGACTGGACCAGGTCTAAAGTAGAACTAGACCACGTTTAGAAATGAACCAAACCATGTCCAAAGAGGACGAGACCAGGATGTGGGATTACTCTCGCTAGGACTAAACTAGCATTAAAGATAAGACTTAACAAGGTCCTGAACCAGCACCAAACGGAGGTCTGAGGAGAGGACTAAACCAGGACCAAACGGAGGTCCGAGGAGAGGACTAAACCAGGACCAAACGGAGGTCCGAGGAGAGGACTAAACCAGGACCAAACGGAGGTCTGAGGAGAGGACTAAACCAGGACCAAACGGAGGTCCGAGGAGAGGACTAAACCAGGACCAAAACGGTGGTCTAAGTGGAGGACTAAACCAGGACCAAACAGAACTAAACCAGGACTAAATCAGGTCTAGACCAGGAATTGCAAAGACATTGAACATTTGCAGTGTTTTATTCTTCATCAATGGATTAATTTTGACTTTTGAGTCTCCACTCTTCAATACTTTTTTAATATTTCCTGCTTTTAAAAAAAATATTATTATTGTATTTATTTATTTTTATTTTAATGCTTCCTTTTTTAAAATTTTTAATTTTTTTTTAATAACGCGTCTCAAGCATTTCCCGGACGTTTTCCCGTCACATTTTTGGACTTTTTTTAAGAGATTTTTTTCGCCCCCGATGAAGTGAAGGGGCTCGTTACGCGAGTGAAAATGGTGCGTTTCGGCCGCCTCTCGTCTTGGCACAGCTGGGACGTGCTGCAGGACGTCCCGGAGACCCCCCCGGCCGAGACCATCACCCCCGTCGACTGTCAGGTGAGCCTGGCTTCACCAGATCAGGCTCAAAACGTTATCCAATTCGAAACCACAAACGAGTTCTGAAATGCTCGCGATTCGTGCGGTTTTTTTTTGTGCGTTTGAGGTTCCGGTGGTCTCCCAAACGCCAACGCTCCTCAGTGTGTTTTTCAACGGCGAAAGTGGATTTGATGGAGGCGAGACGTATAATTTACGTGCAATAAACGAAAACGAGTAAACGAAACGGCGCGTCGTGTGCACTTTGAGCAGAATCCTACTTTTGAAAAATGCAAATCGCAATCAGATATTCGGCCAAAATGTGGCAAAAAGAGTCCCTCCTCCAAACAAAGTGATTTATTTTATTTATTTGCAGTTTTGCGGTTGATTTGACAGTCCTCGTTTAAGATTTAAAATTGTATTAATTTGATGAAAAGCAACAATTTGTTCTGATTATTTTTATCTGGGAAAAAGCACAGAAATATCAAGCTCTGGTCCTGATCTGGTCTTGATCTGATCTGGTCTTGATCTGGTCTTGATCTGTCCTGATCTGGTCTTGAGCTGGTAATCTGATCTCAAGTCTTTTGTTGTGTGGCTGTTGATCTGGTCTTGATCTGGTCTTGATCTGGTCCTGATCTGGTCTTGATCTGGTAATCTGATCTCAAGTCTTTTGTTGTGTGGCTGTTGATCTTGTGATGATCTCGTCAAGTCGTTGCAGGTTCTGTCTCGTTATTTGCCTTATTAGACTTAATCAGGAGGTAATGCAGGTGTCGGTGTTCATGGTCCATCAGGAGGTAATGCAGGTGTTTCATGGTCCATCAGGAGGTAATGCAGGTGTTTCATGGTCCATCAGGAGTAATGCAGGTGTTTATGGTCCATCAGGAGGTAATGCAGGTGTTTCATGGTCCATCAGGAGGGTAATGCAGGATGCATGGTCCATTATGGTCCATCAGGCCATCAGGTAATGCAGGTGTTTATGGTCCATCAGGAGGTAATGCAGGTGTTTATGGTCCATCAGGAGGTAATGCAGGTGTTTATGGTCCATCAGGAGGTAATGCAGGTGTTTATGGTCCATCAGGAGGTAATGCATGGTCCAGTTCATGGTCCATCAGGAGGTAATGCAGGTGTTATGGTCCATCAGGAGGTAATGCAGGTGTTATGGTCCATCAGGAGGTAATGCAGGCTGTTTATGGTCCATCAGGAGGTAATGCAGGTGTTTATGGTCCATCAGGAGGTAATGCAGGTGTTCATGGTCCATCAGGAGGTAATGCAGGTGTTCATGTCCATCAGGAGGTAATGTTCATAGTCCATCAGGAGGTAATGCAGGTGTTTATGGTCATCGTTGGTCTGTTCTGGTGCAGAAGTCGCACTGATAAGACTCACGTTAAACTCACTGGGGGTTTTCTCTTGAGTTTCTTTTTCCTGCTTCGCTTGCATGTGACACGATAACAGCGGCGCATGAAGGTCGTTAATCAAGCTCCACCTGATCAAGGAGAGCGGCTATCAGTGAGCCGGTGGCACCCAGGGGCACCGAGGGGCTAAAACCCCCCCTCTCTGCAGGCGTTACACTGTTCTGTGTTATTACTTTTTATTTAACGGGAAAATATCCTCAAAATGTCACATGTAACAGGAAACTGAAACCTACGAATACATCTTTTGTATTGTAAATACTGTTGGTGTGTTTGGACTGTACTTAAAGGTGCACGATGCCACTTGCTTGTTTCCATGGAGATGTTACTTCTTGCCTGGAGTGTTCCACAGTATGGCAAAGCAATAAACCATCACTTATTCTTGTTTGATTTCCTTAAAAATACTGCAAATGTGAATGCTTTTCTTACAAGTTAAATGCCCTGCTGTGGAACTTTCCTGGCAAAGCAATATCATCTCCAAGGAGACGAACAGGTGGCAGATCCTCCACCAGAAAAGTGACACAGTGAACCTTTAGGATCGTACTTGTTAGACTTGATTAGTTTGACCATAATCACTCAAATGACTTGAATTCTGAAATCATGCTTTTAGGTTTTGACTTGCACTGTAAACACGCGTTTTGAGCGCGGTTGCTGCTGTTGTTGTTGTTGTTGTTGTTGTTGTTGTTGTTGTTGTTGTGTGACTTTTAATGGCGGTTGGCAGCCTAAAGATGCATTTACCGCCACCTACTGTAGTTGTACGTCTTCAAAGTATGTGTTTTACGCTGTACCATTTTATGGTAAAAAGGAGAGCGCGAAAGAGAGAGAGAGAGAGAGAGAGAGAGAGACCTGACTCCTCTTGCTCGTCGCCATGGAAATATTCCTTTGTCGCGTCATGAAACGTCTTTATCTCCATGAAGAACGTTCTGGCGCAGTCGAAAAGAAGTCTAAAGAATGAAGTCGCTTTCTCTATCTTTTTCTCTTTTTTGCTCTTTCCCTCTGTCCTTTTTTTTTTTTTTTTTTTTACGGTACAGCGTAAAACACATACTTTGAAACGTTCAACTACAGAAGACGTTCAACTACAGAGAGACGTTCAACTACAGAAGAACGTTCAACTACAGAAAGAGGCGCAACTACAGAAGAGGCGCCAAACTACAGAAGAGCGCAAACTACAGAAGAGGCGCAACTACAGAAGAGGCGCAACTACAGAACTACAGAAGACGTTAACTAGAGAAGACGTTAAACTACAGACGACGTTCAACTAACTGAAGACTGCAACTGCAGACTACAGAAGACGTGCAAACTACAGAAGACGCGCAACTACAGTAGGTGGCAGTAAATGCACCCTTTCGGCTGCCAACCGCCATTAAAAGTCACACTGTTCAGCCCATCGTCCAAAGAATAAAGTCCAAAAGAATAAGTCCAAAGAATAAAGTCCAAAATAAAGTCCAAAGAATAAAGTCCAAAGAATAAAGTCCAAAATAAAGTCCAAAGAATAAAGTCCAAAGAATGAAGTTCCAGAATGGCGGTAATGTAACACTATGGAAAACATACCGACCGCCATAAAACACCACCAAAGAATAATAATAATGGCGGTAATGTAACACTATGGATTACCAACCGCCATATGACACAGAAGACGAAGAACAAGACCTTCTGTTTTCATGGACGACCTCGCTTTACCGTACATGTACTTCTTTAACTCTTTCGTATCTGAATGTATTATACAGTTTTATATATTATATTTATGTCAACTGGGACTTTTTAATCCTCATTTCAAAATACATGAATTGAAACTATTTTAAATGTGACGTGTTTTGTTTTCGATTTGGTGAGACGAGTTTAGATTTGGTGTTCCACTTTGGTCTTGATCTGAACGTGACGTACGACAGGTTTGTACCACGTTCTGATTTTGACTTTATTTGTCTTGTACTCTTATACCTGTTGTACATATACGTGATAGTTTTACACCGATCGAGCCGGTATTTGTGGAGAAAACTGTAGAAAAACTGTAGAAAGTGACATCACACTAGCGATCACACAGACTTATTTGACTTATTAACTTTCTAACTTTTTCCACATGTGTAGTCACCTCCGTTTGCCGTGACACTTTTGGTCCCTCTTTTAACACAATCGTGGCCTTTTTAAAGATCGGCCCTCTTCCAGGCCAAGGGTAACCCCCCCCCCCCCCGGGTGATAAGATAAGGCCGTGAGTGGACGCGCGCCGCTCGATGTGGTTCCCAAACGCCGGTGCTGAACAGCGGCGTCCGTACAAAGTCGAATGCGTTTAGTCACAGCAAAAATGCCACAAAAAACCCGATTAAAACTGCGTCCTAATCAAAACTGAGACTTTTTATCGACAAAAACAAACCTTGAATCATTTCTTTGGATGTTAATCTTTTTCATCTTTATTGCGGTTTCCACTGGGTCTTTATTGTTCCGACATGAGATGTGTTGAATGTGCTTATCTGGAAGTGAAACGTGCCCATCTGAACGCGCCGTGAACAAAGGGACTTTCCTGCTCGCGCCTTTTCCTCGTATTGTCACACGACAGAAACGAGCTTGTCTTAAAGGTCGTCGGGAAATGCACCGGTCGTTCAGATAAAGCAGACGAGCCAGACTTACAGTTAACGCAGTGTTTTTCAAGAGAATACTACTGCTACTGCTACTACTACTACTACTGCTACTGCTACTGCTGCTACTGCTACTGCTACTGCTACTACTGCTACTACTGCTACTACTGCTACTACTGCTACTGCTACTGCTACTGCTCTACTACTACTGCTACTGCTACTACTACTACTGCTACTGCTACTGCTACTGCTACTACTACTACTGCTACTGCTACTGCTACTACTGCTACTGACTACTACTGCTACTGCTACTGCTACTGCTACTACTACTACTACTACTACTACTACTGCTACTGTACTACTGCTACTGCTACTGCTACTACTATGCTACCTTTCTACTGCTACTGCTACTGCTACTGACTACTACTACTTAGCTACTACTACTACTACTGCCTACTGCTATCGCTACTGCTACTGCTACTACTACGCTACTACTGCTACTGCTACTACTGCTACTGCTACTGACTACTACTACTACTACTGCTACTACTACTGCTACTGCTACTGCTACTGCTACTACTGCTACTACTACTACTACTACTACTACTACTGCTACTAAGCTGACTGCTACTGCTACTGTACTTTACTGCTGCTCTACTGCTACTGCTGCTACTACTGCTTACTTCTGCTACTGCTACTGCTGCTACTGCTACTGCTGCTACTACTGACTACTACTGCTACTGCTACTGCTGCTACTGCTGCTACTGCTACTACTACTGTTACTACTACTGCTGCTGCTACTGCTACTGCTGCTGCTGCTACTGCTGCTACTACTGCTACTGCTACTACTACTGCCTGCTGCTACTACTACTACTACTGCTACTACTACGCTACTGCTACTTACTACTGCTACTGCTACTACTGCTACTGCTGCTTATGCTACTACCTGCTACTACTGCCCTACTACTACTGCTACTGCTACTACAACTACTACTACTATATATAGTACTATATATAGTATACTATAGCCACTACTACCACCACTACCCACTGTGATCCACTGGGACAGGTTTTGAGGTCTGATCCACTGGGACAGGTTTTGGGTCTGATCCACTGGACAGGTTTTGGGTCTGATCCCCGGGGACAGGTTTTGGGTCCGATCCACTGGGACAGGTTTTGGGTCTGATCCCGGGGTCTGTGTTTCAGCGGTGTGCGATCGAGAGCGTGTGAGTGGTTCTTTGCTGTTGAAAGTGCTTTAAGATCCAAGACAATGACGACAAAAGCTTTTCTGATTCTATTCAAATGTGACCAGAATCGACAGTATCAATACTCTCCGATACTGATCCAATGAGCCGTTTTGTTCGTACCAACTTCAACCCAGTCAATATTGACACGTGGACCTCATTTTAAAGCTCAGAACCGACATTTTTAAGTTTATTTTTGGAATGTTTTGCTGTTGTAAAGTCAGTGTAATGATATTATCAGCAGATTATTGTGGCATCAACAACATTTTGACATCACGTTATCAAAAAACGTCACGGTATCGGTTGATATCGGAGATGGGCAGACGCTCCAAAAGTCCAAGATCCATATCAGAAATAATAAAAGCTGATTGGTTAATCCCTAAATGTGGATTAACATGACAAAACGGGCCTCGTCACTTCTGTAAATGAGGAGGTTCAACATGTGTGCGTTTTCGTTTTTGGATGCGTCTCATATAAAATGTCCCGTAATTGAAATAATAATTGAACAGAGAGGGGACTTATCAATCATAATCATTTATCTGGACTATAAAAAACTTAACTTTATAAAAAAAGAGGCCGTTAAACCACAAAGACGGCAACATTATTTAATCAAAATGGCAAAAAAAAAAGCATTCGCAATATATATTTTTCATCGATAAATTCAGAATTCGTTTTTTTGCATCCACATTTATTGACACAACCAGCAAAAATAAGAAATGTAAAAAAACATCAGTAAATACAATAAATGATCTGTAAATATTCACAATATTTCAACCTTTTATTTGGTTTTTAAAAAAATACTTTAAATACAGTTTGACTTGTTGACTAATCAAAAAATAATAATTGCTTTTCAACGACAATAAAACAATTCAAAATCCAATCAAACACAACTCTAGAACTAATCAAGACAAGAAAGCATGACACAGACGACCTCCAGACCCCGCCTCCGAATATGCAAGCCCGCCTCCTGGCACCGCCTCTTCCTTGCCTGCACTGCCCCCAGCCCTCTTCCTTCCTGCCTGCTCTGCCCCCCACCCCCCCCCCACCGGTTGCTATGACAAAAGACCAGAGTCCGGAGGAAATGCAGGGACTCACTCGCCGCTCACTGTTTGGACAACGACACGACGCGGGCGCACAAAGACCCTCAGCCGGGACCCTCTCACCTCGGGACGTTGGTCTTTTAGTGCCGCGTTTGTTCTGGCGGCGAGAGAACGAAGGAGTCGCAGGAGAAGAGAAAAGGGGCAGCAGAACGTCGGGCGATGATCCAAGACGTTTGAAGGATTAGGATGGTGTTTGTGAATTTGGAAATGTCCATGGCGTCAGTGGTAAGCGCTTTTATTTACACCTAAAAACCCACAGTTGTTGCGTTTTGCAGCTCCAGAAAACACAATATTTATGGAGAGTACTTCTTGCACCTTTAGCAGACACGATATTTATGTAGAAAAGTTATACAAAATCATCTGCGTTTTGCCCCTTCTTCAAACTGTATGTAGAAAAAGGCAGAAAAATTCAAAATATAAAATACTTTTTGCACCTTTATTTAACGCAATATTTATGGAGAAAAATTCTAATTCTAAAATACTTTTTGCACCTTTATTTAATGCAATATTTATGTAGAAAAATTCAAAATAGAAAATACTTTTTGCAGCTTTAGCTAACGCAATATTTATGTAGAAAAATTCAAAATATAAAATACTTCTTGCACCTTTATTTAATGCAATATTTATGTGGAAAAATTCAAAATATAAAATACTTTTTACAGCTTTATTTAACACAATATATATGTTGAGAAATTCCTACTACAAAATACCTCCATTTGATGCTTTTTTATTTTATGGAAATGCTTTTTTATTGTGTTTTTATTTTATTTTATTACTCCAGTTATAGTGGTTCTTTTTTGTTGTTTTTTGCCATGTTTTGGTTGTCGTTGAAACCTTTTTTTGTTTTTATCTTCAATCATTCATTTACAGTTTTGTTTTACATTTTGTTGTCCAAAAAAGTGCACTAAAGCAACAAAAAAATACATTACAATAGCAATATTCAACCAGTTTCTCAAATTGCATTATGTTTTTTTATTGTCCAGTCTTAAAATGGGAAAAAAATAAATACATAATAATAATAATAATTGGCAAAACTTAAAGACCAAATGATTCTGTGGTAGAATTATTTATAATATTTCCTGTTCATGTGAAAAGCAGCCGTCTTTGCCTGTGGTTTCGGTTTGCATATTTTGCCTGTGAAAACTGGCTCCGGACCAAGCGCTTCCTCATGGTTTCTTTTTCATCCGGGGCAACCACTTTTGACTTTGAAAATGATTTACCACGGGGGGTTTTTTCCGCCCCCCGCGAAGACTTGAAACGCTGAAAAACTGTTGAATATTTTTTGACAAACGACTGCGCTTAAGTCACTTACTCTAGGAACAAAGTCTAGGCCAAATCACAGGACTTTCCGTGTTTGCTTTGTATTTAGTCTTGAGTTTGGACTAACTTAAGTAGTTTACGCTTTAGTTGGTTTATAAAGACGTGTTGGGAAGCGCAAGAGTATTCACTTTCTTTGTTTTCAGTTGGTGGGATTCGTTTTTTGGATCGTGTTGTGGTTTTGCCTTGATCGTAGCGAAACGGGTTTAAATAACGTGAAAGTTGTGACATATGAAAGGTGTTTTTTTACGATTGTCCAATTTTTACACCGATCGAGCAGGTATTTGTGGAGAAAATGTTGAAAGAGCTGTAGAAAATGACAGGAAGTGACATCACACTGGGAAGTTTATGCAGAATTTACACAAAGAAACAACTTTTTTTTTGACTCTCTAAAAATGGTGACATTAGATATGTTTTGCCCCAGTGTTTGCTGGGTAATTTCCTAGTGTGATGTCATCAGTTACAAACAGGAAGTGACATTATAAACCTAATAAATGTGCTATTCTGGGATAGCATTTTCATAATTTTTATCTGAACTGCGTTTTAGTTCACCGAGCCATCCAGCCTGTAGGGGGCACTTTAATATTTGATTCTAACATTGACACGTGTTTTGCTAGTTGTTTGAATCTCTTTTTTTCTCAGATTTTCACATTTATTTCAATTAAAAACTGCTTCGTAATCTCGCAACGCTTGAATTCACATTTAATTCACCAAAAGAATCCACTTTTTTAACATCTTTCCATCTTCTTTTGACTGGTTTCGACGTCGCTCGCGTCTTTTCACAAACTCGCCTTCGTCCAGCGTTTTGACAGTTTGAACAAAGCCCCAAAAGCTCGTCGGGACGTGTCCAGGGGCCGACTTTTCCGCGTTTGTCCTCGTCCCTTCCTCGCACCTGCGTCCTTGGCTCTTCGGCCCACATTTCCCCCTCCCGGATCCCATTGAAAGCGCACAAAACCGGCCCATATAGAACAGAAGCGCTCGCGACTCCACTGGCCGCTTCAGCTTCAGAGGTCTGATTTACCTTGTCGTTTGGGCCGCCGCTCGCTCACAATGGGCCACGGACGCGCTGCCATAAAAGGGCACGCAGCGCTTCTACATAATATTTACATTTCACAGCGTGCGTTTGGTGGTTCCATGTGCATTCTTCTGGCGTGTTATCAGCGGATTTGTCCCGGGAACAGTCAATACGTCTTATTAAAGGTGAAACTGTAGGCGCTTTTTACATATGATAAAACCAGGAACTGCAGTAACTATAACACAGACCTCGTTTTATGTGACAATGAGAGGCAGAACAACTGTTAAAATGTGTTTCTTGGCCAAAGTTTT
Source organism: Chaenogobius annularis (assembly GCA_015082035.1). NCBI lineage: Eukaryota > Metazoa > Chordata > Actinopteri > Gobiiformes > Gobiidae > Chaenogobius > Chaenogobius annularis. The sequence continues at coordinate 605,367 of BJKM01000345.1, read as the reverse complement.
GACCTGGGAGCATTTGTTTTGCTCAAATTTAACTTTAAACATGAAAAAGTAGTTTGTTGCTCCGACTGTTTTGAGGTGTTCGATTATAGAAAAAACATGACTCTATAATATGAATATAAAGCTTTAAACCCTTTGGACACCACATTCCCTGCTAATTTTATTCTTTACTTAACCTGAGTTCTCTCTGGTCCTGCCCAGCCCTGTTTATTATTTTTTATTTATTATTATTATTATTATTATTATTATTATTATTATTATTATTATTAATATTACTATTACTATTACTATTATTATTTTATTATTATAATTATTATTATTTTACTATTATTATTATTAACATTACAGTTTGTTTTATGTACGTTTTTGTTGCTGTATGTTTTTTTTGGGGGGGTTTTTAAGAGAAAAAATTTTTTGATTTTGTCTTTTAAAAAATGAAAAAAATAATGACATGAATCACGTTTATCTAAATCCGAAGTGAAATTGTGAAATTCAAATGATTTTTGGTCAGCGAGAATGTGACCTAAAATTACGAAGGAAAAAAATAAAATAATGAAAGGAATCGACGTCTACAACTAACAGTAATAATAAGTGTTTTACCACTCACGGAAACATTGTGCTCATTAGACACTCTTATGAACGAATGATAATCATTTCTATTGCTCAGTTATGCATTTTTTGTAAACTATTAAAGCAATAATCATAATTGAAATGCGAGTAATGGCACGGTTAGAGATGAAGGACGCTTTAATTGCCACAGCAAACAATTTCCCAAACACTTTTCCTAAACATTTTTGTTGTTCCTGTTGTTCATCTGTTTTTCTACAACCGTTTCCTAGATCTTCTTCTTTTTAGACGTCAGGGACACGCTAAATACTGCGCGCGCTGTAGACTTTTATGCATTTGTTATTTGACTGCAGCAGCGCTAAAAATCAGAATGACGTGATGTCACCTGCAAAAAAGGGTGTGTTTAAGTGGCTTTAAAACGACCGTCTGGAAAGTGTAGAACGTTTAAACATTTTATAAAAGCAGTTTATTTTTTAAGAATTGTTTATTTTTTTAAGTTATTTTTGTCTATATTTGTCTAAGTCTGAGCAAAGGAGAGAGAAAAGTCCCCAAAACGAATAATTCATAATAATTATAATCATAATCCTCATAATAATCATCATAATAATCCTAATCATAATAATCATCATAATCAAATAATAGTAATAATAATAACACATCCCCTCGGCCTGTTGGCGTCACATGCAGATCCAGAAGTTTAATGCCAATACAGGAATACTTCTGAAAAAGCAACAATATCTCCATGGAGACGAGTCAGCAACGGGTCATTCATTGGGAAAAGTCCGCACTGCACCTTTAAGTAAGTGTGTTTTCACTGTTTGTTGGCGTTTCAGTGACAGCTCGGTTACATAAGTAACGCTGATGACGTCTGAATGACCTGATCATTTAAATGTGATCCCAGGATTCACTCATTCATTCACTCAGAGAGTCGACGGCCACGCCCACTTCAGGGGGCGTCCACCTCCATCTCCCTTTGAGCCCATGATCTCGTCAAGCAAACGCAAAACGTGACGAGCTTTTTGTGATCCTTTTTTGTGAATACATTATCTTGGTATCAGTGCGAGATAGGGCCACTTTGATGAACTGGTGATCCTCGGGCTGCGACGCTTGACCCACTGATTGTGACTTTAGTCGACTGTGAAAAGCCAGCTCAGTCGTACGTCTTTAAAACCTCACGAAAAGACCTTTTTACGACAAACTGTTTCTTATTTATAACAATAATACACTTTATTTGTAAATTATCTCTTTGTAGAAACGATCGGTCACAATATTTCTACATTTATTTGGTGGATAAACGGTCGACGACTAAAATAATCGTTAGTTTTCAGCACTAACTTTAGCTCAAGAATGCAACAAACGGCAAATATAAGAAAAGTCTGAAATTGTTGCGCGCTGCAGATTGATAAAGTTTAAATTTGAACGTACAATTTCTTTCCACGTTTGTTTTATCCCTCTAAAAATGTGACTTTGTGTTTATTTTGACTTCATACCAATTCTTAAAACTCAAAAGTCGTTCACATTTGTGTTTTATGAGACAAAGAAGATCCTTAAACTTTCTTTGTCTTTGTCAGTTTTTAGTGTTGTTTTTTTCTCGCGTGTTTTTGTTTGTCGTCATCGTCGCCGCGATGAAGGAATGCCGTAGCACATTTCAAACCTCTGTCACTGCTGCGGAATGCGGGCCCTCGAGTTGAGGGTCATCGGCCCCCAGCGTCGTCCGTCAGATTCCTCCACGTTGGCGCTCGCGGCGGTAAAAACAAGCGTTTCCTCAGAGACCACACGGGCCCCTGTTTGTTTACTCGGCCCGTGCCTCGTAAAGGGTAAAGTGGCTTGTGAGATGGGACAATGGGCTGTGGGGGTGTCCAAATGTCAAGTTTTACTGTGACATTTTTGAACAACACAGTATTTGGACCGTAACAACTACAGTGAAATCAGCTTATTTCAAATTCAGACGATATGAGGTTAAAATGTGTAGTGTAAAATAGCATTGTAACAAAACTAACATTTAAAACTCAAGTGTATTTATTTAATTTTATTTAATTTTATTTTTTTTTAAAAAAAAAAAAAAAAATTTTTTTTAAATGTATTTCTAAATCTATTTTTAATGCTTTTTAAAAAAATATATATTATATATATATATATATTATTATTATTTTTTTATTTTTTATTTTTTTTCACAATTAAAAAAAAAAACACAATTAAAAGGGAAAAAAAAGGGCGGGACCAAAGGGGGGAAAAAACAAAATGGATACATTTGAAAATAAGTTTTAAGAAAAATAAGGCATCCTAAGTAAAAAAAAAAGTTAAGGGACACAATTTCCAAAGTAAGAGTCTTATTTAGTCCATAGTTTTTCTAATTTGCTCTAAAAAGTCTCAACACTCAATGTTAATTTCGATCCCTCAATCATACTGAAGAACACACATTTTTTTAGACAATAGAATGTGTTTTTCAGCACAAAATAAGCCACTTCTTAATGTTAGAATGTTGTGTTTTACTAGAGGAAGATTGTTTATTTACAAAAGGTAAAATTTTGTCCTAGTATTTGTTTAAATTAGTTGTAAATTGAGACGGATTTTTAGCAAAATTCTAAATATATTCATCTTAACTGTATGAATATATATATATATATATATATATATATATATATATATATATATATATATATACTCTTTTATTTCAACGACTCGACACCTTAAATTCGTAATAAAGCTATTTTATTTTTATTTCTTTATTTTTTCTTTTTTTTTGATGAGTCGAATGACGAGCGGCAACAATAAAAACGGGACGACCTCGGGGGTCCCGCTGACGTAACGGGACGAAGCGTCGCTCTTTCCCCCTCCTCTGTGTTTTTAAAAAAAGAGGATGATGTCACCTGCAGCGCCGAATTCCCCCACTCGTTTCCTGTTTGTCTCTTGAATATTCCTCTCGTCCCGTTCGCATTGTCCCGGTCCCTCCGTCCCGACCGGAAATGTCCCAGAATTCCCCCCCTTAAAAGTGACGAGCAGCAGATTGTTTTTTTGTTTTTTTGTTTTTCGGCGTCATTGTTCGAGGGAGAACGGAACCGCTTCAAATCTGTTTTCGTGCGCGACAAAGTGTGACCGTTATCTGATTTCTGGAAACGGTGGACGTTGGATGCGAGTAATCTGATTTCTTCCCGTTCTCACCTGTGCAGGAAAGGAAAATTCAGTTAAAAAAAAATATATAATTTATCTGCTCATTCGGCTTCTGATTTTGCCACGCTTAAATGAGAGAAAAGTAGAACCAGATTGACATTAAAAACAAAAACATGATGGAAAATGTACTTTTTTGGATTTACTTCATTGTTGTCGTTCCTTCGTCAAAAACATGTGTAAAGTTCTCATTTTTGATTAAAACATATGGAGAGATTCTAGAAAAAGGTTGTTAAAGACGCAATTCTATCCTACACTTTTAGCTGGTTTTGTAAAACAATTAAAAGCAAAATACTTATTTGTTTTGCTTTTTGTCTTTGTATTGATTTGGTCCCGACAGTTTTAGTTTGAAACGTGTATTTGTTGTAAAGTTACAGTGTCAGTTCCAGAGTTATTTATTATTATTATTATTATTATTATTATTATTATTATTATTATTATTATTATTATTATTATTATTTTAATTATTATTATTATTATTTATTATTATTATTATTATTTTATTTTTTATTTTTTCGGCGTTTCGCACAGGTCTCATTCCTTGTCCGATTTTCCTCGTTCAAAGTTCAGTTTGGACATGTTTCTCGTGTGATTCCTCCTTTCGCGTTCCGTATTCCTCGATCTTGTCATTTTTTCGGGATTCGTCTTCAAAGTTGGGACGTTCCCTGTATCGCTTAGAGTGGCGGAATGTTGGTGCTGTGTGACATCCTTGTCATGACAACTATTGTGTATTTTTCACTATTGGCCAGCAGGGGCGCAATTAATGCTCACAAACACATACAAATAATTTTGGCGCAAAAACGCTTCACCTGATTGCAAAACGCTTCACTTGAATTGGCTTGAAATTGGAATCATTTGTTCACCTGCCAACACTGATTACAATAACATGTCGACCATTATGATGGGTGCTCTAGCGCCACCTACAGGAATGCATAAACAATACTTTGACGTTTATTAGTGAAATTCTGCAGAGCATTCCTTGATGTGCCCTGGATCCTAAATGTCCATCTGACCTTTGCCCCATTTTGTAGTTTGGCCTCTGGGACCCTCCACACCAAAGAATACAAAACAGGCTCAAACACACACTAAACACGAGCACAAACGCACCAAAGTTATCAGCGTGAACTCAATTCAAATGTCAATCTCAAAATTATAGTTTTCTAGCTTCTCAAATAAAGGCTGTACAGCGGCCCCGCCCCTGGCCCCGCCCCCATCGAAGAAGAAGAAGAATAAAGTCTAAAGAATAAAGTCTAAGAAGTCTAAAGAATAAAGTCTAATGAAGTCTAAAGAATAAAGTCTAATGAAGTCTAAAGAATAAAGTCTAATGAAGTCTAAAGAATAAAGTCTAATGAAGTCTAAAGAATAATGAAGTCTAAAGAATAAAGTCTAATGAAGTCTAAAGAATAAAGTCTGAAGTCTAAGAATAAAGTCTAATGAAGTCTAAAGAATAAAGTCTAATGAAGTCTAAAGAATATAAGTCTAATGAAGTCTAAAGAATAAAGTGCGCTCTCGGCGCCCCAGAACGGCGTGTATAAAGGAGGTACAAGGATGGGAAACGTTTAGGTCTTCTGTTGATTTGCTCAAAGTTGACCGTTGATTTGTCAAGGTCAGTTTGCGCACGTCACTGCCGTTGACCGTTAATGCAGTCACTCCTGCCGTTGACCGTTAATGCAGTCACTCCTGCCAGTCCCTGTTGACCGTTAATGCAGTCACTCCTGCCGTTGACCGTTAATGCAGTCACTCCTGCCGTTAATGCAGTCACTGCGTTAGACGTTAATGCAGTCACTCCTGCCGTTGACCGTTAATGCAGTTCAGTCACTCCTGCCGTTGACCGTTAATGCAGTCACTCCTGCCGTTGACCGTTTAATGCGTCAGTCACTCCATAGCAACGGCTCTAGTTCCTGATTGTGGTTGATTGAGACGACGGCCCATTAACTTGAAGCTCGCCGGTTCAATCCCTGCTCTTTGTATTTTGTTTTTGGGCAAGACTCTTCACACACTTTGCCATTAAGTACGTATTGACATGGAAATGTTGTTGTTGTTTTTTTCAGTTTCCATCTGAATTATTGGATTGGATTGTGTTTGTTTTGAACAGAATCGTATCATTGAAACTTCCGATCACAATTCGATGAGCGACGGTTCGGTTTTCATTCCACGAACGTCGGCTGAACTTGTGTGTGTGTCGTGTGTGTGTGTGTGTGTGTCGCAGGGCCAGGCGCGGCGGAGGAAGAACATGACCGAGTTCCTGGGGGAGGCGAACATCCCGACCCCGGACGCCCTGGGGCAGGTCGGGGGGTCTCTGCCCTCTGTCCCGGCCGGACCCGACAGCTGGAAGAACCGAGCCGCCAGTCGCTTCAGCGGGTTCTTCAGCTCCAACGCCGGAGCCGGGCCGTTCGGAAAGGTAAAACCGTTCACTTCCATTTTATATGTGTTTGTAACGGGCAAAATCACAACGGCGTTTGTCTCCACGGCGACAGTGAAAAACAATGAAAAACAATGACAACTCAAGTCTGAACGAAGTCTAGAAGAGACGGGACTAGAACGGGACTAGAACGGGACTGAAGCGGGACTGGACCTGGACTAGACCTAGACTGGGACTGAAAAGGAACTGAACCCCGGACTGAAACCGGGACTGAACCCCGGACTGAACCAAGACTGGACCAAGACTGGACCAAGACTGGACCAAGACTGGACCAAGACTGGACCAAGACTGGACCAAGAGTAAACCAAGAGACTAAACCAGGACTAAACACACTAGAATAAACCCCGGTGGACAGTTTGTGAAGCGCTGCTGTCGGGGTCTCGTTCACTCTGTCATTAAGACTGCATTAAAAGATAAACACACAGTAGCAGCAGGAGGAGGAGGAGCAGGAGGAGGGGCAGGAGGAGGGGCAGGAGGGGGAGGAGGGGCAGGAAGGCGGTGGTCCCCGAGCGGCGCTGAGGTCATTTCCCCCCGGACTCTCCTGAGCGGTCGCCTCACATACTTTCCATTCCCTCAAAGTATTTCGCGCCGACAGAAAGAGCGCTCTGAAACGCACTCGCGCTCAAGTCCTTCACGTAAAGCAAGAAAGCGGTTTATTCTGCCGAAGGACAAAGTCAGCGCCGCCTTTTTGTCTTATTTCTGTTTGGTTTGTTTTTGAATGACATCACAGCCTTCTGACTCTTCACGACGAAGAGGAACAGTTCTAATGTGGACACGAGCTCTTTTCATGACGAAGAGGAACAGTTCTAATGTGGACACGAGCTCTTTTCATGACGAAGAGGAACAGTTCTAATGTGGACACGAGCTCTTTTCATGACGAAGAGGAACAGTCCACGGCCCACAGAGCGCACGGCCCGCACACACGCCGTCCCACAGAGCACACGTTCCACAGAGTGGCCCACAGAGCCCACGGCCCACAGCTCGTACACACTTTGTCCCATAGAGCGGCCCGCACACACGCCGTCCCACAGAGCGGCCCGCACACACGCCGTCCCACAGAGCACACGGCCCACAGAGCGGCCCGCACACACCCTGTCCTTGGCGGCCCTGTCAGAGGTCGCGGCCCGAGCACAGGCAGATGTCAGACGGAGCGAGCGACTGTCACTCACCTGTCAGACAAGCCCCTCGTCTCTATTCAAACACAGTGGGGCCCCCGAACGCCCCGGGGCCCGTCCACAGGGGCCCGTCCACAGCCAGGGGCCCGTCCTGAAGCTCAACCCAAACACGCACCGTTGTACAACGACTTACGAGATCAGATGTCAGCTTTAGGTTGTAATGGGGGGAATTTACTCGGTTAACGTGGCGACCTTTTGACCCCGAGGTTAGATTAAGCGGACCCTTTTCATCTCTCTTTCACCGTTGCTTCTTTCTTTGTTCCTCCATCGTTTTTATCATTTCAGTTCCATCATTTGTCCCCTTTCTTCCACAATAACGACTTTCTTTATTATTTTCTTTTCATGAATTCCTTTACACGACTCGAAAGAACAGAAAAAGAAAATGTAATGTAGCACAAGCTGTTGATTGGCCGCACCCCGTTTTAAAGTCCATGTGACAGATTTCTCCCGTTTGTCTAATTCTGTCTCATTTCGGCGGTGTAGAACCTGCAGTAAATGTTTATCATATAGTTTTACTTCCGTTAAGTTGCAGTTTGTGAAGAAATGTTGGGAAACGAAGAGTTTGAAGTGACAGGAAGTAGCGCTCAAACGGAATCCCTCTGTGATGTCATCAGCGCGCGACACAGAGACAGTTTTATCGCTTCACTGACGCACGTTTCTGACCGTTTGAACCGTCGTTCGACAAAAATGAAGGTCAGATCATAACCGTTGTGTCATTTATACGGATTCTGGCTCTTGTTTACAGCCTGGTTGCTAGGTAACCGCCGTGAAATGGCCTCTACCTCGGTCATACTTGCTGCTCGCGTCCAACCAGGAAGTGCGATGTTTATAAAGTTTGCAAAAGCGGTTCGAACGGGGGACAAAGGGGCAAAACGTTTAGTCAAATCTGAAATATAATTGTGTTCACTGCGTTTTTTTTATTGAATAGAACGTCAATATTGATCGCTACCATTTTATCAGTAGTTCAATGGTTGTTTTTTTTTCCCTCACGATATCGATCAGAACTGTACTTCCTTTGGTTCTCGTACGTGTCTGCGTGGCGCTCGTCCCCGCCCGTTGTGCGCACAAAGCTCATTTTCATAACCACATGAAGCCCACGCCGCGCTCAACAAAAGCCTCCCGACGGCGCCCGCGTCACCGTCGGCGACCAAGATTTACATCATGCAAATCCAGTGCCGCGTTTCTGCGGCCGATTTTGCACACGCGCAAAGAGGTTCTGAACCGTGGCGAAATACTGTGTTGAAAGTGTTTGAATATCGTTTATTTCCATGTTCTGGAGCCGCGCTGTTCTGTCGGAAATCGTACAAAATAACTAAACACAGACGCAAAGGATCATGGTCTATGTAGTTCATTTTGCAATTAAACAAAGCTGATGTCACTAAAAAGCCCTTATTACATCCTATTCATGCCATTTTTGCTTGGTTTCCTCATTAATATGTTAAATTGTCTTGTTTTTATTGCATTTATCGTGCAGTTGACTGTTTTTTTTCTCCATATCATTTTAATAATTCTCAATGGATGTTGATGTATTGCTGACCTGAACATGACGTTTTCCCCCGTAACGTAACATTTCAACACTTAAAGCTGAAATACCGTATTTTCAAACGCTTCTAGTTTTTCGCATTCATGAATTTTGACATTTAGATTAAAATTTCTTGACGTTACATGCCAAATTATAATGCGTTCAGGACTCTCAATGTCGCATAATACGAAACGGCATAGTCGCGGAAATACGACTAGACGAATGGTTCAAACGCACGGCGACATATCTGGTGATAAAACGACACTGCACAACCGTCCGATTTAGTCACAAAGGAGCTAAATCTCGCTCATTTACAGGAATGAAGTCTGTTATCTCAAGCTTTGTTATGATCATCACGATATCCAATGATCGTTCAAAATAAATAAGAGCAGGAACAATGAGTACGAAAAGATTTAAGATACTGAATAAGTGCAAAAGTGTTTAATTGTGCTATTTATTAATCACAGCTCATGCTTATTTATTGTGATATTTATCCGTGGCAGTATAATAACTTTGAAATGTGTTCTATCTTTATCCTGTCGGCCTGTTCTCATGGAAATACAATGTTTGTTTGTTTGCTTTTTAGGAGGTGGATCGCGTGGAGCAGCTTCAGAACAAACTACACTCGTACTCGATGTTCGGTTTGCCCAAAGTCCCTCGTCAGCTGTCGTTCCACCACGACTCGTGGGAGGAAGAGGAGGAGGAGACGGAGCTGAGCCTGGAGGACAGCTGGCAGAGGCTGCTCGACCAGCCAGAGGTAAAAGCAGCTAACGAGCTCAAACTGGTGCCACTCCTTTAGATTAAGAGGACGAGAGGTGGACTTTTTAAAGGCAGACTAACGGGTCTTTGAGAGCTTCTTGCTCATTGGCAGATGTTCAAATACTTATTTGCAGCAATAACATACAAATAATAGTTACAATTATTAGAAATGTCCAATTAGTTAAAAATCGTACAATGTGATTTTAGATTCTGTCTCTCACAGTGGAAATGCACCGACGTTACAGACCCTCCATCATTTCTTAGTGGGAGAATTGTGTTCAAATACTTATTTTACTCACTGTATTTAGTAAATTATGGTTTATGAAATTCATTAAGAATCAGATTCACTGGAAAAATTAACATCTTAAACAAGATAAATCAAAAAGTAAAAATGTATCTTGTTTTGAATGTATTTTAACCATTTTAAGTAAGATTGCCAATGAAACAAGCTAAATATTGTTTTGAACTTGAAATTGGGCAAAAAATACTACACTTCAAGCCTTATTTTAAGAAATTCCATCACTTTTTAATTTATTTTCTTTAAGAATAACGATGACTAAATGTAAAAAAAAAATTACAAAAATAAACTGCCATTAAACGTAACTCACCGTTTACCCCAGTTTAAGTCATTATTTATGTACATTACTACCGTGTACATCTACTTCAGTACAGTTATGTCACAGTAAAAGTACTGTCACTTCGGTACACTATCTGCCAACTTGACCCCGTTAAAATCACAAGACACAAAGTTCTACTCAGCACTTTTGTTGCCCCCCCTCGTGTCCCGTTCCCACCCTTCGCCTGATTTCCCAGAATGCCTTTTGCTCCGTCTTTTACGGTGCTCAGGCGTTCGCGCTCGTAAACTCCTCCGTTCCGTAGATCTAAACGTTTTTATGGTCCGTTTTACACGCTCTTCCTCCCCGAACACGGCTCTTATAACACGCTGAGTGGCTTTTTACGGCAAGTGTTGAGATGGCGAAGGCTGTTTCTGGAAAAAAATCAACACGTTTTAATTCGATTTCTATTCAAACTCGACGAACGATAGGATTAGCCAGTGTTCTCAGACAGCAACAATTCATCGACTGATCATAATTGTTGTATTTCGATCATTGTATTTGTTATTTGGACCATACCAACTCTAAAACACACTGGAAAATACGGCTTTTAATGAAGACGGTGGCGTTATTAAATCGAATAGATTATAATTAATATTCTCTGTCCAGAAGCCCCCGTATTTCAGCCTTTATTGTGTTGTACGATGTAGTTTAAAAGTCTTAAATGTTCAGTAGAAATCATCCTTGGACCAGTCGATTCATTGAGACAAAGAACTCGCTGTTGATTTCAGACATAAAGGTTAGTTGAGGACCTCAGATTAATGGGCCTCATATTAAGTGGGCCTCAGATGAAGTGGGCCTCAGATGAAGTGGGCCTCAGATTAATGGGCCTCAGATGAAGTGGGCCCCAGATGAAGTGGGCCCCAGATGAAGTGGGCCCCAGATGAAGTGGGCCTCAGATGAAGTGGGCCCCAGATGAAGTGGGCCTCAGATGAGGTGGGCCCCAGATGAAGTGGGCCCCAGATGAAGTGGGCCCCAGATGAGGTGGGCCCCAGATGAAGTGGGCCTCAGATGAAGTGGGCCCCGGATGAAGTGGGCCCCAGATGAGGTGGGCCTCAGATGAGGTGGGCCTCAGATGAGGTGGGCCTCAGATGAGGTGGGCCCCAGATGAAGTGGGCCCCAGATGAGGTGGGCCTCAGATGAGGTGGGCCTCAGATGAGGTGGGCCCCAGATGAAGTGGGCCTCAGATGAAGTGGACCTCAGATGAGGTGGGCCTCAGATGAGGTGGGCCCCAGATGAAGTGGGCATGACCAGCCTTCATATACATGCTTTACGTCTGACCCTGGTCCACTCCGTGCTGCAAACGTCGTATCACAGTTTCATGTATTCATAACGACTTTGTGTTTCGCCGCAGACGTTGACAAGGCGACAGTTCCACCAGCAGGAGGCGATATGGGAGCTGCTCCACACCGAGGTCACCTACATCAAGAAGCTGCAAGTCATCACTGACGTGAGCATGTTATGCCTGTGTACTACATGAGCGCCGCTGCGTTGCTATGGGAGACCGTCTTTAAGGCTGTAGCTGGTGTAACGTTTTGAACCGTTTCTCATTTAAAGGGACGTACGACAGGTTTTTACACTTAAACCTGTTGTACGTACAAATGATAGTTTTGCACCGATCGAGCAGGTATTTGTGGAGAAAACGTGGAAAAAGCTGTGGGAAAATGACAGGAAGTGACATCACGGCAGGGACGCTCATTCCAGTCAAAGTTTATGCAGAATTTACACAAACAAACAACTTTTTTGACTCTTTAAACATGAATTCAACAAAATAAAGTCGCTCTCAAATATTTGTATTTGTTAAATGAAATAATGGTGACATTCGATAAGTTTTGGCCCAGTGGTTGCTGGGTAATTTCCTACTGTGATGTCATCAATTACAAACAGGAAGTGGCATTATAAACCTAAAAAATTTACTATTCTGCGATCACATTTTTATAATTTTTAGCAACTTTCAAAATATATTTATCTCAGCTGTTTAGTTCAACGTGTCGGCCGACCTGTAGGGGGCGCTTTAATGGCCAATGATATAGTGTTACTCATTTTGAATAGTTCTTAGCTCCGTCTAAACTCTGTAAATGTTGCAGCTGTTCCTGTGCGGGCTGCTGAACCTGCAGGAGAGTGGGCTGCTGACGGAGGTGGAGCCCACCAAGCTCTTCAGCAACATCCAGGAGATCGTGCGGCTCCACAGCGCCCTCTGGAGCCAGGTCATGGTGCCGGTCCTGGACAAAGCCCGGCGGGACCGCGCTCCGCTGGACCCGACCGAGCTGCAGCAGGGATTCAAGACGGTGAGTGTGAAGCCGGCCCGCGTCAGAGCCGGCGGGTGGCGCTCTTGAGTCGAGTTTTGCGCGTTTATCGATCACGGAAAGGCTCGGTCGGGAAAGAAAAGCTCAGATGTATAACAAAAGAGTCAGTCCTTCAGCCTCTTCTAAAATGGAAGTAGGTTCGTTGCCATGTTTGTTTTGGTTTGTATCGGTAAATAAACTTGGGCCGGGAATCACTGGGTCCCTCAGGATTCGATGTGACACATGACACACGTCTCGCGATACGATAATATCACGATTTTGCGATACATTATATATTGCTCATGATATTCTACAGGTTTTTTTTTTTTTGTTTTTTTTCTTTTTTTTTTTTTTTCTTTTTTTTTTTTCTTTTTTTATTTATTTATTTTTTTTTTCTTTTATTTTATATATTTTTAAAAAAACATTTTCCTTTGTTTTTGCGTCAGAACAAGTTTCCTTTCTTTTAAACGAGCGCCCAAATTGTAGCGAGGTCACAAAATAATTCGGGAAATCATACCAAAAAATGACTCGTGGCGATATATCGATACAGCAGCCCACGATATCGATACTGTATCCCAAATTTAGTATCACGATATATCTATATTTCGATATATTGGGCGCGCACCCCCTTGTTGATGCTCCGGGGGGGGTCCGTCAGTGACAGTGGTGGTCGTAAATCAAAAGCGTTTGCGTGACGTATAAACCCGTGTCTTGTGTTGGCAGTTTGGCTCTCGCTTCCAGCCGTACATCCGTTACTGCATGGAGGAGGAGGCGTGTATGGAGTACATGCGCTCGCTGCTCCGGGACAACGAGCTCTTCCGGACCTACGTCACGGTAAGGGGGGCTTCATCTTAACTGTCGATATCTCTGTATAGCGACGGCGGTGGACGTTCGGCTCGTCGTAACTGGAGTTTCCGCTGGCCGAAAGCTTTTGATTTTGTGGTTTAAAGACATGGATGTTTCAAATGTGCCGTGCCCCCTCCCTCCCCCCCCCGTGTGTCTGCAGTGGGCGGAGACTCACAAACAGTGCAATCGCCTGAAGCTCGCCGACATGCTGGCCAAGCCTCACCAGCGGCTGACCAAGTACCCGCTCCTCCTGAAGAGCATCCTCAAGAAGACGGACGAGGCCGGCGCGCGCGACATCGTCAACAACATGGTCAGAAACGGTCTTTTGTTTGTGTTTAAAAAAGCTTTTTTCACTCCTTTTGTTCACGCCAAGTAGAGTTGTAGCGATTATTGTGCGAAAAAACGTCACGTTTTAACGATTATCGACACCAAACATGTGACTGTTCCTCTAGTTTTGAACTTTCTGAAACATAAAATAAAGTTAAATGCGAGAAAAACGGCCAAATAAAATAAAGTTATTCACATTTCGGTCCATTCTCGGTCTCTACATTGAACAAAAAAGACTTCATTTTGCTTCTAAAATGGTTTCATATGATTATATTGTGACCTGAATGATCACGATTTTCTGTTGACCCAATAATCGTGACAGGAAAAGACCCCAATACAAACATGAATCGTTGTTTTGAGCCCAGGTTTGAACGTTGTCAGCGCTCCCGGTTTTCCTCGTGGCTAAATGGCATCCTCCGTTTGCAGGTTGCCACGGTGGAAGGCTTCATCAACAGCGTCGACTCGCAGATGCGACAGCGACAGGACCGGCAGAAACTGGCCGCGATCTCGTCACGCGTCGACTCGTACGAGGCTGTAGAGGGCAGCAGCGAGGAGGTGGAGAAGGTGAGCTCGGACGCTTCAATACCGCCAGTTTGGAGTATTTGTTGTTGTAAAGTTTAGAATAATTGTACTTCCTGGTTGGACATGAGCACAAATACAAAGACATATGTAGAGGTACTTCCACAGCCGTTACCTAGCAACCCCTGTAAACAAGAAATCCACATGAATGACACGACAGCGATGATCTGACGCACAATGACACCTTTTATTTTGTTGAACGACGGTTTGAAATGTCAGAAAAGTGCGTCTTCTGAGTGTGAACTGGGCCTGTGTTATCAACGGCACGTCGCACGCTGATGACATCACAGACAGATTCGGCTCTACTTCCTGTCTCTTACTTTTTGCCACGAACTGCAACTTAACGGAAGTCAAAACTATGATAAATATTCACCACAGGTTCAACACCACCAAACTAAGTCATAATTAGGAAAAACGGGAGAAACTTCATACGGACTTTAATTTAATTCCAACTGCTTTGACCTCTCGATTAAATGACCCAAACGAATGATTACGCGTGACTGAATCTCAACTAAAGTGTCACAGATTGCACCACACTAGGATTATAGATTATGAGTGTTTGGGAAATGCAAAATAATCTGCCAAATCAGAGCAAATTTTTACTCAGAATTGTATTTTCATTGTTTCCCACATGTTTGAGGTAATCCCGTTTTCACCTACCCCCTGTCCCCACCCACATCCCTGTACTTAGTTTTTGTACTTTTTGAAAAATGTATGCGTGACACATACAATGTTCTGAAATGTTTTTTTGCTTTTTTAATTACATTTTTCACAATATAAACACAAAAAACAACAGAAAAAGTCTTTCAAAAAGGTCCATTTTCAAATGAAGTCCAAAATGTTATTTTTTTTACCATTTTTCGAACGTCCTAAAATGTCACTTTTCCAAAATAAAAACAGTTCGCTGCTTGTTATGATGAAATGTGACTATGAGGAGGCGGGGCTTACCAGATCTGTCGTTTCGAACAGGAAGTCAATATTACTAAGCCGTTTAATGTCAATATTCTGGTTTACAATGACTAAAATGTTCAAATATGATCCACTTATGTTATAGTTTTATACAAAGTCCCTGGAAAACAGCATCATTCGTCTCCTTGAACCCATAAAACCCTGACCTCCATGTTCACGTTACAGATCCTGAAAGAGTACAACCGCTTCGACCTCATGGCCCCGATGAGGGGGACGTCGGCGGAGGAGACGAGGCAGCTGCACCTGGAGGGGGCGCTGCGCATGAAGGAGGGGAAGGACAGCCGGGTAAGGAAGGACCAGCAGACACAAAATGAGCAAAAACGAACGCGGGAAATAAATGTAAATAAATGGTTATTTTAAAATCCATGGCACTTCTAAATGCAATAGTTACTTTGTTTTAACTTTTTAATCTTTTATTTTGTAAACATGCACCAAAAATCTGGTCTTATTATTGATTATTCTGGTCATTTGACACTTTTCAGTAGAACAAAAAGGGTCTTTTTCAATTTTTACCGGTCAAATTTGGAAAAACGACCAAAAATAAAGCCCTAATTTAAAAGAACCAACATGAGAACCTGTGATATGGACTTTAACCAGTCAGAGCAGGTACAAGACCACGTGCATTCCATTATTGTCCCTTTGGTGTCGTGACAGCGCTAACTAAGAATGAGCCCGAAACGTCAGCTGCCTCTGAGCCGTAAACGGATCAGGTGGATGACTTATTGTGCAGTCAAAGTTCTAAATGTGCTGTTTTTATCTCCCGTTCAGATGGAGGTGCACTGCTTCCTCTTCACTGACCTGCTCCTCATCACCAAACCTGTGAAACGGGAAAAGGTCAAAGTCATCCGGCAGCCGCTGCTCGTTCACAACGTGGTGTGTAAAGAGCTCAAAGATCCCGGTGAGAGTCACGCTTTCAAAACTCAATATTACGCCTTCTGAATGTGGAAAAAGGCCTCAAAATGATGCGTGTGACAGAAATGTGAGCGCAGAAGGGAGATTATGGAGTTTATTTTAGGATTGTGAATTAGGCCTAAAAACGAAAAAAATAATAGCAAACATGTCACTTTTTATTATGACACATTTTATTTTATTTTAATTATTTTTAAATTATTATTTATGTATTTATTATTTATTTTTTTCATTTTTCCTTTTAATTTTTCTATTTATTTTTTTATTTTTATAATTTTTTGTATCTATTTTTTTTTTTTTATTAATTTTAATAATTTATTTTATTTGTAAGAGTCACAAATATGTATACATTTTATTTATTTAACCTTAATTGGGTACATTTACACTGCCAGTTAAAATCAGATAACACCATAATTAAATAGGGGATAGCGAAATCAGTTTACTCACATTTAGGGTTGCCACGGCGTTAATATTACCTACAACAAACGCCATACATTTTATTGATTTCATTTTAGCAGCGGAGACTTAAAAGCATTAAAAAAGTATTACATTTGAGCCTAATTTAAAGCCTTAAAAGTGTTACATTTCTGATCTAATGCTCTTGCTTCTTGTGTAGTCAGAATAGGTTTTCATATTTTATCTATTTTACGATTAAATTGATCAGATATCTAACGAGTTGTCGGTTAATGTCTTTTATAAATATATTTTGTGTCAGTGTTTCAAGTCGCTCCTTTTCTTTTAAAGTCGTAATATGTTTATAGTTAATTGCGTGCGGTGGAACGGGAACTTCACTTTCACCCGACTAAACCTGGACTTTCCCGTTAAACCGGTCATTTCTGCCGCGCTGAACTGAACTCGTTACAAAGCTGACTCGATTGTGAGTTAAAAGATTGTGTTTTAATGCTTCACGTTTGTCTCGTGGTCTCTTCAGGCTCCTTCATCCTCATCTACCTCAACGAGTTCAAAAGTGCAGTGGCAGCTTACACTTTCCAAGCCAACAGCGCCACCCAGGGGAGAAGCTGGGTCGATGCGATCTGCAACGTCCAGGTCAGAAAAGCAGTAGGACAACGAGAGGTGTTTGTGTCACTAATACTGCAGTTTGTGTCACTAATGCTGCAGTTTGTGTCACTAATACTGCAGTTTGTGTCACTAATACTGCAGTTTGTGTCACTAATGCTGCAGTTTGTCACTAATGCTGCAGTTTGTCACTAATACTGCAGTTTGTGTCACTAATACTGCAGTTTGTGTCACTTAATACTGCAGTTTGGTCACTAATTACTGCAGTTTGTGTCACTGATTACTGCAGTTGGTTCACTAATGCTGCAGTTGTCACTAATGCTGCAGTTTGTCACTAATACTGCATAGATTATGTTTGTGTCACTATATACTGCAGTTTGTTGTCACTAACTGCAGTTTGTGTCACTAATACTGCAGTTTGATGTAGTTATGTTTTGTCACTAATACTGCAGTTTGTTAGTAGTTTGTGTCACTAATACTGCAGTTTGTGTAGTAGTTTGTACACTTTATACTAGTAGTTTTGTGTAGCTAGTCTGTAACACTAATACTGTAGTTGTGTAGTAGTTTTGTAAACACTAATACTTAGTATGAATTTGTTGAGTAGTTTGCGGGTAGTCACTAATTACAGTAGTTTGTTGTATAGTTTGTAACCCTAATACTGTAGTTTGTGTTGTAGTTTGTAACACTATACTGTAGTTTGTGTAGTAGTGTAACACTAATACAGTAGTTTGTTGTAGTAGTTTGTATCACTAATACAGTTAGTTTGTGTATAGTGTGTAACACTAATACTGTAGTTTGTGTTGTAGTTTGTAACACTAATACTGTAGTTTGTGTAGTAGTTTGTAACACTAATACGCTTGTGTAGTTTGTATCATACTGTAGTTTTGTGTAGTTTGTATCACTAATACTGTAGTTTGTTGTAGTAGTTGTAACACTAATACTGTAGTTTGTGTAGTAGTTTTTACACTAATACAGTATTTGTGTAGTAGTTTTGTAAACACTAATACAGTAGTTTGTGTAGTAGTTTGTAACACTAATACAGTAGTATTGGTAGTAGTTTGAACACTATACAATCGTTGTGTAGTAGTTTGTAACACTAATACTGTAGTTTGTGTAGTAGTTTGTAACACTAATACAGTAGTTTGTGTAGTAGTTTGTAACACTAATACTGTAGTTTGTGTAGTAGTTTGTAACACTGACATTATGAATGTTACAAACCTCAGATGGAGAAGGGCAATGGGGCTTTCTTGGTTTTAGAACGATAAATTCAAATATTCAAACTTATTTTCTTCTCATTTTGTGTTTTTTCGTCTCATTATGTTTATCCTTAATACATTTTCCATATTTTTTATATATTTATATTAATATTAATTATAATTCCTGTTGCGTATTCATGTGTTTATTCATTCATCTATTCATTCATGTATATTTTGCTGAGATTTCTTTGGTCAAATGCGTGTTTTCGTGTGTGTTCATAATTGAAGATGATAATTAGCTGGAGTTACGATTCTTGCGAGTCGAAACATGACGATTTCATGATATTATTCACGATTGTCGTCTCTGCGACCAAACAAGTGCAAAGTAATGAGAATGTCGCGTCAAACTGCCAAATACAAAAGTCGTTTACATGTCTTTTGACTGTCGCGTGTTCGAGTCAGAACGGCTGCGTTTGTCGCGACGCTTTCACTTACTAAACGTTTTTTTTTTCTTCTCCAGAACCAGTTGCAGAGGCTCCGCAGCGAGGAGGTGGTCCGGCAGCAGAACAGTGTGAAGACCACCGCGGCGGAGGACGAGGAGGAGGAGGAAGAGGAGGAGGAGGAGGAGAGCAGCAACTCCACCGCCAGCTCGCCCAGCCTGAGGCACAAACAGAACTCCAGGTAAAGCGGCGCATGTCAGACCCAAAGCCTCGCAGTTTGGGTCCAGTTTTAGTGCGAATGGCGTGAAAAATGGGGCTAAATCTACATTATATTTCATTTTAGTCCACAGAAAGATTCATTTAATGCGTAGGTTTTGTAAATATAATCATAATCGTTTTCTGGACAATACAGACTCTAAAAGACAAACAAAGACAGCAACATTATTGGATCAAAATGTCAAAAAAGAATAAGCAATTTCAGATTGTCTTCAGTGATACACTTTATTATTAATAATTGTTAATAATTGATAATGTTTTTAAAAAGTCTCAAGGTACAGTAAAAACAAGAAAATAAATAATCATAATAATAATAGTAATAATAAAAATAATGAAAATAATAATAGTTGTAGCCCTAATAAATGGATTATTATTGTTTATCTTGACAATACAAACTGAAACACGTACGAACATTATTAAATCAAAATGTCAAAAAGAATAAGCAATGTCAGATGTTCTTCAATGATACACTTTAAAAGTCTTCACTCATGATATTTCAACCTTTTATATTTCAATAATGTTTTTAAAAAGTCAGGTACAGTAAAAAATATTATAATAAATAAATAATAGTTGTAGCCCTCGTAAATTGATTATTATTCATTATCTGGACAATACAAACTCACTAGAAAAAAATAAATAATTATAATAATAATAATATAATAATAATAATAATAATAATAATAATAATAATAATAATAATAATGTGGGTCTAATAAACTGAATCCAAACGATGAGCTTCATTTTATTCCCCTAAAAGCGTTTCAGTCCTCGTCGCTGTGGTGAACCCTGAAACATGTGACACGATGCAAGTTCAAACAAATCTTTGTCCTTCTTTCAGCCAATCAGACGGCTCCACGGAGACCCTGTCGGTCATGGACGTGGACGAACCCTGCCTCCCGACGCTAACCTTTTCTGACGCCGCTAAAGAAGACGCGCAAGATCCGAGCGTTCATCCCCACCGCTCTTTACCCACGGGTCTGCAGAGGGTCCTGTCCACCATCTACTCGGAACCGGACCAGGAGGCGGAGCTAGAGGACAAACTGGACCCGCAGTGCCGGTCGCTCTCCATGGACAGCGCTTACGGCACGCTCTCGCCGGAATCGCTCTTGAGGGAGTTGCAACCTCGACGAGAGCAGAGCGAAGGGGAGGAGACCGAAGAGGAAGAGGCGGAGAGAGGGGGCGAGAACGCGGGAGACGACGAGGACGAAGAGGAGGACGCGACCTCGCTGGGATCGCAGTTGTCCGTCGTCCAGTCGTCGAAAGCGCGCCGGAAACCCGCCCGGAGTCGCCCCCACTGCCTGCAAAGACTGTCCACGCTGTCTCGCTCCGAGGACAACCTGCTGCAGAAAGTCCACAGCCAACCCAACGCCCCCAACGCCAGCTCGCCGGGCGACGACGCGCGCGACCAAGCGCCGGAGCGGGCGCACAGTCGCAGCATGTCGGCGCTCGGCCACGGCGGCGTCCAGCTTCTCCACCCGTCCGACGGCGGCGCGGCGTCGGAGAAGCTCTGCGCCACCTTGAGGCGAGCGGAGGCGAGGCACGTGCAGAGAGCGCTGGCCGCGATGGGGGAGGGGTCGGACGGGGGCGCGGCGGCCTCTGCTGGTGGAGAGCGGAAGTGCGAGTCCGCGGGGGAGGTGTCGTTGAAGAGGAAGAAGTCCCCGGTCCAGCAGCATAAGAAGCTCACACTGGCACAGCTCTATCGGATACGCACGTCCATGGTCCTGAACTCCACGCTCACGGCCTCGTAAGTATTTCAGTCCAGTTTGAACATGGGAAACTCTCCAGACCAGTGCCGGGAAGAGTAAAAGTACAGTTACATGGCCAAAAATGTACTGCTGCCAAAAGTGTACGGCGAGCAAACAAAACACTATTTTATTATCATTTTAAATCACTTTTTCCTCACAATTTAAACATGAATTGAACAAAATAAAGGTTTTATTTGTAACGTACATAATTGACAATCAGTAAGTACAATTATTTGCCTAAAATATCTTAAATGAGCAGTCCTACCTGTCATAGCCAGAATTATACTAAATTACAAATACATCTACTCGATTACAGTAAGTTCTAGTTCATGTTTGGTTTTTTTTCTACAGTAACTTGAGTATTAGTTGCTTTTCATCCCCACTTTATATTTATTAAATGTAGATAAATAAATAAGGCAGAAATACACATCTTCTACTGTATTACAGTCACTATTGAAGACAAAAAATACAAAAGATAACTTAAAACTTTGACCTACTTTAACAGAACACATGCCTTATTCTGACGCGAAAGCACAGCCCCCTCTATTAATTTAGGACTGAGATTAAATTATAAATTAAATTAGAAAGATCATTGCGGTAAAAATTGTTCTTTATTATAGTTGGGTTGAAGGATAAAAATTATTAGACCACCATATATTATTGTTGCAATATTTCAGAACTATATTAATTATATTAATGCCCAAGATTAAAAAAAATTAAAATAAAATCATACGAACAGATATACATTTCTCAACCTTGAAAGTTTATTTAAAAATTGAGCAAACACGGGGGAAAATTTGATTAGAATGTAGGATATTTGAGCACAAAAACCTTTATTTAACTTGTACTTGTAGAATGTTTTCTTTCCATGTTTGTTTTTCTTTTTTTCCAAGTTTTTTTTCTTTATTATAGTTAAAAATTTAGCAAACACTGTAAAGACATGTATCAAAAATTATTATATTTGAGCACAAAAACCTTTATTTAACTTTTACTTGTAGAATGTTTTCTTTCCATGTTTGTTTTTCTTTCTTTCCATGTTTGTTTTTCTTTATTATAGTTAAAAATTGAGCAAACACTGTAAAGACATGTATCAAAAATTATTATATTTGAGCACAAAAACCTTTATTTAACTTGTACTTGTAGAATGTTTTCTTTCCATGTTTGTTTTACTTTTTTTCCAAGTTTTTTTTTATTATAGTAAAAGAAAATGAGCAAACACTGTAAAAAAAAATGTATAAAAAATTATGATATTTGAGCACAAAAACCTTTATTTCTCTATCTAACTTGCACTTGTAGAATATTTTCTTCTTCTTGATCGTTGAAGACACGTTTTGACTCGTCTCTCTTTCTTCCCACTTCTCCAGGGAGGTATAACCGTTTCGTTTGGCCCGCTCCGGACCGTGGATGGACTGAAACGTCTCGACAAAACTGCACTCTCTCTCTCTCTCACTGGCCTCTCGTTTGCATCTTTTATGTTTTTTGTACGGGAAAACGAACCCTACATTTTCAACAACCTTTTATTTTGCCGTCGAACTGAAAAAATCATCCTCAGAAAGAAGAAGAAGAAGAGGAAGAGGAGGAGAGAGGCAGCGAGACACCAACTGCTTGCACTTTGAAGTAGCATTAAGGCGGACTGGGAATATTGAGGTGGGAATTTAAAGGCTAAAGACCTGGCTCCACCTTAAAAACAGAAACAAAAGGAAAACGAGCGTTCTTGAATCTGCTTTGCGTTCAAAACCAGCGCCTCGGAGGTCCTCGTTTTCGCGCCGCTCCCGATTTGCCCGAAAGGAATAATTGCACACTTGTTTTCGAACTCCCGAGTCACAAAAAGATACGTTTGTTTGTTTGTGAACGAGTGAATGACACGTCGACTGAACCGAACACGACAACAACAACGACTACAACAACGACGACAACAACAACAAAAAGACTCAACGCCCAAAGATGGAAAATGCCAAATTAAGCAACTAACGTTCCCTCACTTTTGGATTGCGCTGGTTAACATTTCAAAGTTGTTGTTATTGTTGTTGTTGTTGTTGTTGTTGTTGTTGTTTTGCCGGATTTCTCTGCACTACACGTTTGATTTTTGGAGGAAAATTGTGAAAAAGGACCGCGAAAATGACTTGAATTCAGAACATTGTTGTGAATCTTGACTCGTCGAGCGTAGTTGGACTTACAATCCCGCCATTCACATGAAACAAAGACTGACGCGAAGTTCCACGTCTTTTCTGTCACAATAAAGAAACAAACGTGACGGTGTTTTCTTCTCACTGGCGTCGGAAAAGTGGTGTTTTTTTGTGTGTTTTTTCAGGCCCAAAATCGTGATCGTCGTCAGTGGAGCCAAACAAATAATGATTTTTTTTTTTTTTTTTAAACGTTGGCGGAGCGCGAGTTTGAACGTTTAATGTCAAAGAGCGGTAAATGTCACTCTTAAAACGTCCATTTCAGTCGCTCTTCTTCCTTCACAGTCCCGAGTGAGAACTATTTTCCTCCCGTTCCTGTCGGAGAGTTTAAACACTTTATTAAAACAACAATAACTGTCAAAAACAACACAAAATGACTCTGAAAAGAGTTGAAAAATGGCTAAAAAAACCCGACATTATTACGAGGAAAACGCATTCGCATTCTGACTTCAAGCCATTTTTAAAGAATGTAGATATTATTTCTTTGCGTGGCCCATGTATTAAAAAAAGAATCACATTTCACAGCTTTGCATAAACGTGTCGCTCGTTTTGTAAATTTGACCTCCCGAGACGCCGTAGGTTGTCCGTTTACCGTTTTAGTTTTGTCTAAGTATGATATTTATTACGCCCTGCTTTGTTTTATAAGATATTTGTTTGTGAGGGTTCTTTGATACGATGTGTCCATGTTTGGTTGACGTCGTTCTTCATTTGAATTTGCCTAGCCAGAGAACGTGACTCCAGAACCAAAAAAAACCATGTGTTTCCGACTTTTGGAATAACTGTTAAAAAGTGTCTTACACAAATAAAAAAGATAAAAGACAGTTCAAACGCGGTTGTGGAACGTTGTGTATTTCTTGTGTGTGACGCGTTGTGTGATTCTGTGAAGCTACTCGTTTGTTGATGCTCACTCAGCCCACAATATCTTCTCAAACAGCGGATTGCACGTGAAGGCATCTTTGCGGTCTGGTCGTGTGCGTTATGGCTAGATATATCACAAAGGACTCGCCCTCTGCTGGTGGCCTGCGGAAGTTCAAAGTGAGGCTAAATACTAGTTGAAAGGCAGGAAATAAACAAAGAAACGTGTGTAGTCGGTTCAAAAAGGCACTTCAGACTGAACTGACTAAAGCATTTAAATATTGTCATCTGAATAAATAGGCAATAAATGTGTGTAAAAACGTCTTAAACTGATACACAAACACAGATATACACAAGAACTTATTAAGCCAACCTAAAGGTATTTGTCATTTATTTGAGTCCTTTTGTTTGGGAACAAGTTTTGTTAAAAGCACATGTACTTGTGATAACCAAATCAGTGCGGACTGGGCGTGGCTAATCTCAAAAACAACCTGAGTCATGTGACGCGCGAGAGAAGTAACATTTGTAACAAGTCCGATCGTTAAAATAGTCCCAAATCAGACGAGTCTACAGTGTGCGTTGTGACCCGGTGTGTAGAACCCTTTTGCCTCACTTCTTCGATCGTCTTCCCATTTGTTGTGCGTTTGCTGACGTTTAGCCGTTCCAACATAACTAAGCGCCAATTAGGAAGCTGCGCTTGGACACGCACAGGGAGTCGAGTAGTGCCAGCAGGTGCACCGTCTTGTCAGCAATCAACACCCGCGTGACCGCGACGTGGCGGAAGTATAAGTTGGAACGTATTAGCCTTATCACATAAATCAAGGAAAGCAGCGGTGGATAATGATGACGAGACCATAAGGTGTTTTTAGTAGTTTGTCAACCTGTAAAAAGAGCTGCCAGTATCACAATTATGTTGAAATGTGAATGTATCAGTTTTTTTTTTTTTAATATAACACCATGTCAAATGTCGGAACTATTCACAGTGATATAGCTGGTTACTTGGGAGAACTGTGGTTGCCAAGTGGCCCACCGTTATCATTGTGTTTCCGGGAACTGTCCTCTTGTTCATGAATATACTGGATTTGAGGTTAACAAAGCACTGCCAGTTGGTTCCTCAGAAAAACTTATGTAGTTTGGTTCCTCAAACCTCCCTGCTATGGAACACATTAAAAAGGATACCTTTGGAGCATAATAGAAGGCTAGTAAGCAGAACACGCTGAGAAAATTAAAATTAAACATAAAAAAGCGATGAGCTATATGTATGATTTAATTATTAATTTTGTGCATTTCGTTTTTTGTCCATTGTCTGTTCATAGTTGATTATTAATTATTTAAAACACAATTGTGTGCTTTTACTGTTGCACTCAGAGCACAATGTACTTTGTTAAGGTACAAATGCGAACAACTAAACTAACTAAGATTAACATTTAGTTGTTGCTGCTCCAGAAGGGAAAAAATGAACAATTGCTTGTTGTCGGATTCTTTTTCTTTTGATTAAAATGTCAACGGTTTTATGAAATCGCAACTGTCATCTTTGAAAGATAAGCAAATGACAAACTTCTGTAATGTTAAGTCAGGCTGGCTTGGCATTAAAAGTTCAAAAGAAGTTTCAAAATAAGTTTCGTTTCATGGAAACTCCTCTGCGAATTCCTACCTGGTCCCTTATCGAATAATTGTGACCTTAATGATTCGATTAAAGAATTGGAGAAAAGGTCTACAATGGTAACATATTCCTGTATTGATTGAGCAAACTACATACAATGACAATTTAGAAGCTTTAAAAGTCATTATGTGAATACGGATCCTCTGCAGTGAATATGTCTTCTCTTGCCAGAGCCAGACAATGTAAAACTAACAAGACATGTGATATTATATTGGTCAGTAATGGAAGACAATTGTGTTTTGACTTTTTGTTCAGATATTCTCTACAGTAAAATTGCAGTAAAAGGAATTGTGGTATTGATGTTTACCCTTGACCTTGAGGATGGCTAAAATTACTCCTATGAAAACTCATTATGAATGTCCAATCGTCAAAAAAGAACTTCATTACACTGATTTTTTAAAGTAACTCTAATTATTTTTATATATATATATTTCTCCCCCAAGTTTTTTCTATTTAATTGTACACAATACATAATAAAACGGGAACACAAACTGAGACCAAAAGGAAAAAAATAATAATACAAATTATGAGAATAATAATAATAATGGCGCACAATGTGATATTTAGACATAATTAAGTGTACCGCTATATACGATAGTCCACATTCCAGAATAGAAATGGGTCTATGTGAGGCACAGTCAAGTCGATCCTTTTCCCTCTTTGGTATTTTAAGGATATGATGGCGTTCCTTCTAACTCGAGGCCGATCTATCTGAGCTTTTCTAAGGGCCCAGTTGAAAGTTGTTAAAAGCAGGGGAGTAAGTGTGTCTTTTAGAGCTTTATACCACTCTGAGGTGAACCCGTCACTCCCTGGAGATTTATTGTTTTTTAGTCTCTGGATTGCACTTTGAATTTCTTTAATTGTTATTTCAGCTCCTAATTTTTTGTTTTGTTCTTCCGTGATGGCAGCTAAATGAGAGTGTCCAAAAACAACTGTATTTTTTCTTCTTTGTTTCCTGATATTTTGGTGAAAAGTTTTTTGTAAAAGAATCAGAATCAGAAAAAGGTTTATTGCCATTGTCAATTAACAAAATTCACAAACATAGGAACTTGTTTACTGAGCAATAATAAAAACAACATATATGAAATCAAAAGGGCATGCATTAGGATTGAAATGCTGATTGTATTTGGTCGTGTTTAATTAAAATTGTGTTATCTCGTATTTCAAAAATGTTTCTCCCTGCATGTTGTTTTCTGAGCTTCCAAGCTAATAGTTTTGTGAATTTTGAGCCGCTTTCATAGTATCTTTGTTTGGTGAAGACCATTTTTTAAATTATTTCCTGTGAGGTCAGGAAATTAATCTCACCCCGTGTCTTTTTAATTTCCTGCAGCATTTGTGGATCTTTGTTTTCGGCATGTTTAGTCTCCAGTAGCTTTGTTCTGTAAAACTTTTAGATTTTTCTACCTTTGTTTCTTTTTGGCCGAGGCAACAGCAATTACCCTGCCCCTCAAAACTGCCTTTTCTGCATCCCAGAGGATGGGTGGAGAAACTTCACCATTTTAACGTGGATCATTGAGTAGATGTAACGTAGTCTGGCCTTGAGCAGTTGGAGTTAAGTGAGACAAGACATTGACAAGGTCCACATCTTTTTAATTGTCAATGAAATTAAAGCGCAAAGTGCATTGTGCAAAAATATGGCACGGAGCTGTGTCTTCTCCAGCAGCAAAACAAGGACTGATGTTCCAGGCGCCTTTTATCCTGTTCATCCCATTGGGCAACACCACAGAAAATTGACAGGGATGTTATAATTATCAATAGCTTATAAAAACTTTCTAAAAACCTCTATAAAAACACACAAACCCATACGCACACAAATACAACCTAAAACCAACACCTAACAATAATAAAAAGCATTAAACCCCTGTGAAAAAACCCTATCATGCTCTCCTACACATCCTCTGCCTTGGTCCAGCCGGGAACCCTTATAAGGGAGCTCGTTTCCAGAGTGAACCCTTTGACTCCTGGACACAAGCACAGAGGAAGTGAGTAAACATTTACCAATTCACCAAAACACTAAAAACACAGTAACACAAACACCTGAACATCCTTAAACATATATTAAACGTATCCTATTGACCTAATTTAATATGTCTCCCTTTTCCCTCCAGGATAGACAGCTTCCATTTAAGTGCCCCTGTGTACCAGATCTAAAAAGAGGACAGACATTACTTCAATAAATATTTAAAGTCAATGTTGTTCAATTGTCTTTTTGAAAAGTGCAAATTGATGCTTAAAGTGCTGTGTGCAATTAAAGTGCCAAATGTAATTTGAAGTGCAAATAGTGAAAAGTGTCAAGTGCTAGTGGTAACAAACTGGCTCATTGTTACAGTAGACTAACATTAAATCTCCAAAGTGTGGTTTTTTGTTTCTGTTCAAGATCTACAGTGATGTAACTTGGAGCATGATCACCTAGATCTGCCTCTGTAATTTTGGACCTATCTTAAAATAAAAAAAGGAAAGGAAACCTTTATATTGTATTCTTTTATTGTTTAATCATGACATCACTACTCTCCAGATATCGATCAACCCAACATGATTTATAGATTTACCAGTACTTTGTGAGCTTGAGACGTCCAATGTCGGCTGAACATAAGTTCAAACCGCCACAAATAAGGGTTCCCTCAGAGTGGTTTGCAATTAGATCCACAACTTCAGTATAGAATGTGAGGTTGCTTCCTGGTGCAGCATATACGTTCATCAAAGTAAATACACTTCCATTGATAGTTCCTTTGACCAGTACATATCTGCCCTCTCCATCCCTGTGTTCAAAACTCTGATCAAAGGCTATTCGGCTTGAAATCAGTATGGCCACTCCCCTCTAATGTTTGCCTCTGTATGAAGAATAGTAAAGTCTGTTATAACCAAATTCAAACCAAATTCATTCAACCAAAAGTCAGTTTTTGATGTTCTAAGTCATTGTGTTTCTTGTAGGTATATGATATAATTTTTTTCTTTTCTTATCTTTGTCAATATCTTTACATTAAAAGATGTTATCCATAATTTTTCAGATGCCATTGTGTTAAACATGTTGATATCATTCTTGTATCCATGCTCATTTTACAAAACAATACAGGCATAAAAAAAAATAAAGCCGTGATCCCCAGTCCCGTCCCACAACCGTTCCATGCTTATTTATACAAAGTGTGTACCACCCTACTAACATAGTCCCCCTGGTTATGCTGTCCAGTTGATCCTCCTTTTGAGGAGCAACATGATGTGAATGCTGACTCATTGTTTTCCATCCCTCCCCCCAGGGCTCCTCTCAACACGTAGTATTGACAACAGGCTTACTTTGTTAATTAATTAAGAAATTAGAGAGAAGACTGGAACAAAAACAAAAAATAAGCCGTTTTGTGTTCTATACTCCAAAAAAAAGTCATAGTACCCTTGAGAAGTGCATACTATGAATAGCATTGCATACTACCACCGGAGTATTGTTGAAGCATCATTTGTAGATCATCTTACTGTTGAGAAGAGCTTGGCGCAGCTTCTATACCTCAAAGAAACTCCTGTGTGGTTTTTAAAGATTTTCGGTTGGCCATCGTGCGTAACCAAAAGTTTAGCTGGATACAGTATTCCATAGCGATCCCCCAACGCACGGAAGCGAGCTTTTACTCCGTCAAATTGACATTGTTCTCGGGTTTCTGCTGACAAATCCGGGTAGAAGCCGACTTGATGGGATTCATATTTGAACTCTTTGAATCTCCGCGCAGCGTTTAATATATTGACTCGGTCTTGATAACATAGCAGCTTCATCACGATGGCCCTTGGCTTGGTGCCCTGTTGTCCGGTGCGGTGCGCTCTCTCAATGGCCTGAGTGGGAAGGTTGACGCCAAGAGCCGCCAATAGCCACTTCTGCAGGAACCCGCACATATCGGCACCCTCGACACCTTCAGGCAGGCCAGCCACCCTCACGTTGGAGCGCCTTGCTCGGTCCTCTTGATTTCAAAGCTTTAACTGTAATAAATCCACTGAGCTCGGCAGTTTTTCCACTTTATTTTTAAGTGTCAACATGTCATCTTCTGTTTGGCTTATTCTCGCTTCCGCCTCGGCCACTATTTTACTTTGCAAATTTAGGTCTGATTTTAGATCCTTAATTGCCAGCAGTGTATCATTGGAAGGTGAGTTCATTTCTTGTTGTAATACTTTTAAAACTCCCATTCGATCACTGTTGGAGGGCATTTCACTTGAATTTGAGCGTTTCTCCTCGTGGCCTGCGTCAGGCCCATTATCAGCAGCTGCCGTCGATCATGTAGTCATTCTGCCTCTTTGAGTTTTAGGCGACTTTTGTTTCCTTTTGAAGCTTTTACATGACATTGAGACTCACACTTCTGTTTCAAACATGAGAAATGCCTTACTTTAGCCGTCAGATCTTATAATAATCATAGTTTTGAAGGGATTTTTGGAAGAGCCTTCGGGAACAACCTCTCGTCAGCAGCACGTCATAACCGGACGTCTCACAACATTTCTAATTCTCACTTTTTAATGAATTTCACATCAACTTAACTGGACTTGTGGCAGTTAGTATAAATGATTTGGTATTAGCCACAAGGTATAAAAGTGGGAGTCAAAGTTTATTGTCTGAAAAAAAAAAAAAAAAAGAAGAGTATACCATGCAAAAACTCCTCTCCTGCACTTCAGGGCTGATGTAAGGAAAACCGGAATTGACTTAAGGATTCTTTGGACTAATGGGCGATTTGTATAAAATATTTAAATGTGCTGTGTAAAGATATACATAGAGAGCGTTGTGTATTAAGCCGTGCTGTGTGCTCTCGGTTAACGTCTCCCACAGCTGGAGTCTTTAGTCTTTAAGTCTGCAGGTTATATAATGCTCCGAGAGGCCTGGGCATTAAGTTATGGCTGACTCAGGTCTTCCTTGTCCTGCTTCGTTAATAGAAAGATTACAGAGGCAGAGTCCGGATTCATGATTGTTTTCTCTGCTTTCTTCTGTGATGAATGGCTTAACAATTCTTTAGTATGCATTATGTGAGCTTTAAACTGCTCTGGACACCTTTTTTTTTTCACTTGCATTATAATATTTGTTCTTGATATACCCCAAATACTCTGTTGGCCTGGCACCTCTAGCGGTATAAATGGCTAAACTGTGCAGCGGAGGAATTTTGAGCGCCGAAATGATCAAAACGAATCTCGTACAGGTGCGTGAAGGAAGCACAAGGCAAATCCAGCAGGTTAGGGATGTCAAGATTAGTTGGTTAAAGGCTAATTGTGATTATACAGGTCACAATATAGTCATAAAAACCAAAAAAATATCAACAGCGAGAATTTTAGAAGCAAAAAAGTATTTAATCTATTATCTTCAATGTAGAATGCTTTTTTATCTGTTGATGTCACATAAAAGTTTGATTTCATAAAGCTGGTCTCATGCTAGAGGAATGGTACTCTATTGGACAATGTGATGGTCATGGTGTCACTATTTGTGAATAATTGAACCGTAGCAATAAAATTCAGCATTGTGACATCCTGACTGCAGGTATATTGCAATGAAAAAAATAACTCAAGAAACTTTGAACTTATTTCACTTTTACTCTTGTTTTCGTTCTTTGGAGGAAACAATTTTATAACATGATCAGCACATAAAAGTCAAATTTGAATAATACTACTTGAAAGAATCGAACCGCCATCTGCATCTCTATGGCGTACTGTGGTACTTCCTATGAACTCCCATTTTGTCAGTGACGCTTCATTTCCCCACACATATACTGTAATCTACTTCTTGCTTATCCTGCCTCCAGCTATCGCCGCTTTCCTCCCACAAATATAAAATGTAGTCTGCTCTAAATTGCATTTTTGGATTTGTTTGCAAAGTTGGTGCAGTGTTACAGTACTTTTGCAGAAGAGATAATGTAAAATTACTGTCATGAATATACACACTTTCTACCCCATGTAAAAGATACAGTAGCAATCACAATTTGATTCAAACAGAGAAGTCTTTTTACCCATAAATCTATTATGAAGAATAGCTCTGCTTTCACAGCTAATGTGAAAGAGATCAAAATAAATACAAATTCAAACAGAATGTACTGTGCCAAAACTTGGTTCCAGAATATCGGTATTTGATGTAAGACTAACTGGCTTTTGTTGGCTCAAGAACATCCCATAATTAGAGATGGACCAGTTGGCTGATATTTTTTGGTGATACTTTTGGTGTCTGAAGCTGATATTTTGTTTTGGACGACCTACTGCCTAAAGAATACACAAAAGGTTTTATCTAAACACTTAAGTGCAAAAAGGGCACTGCACAAAACTTGACTTATAGGTCTGTGGTAAAACATGACTGTGGTTGTCGGTGTAATCCCTCATTCGTCTACAGTGACTGTGGTTGGATTTGAAGTGAATTCCCTTTTGCCCTACTTATGGTCCTGAATGTCCTAAACTATCGGTATTGGCATCGGCCATGAAAAAAAACATATTGGTCGATCTCTAGCCATAATGTTTTTATATTATGTAGACAGTTCTGTTAGTTGAAGGATAAATAATGTAACAATCAGTTACATGACATATTTAGATCATTTCTAAAGTTTGTTTTTGTGTTGCAAATACTTTCAGTCTCTGCGTTGGTACTGGTTGCTATTGGAACACACAAAGTATCAGAGCTGAAAAAGATGGATTGATGTATTTCTAAATCTAAACTTTTCTGTGCTGACTTATTTTGGTTGGAGCTAACTGGAGCTGTAATATTGATTTCTGTAGAAGTGGTTACAGTTCTGCAGAAATGTCTTGACACATATACATATAAAGGAATATTATTTCTTATGCACTGAGATATGCAAATAACAGACTACGTAAAATCTAAATGTTTTATAGCCTAATCTGTTGGGCTCAGATGTAACACAATTATCACTTGGATTATCTGAACCAGAGCGACACTTCACAAAGACCTTTTAGAAGATCCGCGCTCGCTAAACTGAGTTACATACATAAAGGAACCACCAAAACTTGTATCATTTTGTGGTATTTTCATGCTTTACTTACAGTGGAAGTTGGCAGTGGTGGAAAGTAACAAAATACAAAAGTAAAAGTACTGTATTTAAGATTTTTTTTTTGGATCAGTACTTTTCTTTAGTAAAATTTGCATTGGATACTTTATACTTTTAACTTCACTACATTTGAGAACATGTATCTGTACTTTCTACGACATTACATTTCTAACTGGACTGGAAAAGTAAAAAGTATTTTCCATATGTTTTTAAGCCTGTTTATGATGGTTTTGACTGAAGGTTCCAGCAGCTTTGAACTAACAAAAAAATACAGCCGAAAAAAAGCTAGAAAATGTAATCAGCACATTCTTTATCAAATCACTACATTTAATTCTTGCATAAATGTCAATATATGTGTGAAATATTTCTACTACTACTCTAAAAGTGCTTTTTTCAAACAGCCACATCAATACTTTTACTCACGTAGATGATACTGTCGTTTTTGCTCCTGTATCTTTGAGTACTTCATCCACCACTGGAAGTTCACAGACTGTTCTCTTCTCTCTCTTTTTTCTTTTTTTTGTCTCTTTCTGACTTTCTGGCCCTGTGTCTAGACTCCCTCCCAGACCTCAACCCAGTTTCATGTACCATCCGTCTGCCTCTTTGCACTCTCCTTTAATTCACCCATTCCCTTACCTCCCACCTGCTTTTGTTCCTACAATGCTTTGAAGCCTCAATATCACACCAACTTTGTGAGTGTCACGTGTGCCCCCCTCTCACCCTGGACCGAGTGTGAAACCATCGAACGCGCTTTGAACTCATCACAGAATGGCCAGTGTTACCTCCATTTTCTCTTTCATCCAAAAAAGAAGAAGACTTGAAATGTATTTAGAGTTTGCCAGGAGCGTAGTCATCTCCCTGTTGTGCGCTGTGATTCATCCTGACTCATTTCTTTATTGGACAATTTTATTTAAACAAACAAACAAACAATTTAAAAGAAGCATTTTCTACCATGACGAAAAGAATAGCGGCTTGATTTGCAGTGGCTCTTGACAATGAAAGCTGTAATTCCCTGAGAAGAAATCATGGCGAATAACTGGTGACAGCTCGATTGTTACAAAAGGGTGTTTTCGTGTGTTCGGGCAACACCTATTTAGTAATAATACAATTGCTAATCATATGGCTTGCCCATAAACTCTGAAATTGTGGGTTATTTCAGAGAGCAGTTCACCTGGAGCCTTGCAAGCTTCACAGCTTCGCCCCATTAGTTCAGCTTGGCGAGCACAGCCATCCGACGCGCTACAATCCATATCAACCCAGGGAGCCAGCCTGACTCAACCTGCAGTCCTGCTTTTCCTCTCCAAGATGTACAAAAATAAAGATTCCGAGATGTATGGACTGGTTCAGGAGACAATTATTAACTTGCAGAAAGTAGAATATATTTTCCTAATCCTCCCTAGTGGAGAAAAGAATGTCAAAGAATATTTGCTTAAAGAAAAACACTCATTTTCTGTCTTTTATTTTTTTGTGTGCATTAACTTAAACTAATACAGAAGGTATGTACTGTAATGACAAACTGTGCTTAAAAGGGCCTGAAGAGAGTAAATTCCACAATATTCCTACAAACTTGACCCTATAATTTGTAACCGCCTTTCCTTCAACAAACTTCCCATAGCTTTTATCACACTTGAGTATCAATTTAAATCTAGGTCAAAACATTGTAGGCTTCATATTAGTGTAATTGCAATGACATGCTGCTTTTGTACAGCCTAATTAAATCATGTCAAGCCTCTCTCTGTTTGAACATTGTTCCGTGGTGCACTTGGAAGCATATGTCAGGAGCAAAATATGGGGTGCATGATAGAAGATGGAAATTGCCCCCATTAAATACATTGTAGTCATTATAACACATAATAGAGTTTACCATAGACTTCCAAAGCTATTGTTGTCTATGATTTTCTGATCCCTGGTCTGCAAGCACTGCGTACAGACAATGCTATCTTTGTTTGTTCTTTCTCATGCCTCCATTTGGCCAAAAGTTTTAGTGGCTTTTGGCCATTCTGCCGGCATCGCCATGACAACCACATCCGCAGTCTGTCAAGTGCTGTCATCTCCAACACTTTGACAATGTGTCCAATGCAGCTTAAGTTAGCGCTGTGATGGAGTATGAGCGAAAGATCCTGCGGTGTGTGCTTTTGCAGGAAGTTAGCATTCACACACTTTTTAATGGACTGCCCCCGTACTGCTGGGACTGGACGCCTATTTCAGATGAGGATTTTCAATACAAATGTAATGTGTCAGAAATATTGATGAAAATCCTTAATTATCATACATTTCAGATTAAATATACATCAATTGTACCAGATGCAATGGCTTGAAATCTCGCAATATTTGTGAGGTCACAAACTCATGAGATTCCATCTTGACAGACTCCCGCTGCTGTGACTGGGCCTGAACCACCTGTGGTGTTGAGACTGGACCAATCCCAAGGCTTAACCTTTGGCTTCTACCCAAACAAACTAAAATAAACATGGCGATGCCAAATGCTATTTTAGCAGAAATATGTTTGGTTATCCAGAGGGAAGCACTTTGTGCATTTGTGGCTGGGAAAGATGTTTGTGCAACAGGATCTTAAAAACGTTTTGCTGTTATGACATATTTGCTTGAACTGAATGGTTTCAGTGAGAGCCTTTCCAAATATATTATGTGTAGAACTCAATTCAGAGCGTTACTCATCAATGTGGCATTAGCCAGGTTAATGGCACCCTGCTCTGGCTCGTCTTTAATCTTCTGTGTGCATGTTTGAAAAAGCCAGAGCCAATGAAAGAAGGAACCAAATATTTAGATACAAGATGCAAATACATTGAAACATCCTTCATAATTATGATGACTATTACTGTACATTGCAACTAAGAAGACATATTATGTTTTTCTATTACTTAGTATTAAACGATAACATAAGTAGATCAGTACAAGTACAAGGTTGCAATTATTTGTCCTGGCTCAAATCCAGGACAATACAGACTTACTCGAACATACAGTAATCAATCAAAATACAACTTTGAGTAAACTAATAATGAGGGAACACCATTATAACATGGCAGAGAGCTGATTTTGTATCAAGTCTCCTTCAAGCCCTCCATTAAATTGAACAAGGTCAGTCAATAGTAAATCTTAGCAATCTTTTCTTAAATGTACTTTCTGTTTTGGTCTTGGCAAACAGAACAGAACAAAGGCAGAATTGGTATTTTCAGGTACAAACCTATCATGTCCTGCTGAGGTAATACATAATGTATCCCAAAAGTAGTTCTTCACTGAGGTAGTACTAATGTATTATTTGAATTTACATTAAAATGTTCATAGTTTTAAAACCAGGTATTGCAGGTTTGTTTAAAGACGCACTTGGTGGAAGAATAAAAGTTTATCTTTTACATAATAAAGAATCGAACTATAAATCTTTTGTGACTTAGTTGTTGACACCATTTTATGTGCAAGAGCAATGATTCAGCGTGTCTTTACAAATGTAAATCAGTGCATGTGCCTTTGCCGGCGCGTTCCCTCATCTTCAGTTGATCCCTATCGGAGCTGTACATTAGTAAGCCCTCTTGTTACTTCTGTCTGAGCCTGATAAAGGACAGATGTTATCCATTCTGCTGCAGACCTTAAATAAAAGACAAGGTCAGCTTTAACAAAGCATTAGGATATGATGGGAGGGCTGCTGGGTATTCCTCGCCACAAACTGATTTGATTTCTTCCATTTGCTTGTGAGCAGCAGAAATAGAAAGAGCAGGCGATGGGGCCAAATGTTGAGGATGAGTCAGGGTTACTCGCATAAACTGCTATTAAAGGGTGCTGTCAAGTAATAGTATTAGTGGAAGTATTTGTAGTAACAATAGCAGTGATGTTAGCAATAATATTAAGTTTCCCAGAAACTATGGGCCTTATGTTGCTTAGTCAGGGTGCTATATCCTGAATTATCCCAGAGATACACAGTTATGGACTTTTCTATAAAGACAATTCATATTTCCCTCAGAGAGAACTGATCAATTCCTCCACCTCCTTTCTATGTACAATATTCATATTTACACTTGACTGCTGCTTGAAAAAGTCATTATTTATGCATATTTAAGTTTCAATACTTTTCAGTTTTATGTATATTTGGTGCACATCACTACTTCTTGGCGTTGTTGTTTGTGATGGGCTGGAAATAGCTCATTTGCTCAGAAAACAATTAAATGCGTGCGGCTGGTAAAGAATGTCTCTCGGACTATCAGCACAGGAATCCCACAGGGCTGTGTACTTTCTCCTCTGCTCTTCTCCCTGTACACAAACTGCTGGACACCCAGCCACCACTCAAAAACAAAACTGATCAAGTTTGCGGACAACACCACCCTCATTAGGCTCATCTTGGACGGGGATGAGTCTGTCCACAGGAGGGAGCTGGACCGGCTGGTGTCCTGGTGCAGCGGTAACAACCTGGAGTTCAACGCCCAGAAGACAGTGGAGATGATCGTGGACTTGAGGAAAGTCACAGCCCCCAAGCCCCCCTCTCATCATGACTCCCCCATCACCACCGTGGACTCATGTACTTCCTGCAGCAGCTGAGGAAAGCCAAACTGCCAGTGCAGATGATGGTGTAGTTTTACACGGCCATCATTGAGTCCATCCTCA
This sequence comes from Chaenogobius annularis, assembly GCA_015082035.1. Taxonomy (NCBI): domain Eukaryota; kingdom Metazoa; phylum Chordata; class Actinopteri; order Gobiiformes; family Gobiidae; genus Chaenogobius; species Chaenogobius annularis. Next base: position 568,244 of record BJKM01000345.1, on the reverse strand, counting down.
CCTCCTCCATCACCGTGTGGTTCGCTGGAGCCACAGCCAGGGACAAACAGAGACTACAGCGCATTGTGCGTTCTGCTGAGAAGGTGATCGGCTGCAGACTTCCATCTCTCTGCAGGACTTGTACGTCTCCAGGGCTCTGGGACGAGCAGGTCGGATCACAGCTGACCCTTCTCACCCTGGACATGGACTATTTGAACCACTCCCCTCAGGCAGGAGGCTACGGTCCATCTGGACCAGAACCTCCCGCCACAAGAATAGTTCCCTCTGCCGTTACACTCATGGTCACTTTCTGCACTACATCTGTAAATTTAACTGTGAATTCATGTATACAAAAAGTAAGCCTATTTTTATTTTATACTATAGTAAATTTAAATTGTTTTCTTAATGCATGACCTTCTGATTTCATATATGTTGTTTTTAATCATTGTTTCAGATCGTTGTACGTTGCACCTTAATGCCAAATCATGTTCCTGTGTTTGCAAATTCTGTTCATTGACAATAGCAATAAACCTTTTCTGATTCTGATTCTGAATAATTTATAAAAATATTTATAAAAATATTCATATTTATTTAAGGCAAGGCAAGGCAAGTTTATTTGTAGAGCACAATTCATACACAAGGCAATTCAAAGTGCTTCACACAACAGGAAAAAATGCATTAAAATCACAAAGACATGGCAGAAATCACAAAATAATAGTTCAAGACATAAAAAGAGAAGAGTGCAAAGAAAAGCATTTCAGTCATATGCACAGCCAAACAAAACAGTTTTTAGTTTTAGATTTGAACATTGCCAGAGTAGCGGCCTGTCTCACATCCTCAGGAAGACTGTTCCAGATTTTAGCTGCATAAAAACTGAAACGCACATTCCCCATGTTTAGTCCTGACTCTGGGCACCAGCAGGAGGACCGGTCCCTGAGGTCCTCAGAGTCCGAGATGGTTCATATGGCACTAACATGTCCAAGATGTACTTTGGTGCTAGGCCATGGAGAGACTTGTATACAAGCAGAGCTGCTTTGAAGTCTATTCTCTGAGCCACAGGGAGCCAGTGCAGAGACCTGAGCACAGGACTAATGTGATCATACTTCCTGGTTCTAGTCAGGACCCGAGCAGCAGCGTTCTGGATGTACTGCAGCTGTTTTACAGCTCGTTTGGAGAGGCCAGTGAGCAGGCCGTTACAGTAGTCTAATCTACTAGAGACAAACGCATGGGAGTCTCTCCAGGTCTGGTTTAGACACTATATTGCTTTTGATTTTGGCAATGTTTTTTTAGATGGTAAAAAGCTGCTGATGTGATTGATCTGACGTGGCTGTTAAAAATTCAAATCTGAGTCCATTATTACCCCCAGATTTCTAACTTGATTTGTAGGTTTTAGAGCTGTGAACTCTGGAACTGTTACTTTCTCTTGTGTTCTTGTGGGCCAAAGACGATGATTTCAGTCTTGTCTGAGTTCAGCTGGAGAAAGTTGTTTTGTATCCACACACTGATCTGTTGGATGCAGTGACAGAGTGAATCCACTGGTCCATATTCACCTGCCGTCAGTGAAAACATAGATTTGAGTGTCGTCTGCATAATTGTGATAGGACACATTCAACGAGAACATTTAAAAACTAGCAATAAGCAAGACTTGGCACATTCTCTTACACACTGCAATAATTTGGTTGAGGAATTTGTGTGAAATTAAAACAGAATTAATTGGTAATCTCTCCTTTCCTTCAATAACATTAAAATTATTTCACCATATTTCCAATAATACCTACTTGTAAAAATTAGCACATTTTCCTGCCAATAATTTACTATTTAGTCAGACTGTAATTATATCCAGCCAAAGTTTAGAGCTTATGGTGACTGCCAAATATTTTAATTTAATTTACTAGTAATGTAACGTAAACATGTCACTTGCCAAAATACAGTATAATGTATAAATGAAGAAAACAAGCAAGAGTGGCTAATTTGAATTTTAAAAGTTTAAAAGGTGCACTATGTAACTTTTCTGGTAAAGGGTCCACCACCTGCTATTCTCCTTGGTAATATTATTGCTTTGCCTGGAATCTTCCACAGCATGGCTTTAAAGTAGGTGGCGCCACCAGGTCACGCTACAGATCAGTGGAGAGGCGACCCTGCTCATAGTAAGCATTTTTGAAAAAAATAAAATGAAAAATATGTTTGAATAAAAGCAAAATCTAAGTTTAATGCCCTACTGTGCAGAGGATGGACAGTTTGGTAACCTAAACACCCTAAGTTCCTTCCAAAGTCTTGAGACTCGTTGACAAATCTGATTTAGCTGTCAACTAGGGCAGGTCAAACTTTGTAAATGATATAAAGAGAAAATGCAATAACAATATCATTGACTATATAACTGATGATATAATGGTCACTACTTCCTGTCCAATTTGATCTCTTTTTGCCGAGTCGCACTAAAAATCAATAAATGCTGACGTCCCCTGTGTGATTACACAGCGGACAGAAAGTTGTAAGTGGATGTCTGCGAGAACACGTTAAAGACACAAGTTCACACACTTCCGTGTTCATAAAAGGAGATGAGGGCATCATAAATATTAAAATAAAGCCACAAACTGACATAATCTACATTTGTTACACATCAGATAGTCTTTATATACAATTTTTATTGGTTGTTTATTTATATTTTTTGTTTTAATAAAAGTAATAAAAGAGAGACAGTGTGCCGGCAGGCTATTGATGACACGAGACCAATTACACAACAATGGCATCTATAATAGTTGTACTAACTTGATTAAGGATATTTAATGGATTGTTATAAATTTCACTCCCACTGTAATAAGCCTCTGGCCTTAGCGTCTCTCTGTGTTAGCATTCCAATTAGCTGGCAATCACTGTCTGCCTCCCTTTGTAAATATGACGCAATATTCCAATCTTCATTTTGCCTCAAAAGCAAATCACAATATATCATGAACAATATTATATGGCCCAGCCCTAGTGTCAACTCAAGCCCCCTTTCATAACTGCTATTACAATATGCTAATGATGATTAAACAGCTTTCCTGAAGTATAAGCAAAATGCATGCAATTAACCTCACGCCACGCTATTAACTGCACACTTCAATTTGATAAGTTCACCCTTCATATTCATAACCCCCCCCCCACCCCTCTCTCCTGCTCTTAGTGACCCAGCTGATGACCCGGCCCTGCCTCTCTCTGGTCCATAGACAGGAGATGGCACCAGAATGTCAGCATGCCTGTCTCCGGCCGCCTTCCTCTTATTGCTATTCCCACCGCGCTCTCCTGGCTGTGTTCTCCGCACGTGCCAAGGAGGAATGTGCGAAAAGAAGGGCTCGTGTAGAGAGGGGCGTTCAGTGCGCCCCCTCCTCTCTGTTATGTTATCTGAACCTAAAAATAGACCGCATCCTCCCTGCCTTGCTTTTTCTTTTTTTTTTTTTCTCTCTCAATTCCCGGTGCATCTCGGGCCTCCCTCCCTGTCTCAATGTTTGGCCTATGTAAACAGTCTCTCTGGTGTCGAATGATAAGGCTTCTCAAGAGCATTGCCAGACAGTGTGGACTTGTGGAGATGAAAGATTAACCATATAGCACCCGATTAGATTTAGCGACGCATTATTCTCTTGGACAAGCTCTGCACTGTTTACAGCTAAAAAGAATAAGAGGTGTTTAATCAAGGCTTCTAAATCCAATTTGTGGGAAAATCAGGTTTAAAAAGTCATCCAGCAAGAAAAAGTGTCAAAAAAAGTTGTATGTAATATTCCAGTTTTATTCATATTAGACCAGAAAATGCTGAGATTCTACGATAAATAAGAATTATATCAAGTTACAGAGGCTCACACAGGCTCTTTGTGCCAGTTCCAAGCCTAAAGACAAATTGAGTTTTGTTTCAGGGCATAGGTCTTCCGCAGAGTAGGGGTAAATATTCATATACGAGGAAGATGATTCATTTGTGGACGATTGAATCTTCTTTGGACATTTCTTACGCAATACTTGGTCATGCTGATGATCAACTTTCAGAGCCACAACTGCCTTTATTCATATGGTTTGTGCAATCTCCAGAGACAACATTTTAGAAAGGCGTAATTTACGTGCACAACTTTATTCTGCAATGGCTGGCTAAAAACTAGTCTGAGGCACATCAAGTTAAGAGCACCATATGCGATATTGACACACTGTATACATAAATCTGAACACAAGGACTTATGAACCTCACAGAAGAAGTCTTGGAAATATTTTGAGTTATACTTGACTCCAAATTGTTAAGCAACATCTCCAAACCATGGATACATGCAAAACTTTCTGTTTAATTTGTCCTTTCTGTGCTATCTGCTTCTGAGTGCGTGCTGTTTGGGTGATAAAATCATAGTAGGTGGGCAGAAGGGATATTGGCTTTCAGTGGATTATGTTCCAGCACATGTCCAACCTTGGGTTAGTCATCGCGCCCACTCTCCACCCACCACAAGGATGAGAGCCACAGTGAGAATGAGAGAAGAGGCCTCGCCCGGGGAGCACTGCCCAAGCCTGACCAAAAATAATACATGATAGTAACAGGACAGGTATGTACCGGAGGTGGAAGGAGTACATTTATATACACCAAATACACCATTTTAATCAATCAATCAATCAATCAATCAATCAACCAACCAACCTTTATTTATAGAGCCCTTTACAACACTCAAAGTGACCTAATTCAAGGCAATACAAAACATAATAACACAAGTAAAAACAAACTGTACAAAATGAAGTGTCACTGCACTACTTTATGTTAAAAGCCAGTCTGATTAAATAAGTTTTAAGCCTAGATTTAAAAAGGCTACTCTGTGATGGTGCGCATGTCGGGGGGCAGTTTATTCCAGAGTCTGGGACCAGCGACAGAGAAGGCTCGATCTCCCCAGGGTTTGAGTCTGGCTCTGGGGACTTCCAGAGGAAGTTGATTTGTCGACCTTAAGGCCCTGCTCGGGTTTCGGGCAGACAGAAGCTCGGCCGGATAAGGAGGTGCCAGGCCATTTAGAGCTTTAAAAACAAAAAGTAACATTTTAAAATCAATTCTAAAAGAAACGGGAAGCCAATGGAGCAACACACATTGGCTCCATTGCCAATGTGTGTTGGTTAGAAAACGCGCCGCAGCGTTCTATACGAGCTAAAGGCGGCTAAGCGCAGACTGGAATACACCGGCATAAAGTGTATTGCAATGGTCTGTTCTTGAGCTGATGAAAGCATGATTACTTGGTGCGATTTAAAAAAGGCTTTACTTTAGCTAAAATACGTAATTGATAAAAACTTGCTCTCACCACACTGTCAATTTGTTTGTCAAAATTGTTGTCAAATTGTTGTCAAAAACAACCCCAAGATTCTTTGCGGTTGGTTTTATAAGGATGACAAGAAATCAAAATTAGACAGCACAGAATCGCCAAATAAAATGTACTTTGTCTTCTTATCATTCAAATAAAGGACATTTTGCCCTAACCACGTCTTTATGTCAGCAATTCAATCAGTCAGAGATTGAAGAGCATCATTTTTGTCTGGAAACACAGGTAAGTAGATCTGCAGATTATCTGCATAGCAGTGAAAAGCTAAACTGTGCCAGAATTGAGCCCTGGGGCACTCCACAGACCAGCGAGGCTGCAGAGGAGGACAGGTCCCCAATCATGACAGAAAAGCTTCTGTTGGTCAAATAAGACTCAAACCATGCAAGTGCAGAGCCACAGATACCAACATCATTTTTAAGGCTCGACAACAAAATCGAATGGTCGACCGTATCATAAGCCGCTGTTAAGTCTAGCAGGACTAGGGCAACGGGGCGCTTGGCATCCACAGACCGGGCAATATATATTATGCACTTTCAGCAATGCAAATTCTGTGCTATGCCGGCATTTGATCCCAGACTGGAATTTTTATTTTCTAAAAACAGTTGCATAAAAACAACTTTCTCAAGAACTTTAGAAATAAAAGATAAGTTAGAAACATGTCTAAAATTTGACATAACATTAGTATTCAGTTGTGGTTTCTTAAGAAGGGGTGTCACTACCGCATGTTTAAGAGAATCAGGGACACATCCTGAGCTGAGACAAGTGTTAATAAAAACCATGATGGAGGGACCTACAGTGGGGAACACTTCCTTAAGCAATTTTGTGGGGAAAGTGTCCAAAAGACAGTTTGTACCACTCATTTGTGTAACTATTTCTGTGAGGGAGGAGAGTGAGACTGGTTCAAATTGGTTGAACATTGCAAAATGAACAGCAGTAGCAGGCAAGACTGGACAAATGCTGAAACTGCTCAGTTGTCTCACAGACAGAACTTTGTCAACAAAAAAGTGCAAAAAGGCCTCACAGGTGGAAACAGAAGCGTCGATCATCGATGTGTGTGGATTCACAACAGAATTTATGGTATTGAACAACACACGGGGGCAGTGTTATTTGTTACTACAATAATAACAGACAGATATTTGCATTTTGCCTCCTTCATAGCCCTTTGATAGAGTGCAAAGCTGTCCCTCTGTATGCCCAGAGACATGTGCAAATTGTCCTTTGCCCAACGCCGCTCCGCCTGTCTACAGCGCTGTCTTAGGGCCCGTATAGAGTCATTTATCCAGGGATTGGCCCTAGGCTCCTAGGACCTGGGCCTAAAAGGAGCAATAGTGTCAAGGATCCCAGAGCAGGTGGAATAAAAGGAAGACAGAAAGGTATCCGGGCACTCGAGAAGAACATTCTCATCAAGGACAGAAAACTCTTGTGTCCATAAAAGCAACAGCAAAGTCCATAGCTGTTGATGAAGTCATTATACGGCTGGGACAGGTGGCTTGCTGACAGGGGCGGAGCCAATACTTCAAAAATAATGGGCAAATGATCTGAGATGGGTGTGTCAGATATTTCAACATGTGACACAGTGAGGCCATGTGAAATAATCAAGTCTAAAGTGTGCCCTGCATTGTGTGTTGGTGATTCAACTGACTGAGTTAAATCAAAAGATGCCAAAAGACGTTTGAAGTCAATAGCCAGCTGATCAGGTAGGTAACAGACATGTACATTTAGGTCCCCGCAAATCAGTAACTTGTTCAAACCTGGGGGCCATCTCAGATAAAAACTCAGAAAACTCCTGGATAAAGTGCTTGTTGTATTTAGGTGAACGGTAGATAACGGCACAAAGAATAGGACTAGTAAACTCTATTGTAAATAGCTGTACTTCAAAGCATGAATCATTATTTACATGTAAAGGCTTGCATCCTTTCTGTGAAGAAAGTTACATATTGCACCTTTAAAAGCAGTTATGAAAGGAATAACAGTGAGATGATCGCCGACATTAAATAGTTAAGACTCAGAACATAAGCAATCTTTTTTTTTTTTCTGTAAAATGTGTATTGCATTTGTGACTTGTACGGAGAGAAGCCCGGAGTGCATCAGGCTTAGGTGTAGAGCGTCTCTTTGACCTGCAGCTGATGCCCCCAATATAAACACCATTTGTGTCTGCTCTCACCTCAGCTCTGTTCTTTTAGCGACTGATGCAAGGGTGGATTGTGGATTGAAAAATGTGCACTTTAAATCTGTCACAGTCTTTTCTTGTCAGATTTTCTGTTAGGATATCTTCATGAATACTGAAAAGGTTTCAAAGGCAATCTGATGGCACTGGCCTGAGAAACTAGAATTTATATTACATTGAGCTAGATTAGTTCTGCTCTAAAGGGAAGAGTTTTACCTGACTAAAGTAACAAAGAACAATCGCTTGTTTCTAGCTGTGAGAGAATGTATTTGTGCAGAAAGATTTGTATTTTAAGTACAGGTTTGGCCACAGGTTTAGCATTAGGAGATGGTTTAATCCCTTGAGTGAGGATCAGTTATTTGGAACATATCTCATTGTGCAAATTTGCCTTTTCTTGTTAAAGGTGCATTATGTAAGTTTAACATTTTTTTGGTTTTCTATAGAGAAAATAAGGTTTTAGTCCCTCCTCCAAAAAACTTACACAGTGTTGTTGATAATGTTTTGATTAATTTACATTCAAATGTTGTAATCGTTCACTGGGTGCTTGTTAAACTAAATCTTTTCAGCTTCAATTTGGGCCAGCTGAGTGACAAACATTAAGCTGACTGCTAATCATAAAAATTGCATTCCGGCACGTTCTGAGAGCTTTTTCGCTTCAGATCAAGGTTACGTACAGATCTTTTGGGAACTGTGTGATGCTGTAAATAATTTGATGAGGTTGGATGAAGTGTGTTCATGCTATCGTCTACTGTTTGAGAGAGCAAATGCCAAGTAAGGACAAATGCTTAGTGTTTTGATTCCTTCTCTTTACCATTTGCAGACAGGTCGAGCCAGTACCTCATGTATCATTCAGAGCATGTCGTTCTATGTGGTGGAGGGTGGTCCCAGTGGGAGTGAGATGAGAGGAGTCGGGGGAAAATATTGAAATCTTTTTTAGAGCCATTGGTGAGGGACGCTGAATCTCCAGGGGACCCGAGAAGAAGCCATGCAGCGTGTTCTAAAAGAGTAACAAGCAGAGGAACCAGCCAAGTATCTGCTGACAACCCGCTGTGAATGTCTGTCCATCAATCTCCAGCTTTGACGTGTTTGCTTTTGTTGAGGGGAATGACAAAACGATGATTTCAGCTTCAGAAAGGAAAAGATGAAAAATTCAAGGGCATATATTGTGTAAAATAGAATTGTATGAACTTTTAACCTTGTTATGAAGGTTTTCTCTTCAAATGATCTTATCCTATGTTGTAGTGATTCATGCATCTGCATTTGCTTGAGCGAGATATATATATATATATATATATATATATATATATATATATATATATATATATATATATATATATATATATATATATATTTTTTTTAAGATAGTGTCTCTTTAAAGAAGGACCAGTGTCAATAGGTAAGTCTTTTACAATTCAAGATTGTTATGTTATGTTATGGCCTGACCCAGCTACATAATACAGAAGTGAAGTCCAGGATTATTGATTGGAGATGATGAGGGCCTATATTATACTTTAATGCAGGCTATAAACTGAGGTTTGTTATGATGTTGTTTATACATAAATATTGATCAAATATTTTAATGTCATTTCATGAAGCTTATTATACTTTTATTATCCCTTCAGCTCCATCTGAAAATGGTTTGTGGAGTCAATGCTAAAAGAGACTTTCTTTAATAATGAATTATTCAATGCACATTTCCAATTGCAGAGTCATATGTTTCAACATTAATAATGATATTCATGATACAAAAAGCTGAAAACAAAGCAATTTTTGAAGAATTTTTAAGTGAGCACATGATGGACCCCTGCAGGATTTATATTTTGATGCCTGTTAGTTTTAAATGGCGTTAGAAGTTTTTATATGTAGTTTTCTATAATATATATGAAGTTTTTATAAAATGTGTTTCGTGGATAGAGAATTTACTGCAGAACTTAGCTTCTGCAAAATGTTCATTACAGTTGCTTTATGGACTGATTTTACTGTATATTGTTGTATGTGCTCACTGTAAGTTCTGTGTTTCTTTGAAAGGTGCTATACAAATAAAATGTACTTACTTACTTACTTGAATGGACCATAACATTTCCCAGAAAAGGTCACAAATATCACTTTATACCATTGTATTGGAAATTACACATTATTTTGAGGTAATTTATTAATTTTAATTATAAAAAGGTTTGCATATCTCCAAAACAACATTGCAATATCACCAATTTCTTCGATGCAACTCTCGCCTCCATTTACCAATATCTTTAACCATTGCGAGACAGGCCCATTGACGTTTGCAAAGGTCTGCATTCTCCAAGTTCATCTACAGCAGGGGTGCCCATTACGTCGATGGCGATCTACCAGTAGATCTCGGAAGCAGTGGCAGTCGATCTCTGAGGCAGTCGATACCAAAGCAAAGTATTTTGGCTGGCGCTAAGTGACAGTATTTACACACGCTGAGTAAGTGTATCACATGGTGCGCACATGGAGGTCCCCAAAAGCGCGAGTGAACCATGAGTTACAATCAGCGCGAGGAGGCTACAGTTGTGGATTTTGTCCGCTTTTCTCAGTGAGTTTCGGAAGGAGCACACCGCGGCCGCTCAGCGAGAGCCGACAATACGTCTTGAATTGAGTTGAGTGAGGAGAGGGAGTTCAAGCCTGAGGAGCAGGAGGAGGAGTCAGGCCGAGGAGCAGGAGGAGGAGTCAGGCCGAGGAGCAGGAGGAGGATCAGGGCCGAGGAGAGGAGGAGGAGTCAGGCGAGGAGCAGGAGAGGGAGTCAAGCTGAGGGGCAGGAGGAGTCGGACGAGGACAGGAGGAGAGTCAGAGCGGCGAAGAGGCAGGTGAGGAGGAGTCAGGCCGAAGAGCAGGAGGAGGAGTCAGGCCGAAGGAGGCAGGAGGAGGAGTCAGGCCGAGGAGCAGGAGAGGGAGTCAGGCCGAGGAGCAGGAGGAAGGTCATGCCGAGGAGCCAGGAGGAGGAGTCAGGCCGAGGAGCATGAGGAGGAGGTCAGGCCGAGGAGCAGGAGGAGGAGTCAGGGCCGGTAGGAGGCAGGAGGAGGAGTCAGGCGAGGAGGCAGGAGGAGGAGTCAGGCCGAGAAGGCAGCGAGGAGGGAGGTCCAGGGAAGACAGGGTAGGAGGAGTCAGGCCGGGGAGCAGGAGGAAGGAGTCAGGCCGAAGGAGGCAGGAGGAGGAGTCAGGCCGGGAGCAGGGAGGAGAGTCAGGCCGAGGAGCAGAGAGGAGGAGTCAGGCCGAGGAGCAGGAGAGAGGAGTCAGGCGAGGAGCAGGAGGAGGACGTCAGGACGGCGAAGAGCAGGAGGAGGAGGTCAGGCCGAGGAGCAGGAGGAGGAGTCAGGGCCGAAGAGCAGGAGGAGGAGTCAGGCCGAGGAGCAGGAGGAGGAGGTCAGGCCGAAAGAGCGGAGGAGTCAGGCGAGGAGCAGGGGAGGAGTCAGGCCGAGGAGCAGGAGAGAGTCAGGCCGAGGAGCAGGCAGGAAGGAGTTCAGGCCGAGGAGCAGGAGGAGGAGTCAGGTAGTTGGTCACTCTGTTTCTGTCCTTCACAGAGCAGTTTGTTATTGACGCGACCCAAAAGAAAGCTGACTTTCTCGACGTCTCAAGCCCCCCGTGGAGCTTGTCTTATTATAATAACTAATATTATATTTAAAAAGAGCTTCAAGTGAGGTGATTATAAGCTCAATCATGTAATATTTATAGTCTAGTTATTATTTTATTTTCAAAATAGTCATCTGTATGAATGGGTCTGTTCAAGTCAACTCACAGATTTTCTCTTCCCTGCTTTATATTGCACATCTATACATGTTTCTATAGCTGTTTATTAAGAAAAGCAATATAAATCTACAGGTAGATCTTCAGGTTTTGCCGAATCTAAAAGTAGCTCGCACGCTGAAAAAATGTGGGCACCCCTGATCTACAGGATCATTGCCAACACAGTATGCAGTATTATTGGCAGGAACAGTTGTAGCTAATTGTGGCTAACATTCACGATGCCGCTTGTTTGCGATGCTAAAGACGTGTCCTAACCTTTGCCCGATCAAACGCTGTGTAATGACCCGCCTCTCTCGTCTATTAACCAGTCAAAACACATCACCTTCTATTATTACAGACCTCAGGGAGACCTCAGGGAGCGTTTAAAGCCAAAGGGATTCAGGCTACAAGAGATCTATTTGTAAAACCTTAATTAACTAAGGTCTGAAGTAAAACAAGCCTGAACTGTTGAAAGGAAGAGTGGAGTTATTGTTTGTGTTGGTTTGTTGAGTTGTTTGTTTGTTAGCGTGAACAAACTGAATATCTTAGTATTTAGTATCCCGATTATGATATTCAGACAATATTAGGTCAGTCCAACAGAAATATATTTTGGTAATGCTTTAAAATAAGGTTCCTTAGTTGGTAAACTATTTATAATCTGATAATAAGCCCTAGTTATTTGTCCATAAGCACTTGAACAACTAATTTGTAGATAGCTTATAATACCTTTAATAAGTTAATAATTTAAAACATGTGGATGTTGAGAAACCATGTACAAAATGTTTGTAACAGCATTAATAATATTCTGCTGTTTTCGATAACAAAGAGAAACATGCTTGTAAATACCTCTTCTTAAGACCTCCTCTAAGAGTGTCTCGGCACTGTATTTTTACCATGCAAAATAGTAGGATTCTAGATTGGACTGTTGATGCTACTTAAATCCGAACTATAGCTCCACATTATCGGCCCGCTCCCATGGGTCAGCATGAGTCTTAAGGAGAGGTTTATTTTGCTTCTTGCTTTTTGTTTTGTCATTTCAGCATATTTTGGCTGCAGTTACAACCCGAGATGCCTGTGGAGAATGTCAAATAATGACCAAATGTAGCGAAAGGTTGTAGAGCTTTTCAAAAACATGTTTTCTCTGTTAGGTCCTCATTTGTGCCTCAGGAAATCGGAAAATGCGCTTGTTTGTGAGAATAACAAAGCAGATAACTCACCTCCCTTTTGATGAGAACAGATACTCATTCAGAGGAATGACCAAAAGTGTGCTGACTTTGTGAATGAACTTACAAATAGTTCTCTATCGCTCCGTTGTAAAGGTGAATAAATGTCTAATCGCTGCTTTATCCGACAGAGATCTTTAGTTTGGATTGGAATTCCAGTGTTGCGACGTGGTAATCAGCTTTTCATGCCATTTATGAACCAGTGAATCATTGACAGGCCTGGAAAGAACACATCTCTGTTCATAATGTTCCTTACTGACACTCGTAGTCCCCATCTCCTTCATGGCTCCATCTCTATTTGAAATGAGCAAGCCGACGGAGATGTCCTTGCGAAAGTGGGTGTGTCCTGTATTGCCGTGGTAACCCTCAAACGTATGGTAACCTTGGACAGACTTAAGATTCAAGACATCCATTCAACATCCTTGTCAGTGGGAGCTCCGCGACTTACGCAAGCTCTTGTATCTGTAGAGTGTTCTTTTTGACGGCCAATCTGAGCGCATTGTCGAGGAAGAACAAAAGGGCAGATGATTGTCAATACAGTTCATGATGCAAGCTCTGTCTGTTGTGTGGGTAGTGGCAAAGGAAGTGCAAACTAGACCTTTGTAGTTGTCAGGTATTATGTACTACTTATAGATTCATGTCGCTTTCATATTTAACATATTAGATAGATTACATGGTATTTTTTCCGTGTCCAAAAGGAAAACCCACAAATGCTGAACCGTATAGTTTTGTGACTAGGACCTTGAATTCATTATAATACCACACAATGCTGCATGATAATTATTTTATCTGCCTAAAGCCTGGGTAAAAACAACAATAGCCTACTAGATCATGAATAATAATATAATAATATAATAATAATAATAATAATAATAATAATAATAATAATAAATAATAATAATAATAATAATAATAATAATATAATAATAAATAATAATAATAATATATAGACTTTCAATATATAGCGCTTTGTTTTTGGACACTCAAGAACGCTTTACATGGAATCCAGGTCACAATATAATCAATAAAAATAATAATCGTATTAATAATCAGTAACAATGAGTTTTTTCAGTGCAATCTGCAGGGCCGGCCCAGCCCATAAGCAGACTAAGCAGCGGTGTTAGTGACCCGAGGCGATAAAAGGACCCCCAGTGTAGCCTAGCCCTGTTGCTGCGCAAACAGCGCAGTAGTGCTGCTATCGCGGCAGCGCATACAGTGGTAACAGCATTTATTTGCAATGACAAATTGGCAACCAAGGCACCTGTACTTGTGCTGATTGTTCAACTTCATTGCTTCAACCTTGTGCGGGCAGACTGAAAGCAAGACACAAACACAACAGTACGTGGTCGTCATCTCCAAATGAAGATATCCATCAGGTGCTGAAAAATGAAAGAAGAAAAGACTTGATGACGAAAATAAATTGCAATTTCAACAACACTCTCAAGGTATTGCTGAACTATTGTTTTAGTTCCGATAGCGCCCTGAGGCTGGCAGCGAGACGAGTGCTGATACCTGCGTTAGAGAGCACCGCACCCCTTTCCACTGATAATGTGTTGAATGAAGGCTGTTAAGCATAACATTTACATTAGCCTGGTAGTGTTAGCAGTGGGGAAAAACTGTGTGCATGTTTAGTCTTTGTATATTATTCTTATTGAAATTCAGTGGTAAATTTGCTCCTACATCCAGGCTCTTTTTTTTGCCTTTGTCTCTGTTGCCGCGGTGTTTGGTGCCATGTTGCGCAGCAAAAATTGCTGAGGGAGTGAGGTGTCGACTATGCTAATAGCAGACCGGGCTTTGGCTTTTTCAATTGCGTCAAAATCACGTTCATGACCATGGACTCGATTACCTTTTCAAACAATATTTCATGTATAAAAGCCTTAATAGGCTCTCTTCACAATAGCTAGGTGCCAATCTTTACTTTTTGCTCCATTCATTCTCTATGGAAATTAATTAAAAACAATGTTTTAATCAGTGTTAATTGTGAATGTCAAAGCTTATGCCATTTGTTTTATTTAATTTAACTTGTTTTGGCACTTTGGCAAAAGGGAACAGTCGGGAGCAGTAAAAGAGAACTATTACTTTCATATTTTCAGTTAAAGAGAGAGTGTACATTTTAACTTGTTTGTTTAAAACTATAGCACTGTCATAGTATTACCTGCTGATCTTTGGTCAGTTTGTACTTGACCTTCCTTGTGTTATGTTATGATGACTCTATCCGTCCATGTTAAGTGGTGATTGCTTTAATTGTCTCATAACAACACTTAGTTATTAGTATTAACAAACACATTGTGACCCTCAAGTGCTTCATAGTTCATTATGGTATTTAACTTGGTATTCGACAAATAGCCTGATGTTTTAGGTACATTTATTTTGTTATGAATTTGACCCTATTTTTCATAGCCAATATTGTATCAAGTAATTAAGTATACTAATGTGTTAATGATTGGCTTTAGTCACATTCTCCTGCCACACTTTAATTACATCATCTTACTTTCGACCGGCTGGACCACATTAAAATGCCCCAGAATACAGGAACAATGTCTGAAATGTTAATAACATTTCTAGGGGAATTTCCCAGACCCTCCTGTTGAAAAATGATACTACTAATATGGCTGTAGATCCTGAACACTCCTACAAATATTTCTAACAACATCTATGTGCAGTGTGTTATTTATACAGGTTGCAGAGATGATGTCAGCGAAATTGCGTGCTGGGATTTGAGTCATCAATATTTGAGCTTAGTGTTTTGGTGCACTTTGTTTGCGTCGAAGCAAGTTCCTAGTTTGTGAAACTGTTCACCGATAATGGCAATAAAACCGACTCTGATGATGTGGCCCCCTGAAGGCTTGGGTCGGCCCTGGCAATCTGGAGTCTAAAAAAGTCTAAAAAGTGAAATGTAAAGTACTTTTTTAGTTTGTCTGTTTATGTGACAATATTGATACTTTTTCAACCCGTAAGTTTGCACTAACTAAGCATCTCACTGCTGTTTTGGTCACATTGTAAATCGTAAAATTGTGATGTTTCTTTCCACATGAATCTTCCCACTGGAAATTGCTATTGTGACATCCTTACATAAATACATTAGATAATGCTGTCTTTAGCCTCTATATTCTTCTTAACTGCTTTTCTCTACCTCCAGTTTCATGACCGCACTAAATTGATTAAAGCATTTCCGTTGTGCTGTTGTTTCCATTATGGTGTAAATATTCCGCGTCAGCACATCTCCTCGCTGCTTTGTGCTTGATACATACTTGACCTCTTTAGATTGCTGAACGCTACGCTTTGTTGTGTGTTTAACCAGTCTAGATAGAGAGAAGGAAAGAACATCCTTTGGTCACAGTTGTCTTTCTCCCGAGGTCTTATATAATATTTCTAATCTAATTAAGTTTGAAAAGGTGAGTAGCTTATTCAAGGTTGTCCTTTCACTCCACTCTGGGGCGCTAAAAGAAAGGTTGGGACAACGTCAGCACTGCCAAGGTACTGTTTGCTCTGTGTTGGACTGAAAACGCCCATAAGACGAAAGTGCATTCCTTTGAACACAATTATTGGATGTTTGTCTCCCCTGGGTCTCTTTCAAAGTCTGCTAAAAACATTCAGGGTTTTGGCTTCACTCTAAATGCAAATGACCCTTTGTAAATACATGGCATACTATTTATTTGTGTTGACAATGCATTTGGGAGGACTTCGATATATACTTATAAAAATAAAAATACAATAAATCGTTGTATTTTTGTCCCGATTGTGCTAAATTTTGGACGGCGTATTTGCAAGTCTGTAAAAGAAATATTGAATGAAATAATTAAACTTTTCCTAGATTCAGCAGGTTCTTAAGCAATGTTTCTTTCAAGCATCAGATGTTATAACTGAATTGGGTGAAGTGTCCGACAAATTGGCCTCAGGGAAGGTCACTGACTAATTGGGCAAGCGTGGACCTCCGCCAAGACGACAATCCTGTCCTGCAATTAAACGAAATGTTTTTAAGGCCACAAAAACCTTATCTTACAATTAGGGATTTCACAGTATTTAACTATGGTGTTACAATTATTGTGAGAAGAAATGTCACAATATAATGAATATCCACAATTCTTGACACGAAACAAAACAAACGTTAAATCCTTCATTTTCTTTCATTCTAATGCATTACTGTTCCAATATTATTTGAGCGGTTTTATGAAATCAACCTTTATGAATGCAAAAGTTAAGTTATTGTGATATAAACAGCCACATAAAAATGAATATACATTGAAGTGTATTTATTGAATACATTTTGGAATAAATTGTAAAATGTATTTGTTTATGTAACATTTTCAACCCTAGACTCTTCCTCCATACCTCCAGCACAGCGAGGCCTCTCACATTAGAGGTGCATGAGATGAGAGGAGCGTTTTATCTGCTAGGGGGGTCCATTGTTGAGGCCGCTCTCGTTGTGCCGGAGGCAGCAGACGACTACGGACTCCTCACCTCTTTAATGTTACTGCTGAAGGCTCCCCCACCCACGTGCCATTCCGAGTACAGCTCCACTTTTTGTCTACTCAAATCTATCAAAAACATGAGTAAATGTTGGAACGCAAGTTAAAGTAATGTGGGCTGTAAAATGTGCAATTGTTGAGGAATTTCATTTATCTCCAACTTAAGTGGTGGTGATTTGCATGTTGAGTTTGTATAGTTAGAGGATGCAATTCCCACCACAACATTTTAGTGTAATTTATAGGCACAAAAGTTATGCCATGAAAAGCCTGTGTTTTTTTCAGTGCAACATTATGATATAGCAACATTAATGGCATTATTGGTTCACTGTATTACTACTTTATTCTGACTGATATCAAATTGTCAGAAAGAAGGGGTGTAGCTCTTTGCTGGGTCATAAAATATATAAAATCACAGAGATTCTCTTTGAGGGTCAAGTTCAGAATTAAGAAAAATGTAGCCCTTAATACGTTTTTCCAGCTCTCTCTGCTCACTTTATCATATAAGCAGAACTGGCACGTATAAGCAGACCTACATAACCAAGATGAATGTTCTTATTTATTGTAAACATTTGTGAGGAATGTGACGGAGCAATATGGACTGTTGGGCTCTGAAAGGTGCACTATGTAACTTTTCTGGTGGAGGGTCAACCCCCTGAAGGTCTCCATGGAGATGTTTTTGCTCCGAAATGTTTCACAGTATGGCATTAAATCTCCAGGAAGATAAGCCTGTGGCAGACCCTTCACAATATAAGTTACTTTACTTTAGTGCACCTTAAATGTTTATTGCGATATGATTGTATGTCATGCACGTCATACATTTTGCAGTGGATCCAAACAAAAACTAGTTATAGTCCTGCACTTATTCTAACACAGTTTGTGTCGGATTTCTTTTGTTACACCAATGCCTTTCTCCTACATTTCTGTTTTTCAAATGTATGGGTCCAAAACATTCTCTTCTCTCTTTGAACATATATAACAAAGCCTTAAAAGCACCTCCAGGGATAGGTAAGCTTTTAGCCCCACACTTTTCTTGCGAATAATCAGTCAAAATAGAAAGACATATGATGCACTTAGCAGCACCTAAAAGAAGTCCGAGAGGTATTCATTGATGTAGGGCCCAGTTTGATTTTTGTTTTGCCTCAAATGGTGCTTCAGACGCTCAGAAGCTGCTGGTGATTGCGTCCTGAGTACCCTGGGTGACAGTCTTTGAAGTGCTGAAGGCCCCTTTGCGAACACACAGCGCGCTTGGATCCAGAGCTCACACTGTATGTTCTGCGGCGCCATTATTATTCAATGATTCACAGTGTGGACTCTTATCAGCAAAGAGGCAGTGGAGAAACAGTCAAACAGCACCGGGGCGGGCGGGGAGTCGCCAAACGCCCCACTTGAAGAGATTTGCCGGGGCTGAATATTCCCGACTGGTGGCATTTTAGCATGTGGAGGTGGAGAGGGTGTGTGGAGGATGGATGACTGCTGCTGCGGTGGCTGTGCTCGGGTGGCGCATAACCCAAAGAATGTCATATATGAGGATGCATTGAACAGTGAATCACATTACACATAACATTAGCTAAAGTGCATTGCTAACACAATTGCCACGATAATAAATTAATTAATAAAACATGAGACTTAAATTGAACAATGAATGAACAAATAGTTTATTAGCAATTATTCAATTTAGTAACTACAAAATGAACTCTAATAATAAACTATTTGTTCATTATGAATTAAGTTCATGTTTTATTAATGCTAACGATTGTGCAGTTATTCTAAAGTGGTACAGAGTATAGACATATTATTACACCAAATGCCAAGTCCATTTATCCAGTTGACAGTGATCTAAAAATAGTTTGAGGCATAGATTCTTATGTTTCTTCATGATTTATAATGCAGCAAAGTCAGAGTCACAATCAGAGTTTGTGTAAATTGGGTTGGATCATGAAAATAATCTGGCATAAAACTCTTTACAACATTAAGAACTATAATATCTCAATCATAGGCTAAAATAGGCTGACATTGTTGTCAATTTTTTTGAAACTTGTCCAATATAATGGTTTTCTGCATTTACCAGTGGTGGAAGCAAATGATGAGACAGTTGTTTGAGGTTAGTTTCAAATTAAACCCATTTAAAAAAGTGTGCAACCAGGGCATAGATGCGTTTTCAAATATTTTATGTAATTAATTAAGAATTTATTAACAAGCAATAAAAAAAGCAATATTCTGAAGCTATGTTCGTGGCCTTCAGTCAATGTAAATAGTCAGATTCAATGGATTTTTAATCATGTTTATGTATTCTCCCCCCATGTATTCTTCCTAATCCTGATTTCTCCTGCACGCTGCTGCACAGTGCTATGCTCCATCATTGTCAGTTATCCTCCAGTTTCTAACTGGGATGAGTCTTAACTTCAGGGCATTTGACTCACAACAAGCTTTCATCATAACCTTGTGCCTCAGAACACAGAGCCCAGTATTTACAGATTCATCAAATTAATATAAGAGATAATATAATAAGAGATATGAACTCATGGATATTATTACGTTTGAATGTAATGGACCAGTTAGTGTTACTTTGTTCCTGTAACTATTGTGTAGCAATGTGTTTCTTTCAACCTAAAAGTGCTTCTGCCAGGCCACAAATAAGATGTGATGGATAAGAACAAGAAATCACAATAAAGAATTCAATAATGGCTCTCACTGGCCATTTTTATGTGACAAATGATGGCAAGCAGATAGATTTGTCAAAATGAACTCGTGTGGTGTAATAACAAAACAGCAGAGTGTATGTGACGACTGTCGTGCATATTCCAATAACTATATTGATGCTCAGGTTTACATAAGAGTAATTTTGGTTGAATCTAAACAATATGAAATGTAAATGATGATTTACTTGCACAAATAATTGATTTTCACCTTTAATCCTATTTTGCCAAACAACAGAGCCAAACATAAATGCACTCTCTGTTCCAGCAATGTGCTTCAACACCTTCTCTGCTCATATATCAACCACAGCAGAAGAACTATCAGGCTCTTCCTGTCTCCACAGTCTATACTTACTAACAGAAGCATCCCTCTTTGTGTTTCATTGTAGATGGAAGAAGTAATAGCACGCATGCAGGATGAGAAGAACGGCATCCCCATCCGGACGGTGAAAAGTTTCCTGACCAAAATCCCCAGTGTATTTTCAGGTAAGCTCCTTATCTTTTTCTTCTTCTGTCTCCGCTCTTGGCTCCCACCCACAATGCGCCCAACTATAAAGCCTCATGCTTGCCAAAGAAAAGAGCCAAAGTGCTTTGAGATTTGCTTGCTGTGCAGTTCACACTAGAAATGGCACAAAGTCAAGTGGATTATATTGAATTTTCAAGCCTTTAAAAACTGTGATGACATTTGGTGCAGGGGAGAAATTCTTTACAAAGCCATCACCAGCATCTTGTGTTGTAAAATGCACAAATGAATGTATGTTGTTTAAGCTATAGCTTAAAACTGTGCCTTATGTTTCAGTCAATGAGAAGGCGCAGGATCAATACAGAAAGAGGATCACATTAGTGTTTTAGTGCTGGTGATGGCAGCAGTGTTATTTTGTGTGATTTTGCCCCAGGACAAGTCTGTGTAAGTGCCAAAAAAGCTATTATTGCAAGCCGGACCCTAATGACCACGGCATGGCAACATTATTCCACACATGCATTCACAACACAACACATACAGCTGCTAAAATCTGCATTTATTTGTGTATACTGTTATCAAGGTATTTAAATTCAGAGCCAAAATGTAAACTAAGCAAGCATGTTCATGTTTTGTGCTGGTTCGAAGCTTGAAAAAAAGATTGGGCATTTGTGTCAGGCATAAGGATGGACAATATATCTGTGCACATTTGTTTCAATTTGTAGCTAAAGAGGGGGCTCTATATCCATGACAGTACAACAGGCTATGTTATTATGCATTTTGAAACTATAAATTAACTTTAAATATTGATATTGACATTGGACATTGGAGTATTTAAAAAAAAAAAAAATCATGGTCAGGCACCCAGTCAAAAACCTTTACCAAATCAATAGGCAACTCACTGGATGTAAGAAAAAACAATAACATGTATGTCAATCAGTCAATCAATCCATTAATCAATCAATCAATCAATCAACCAACCAATCTTTATGTGTAGCGCCCTTAACAACACTCAAGGTGGCCAAAGAAAAATCAAAGGCAATACAAAAGTACAAACCTATGTTAAACAAACTGTACAAAATAAAGTGTCACTACATTACTGAGTGTTAAAAGCCAGTCTGAATAAATGCATTTAGAGCCTAGATTTTAAAAGGCCAAAGTCTGTGATGGTGCGTATGTGGGGGAGGGGGGCAGCTTGTTCCAGAGTCTGGGACCAGCGACAGAGAAAGTTAAGTCACCCCAGGGTTTGAGTCTGGCTCTGGGGACTTCCAGCAGGAACTGATTTGTTGACCAACCAGGGAAAAGCTCGGCGGAGGTGCAAGGCCATTTAGAGCTTTAAAAACAAAAAGTAACATTTTTATATCAATTCTAAAAGAAACAGGAAGCCAGGGGAGAGCAAAAAGAACTGGGGTGATATGCTGACATCTGGGCGTGTTGGTTAGAAAACAAGCTGCAGCATTCTGAACAAGTTAAAGGCGGCTAAGGGCAGACTGGGAGACACCGACATGAAGTGTATTGCAATAGTCTATTCTTGAGCTGATGAAAGCATAAATAGTCTTTTCAGTACGATTTAACAAAGGCTTTTGATAAAAAACTTGCTCTCACCACACTGACAATTTTGTCTGTCAAATTTAAAATAGTTGTCAAAAACAAGCCCATGATTTCTTACTGTTGGCTATTATCATGGATGACAAGCTATCAAAGTTAGACAGCACAGATTCACCAAATAAATGTACTCTGTGTTCTCATCATTCAAACGAAGGAAATGTGGCCCTAACCACATCTTTATGTTATGTATGCAATGCAGTCAGAGATTGTAGAGCACCACTTTTGTCTGGAAACACGGGTAAGTGAATCTGCAGATCGTCTATGGTACAATATGGTCATTTTGAAAAATAACTTCAAGCAGCTGTAGCAAGATGCTGAAGTTTTCTTTGGAGGATTAGGAATACGTAAAAAACGAGGGAAAGTTCACTTTGAATATAATGTAAATACAGTTAAGTCAAAGAGGATATAGTGAGATGGAAAAGGATGTTGAACTTCCCAGGTCCAGAGGAAGACCCAAGAAAAAGCCATGGCTGTTGGAAAGGAGACATGAAGTTGGTTTGAGAAAACATGAAGCAAATGATATGGAGATTTGTTCAAAGCATATATATCAAGGATGCAGGTTTTAAATGTTTTCTTTAACTATTTGTTGGAGCCTTAGTGGTCAATATCAGTTAACCAACTACGTTAACATAGTGCTTTTTTTCCACTGGACTGGTCATTATAGGCCACAATGCTCTGAACCAAAGCAGATAGAACTGTTTAAATGAATTGTTTAAATGCACTGGTTATGTGAAATTATGAATAAAACATTCTTAAATAAAGACTTATGTTTAATTTGCCACTTACCTTAGCTTGCGCTGTTAAAAGATTGACCGTTAATCCATTACTTCCGGAGTTCAGCGGGAAAAAAAGAGGTCAGAGTTGTATGGGGGAACTTGCGTGCTCTCTGGTGGTATAGAAAGTATGAAACGCCCCTGTTAACCAGGCAAAATGTTTCAAGCATTTAATGATGGTTAATCTGGTAACCGGTTAACCATGAACACTCCGAGAATGCATTATAACTGACACTGTAAATCTATGTTGTTGTTTATTTAGGCTTAGTGTATTATCTTATCCATCTCAACAAATACAAAAATGTCAACCAATTAGATCACTTGCTAGGAACACTCAGTTATTCAAATAATGATACATCCCCTGATACATCGGGAAAAGGTTGGCTACATGTGTGATTTCTTACTCTAGTGGTTATGATCCTTGCTCTGTACAGGAGAATCAATTATGTTTGACAAGGTTACATAAGTCTTCTTCCACCACCCTTCTTTACAGTACAGAACACATACGAGCATTTCCTTTCTTGTCTCTGACCACATCTGTGTAAATAGAACAAGTACAAAGGCCAGGGCATCATATTTGTACTTAAGATTGTGTTTTTTTATGTACAACCCTTGAGATTTACCTCCACTGCATTATAGCTCTTGGTCTCTAATTACATAATGTGACCAAAGCACATTTTGCATTACAACCGGAAAACAAGGATGTTTCAAAAGTCCATATCAATTGCTATGATTTTTAATGACTCATGTAAGCCTTGTATAGCCATAGTCACTACATTTCATTACATTTGGAGAGGCAATGCTAACCTTATTACATAATAATTGAAAGATAGATAGATATTCGTGAATGTTAGCTTAGCATTACGTAGCACAGCAAATTACCTTTAAATGCATGCAATTTTATAATCCATTAGGAAGCCAAGTACACCGGAGAATGGATAAACAGCCCCAGTCATATTTGCACGGACACACACACACACACACACACACACACACACACACAAACACACGTGCACAGCTCATCAACTTGAGAGTCATATTAATCAATTCAGGAAACAGTCTTGATAGAGGATTACCTTATACATCTCATTTAAGCTCTGGGGAAAGTGGGTCAACTGTGATAGTGTGAAATTGTGACTATATTAATGATGATAATCCACGGAGGATCTCATCTGGCTCAGAAATGCTAAATGCTTAGTAGTGCGTGTTCATATATATAGATATGAAGAAGACTTACGTCCCCCGTTGGGCTTTCTCCTCATCTTCCCTCAGTTCCTGTCGTCTCCCCATCACACCCTCCTCACC
This sequence comes from Chaenogobius annularis, assembly GCA_015082035.1. NCBI lineage: Eukaryota > Metazoa > Chordata > Actinopteri > Gobiiformes > Gobiidae > Chaenogobius > Chaenogobius annularis. The sequence continues at coordinate 544,517 of BJKM01000345.1, read as the reverse complement.
TGACAGCGTGCGCCACAATAATAGATCCGAGTATATTTAGCAAAGGTGCCACAGTAACAGGCGGGTGTGAAGATGTCCATGGGGCATGCTGCATCTTGCTCCTTATTTCTGCCCGGGATGTGAAAATTATTGTTGCGTTCCCAGGTGGAAACCAAGAAATGAACAAAATATTTATTCTGGTGCAGTATCAACATACACTGTAATGCTGCAGACTGTGGTGTTTTATGCAATGTCTCTATATGCAGAACTTACACACTCATACACAGTGTTGGGAGGTAACTACATTGACTGCATCCGGAACGCATTCTTTCCACATGTTGTTATTTTACAAGACTGAAGAATTCTACAAACAACACCTCATAATGACAATGTGAAAGAGGGTTGTTTGAATTCTTTACACATTTATTTAAGATAAAAAATACATTTAAAAAAAGCACATGTGCATAAGTATTCACAGCCTTTGCCCACCCTTTATTGAAGCACTAATTTCAGCCTCAAGTCTTTTTAAGTATAATGCTGCAAACTTGTTACAACTATTTATGGGCAGTTTCTCCCATTATTCTTTGCAGAACCTTTGAAGCTTCATCAGGTTGAATGGTGAGTGTCGGTTCACAGCCATTTTCAGATCTCTCCAGAGATGTTCAACTGGGGTCAAGTATATTCACAGAGTTGTTCTCTAGCCATCCTTGTATTATCCTGGCTGTGTGCTTAGGTCGCTGTCTTGTTTGAAGATGAACCTTCTTCCCGGTCTGAGGTCCAAAGCAGTCTGGAGCAGGTTTTAATGTAGGATGCCTTTGTACACTGCTTACATTCATCTTTCTGTTGAGCCTGACTAGTGCCTTCTTGAGAACTCCAGGCGGGCTGTCATGAAGAGTGGCTTCTGTCTGGCCACTCTACCATACAGGCCTGATTGGTGTGCTGCAGAGATGGATGTTCTTCTTCTCCTCTCTCCCCAGAAACACGCTGGAGATCTGTCAGAGTAACCATCAGTTCTTGGTCACTTCCCTGACTAAGGCCCTTCTCCCTGGATTGCTCAGTTTGGCCGGGCCCAGATCTAGGAAGACTCTTGTTGGTTCCAAATGTTTTCCCTTCACAAATGATGGAGGCCACTGTGTTCATAGGAACCTTCAATACTCTTTCCTTCCTGCTGCTGGCAGACTTTACAACAAACACTGTTCGTCCTGAACGGGTCATTCAGCTTTCATAATCCTGTGCAATACTGTTATACTCCTGCAATACTGTTATACTCCTGTGCAATACTGTGACACAATGTCAATCATTCATGGTGCAATATTTTCTGTCCATATGACAGCTGTAAATAAGAGTGTTGTTATTATGAAGATTTTGAAGAGTTCCCCAGATCTGTGCCTTTGCCTGCCTAAAATATGTATTTGATATGTAACATTTGAGTAACTCTGTTCCAGTACAGTTACTCTTTGTTATGGTGGCATTCCAATTCACCTTCCTAAAATCAAAGGAATACATTTTGGTTATGAGGCTTCAAAAGGCACACCACTACTGACAAAAATAGAAAACACAGCTCGTGTGGTGCATGCCAGTTCCACATTACAAAACACAACTGTTTCTATCCTCTTATTCTAGTTTTTACACTAGAATAAAATTTATCTTTCACAAGTTTTCACATCACTTTGATTGGACCATGCATTAGAATATGTTACAAAATACATTTTAAGTGTTCCGTATTCTGTAATGAAAAACATTTTATGTATTTTATTCTCTTCTCACTCGCTCATACAAAATAGCTATTTCCAGTATTGTTTCCTGCTAATTCTCAAGTACTTTATTAATATATAATATCATATCATATCATATCATATCATATAATATCATATAATATCATATAATATCATATAATATATATATAAATACCCTGCCCAAGGCACTGGGATAGGCTCCTGTCCCCGGTGACCCCTAATGGGAAAAAGCAGTGGCAAATGACTGAATGAATGTATGTATATATGGACCAGTGGATTCACTCTGTCACTGCATCCAACAGATCAGTGTGTGGATGCAAAACAACTTTCTCCAGCTAAACTCAGACAAGACTGAAATCATCGTCTTTGGACCACAGAAACAAAGAGAAAGTGTTAACAGTCACCTCCAGAGTCTCACTCTAAAAACCTACAAATCAAGTTAGAAATCTGGGGGTAATAATGGACTCAGATTTGAATTTAAACAGCCACGTCAGATCAATCACATCAGCAGCTTTTTACCATCTAAAAAAACTTGCCAAAAATCAAAAGTATAGTGTCTAAACCAGACCTGAGAGAGACTATCCATGCGTTTGTCTCTCTAGAATTAGACTACTGTAACGGCCGGCCTGCTCACTGGCCTTCTCCAAACGAGCTGTAAAACAGTCTGCAGTACATCCAGAACGCTGCTGCTCGGGTTCCTGACTAGAACCAGGAAGTACGTATCACATTAGTCCTGTGCTCAGGTCTCTGCACTGGCTCCCTGTGGCTCAGAGAATAGACTTCAAAGCAGCTCTGCTTGTATACAAGTCTCTCCATGGCCTAGCACCAAAGTAACATCCTCAGGACATGTTTAGTGCCATATGAACCATCTCGGACTCTGAGGACCTCAGGGACCGGCCTCCTGCTTGAGTCAGGAACTGAAACATGGGGAATCTGCGTTTCAGTTTTTTATGCAGCTAAAATCTGGAACAGTCTTCCTGAGGATGTGAGACAGGCCGCTACTCTGGCAAATGTTCAAATCTAAACTAAAAACTGTTTTGTTTGGCTGTTGCATATGACTGAAAATGCTTTTTCTTTGCACCTCTTCTCTTTATGTCTTGAACTATTTGATGGAGAGCCTGAAAATGGCACTTTATAATTAAGATTTTGTGATTTCCTGCCATGTCTTTGTGATTTTTAATGCATTTTTTCCTGTTGTGTGGAAGCACTTTGAATTGCCTTGTGGTACGAATTGTGCTCTACAATATAAACTTGCCTTGCCTTGCCTTACCTATATATTAATTCCTGTCATATTAAAAGTGTAAGTGTTAATGTTCCTTTTTCCCCCTCATAGAGTATATTGTAAAAGCAGGACTTTATAGTACTTTTAATCAAACTGCTGTGTAACTGTCTCTTTCTTCTGCAAATGTGGAAGAAAGTGGTCTAAATTTGTTCTCTGTGTTACATTTTGGAACTGAGCACCTGCAAAAGTCCACCCTGCTTGGCTTTGCTGCATTAAAATATATTGTGCACACACTTCAAAGACTTGGGTTACAACCACAGAACATACTTACCGCGATTTGTCAAAACTACAAAAATTACAGTCGCGAGTTACAGTTCAAACCCAATACATTCTCGCCCTTTTCACACTGTTGGATATTGAATATGTAATCAGGGTTTGACAATATACACCCAAGTCCTCCGCATCATTCGATTTTCTGTGCACTGCTGCTTCTTCAGACACAGTAGCTGGTTTGCAACAGAATCAATATTATATATTTTTTTCTGACAATAAGGGCACATCATTTAGCCAGAATGCGGTCAGAAAGCCCATGCGCCGTACCACAACTACACCTGCCACACGAAACTAGTTATTGAAGTTATGCTATTTTTATGTCTGAAAAGTCTAAAGAAGATACTAAAGTAACAATGTCGGTGTAATCCCTCAGTATCGTCCAGGGAGTGTTTCCATTGTAAGAAAAACGATTCGAGTTGTAGTCATCTGGACTCGTTTTAGAAAAAACAAAACGTTTCAACTCTCATCCAAGAGTCTATCTCAATCAGAAGAAACAAGTCTGAGAACTTCTGTCTTATATCCATTACTCTGTGAGAGCCCTGGCCCACAGGGCGGGACCATTCTGCTAATGGCCGCATTGAAACTGGGATGGCCTATTGTTTCTATTGTTCCCTGCCTCACCTTGAGTGCCTATTTAGCATCCGAATGTCCCAGGCGTCTCCAGGGTTTCAGCAGACCATTATAAACAACGGGAAGTGTTGACAATCTTAAACCTCCATTCCGATTTAATGAAGGATTCTCTTTTTAACAAAAGATTGCCTCCTTGACTCCTCTTTCAAACCATCTTTTTTCCCTGCTCAGAATCTCCACCTCACTGTCTTCAATAGAGGTAGTTGTGCGCTTTAAGATGAAAGATGGCACAGCGCTTCTGGGGTCCCTGAACTTGCGTGTCCTCTTGTGCTGATAAAGCCTCTTGTGAAGTGGCTGTTTAGTCTCCCTATGTAACGCTCTTTACAACTTTCTTCTTCACTGCATTGGGATAGAATACACTACATTGCTCTGTTTTTGTGTCGGCATCTTGTCCTTAGGGTGAACCAAGTTTTTTGTCTTAACGTGTTGCCTGGTTTGAAAAATAAACAGGGCCATTAAGCAGGAGGTCCCGCCTGTGGGCAGGGCTCTCACAGAGTGAAGGATATAGAACAAACAGTTCCTCAGACTTGTTTCTCTGATTCGAGAATGACTCTTTGGATGAGAGTTGAAACGTTTGTTTTTTCTAAAACAAGAGTCCAGATGAACTACAAACTGATATCTTTTTCTAACAGTACTAAAGTAACTGCAAAATGACTCTAAAGAATTCCTCTTTAGTGTCTTCATTGTCTTGCATGTGGTGCTGTAAAGCTGTTTCACACTATGTTATATGTTCCATTCATATTAATGGGCTGCATGGAGCCATGGAAGGCGTCCTTTAGGAGGCGTCAGAAGGGAATATTTGATCATGCATGGCCTATTAGCCACCCACATTGTGCAAAGAGAGAGGAATTGGTATGCATTTTATACTGATGATGAGGGAAGGTGCAAAGAATGCCACTGCTTCTCTGTCCCTTTTCCTCTTTAAATGGAGAAAGCAGTGTTTTGAATTAGGATTGGGGCTTTAATTATCGCCACATTTCAAAATAATAACAGAATTATAGCAGCAAGCTCCTTTTAAAACGGAACAAAGGATCTATTGTCTATGTAATACTCTGCTTCAATAAAAAAAGGATACTTGTACAGGAAGTGGCGCAATTGAAATTCCACAATAATGTTATTAGTACAGCTAATGATCTATGGGTTTTGTCTCATTCCAGGTTCTGAAATTGTTCAGTGGATGATCAAGAATCTGGACATTGAAGACCCAGGTAACATTTTGAAATTTTGTTGGACTTTTGTAAAAGTTAACAAAGGTTTCTAAGATGTGACGAATTTTCATTATCAACAGCAAAATATGACTGAGTTGCAGAGGGAGCCTACAGGAAGGCTTTAACTTTCAGCTCTTTGATGTGTTCTGTGTGTCCCAAAGGCGCAGCAGCTTCATAACTCACAGTCCGCTCTTTCTTCTCTTGTTTTAAGCTTACTCTTTAAAATATAGGTGCAGTGCCAGCCTTTTCTGTTTAGTAATCACATACCTCCATCCAAAATGTAATTAGTGCCTCTATAAATGGATAATGCACTGTACGTTTGTCCAATGGGCAAACAAGTCTGCACGCATGTTCTTGGCACAATTGGAGGTGATGTGCCAAAGCATGGCATGGTTGCTCGTTTATGCACACTAGTATAACTTATGTTTACAAGTCCTGTCATGTGCGCTGATGCTCCTTATGAGAGGAAGAATGCGAATAAACTCTGTGGTCAGCAACAGTATTTTTGAAGCCATTTGTTTTGGGTGGCAAGACATATCGCAATGAATCAAAATCACAATTGCAATTAGCACATTGCAAAGACTGCAATGATTTAAGTCTTAGCCTTTGCTAATATATTAACACTATGTTGTAGTATGTATGAAACCTTCTAACTCTATAGTTAGACAAACTCATTCTGGACTGCATGTGATTCTTGTTTTACTTTAGTAGTTCAGATTTCAGTCTTGATTCTCCTAGATGGGTATAAAATGTGGACATAGAACAAAATCCCACAATTGTTAAACAATTGCAAATCTAATCACAATTGCAGTGCTTTGTCAGAAAAATCACAGTTAGATACTTCCAAAATCATTCATGTTGGTCTCCTGTTGCCCTCGCGGCTCCGCGCTGACGTTTAATCTGAAACATGACAGAGGAACACGCGTCACAGACAGGACTCATATCTGCCTCACGATATTAGATATTTTGAGAGGATATTCCTTTCACTGGGCATATTTTCTCAGCTACAGCATTAGCTCTTCAGGGCATAATGCAAACAAACGATATAATGACATCATGTTGGGACATGGCTCAGTTTGTTTGTTAATACGTGAGTGCGGGCCACAGAACGCAACAAAACATTTTTTATTCTAATTGTGTATCCCAGAAGTGGGATATGAAACTCCTCCGAGAAAGGTTGCTTGAGGCCAGACTGTCAAACTCACAATCTCTAATGAGAGGCAAGAACGTTAGCCACTCTGCCTTGATTGCGCCTTCTCTATAAAAAATAACTGCATTCAGTTGAAGTGTTTTATGCAATTACGCCGCACTGTAAATATCAGCTGTGAGATAATTATTAGTTTGTAGTGCAAGACCATACAGACTACTTAAAGAGATTCCGAAACAAGTTTTGTGTAATTGGAGAGGACTTGTATAGCATGTTGAGTTCATTGTACATTCGTGTCAATAGCACGCGGTTTTAAAGATGAAGGATCTATTGTGTTTCTTATTGTGAAATGATTTTAATTTTGTCTGCATTAAATTGTACACGCCCTCCAGCCTGCGCACGGTATGAAACCGGACTTTAGATGTTCTATTTTAGCATCGCTCTTATTTTCATTGTCAATACCAGCAAGCTATACATCATTTTAAAGATGATTTTCTCAACAAAACAAATATGTTATTGATTTGAATTGAATAATATGCCCCAATAAGCAATCACCAAAAGTTTGTGATAAAAATCTACTTTTTGTAACACATTTTTTACCTGTAATCCGGTTTTGACGTACGCTACGGTGTTCAATACATCATACATAATCCACAGAAAAACAATATCCACTTGTATTTTACCTGAAGTAATCCTATTTGACGAAATAGTCCAGTTAACGGCGTTTTCTTCAGTGAAAAAACTCACAACTTAAACTCGTCCGACACTTCTCTGGTCCGTATCAAAACACCGGCTCCAGATACAATGTGTTTGTTTTCCTCACACTTTCTGGCACAGATAAACCATGTGTCAAAAAAACAAATAAATAAATAAGTATATATATATATTATATATATATATATATATATATATATATATATATATATATATATATATATATATATATATATATATATATATAATATATAATAATATATATATATAATTGATATATATCATGGATATATTTTTGTTTTTTTTGTTTTTTTTTATCTCTATTGGGAAATTCATAGTTACACTCATGGGGTGCTGTTTACACATTTTCACATACATTGTTTCTTGCAGTTGTAATAGGTTTTTTGTAGTCTCCAAAACATCAAAATAAATGTTTTATGATCATAGAGGAGCTACAGTTTAGCACAGTTCGCACATATTTGGATAACTTGTTTCGAATATACTTTTTGATTCAAAAATGCCTATTCCTAGAGCTCTGAAACCTGACACAGTTGTTGTCAACAAGATAAAAAGCAAGTACAGTGAATAAGCATAATTTTACAGTGAAGTATGTCTTGTTTATGACCTTTACAAATTAACAATATTCAGGCGAGACTAAAAACTAATGTTTGGGCTTCTGTAGTGTACGTTCTGAAGCCCTGACAGTGTACTGCACATCTGCAGAAACTAGAGGGCCGAAGCTTTCTAATGATGCTTCACACTAGCATGTGGGCTGTAAGGTCTTCTTTTAATAAGCAATACCATTTGGGTATGTCCAATTATTGTGCACAGGGCAAAATAGGCGGCTGTTAACGGGTTAAGTGTAAATTGTAAACTAAATCATGCATCTAAAAAGGTCAGGAATTGCCTTGGATTTTTGACAGAATTGACAGAATCCAAACTAATTTAAGTGGATTATATAAGGCAGTGCTTTTTTATACAACAAAAAAGAAACAGTAAATAAAGATACAAAATTCCAAACCCCCTCCAAATGAACAAATAAAGTTGACATATAATTGTAGCTGTACAAAGATATTACATATACTCTCAAGTCAGAATCAGAAAAGTATCATTGCCATTGTCAGCAAACAAAATTCACAAACTAGGATCTTGCTTTGGCGGTAGGTTATGGTAACATAAAACAATTGATGATAATAATAACAGTAATGAATGCAGACTAAAATAAAATACAGTAAGAGTAAAACGGTTATACTCTCACGTTCAAGGTTCATCACTACAATTTAAATCAAATTCACTGAAATATCAAATACTTCCTTAAACCATTTAAATGACATTTCTGATATGTTGTCACCAGCCACATGTGAAAATTGGCTCCACTATATAAAGCCTGTAAATCACAGGAAATGGTGAGCTCTTTAGGTGACACATTTTGGAGCATCTATTTTCATTCCACTGGTATCCATCTATCATCGCCATCATTGGTGCCCTACATCCGAGAGATACAAGTCAAATGGAATGTCAGTGTTGAAGACAGTCTGCAGTGCCTCATTAATCTCTGTCCAGTATTTGTTTTTTATTATTGAATAGGACATTCCCATATAGTATAGTGAAAGGCCACATGACAACCACAGTCTCTCCAACATCCAGTAATTCCCTGTGAATAATGTGCAGTTTGACATGTTGACGTAACATTTTTCCTCCGTTGAGAAGTATATATCTGTTCCAATTTTTTTTCTGTCAAAACATTACATTACACTACATAAGTCTTAAAGTAAAATGTGTGCGTATGTATGTATGTATATACACACATACACACATACACACATACACACACACACACACACACACACACACACACACATACACAACAATCAACAAACAATTATTATTACCAGAGTATTATTACCATTCATAAGGCAGATAATATTTCATTGGCTTGGTTTATTAGTGCTTTGAAGTTTCAATTAAATATTAATCTGATGTATAATATGCAAAGTCAAGAAACACATACTAGGCTTCAGATAGAACCAAACAACGTAACATTTGCATGTCATTTGTCACAGTGTTTTAGTCCTCACAGGATTGGTGATTCATAGCACATCTTGCATTATTTCCCATAGTTGGCTTGACTCACCACACAGCTATACAATCTGTGTTTATAACCACTGTGTCAGTGGGTCCTTATACATGACCTGATTAAATGCCTGTTCATGCATCCGTACATCTTCTGTACGGATGCATGTTGTTATAGATGCTACAGAATCAGTCCATTGTTCTGCACGACTCAAACCACCTATTTGATATTCCAAGAGCCTCACCTACACCTATTTTTATCCCCGTCTTTATATACCTTAAGGCACCTGTCTGGATGAGAAAAAGTTGAAAGAAAAAAAAAATAGAAGAAAGAGACTCGATGATAAACAAAAACAAGAATGAGCAGAAATTCTCTCCCTTAATAAACTACAATTGCCTTGAGCATTCCGGCGAACTTTGTGAATTTAGTGACCGGCGTTTACTGAACAATAACAGCATAAGTGCAGTTTAATCACTGCGAGAAAGCCAGGGGCATATGTCACCTTGCAGATCATTAGAATGTTGTTTTTGATACAAACAAATACATAGATATATGTAGAGAAATGTCCGGAGGGTCTAAGCAGTAGGCAAAGCAGGATTAAGTTAGTCCACAAAACTCTCAGTGAAATGGGGAACTGTAATTAATTTGGCTCACAGCAAGCTATCAGCGAGTGTGTTATGTAAGAGCACATACGCTCATATCAAACTGAACTGAGAATGTGCAAGTCCCAAATGTTTTTAAAGGGAAAATAGATGAAGCCAACTTTTCTTTTTGTCATTTCTTGCTGTCATTACCTGTACCATAAGGGATTTGCTAATATGTAAGCTTGTAATGCATGATAATAGTAAAGATAAAACGTAAAATACAGGTAAATAATGTGACGTCAGAACCCTACTGTTCAAATCAAAACTACACTGAAATAAATAAATACATTTGTTTTTTACCCTGTTTAAATATATTTTATCACCTAATTCCATTTCATTATTTCATGTTGACCAAAATCCAATCTATATCTATAAAATGTATCTGCCTCGTTTAACATACACTATTTAAATGGAAAAAGATGACAACATAATTTAAAGGACACATATTATGCATTATTGACTTTGAATGTTATAACATGCTGTCAAAAAAAAACCATGAAATTGTATTTTGCTTTATTCACAGCAGTTTGTTGAATCTTTTCAGTAAGTCCTCTCATTTTGAGCCCCTGAAAACACAATTTTCCAGTTTGGTTACATCATAGGTCGAACTTCTGAGCTGTTTTTAAGTCCATAAATTGTTCATTACTTGCAAACTATCTCATCTATAGAATGCCCTCCATAGCCTATAGATGGAGCATTAACTCAATTCCTGATGTAGTAATCAGAATCACAATCAGAAAGGTTTATTGCCATTGCCAATGAACATAATTCACAAACATAGGAACTTGCTTTGGTGATTCGGTGCAACATAAAACAATGAACAATGATAAAACAACATATATGAACTCAAAAGGGCATGCGTTAAAGAAACAATTTAAATCAACTACAGGATAAAAATAAAAATTGGCTTACTATGTACACAGTTTTTACAGTAAAATGTACAGTTGTAGTGCAGAAAGTGAACAGTGCATTGAGTGATTGATTAAATTAGTTAAAGTGACTGGTGTTTAGGAAGTGTTCTTGAGTCCAATTGGGAAGAAACTATTCTTGTGGCGGGAGGTTCTGGTCCGGATGGACCGTAGCCTCCTGCCTGAGGGGAGTGGCTCAAATAGTCCGTGTCCAGGGTGAGACGGGTCAGCTGCGATCTGACCTGCTCGTCCCAGAGCCCTGGAGACGTACAGGTCCTGCAGAGATGGAAGTCTGCAGACGATCACCTTCTCAACAGAGCGCACAATGCGCTGTAGTCTCTGTTTGTCCCTGGCTGTGGCTCCAGCGAACCACACGTGATGAGGAGGGAGGAGGTGAGGATGGACTCAATGATGGCTGTGTAAAACTACCATCATCTGTGCCGGCAGCTTGGCTTCCTCAGCTGCCGCAGGAAGTACATCCTCTGCTGGGCCTTCTTGATGAGGGAGCTGATGGAGGGCTCCCACTTGAGGTCCTGGGTTTTGGTGGTAACCGAGGAAACGGAAGGAGCCCACGGTGGTGATGGGGGAGTCTGTCATGATGAGGTGGGGCTGGGGGCTGTGACTTTCCTGAAGTCCACGATCATCCCCACTGTCTTCTGGGCGTTGAACTCCAGTTGTTACCATGCTGGTGCCCAGAGTCAGGACTAAACATGGGAAATTGCATTTCAGTTTTATGCAGCTAAATCTGGACCAGTCTTCGCCTCGAGGATGTGAGACCAGGCCGCTACTGCTGGCAAGTTCAAATCTAAACTAAAAAACTGTTTTGTTTGGCTGTGGCATATGAACTGCATAATGCTTTTCTTTGGCATCTTCTCTTTTGTATTGAACACAGATTGTGATTTTCTGCCATGTCTTTGTGATTTTAATTGCATTTTTTCCTGTTGTGTGAAGCACTTTGAATTGCCTGTTGTACGAATTGTGATGCTAAAATAAACTTGCCTTGCCTTGCTGCTGCCATGCACCAGGACACCAGCCGGTCCAACCTCCCTCCTGTAGACAGACCTCATCCCCGTCCAAAGATGAGGCAGATGGAGAGTGGTGTCGTCTGCAAACTTGATCAGTTTTACGGAGTTGTAGCTGGAGGTGCAGCAGTTTGTGTACAGGGAGAAGAGCAGAGGAGAAAGTACAGGTGGAGTCAGGTACGTTGAGCTGGGAGAGCTTGTCCTGGAGTGGAGAAGGGAGGATGGTGTTGAACGCAGAGCTGAAGTCCACAAACGGGATACTGGCGTAGGTTCCCGGGGAGTCCAGATGCTGCAGGATGTAGAGGAGTGCCAGGCTGATGGCGTAGCCTACGTAGTCTACCTGTTGGCTCTGTAGCCGAACTGCAGGGGTCCAGCAGGGAGGAGGTGAAGGACATGAGGTGGGGCAAGACCAAGCGTTCAAATGACTTCATGACTACAGACGTCAGCGCCACAGGCCTGTAGTCATTAAGTCCAGTGATCTGGGGCTTCTTGGGGACAGGAAAAATGATGGACGACTTGAAGCAGACAGGGACGTGGCATGACTCCAGGGAGGTGTTAAAAATGTCTGTGCAGATGGGGGATAGCACTCCTGCACAGGGTCCAGCAGCAGGGGGTTGGTTTTCTGAAATAGTATGTTTACATCCTGTTCCTGAACTAAGAGAGTGGTGGGGGAGGTGGGGGAGGTGTGGGAGGACCGGGGTTGGGTTAGCAGAGGTGGCCACCGTGAGGGAGGGGGTGGTTACATAAAACCTAGTGTTGAAGGGGTTAAGTTGCTCAGCCAGTTTAGGGTCGTCTGTAGCGTGGGGGGCTCTGGGTGTGTAGTTGGTGATAAGCCGGCGCCCCTTCCACACAGAGGCGGGGTTGTTGTCAGAGAACTGCTGCTTCAGACACGTCGTGTACTGTGATCTAGCTCTCGACACCTCTTTGCTAAATCCATACTTCGCATCTTTGTAGCGCTCTCTGTCACCAGCCCTGTGCGCTGCCTCCTTCTGCTGCCTTAACTGCTTTAGTTTAGGTGTGAACCAGGGCTTGTCATTATTGAAAGTGACTTTGGTGTGTGACGGTATGATACTCTCTTCAGAATGGCCTGAATGATATGAAGTTAAGTCCGCTTTTTTAAGTTCTAAAATATTAGCAAAGGTACTCAGGAGGATGTTTTAAGGCCAATAATAATTTATAAAAAGCATAATATAGGTCCTTTAAATAGAGCCAATTAAAAGGAAAAAAATCACTACAGGTTTTACAACAGATTTTGCCATCCAAGCATTACATTTTAGTGTTTAACAACTATGGGCAATAAAAAGTCGCATTGCTCCTCCATTGCCTCTGGCTGAAACATTTGACTCTTGCAGCTGTTTAACATAATACTTTCATTACAAGCGCGGGCATTACAGATTTAATCACGAGGCTGTTGTAATAGCAGAGCCAATTGGTTTGGTCAGGCACAGAAGCGCTGGAATGAAGCACTCACTAGATTTAAGGTGGCCCTGACTTCATTAGCATGCATTAGCACTGGGTGCAACTCACAGCAGCACAGACCTGGAACCAGAGTGTGAAACAAGTGCTACATCATATAATCTACAGCCTAAGGGGTGAGCGTAATATTCCCAAGCACAGAGAGAATTGGATTGGGAGAGAGACAGGAACCTCATAGTGGCCTGTAATAAAGCTTCATTTATATGTAATATTTCTCTACAGGCTTCTAATCAATCCCTTTTGAACTTGCACTTTTAATATAGCTTCCAAAATGTGAATGGGAAACATTTCTTCTACTAGATTCTGAGTGTGCTATGCAATTTTGCTTCATGTGTGGAGTCATTTTATTGACAGTTATTTGTATGGCAAAATGATCAAATAATTGCGCCGACAATAAACCTTTTGACACATTTTATTACAAAACACACCTGTTTATGCACCTGATCCTCTTGTTTACTGTAATTGTCAGAACAACACAGTGATCTCAGCATTTACAGGCTTGAATATCCAGCAGTGAAAGTCATCCGTGGCCATCGCCGGGGAGCACAAGCCTTCTGTACAGTGGCTCTTCTCTGTTCTCTCACTCTGTCTTACTTTCTGCGCTTCTTTAAAACTCCCACACATCCTCAGACTCAAGAATCTCTTCCATCTCGAGCCCTTTTTTGATGATCTTTTTCAGTTTTGCGAGAACTCCCTCATGCCCTGCACTTTACTTCACCACTTCCACTACAAAGCAAGCACAAACAAAATAAACATGTAATGAAACTGACTCAAAATAATCCTATGACCTCTGAAACCAGCTTCTTAACATGTGTGTAAAGCCATTTGACCGGTCACAAAAGAGCATGATTTGGGTCACTCAGGTATCTGTAAACAAACATGTGGTTGAAGATCTCATTGACCGTGGAATTGGCGGTAATCCAGACAGGGTTTTTTGGCTCAGAGCTGCAAACACAATGAAATCAAAGGGTGTTTTCCCCGTAGAGATTCCGGCTGGTCTGCGCTGACAGCTCCTCTCAGGTGCAGTCAGAAGAAATTCTCACAAAATTATAGTGCAGGTGGAAAAGTGTGGCATGTTAGGTTATTCATCAGCTTATTTAAATATTACCTTATGCTTGTGTTTAAATGCAGAGGAGCTGACAGAAACTTATAGCATCACCAAAAAGCCAGCACAGACAAAATAAGGCGCAATACACAGTTTAGTGCATTCATTATTTTTATTTCTATTTTTCATGAGCAGCTGTTGAGTGAAAAAAGCAAGCTGCAATATGGTGACGGATAAATAAATTGTTATCTTAAAATGTTTGACATTTCAAATACTAAAATAATAGAAATGGGTGATACCAAGTGCTTTTGGTCTAACCTTATGGGTGATGGCTTCAATAAATAATGAATGTATACAAGGTTGTGCAATTAATCGATTTTAAAGCCCTCAATGTCAGTATAGCTGCAGTCACTTACAAATCAAATTTAAATAATTCATAATAGGACAATCGAAATGGCACAATAAAAAAATGGGCCAAACATGACGATGATAAAGAGTCAAATACTCATTTAGATGTGTAGATTAGCAGAAAGTCAGTGGACATACTTTGTTCAAATCTTAATAAACAATGGATGAGACAGATTAGTGCTTCAGTGGGTCGATCGAGTGTAAAGTCAGGTGCTCTTCAGGATCACAGTGAGGAAAGCACTGGAAGATCAACAAAAGAAAGTGTCCCGAAAGACAGCCCCACGCAGCCAAAACGTGTAGGCTTATCCCTTTTCTAATGAAGGATTCTTCATGCTGTCGGAGTGCCTCAGATCTTTCGTTTGTTTTAATAAAGAAATTGACTTTTTATCCTAGCCTATGGGGTGAACATTTATTTGGTATGTTAAAAAAAAGAATATTTGGGATCATTATATTTTCTTTAATTGAGAAACCCTAAATGTATGTTACAAAAAGGGTTTGAGATAAGCTGTAAAGGACACACAGAACAGTCCAATCTGCTGCTGGTGGACTGTGTTTGACACATTTCTAAAATAGATGACTAGCCTTAACATTTATGTTAATTAGTATTGATGTTTGCATAACAGTATCAATGCCAACATTGGTTCTGAGTCAGTATCGATGTATCTTTACTTCAATACTGATACTCCCATACCTATAAAATAGCACTAAACAGGGGCAAGTCGTACACTAAGGAACACTTTCTCTAAAGCATATGGTTTGTTTATAATAAAAACTAATAAAAACAGTAAATCTGTTTAAAATATGTTAGTTATATTTAACATCACATATCTAATCAAAACTAGATATTTCCCTAAAATCGTTCTGGCCTACAGAAAGTTGAAAATATATACTGTACATACAGTATATACTACAAAAGAGCCAGCAATATGGTAAAGAAACCAAAAACTCAATTTTGCCCCATTTGATTCCGTCAGACATATAAGCAACATTTGCAAGACACTAACTTTGCCTATTTTGGGATTTGTCAGTTTGTGAAAAAGTGCTGGGTCACGGTTGGGATGATGACATTCAAAATTCCACCACATAAATGTCACTGCCAGCGCACAAACAAAAGACAAAGCATCACAGGTGACAGAGCCACTCCATAGACACTGAGATCAGATTATCTTAGAGGAGAGAGAAGACAGGCTCCACTTCACATCTCTCCATCTGTAAACACTGCAGTACTACTTTCAACCGACCACAATATTTATTTTATTATTATTATTTTGAGAAGAAACAACACAATTAAACAATAATTATTATTCACCATTGTTAACAAATAATCAAAGTCTTTCATATTATTTTAATCCAATTGTCTAGTACATTACCAAATCCCCTGAAATCAAACTTTATAAATGACAAAGTAAAGTTAAATTGACTTTGTATTTGGGTTTACGTTTTTTGCAGATAACATTGTGACCAGAATTACCACAATTATAAATTAACTGAATAATCTTCCTCCCAATAACCTGCCTAAATGATGGGGAGATCGTGACAAATCAGCAAGAGAGCGAATGCTAAATAAATGCCATGTTTATAAATAAATACTTTTTAAATAACTTATGAGTCATCTGTTATTAATGAGCCAAGCAGCGCGCCGACCTCTGAAGCTTTAACTAGCTGCTGAAGGAGGCCCATATTTATGACACATGCACTTAGAGAGGAGCATGCTTAATGTATGACGCCGTGTTACAGTCACTCCTCGGATCAGTGCTGCGTGAGCCGGTTTAACCTTTACGCCATGTGCCCTTGTATTTACAGTACATGAGGTGAAGTAGTGCCATTAATTGTGTAGATATTTTAACGAGTAAGGATACATAGAGGGTGTTAGCTCAGTGTGGATGGATGAGTGAAAATTGGCCGAATAAATAATAAGTATCTACAGTATATATGTCTAGTTAATGTCAGGACACATGTACCAGTGTGTGACTCTCCTGCAGTTCTGTCTATTTTTCTGCTTTTCTCCATGGAGAAGTTATAGCTTAGTCTGGCATTAAGCATATATTTTATATCTCCATGGAGACAAGCAGGTGACGGCACTAGGCCAAGTTATGAGTCAGATCTGCGAGGAGGCAACTGCGCTCACAGTTATAATTCATGTTTTTGAGGTAAGGCAATAAAGTCACAACATTGAATAAATGCAATGTAGACAAATTTAAGGCCCAAATACAGATTGTTGTCAGTTAAAAGGACTAAGCCATGATATAAATATAATACGTTTGTGGACCCAATCTATAACAAATAATAACCAGGTTCAACATTTGTGGATCATATTTTATATTTCTTTCAAAAACAGTGAATCATACAGGCCCCTGTTCTCCATCTGAAATGATACGGAATGTGAACACAACCTATTTTGGGAAATCCATAGACCACAAAAAGCCAACTTCCCCACACAGTGGTAGAAACTTGGTGATTACATGTTTTCATTAGTTGATAGCTTGAAATCAGGGCGAGCCGGTCTGGTGCAGGGAAGCAGCTTTTGGCTCCCACCAGGCACAGCACCAGGTGATTGGACTGATGAGGCCCTGCCCCGCCCTCTGTCTAAAGGTGGGCCAATCAGGGAGACCCCCCGCTGTCAGCCCCGTTCCCCTCTGAGAGCTGCTTGTCTTCAGTCAACACCATCACTGCTTTTTCAAGCTCTTAATTCAAACGTGGCATTTTGTTTGAGATAAATGAAATGCCGTTAATTAGCCCTTGTGGAAAAATACCAGGCAGCTGAGGTATGTGATAAAACACTATCGCAGATAAATCAGCTTTTGTTTAAGTGGGTGCAGCACGTTTATCATCCTGACCAAAAATAGCCTTATAAAGAGAGATTTGCATATAAATTAAAAGCAGGCATAATCACCTCCAGCCCTGAACCGAAAAAGACTGAAAAACTGAACTTAAGTCTGAAGGTGAACACCTGCAGTTTGTCATTTTAATTTGATCCATATGAAGTTAAATTTAAGACTGCAATTTGAATATGTTGCTCAGTCTGCACTGATTGGTGTTTTATTTAAAAATGATTATGAACTTCTTGGACAAAGTGTTGCTTTCTTTACAAAGATAATGTTGAAATAGATCTTTCTTCATGTTTATAATTATAGTCCAATAGCTCTTGATGAGGAGGAAAGTCAGGATGCAATTTTAACTACTTGAGTAACAGTACTTTTTCTTGAGTACCTCGTTCATGTCTGATGTATTGTGCGTTGCACCTTTGACCAAAATACTGTTTCTTGGTCCTGTTTGTGCTGCAGTGGAGGCCCTTCACTTGGGAACGCTGATGGCTGCCCACGGTTACTTCTTCCCCATCTCAGACCATGTCCTCACACTCAAAGACGACGGAACCTTCTATAGATTTCAGGTAAACTAAAGTCTTCCTCAAGTCATCCTCAAGAAGCCTCAAGAAATGAAATGGCTCAAAATCCATGCACTTTGCAACAGAGTTCTAACATTGTGTACGTGCAATCTACTGTAATAAATACTCATTTAACACACTTTTTCAAACATTTACCACCGTCATAACTGCTGCACTTAAACACAGCGGTAAAAGAAGTACTCAATTTTATTACTTACTGTAAGTAACACAGGAGAAACAAAAAGAAAAGAAAAAAGACTCTTGAAGAAAATATTTTTGTTCAACTCTAGCTATTTGAATAATAATAATAATAATAATAATAATAATAATAATATCAATAAGAATATAATAATAATAATATAATAATAATAATAATAATAATATTAATAATTTTTTTCTTAGTGAATTTAATCTATATATTTTGATGTTGCACATAACCCATACGGAAAGTACTTTTTACTTTAGTTAAAAAATGTCGAAAGTACAGACTTCTGCTCTTAAATGTTGTGAAGTTAAAGTATCCACTGTCAAATGCACTTAAGTAAAGTACATACAACTAAAACAGAGTCCAGATGACTACAACTGAATCTTTTTCTACAATACTAAAGACAACCAACCATTTTGCTTGAGTGCAGTACTTTTACTTTAGTACTTTGTTACGTTCCACCACTGCCTCAACAACAGTCTGGAGTAGTATTTTGAGCTGGGATTCCTTCACTACTTCAGCAATTTAATAGCTGTCAGTCACTGTGAAGTATCTGTCTGTTTGTATAAATGTGCTAATACTATCTGTGCTGCTAATTTGACATTCCTACATTCTCAAGTCAATAAGGTTTCCAGTAGGGGGCAGCGGGCCAAAGATAATGTACAGACCGATACATTATTTGACATGTCTTAGTTTAGTTTAGCGATATGCATAGATTATGCACCATATCATCTTCATTGGTTACAAACAGCCAATGTCAGGTCATGTGGAGTTTATAGACGTTAAATAATAAAGGTTATTTGTGTCAATAGTTTGTGTTCCAAGATAAGTGATTTCCACACACAAGGTTATTAGTATTATGTTGCATTGTGCCGTTTATATACAATCAATCGTACGTGGTGCCAGTGTACAATACTGATCAAGTGCTGGGTTAAGATTAAATGAACCTTAATCCAACTAATTCTACAATCAGTTTGTGTGATTTAGACTTGTTCCAAATCAATTTTGCTGCAGATATGTTAAATGTGAGCCAAGAGCTAATTATATTCCCCATGCGATTGAATGTGTCTTTTTCAGACTCCATACTTTTGGCCATCAAACTGCTGGGAACCGGAAAACACAGACTATGGTGAGTTGGAAATAACTTTGATTATCTTTTTGTTCAGAAATGCACAATGAGAAAATTTCTATTGGAATTTGCCCCAGAGTTAGCTGGAGATTACAAATTGTGTTGGCAAAAAGGTTTTGGGCATAATGATTGGATTGGAGACATTCCAGTTTTACTCTTCGCTTGCCTGAAATTAGAAAAGCTAGATTTGTCGGAAGTTCTCCCCAAATACAAACATTGTAATGCGTATGTATACTAGATACTACAAAATGTGGCCACATAACCAGAAGGTTGTCTGTTCGATCAGTTCATATTGTCATTGTGTCCTTGGGCAGGACACTGTGTGTACATATATAACTGGAAACGCCTCATAATGACTGCACTTATTCCTGTCTTAATACTAACCCTAATTCCTAACCCTAACAATAATTAAGTAGTTATTAAGCCTGAATCATGCTTAATAAATTATATGTTCATCACTAATTAATTGTTAATTGTTCATGCGTTGTTAAAGTATAGTTATAATAAAATTGGACCGTTTAACTTATATTTATTTTGCTTATTTTATTTCATTTGCAAACCACTTGGCCCCAAACCCAGTAATAACCTTTTTATTTTATTTGAATGCAGGAAAAAGATTAAGATGCATTGAGCCGGACTCAGTTTTCCAGCAGGCTCATAAAACAAAGGACATAAAACATACACATCAAGAGCCGACAGCCACAAAACACTACAGTACCCACACACTCAACAGTTCACAGTCAATGAGTACAAGTGTAGCCAAAAAAGTCTGTATGCCTTTCAAAATAATAGTGAAGGACATCTTTCCAGAGCCTGGTGGAGTGGAAGAGTGACCACTGTCCAAAGATTTTTCTAAAGGCACAATCTCGTGTTCAGGCGTGTGGTCACTCATGGTATTACAGTCCGAAAGTATAACCCGATGGACAAGCTCTTTATACAGTTATCAAATATCGGTGCATTAAATCTGGACAGCATAGTGCATTCTAATGTGATGGATCCAGCCTTTTTAATTTAACTTATTTCTTACAATGATATTTCCCACTGCTCTGCCCATGCCAGTCCACGTGCCGCAATATTACAGTAGCTGTATTTGTAATTCAGCATATGCCCTGTGCTCTGATGCAATCGGACAAATGAGCTGTGGCTTGTCGTGCTTGTTGTTGTGCATGCATTGTATCCACAGCAGAGCAGATAAAGATTTCATAAAGCTGAAAACGGCCCCGTCAGTCAGTCATGCGGCCCTTTTATTTGTTGTGGAGGGCAAAAGTCTCACTGTGGGATTAGCCAAGAGCATCAGGGGAAAGCTAACAACAACCAATTTACTCAAATGATGTGTGTTAATAAAAACAACATAACAACATAATGAATGCCCGCTTTAATGGTCAGTTACCGAAGGATGATGGAATGATTTGAAAAGTGGGATCCGGTTTTGTAGGGCTCTGCGTGACCTGTGTGTGGCTGGGGTTTTAGCGTGACGCATTTGAGAGGATTAAATGAGTAAAAGCAGGGCCACTTATGTCTGCTAAAAATCCTCTAACCAGACTTGCTCCCTGTCTGTCTGTCTCTGCATACAGCTGTTTACCTCTGCAAAAGAACAATGCAAAACAAAGCACGTCTGGAGCTCGCAGACTACGAAGCGGTAAGTGGAAGAAAGAGTGTGATTTACTCCAGAAAAATAAAGATAATTCAATTGAAGCATCATTTATATCAGTACAGAAAATATTCATTTCATAATTGGCAACTTAACTAGTTTTCTTTGTTGCAGTTATAATCTGTAATTGTACCGTCTGATTGCTGCTCCATATTCACTATTAAAAGAATGCCTTTTCAAATGGCACGCTTGTAATTTTGCTTAGAAAAATACTATTAATTTCTGTTTCAACACTATAATGACGTAGAACATTAACCGTCTTCCTCTTTTTCCCTATGCTTCACTACCCTTTTTGAACAATTAAACACAGCAATTCTCTAATTAGTGAAATTGGCAAAGCATTTTCTCATTAAATACAACATTGTGCCCGGAGTACATCAGAACAGAGGAAAAAGCAAGCTATTTTTAATATGTATTTTATTGTGCCGCTTATAGCATGTTGAACCTCTTTCAGTCCCTTTCACTATTTCCCACGTGTTGTCGCTAAAACACAGGCAGACATTCTTGTAAAGGCGCATTACAATGTACGTTTCCTGCTGGTCTCGATGCAGATACTGTTGCTTTGCCTATAGAAATGAATGTGAGTCTATTATCCGCAGCTGACAGCCCATCAGTTTACTTTGAAGCCTGGTGTGAGGATCATCATCTGCTCCTTGGAACGTAACTGAACATGATCCTCTTTTACTTGGCAGCAGGCAGATTGAAGCAGTTAACTCCAATTAAGCATTTGTGTGTTTATATTGACGGCCAGTTCAAGTGGAGCGACCATGCGGAAAATCTTTGTGGGAAATTGGCCCAAAGAGCTTGTTTGGTGTCCGTTCTAAAATACGAATCGCCTTTAACAAGACAAATCTTCATCAACTCATCAATAAAGCAATGAGAGCTAATGGCAGCAATGACCACCCTCTCAGGCTGGCAATGGAAATCTTTAATGGCTCAACTCTTGTTTCCAGAATATGAGCTCTTACCTTCTTTTAGAGCCATTAAATATAAAACACATGTTGTCCTTTGTCCAAGAAGCTAGTTTTGACCGACATTGGTGCAGCATCAAGTAATCCGTGTGGTCTTTTTAAGTAATCCTAATCATTCTTAATTGCTGTTGCACAGTGAGTTCTTGGCGTCTGTGTATGTGGACCTACGAACGTCAACGGATCTCAAATATGAAATCTGTGTGATGGATCATTGTAGCTTGTTCCTATCTATTACAGTTCTGAATTTTCCTGAGGTGTATTATGGTACAGTGCGTTCTGATTGGCTGTGACAGAGATTATGAACTGTATATTTATGCAGTATTTTACCAGGTAGCGGATCTTTTATATCATGGTGTTGAAGTTATGTACTATATGTGTAAAGTTCTGAGTGATTGTGACGTTGTGTAGAACTTGGCACTGCATCCCAATACATATTTCCTTTCGGGGACAATAAAGTCGGCCTTACATTACCTTATGTTCCACTGCATGGCATTAAATTTATCTATCTCCATGGAGACAAGCGGAGATCTGTGGAGAGTCAACCTGTTCTCTGTGCGAATGCCTGTTTTTCACTGTATTTTTGAGCACCGTTATTGAATAAAAGCAATGTAGACAAGTTGAATGCCATACTGTGGGAAGAAATAACATCTCCAGGAAAACAAGGTGGCAGACACTCTACCCGAAATGTAACATAGTGTAGTTAAGTTTGAGACTGTTGGTTCTAGTATGTCGCAGTCTGAAGCCACATCGCAGTAACGTCTCCTCTCTTCTTTTTTTCAGGAGAGCTTAGCCAGGCTACAGAGAGCTTTCGCCAGGAAATGGGAGTTCATATTTATGCAAGCAGAAGCACAAGCAAAGTAGGTCCCTCACAAACAATCCAAAAAGTCTATAACGTGCACCATTTTGTCCCTGCTGCATGTGTTAAAGAATATCGTTGGCGGCTAATGGCTAGGTGTTGGCAGTGTATAAAACGTCTTACTCAAAAATGCTATTCCCACTAGGAGGCAACATTTCAGCGCGATTTCACAATAGATTCAGGGCTTTGTTGTACTGCCAGGAAACCCGGCTCTGAAGCCAAAGTCCTGTAGAGAATTTCTCTCAGTTTAGTAAATACTTAAACGACTATTGATTTTTAGATGAGACGTTCTAAAAGTGTTGTTCTACCATTCCCAGGGGTGTACAAACTCTGAATCGATAATAACTTATTTACAGCAACAGGGGATATAACTTTTACCAGTAAACAAAACCTCATATAGCCCCATTCACATATGTATGGGATGTGTGCTTTTAATCTGGGAGAGTAACCAATCCTGAAAGAAAGTACACGTTGAACTGTGACACATCCTAGTATATTATAATACATTAAGCTAAAGTTAAAACGATACGAAGAGTTGGTGGTTAGCTTTTGGAACTCAGTTTACAGAAAATGATCAATTTGTACAGTACTCTCATGATTCCAAATTTGCATAACATTAAAAAAAATATCCTTATTGTCTTAATTGTTGGATATTGTGTGTAAAATTGAAGGAAAAACACATTTATTTGTAATAAACGTTATCATTAGGGTACACCATAATATAATTTAAGGAATTAAAAAATGATTCTAATCTCCTGTAATCTCCTGTATCTCCGGTGTTAAAACAGCTCTGAGAATGTAACCCTGAATTTAAATATGATACATTATTTTATATTCATCATTATTTTATATTCATCATATATTAGATTTCCGCCTGCCATTACAACAATTAACTTTGCAATCGGGTCTTTTTGTTTTGAGTTTGAAGTATGAATTACGCTAATTGCAAGCTCAAGAGGAGAAATGAGAAGGAAAACCAATTGTAACATGGTGATTTTCAGTTGATTGGTCTACTTATATTTACCAGTTGTAAACACTTGTGTCTTGCGTTTACAGAGTCGACAAGAAAAGAGACAAAATCGAGCGTAAGATTCTCGACAGCCAGGAGAGAGCTTTCTGGGACGTGCACAGACCAGTGGTGGGTGAAATGACTGCTGCTGGGATTCTAGCATAATATTCTCTGCACTTTAGTCAGGACTCCACTGCAAAATGCTACCTAGGGGACTAAAAAAACCCTCTTTAGATCATTACAGTGTTGAGGAGGTCTGATGCTTTGCAGGCTGGCTTACACAGAGTGGCGCCTAGAGGTGATCTAACAGAGCGTGTGCCCGTAGCATGCTGGAGAAATGCCACATCGATAACTGTCTAAGCATATCAGACTCACAGTGGCCCTCTTTACCATACCTCATCCACTTTGGGCAGCATTAGCATTCAGTCCCCTCCCTCTCCGCATATCCGTACAGGCAGCCGCGCCGTGCTTAATTGGGAAATAACAAGTTCAATTTATGCGTCCTTGGAGCAACATAATCAATATTAATTCAAATTTCACAGTGACGCGCTGGAGCTACTTAGCGATATACGCCGGGATGAGGCCTAGATTGGACCACTTGTTCAATCAGAAGCTTTTCGCACCGACTGGGTTTCCCGCTGGTTTCGGGTTGTTTTGCGAGAATTGGCACATTTCAGGTTTAATTAGGCAGAGTATGACACAGTGGGTATATAAGGCAGGATGCGCAGCAAGAATGTACCTGTGCGCTGTCAAAAAAGATCCCTTATGATAAAGAAATACACTTGATTTTTATGGTGACTAACTGTAATGTTAAGTCGTATTGTGGAATAGTCGCTGATATGAAAACAGGTTTTGTTTCCCAGGGTATAAAGGGGCTTTGTGAGTGGATAAAAATGTTATTTGTCTTTTGTGGTTATGTACCCCACCAAGCAAGAAGTTCTTAGCAAGTATAACAGCCACACCAAAGAACCGAAGTAAAAAACCCAACTAAAATATTTTGATCATTCATCATTACTTTCTACTACCACTGTTACTATTACTGTAACTATTCTTACTGCTGCAAATGCACTGCCAATGAGGATGAGTGGATTTTTTATGCTATTTATTTGATGTTTTGATTTATTTAGCGTGTGTTAAAAAAGTCTAATTAATTGTTTGACCATCAGATAACAAAAATGCAGTAACAGTATACAATGTGTATGGGGAAAAAAGTGTAAAAGAAATAAGTTAATGATGATAAAAAAAGAACTATTACCTGACATTTAGCACTTTAAAAATCAAAGCAAATACTGCGTCATCACTCTGTATATGTTTGAATCCAGTTTTATACACAAAACTCCTCACGACTTCTCTTTTATAAAAGTATTTGCCGTTTCGGAGCCTGTCTAGTGGCATATTGGTGGAAGTTATAATTGAAAGTAAAATAGTGGTTAATGTAAGAAGGCCAAGCAGAATCGTGCAGTTCAAACGAGTGTTTGTACTGTATCAAAATTATTCAAGAGCTTCAAAGTTAACCGGTCACTCGGGTTTAGCTTTTTAGATTCAACAAAAAGAAACCTTGAACAAAAATAGAAAGTGCTTGCAGTAACTTGCATATAAAAAGCGATGTTCTGCCTCAAGGCAAAAGGGACTAATGCAATCATTTTAATGACACCTATATATTGGAAGCTTCTGGTATCAAAAGCAAAGCCATTTTAACATCTGGTGTAATATTCTGCCTCCTCCTCCCGCAGCCTGGATGTGTCAACACAACAGAAGTCGACATTAAGAAGTCCTCCAGAATGAAAAACCCTCACAAAACCAGAAAGGTACGCTCCATTTTCACTCCTTAATGTCCCGTTTGATGGCAGAGCGTCAAACACGAGAACATGAGAACGCTGCGTGCCTTTGATGGCGTGTGGAGTAACTGTAGCTCATCATCATTTGGCGTCTCTGTCTTTGATCCTGTGCAGTCGGTGTACGGGCTGCAGAACGACATCCGCACTCACAGTCCCACCCACACCCCCGCCCCAGAGGCCAAGCAGCCCACAGAGGAGGAGCTGCAGGAACAGGTCGGAACACCAGGGGGCGCACTTGTTCAGAAGTGAAAGAATTACACTGACGATAGTTGGGTCATGTGTTGGCCAATAACTTATGATAAATAGTACTACTGTTATTATGAAAGTAATTCAAAATATAACTTAAAATAAAATATGCTCCAAGTTTAACTCTATTAACACTGCTACTACTTCTACTACTACTACTTAGAGGTGGACGATATATCCAAATATATATAATATCGTGAATGTCGTCATGACGATATTCAAAATGTTAATATTGAGTATATTGTTTGATTAAAAATAAATCTTAAAAAAATATTCAGATATTTCTGAATTGTTGTGATTGATTCATATTTGGCTGATAATTAAATCTCACCTAATACATTTAAAGACATGTTTAAACATATTTCTAATAGCGCCAATGCATTCACTGCCATTGACTTCGTACCACTACTGCATCCATAGATATCACTTTTACATTTTGGTCCATACACAAACTGGGTCAAGGAAACTATTTCTATTTTAATAAAGCCAGAAATATGAGCAGGCTAATTAAAATGCCTTCTTTTTATCAAAGCGTACGTAGATAGATAGGAGGTTAAGGTCAAAAAAATTGGAATTCTCATTTTTTCTCTCTTTTTGATTCCTCCAGATAACCTTTTGGCAATTGCAATTAGACCGGCATCGACTGAAAATGTCCAAAGTGGCAGAGAGGTGAGCAGCGTTGTGCGTGTCTGTGTTTGAATTGGCCATTGATCGCTGTATTGAGCCTTTAAATGGGCCGATGTGTGTGGAATTAAGAGATCACATGACCTTCAGGACAAGCTGGGTACACACAATGCCTTTAGTGGTGTCACAACCTGGCCAGTCTGATTCACACACTGCTTTTGTGCGGTTTGCTCCACTGATGGAGGCGCATTCAGCACAGGCTTGTCCGGTTGTGTCCACACAATCAATTCCTTAGAAACTCTTTTCATTTCACTGCAGAAAGAGTGAGAGATACAGAAAAACTATGCTTATGTTCCCCGTTTGAACAAAAAAAAAAGATCTCTCGCGCTTGGGCATGTGACAAGTTGTTTAGAACTAAAACATGTGTAGCCTGCTCTCTTGTTGTTGATCTAATGTTTTAAAAATTCAAAAATAGTCCGTCACAATGCTGTCACAATTAACGGTAATATTGGTTTAGAAATTAGTATGGATATTAATGATTATAATTGTAAAAGTATATATATAAGTTGCATATTTGAACAACTATTATACAATTTGTCTTTGTCATAAGTGAAAACCACAACAAGCTAGAAGAGAACATCATGGATAAGTTACGTTTTTTCTGCAGAATCTGGTGTTATAATGGCGATAATCTTATTTATGACAATTATACAAAATGTGCCATGAATGATTCTTGTCTAGCTTTTTTTATCGCAAGAAACTATGTTATTATTTATTGTCCCGACCCTAGCTCCTTGTTTTCATTACAGCAATTCAAACAGTTATTCATCTATCTGTTAGTGCCATGTTGCTAACTGCGGTGCCACGATTACCTGCTGGGAGTAACAGTTTAAGCTAAAACGTACAATGACAATGGCAAATACGATTTTAAAAATGAGAACAAGAATAATAATTAAATTGACTGTTATCTTAATGCATTCTGACATTTCAACCTCTAACTGCTTTTTCCAGTTTAATTGGCTACACAGAGCAGTACCTTGAATATGACCCCTTCCTCACGCCTCCCGACCCATCCAACCCCTGGATCACTGACGACACCACTCTTTGGGAACTGGAAGCCAGGTGACGAACATCAAATGTCTTGTAGATGATTAAACTCTCTATGCTTTGTTGTTATTTACTCTGGGTTGTTGTGTGTTGACAGTAAGGAGCCGGGGCAGCAGAGGGTAAAGCGGTGGGCCTTTGGTATCAATGAGGTCCTCAAAGATCAAGTTGGGAGAGAGCAGTTCCTCAAGTTCCTGGAGTCAGAGTTCAGCTCAGAGAATCTCAGGTAAACAAACAACAATCATTTTTACTATTATCTGTGGACATTGTGGCCATTGTGAACAGCTTAGGTCAAATGTGTAATAGTGATTTTTCTGACAAACATTGAGATTAGATTTGCGATTTATGTTTTAATAGCTGGATTCTCTTCAAAGTGCACGTTTTAAACTTGTCCAGAAACTTTAACATTTGAGAGGAGACTGAAATCTGAACTGTAGTGTTAGCAGGTTTTACACAGAATGAGTCAGGGTATTTTTTTTTGCAAAAGACAAAAAATACATACAGTCAAATAGTGATTCGATTGCAAAATACAGTATCTTGCATTTTCCCTTTTGTACATTTCTATTATATGCATTTTCCTCCAGATCATTTCCTCCACAAACAAATGAAACATCTCATCTTATTCGGCATAAAAACGGCTAACTCTGCAGTTTAAATCTGCACGAACATCTTCTGAAATACATGGTTTGTCAGTTCATAGGCCTATTGCAGTCATTTCTTTGTGTGCCAATTCTCCGGGATGCGTTAAAACTTTGAAACGAATCTGATCACAATCGCAACACTTTAAATATATATTTTTCACAAATCGAGCATTCCTAATACTTGGTCTAATAAGTAAACTTGAGTGTTCAAGATCAAAGAAGCAAAAAAAGACTCAACGATATCAAGACAACCAAAACAAACACGCTGCGTAACGTTATGCAACGCAATCGTCTTTTTTCAAAACAAAACACAAACACAAAACACATTCTTCTGCAAGCATATTTTCTGATCTAAATGTTCAAAAGATTCCAGAATAACCTTCATCTTGTTAAACGAGAAAGTGAAAAGTTTCAGAGGTCGAAGGAGGACGGCACGACGTGAAGTGTCCGTCCTATGAGCTCTTTAGAAGGTGAGGTGCGATGTCGTTCTGTGCCTCATCTAAACTCGAGTTGTGCTCTGCTTTGTTTTTAATGCAAGTACACACACAGCCGCACACATGACAGACTGAGGAGGATTTAATTCACACTTTACCGACCTCCCACGGACACACACTCAAACGCACACGCCGTTAGGTTTCCATGTTTTGCCGGGACATTACATTGACTCACTGTACATTTGTTTCCTGACTTTTATGAGCGTTTAAACCGTGTTATAATGCTTTCCCCTCCGTAATTTTTGTTGTTTTTCGACTGATATGCGCATTTTTTGTGTCCTGCTTTTGACGTTTGAGTGTTCAGGATGTTTCTGTTTTCAATTACCCTCCAATCTCCGCCCACTGTAGTGTAATCACTTGCAATAATTAAAATAATGCAGCCATTTTCAACAATAAAATCCACTGCATGCTACGGTGAAATGTCACTATGAAGAGACGGTTCTGCAGTTTTGAACAGAAAGTCAATGGTTTCTATTATTAAGCCATTGTAGATCAATATTGCAGTTTACAATTAAACTAAAAATAGATATACTTTATGTATGTCATAGTTAAATATCAAATACTCTCAAAAAAGCATAATATTTAACCATAATTACTACGTCACCTTAACCATAACTTAACCTAAAGTAAGTAAGTCTTTGTTTACAGATACAAATCACAAATTGCTTTACAGAGTGCAATAATAAAATGTAACAAAGACAATTTACCATAGACAATAGGCCAATAGAAACCCCACAAAACGTTAACTAAAAGCTTGTCTAAATATCTTTTGCTACTTTTAACTGCTGAAGACTTTTTTTTTGGTCCTTACAAATCAAAAGGTCTCCATCAATCCACTTTGTATAAACATTTCAGAGTCCCCACAATGTGATAGACACCTCTCTCTCACACACACATACACGCACACACACACGCGCGCACAGTCATGTCGCGCAGGGCGTTCACACCTGCTTTATGAAAAACAGCATGCTTCTTAATCTCCTGCACATGCCCAGATGCTCAAACTGGAAACTGATTTGTTTAATTATGAGGTTTCGCTTTAGCGCTATGTTACATTAAAACAATTCAGCAGTTTAAGAGTGAGCAAACCGCCTGTCTTTTATCGTGTTTTGCGCGTTAATGACAAGTTTCAGACTGATAGAGCATCCTTCCTTTACCTTCGAACTGTTGAAACTACATTCATTTGTTACTCCTTCACTACTATATTACTCAGAGAGACATCTTCACCAATCAAACCACGGTCAGATTGCCTCAGAGTGTACATTAAGTTCAGCATATTTGGCATACAGTACATGTTTAACGGTGTAGAACTTTTTCAGAAAACTAGAGCTAGTAGAATACATTAGTTAAGGTTGCTGGTATCACATTTTGACATATATTTTGAAGCTCAAGTTTAGAGACATTCAAGTCTGGGGTTTGTGAGCACTGTCAAAATGATTCCTAAACCCAATTAAGTAGCTGGGGAGTGGGTGCTGTCCTGGGTTCACTTTCAGGTCAGGGTAAATCTAACATGGTTAAAGGGAAGAGCAGAGCACTGGTGGGGCAGCTGTTTAAAATATTCAGGACTCCAGCTGTGCACCGTGTAACTCAGGTGCTGACACACTCTGGTAATAGGTTTATTCATGGTAAGAGGAACACGGCAGAGTATTAACTGTGCACAAACACAATTACAGGATTGCTCCCATGGATTTGCTCATATGTGGATGAAGCGTTCGCTAAATCACACCCACCATCACCATATATGAAACCCAAGTAGAAGTATGGCAATTCGGTATTAAAGGGGGCTAATTATGCAAGTCTAAGTGTCTAATCTTGTGTTGGCTCAAGTGCTCAGAAAATGTCTGTCCCCTATCCCCGCCCACATCCCTGCGCTTAGTTACGATTAATTGAAAAGTTAAGACTCCGAGAAACGTCTACATTTTTACCTCCTAGTGAACAAACCCTCTGTAAAAAAATAAATAAAAAAAATACTGCAATTGAATATATTGTGATGTTGTTGTTTTTTTACTATTTCTATATTCCCCGTGTGTGAAGGTTCTGGCTAGCAGTCCAAGAGGTAAAGAAGCGTCCAATCAGAGAGGTCCCCACGCGGGTGCAGGAGATCTGGCAGGAGTTCCTGGCTCCAGGGGCCCCCAGTGCAATTAATGTTGACTCCAAAAGCTATGACAAGACCACCCAGAATGTCAAAGACCCAGGACGGTACGCCTTCGAAGACGCACAGGTGAGGAGACTTTTCCTCAATATGATGTCTGTTTAGTAATGGGCAATATTAACACAATTATTATCCCAATCAATATATTTGTGATAATGCCAGTTACGTCTTGGTTTTTTCCCTGGTTTCGTCCTGTTTTTGTCACTGATTTAGTCCAGTTTAGTATGTCTAGTATGTCAATTCAACAGAAATGTGTTCAAATGTATATGTAACAGTTGAGGTTTAACTATCCCACTAATATAAATTAACAGTAAAATTACCCACAAAATGTAAAGAAATACCCTTTGTCAGAATAAGAATCAGAAGGGGAAATGTATTTCATTATAGCAATACAACCGACCTGCAAGAAGAAATAGAGCTATCATAAATAAAAAGGGTTACAAAAACGGAGTCAAATTCTAAATCTGTCCTTTTAACGGCTAAAGCTCCGGAAAACCAAAATCAGTTTATTGCTGAATGAGCTCTTGCATCTGACCGGCACATTGTGGAGCAGTTCAGTTTGGAGGGATAGTCTTTCTGTAATACTCCAGTTTGAAAGATTTCTAACTTGAGAAGATATGCACAATATTCCAATTTAGTTTTAGCTTACTTTCAATATTGTAATATGCTAGTTAGTTTTTATTGTCATCTGATACTCCAAGATGGTGTTCAAATGAAAAAACAAAACAAAAAAAAGACTTCTAGCACCGCTTTTCTTCTATTCTTTTATCTTGGCTTCACTCCTTAATATACCAGTGGGTGGGGTTCTTTTTCCATGTAAAAATTAGGGCTTAGAGGCTTTAGTTGTTTTCCAATTTTGTAATTTAGGTTAAAAAAAATTCGGTGAATTGTGATAGCTTCCCCAAACTATAATCTAATAAAAGTAGTTTATGGAGGAACAGGTTGGTGTTGTCAAATCTAATGGACAAGCTACTGAAGTTTAAGTCAGTTTTCATCAAAATTGAGACCAAACCGTGACTAAACCAGGAGCTAAACCTGGACTAAACCTGGACTAAACCTGGAGCTAAACCTGGAGCTAAACCTGGAGCTAAACCTGGAGCTAAACCTGGACTAAACCTGGAGCTAAACCTGGACTAAACCTGGAGCTAAACCTGGAGCTAAACCTGGACTAAACCAAGTCTATATCTAGTACTGAACTAGACAAATCAGGACCAAAGCAGGACGAGGGTGAATACACCCTAAATATCTATATTATAATCCCAACATTATGTAATGTGCTAGCCAAAAGGTCTTACGTGTTGCTTAGAATTGTCTTCTTCACGTATGGCGCCATATTCTTTCAGGAGCACATCTACAAATTGATGAAGAGTGATTCTTACAGCCGTTTCATCCGTTCCAGTGCTACCAGGCAGCTATTACAGCCAAGAAGAAGGTAGCGCTATCAGATCTTTATTTTGATCTATTTTTTTTTTTTACATTTGAGACAACAGCCATCCATGCGTGTGAACCTTTTTTCTCAGTGTTTAGTTTCAGTACAACGTGGCCTTTTTGTTGCTATTTGGTTTAAATTACTTTCCAGATAAATCTAAACTTTTAAATCTCCCTTGATTCCACCATTGTGAGCAGAGCTAGAGTTGATGTTTTTGTTTTGTAAGGGAGTAATAGCGTGTGGGGATGAGGATTTGTACGGGGCTTGTAGCAGCCAGCGAAGCCACAGCGGCTGTCATAAATGATGCATTATTTTAGATTATAGAGGATATATTTATGCTTAAGATTGCACTCACACCTTTCGCTCCGTCACGGTGCGAAGATGAGTACATAAGGAATAGCAAGTGGTTTCGGGGAAATAACAAGCTGCATAGACCTGAATTTTGGGTAAACTTTTTTTTTATTTATCTCCGCTCAACACAGTGTGAATGTTTTAAACTCTGTTTGTGTCTTCTGTTTGTTCAAAGAAAAGAAGAAATGTGTTCTGAAGGTCGCTGCTTCCAGGTGAGTATTTCCTCTCCTTATTAGAAAATCAGTCTATATTTATTTTTTGTGATGTACTGGCCAATCCAGAAATGAGACAGACAATCAGTAAAGCATGTTGTTTGGAGCAGAATTAAGATTTTGAGAAATTCATTTTACCTTTTTGTCTTTGTTAAATGGCAACAAAGTCTCTATTTTTTTATGTTCGAGAATTGATTTTGAAAACCTTTTTTGTAATAAGGCAACAAGACGGATTCGATTCTGAGGAAAATATTTGTGATTAGATTTTTTGTGATATTACAAAGGCAGAAGATTTTAAACCAATGGACTTATAATTTGTATGCATTATCTTCACTCCCAATTTATCATTTGATGGAGTCTTGGTCGCTCAAAATATGTATTAGTCGACTATTTATTTGATCGGGATTTATTGTACCAAGAAGGTTTGAATGAGTACGTTAGAGAGTGATTGTGTGATAAATATGTGTTGTAATGATAAAGCAATGTTACTAGTACTATTAACTATTTCTGTAAAAATATTTGATCTTATGGTCTTCTCAGTGCACTTTAGTCGAGATTTTAAGACCCTAAAATCAAGATACAATCTGAACCATATATAAAATCAATGCATGATAGATGGTTACTGTAGTAACTTGAAGCCTGATTCGAGACATAGCACATAAACACAATATAATGGTGTTTTCGTCTTCGCAGGTCAAACCAATAGGATCATGAGGCTGCCAATCAAGTGCCATCAAGCTTATCTCAACCACCTCTTCTCTTTCTCTCTGTGGGACGTGGGAGAGAATGCGTGTCTTCATGTCTTCATCATGGTCTGTCCATCAGCTGTGGGCCCCGGGACAGGAGCCGGGCCAGTGGTTGTCTGTCGTCCACGGATGTGCTGTCCACCAGGAGGACGCCGTCCTCATGTCTCTCCGATCTTAGATATCTCCAGTATTCTCCTACAGGCGCTGATTGGCTGTAGGGCCGGACTAAAAAAACTGGCAGTAGAGATGTCATCTGAGACTTCCGATCCAGCGCTCTAGCTTTCCATCGAAACGCGGGATCTTTAAGCGCCTCGTTCTCTTCAGCTCCAACAGATGATGTTCAGAGAGGAAAAAAAAAATAAATAAAACTTAGTGAAAAAGAATCCTAAATACAAGTCATCACTATATCATGATTCGAGGTCACCATATTTTGTCACGCTATGGGAAGTGTTGTGCAGAATGAATACATGTATACATATATAATTACATTATATATATGATTATCTTAATTATTTATGTGCTTATTACTATGTCTGTTGCATTCTTTCTTTCACTACATTAATTAGCACCTATGATTTCATTGCACTGTAATCAAATTTCAAAATACAGCAAAGATCCGTCTCCGTCTCTTATGTAAACATGATTCTTGTTATATCCTGCTTTTTTTTATACCATATTTAAAAACAAAACACTTTTACTTACTTGTATTATTAAAGTTGGCCCCTTATTGTTATGTGGCGTTAGCTGATTTTCTTCTGACACTGTGTGGATGAATGTGAACTACACTTGTTTATTTACTTCTTAGTGTTAGTTACAAGCACTAATTAAGAATCTTTGTTAGCTACTTTTG
Source organism: Chaenogobius annularis (assembly GCA_015082035.1). Lineage (NCBI taxonomy): Eukaryota > Metazoa > Chordata > Actinopteri > Gobiiformes > Gobiidae > Chaenogobius > Chaenogobius annularis. The sequence goes on along the minus strand of BJKM01000345.1, from coordinate 510,078 downwards.
TCTGAGTCAGTGTCAACCAGGATAATTGATCAAGTCAATAATGATCGAAGTCAAATTCATTCACAGTAGACATTGCATTCCGTGTTTTTCGCAGCGTATATGAGCAAGAGAACTGGGGATTTTTTCAGGGATTTTTCATCAGAGAGGATAGTTGGTGTGAAAGTACGGATGAGATTGGGGAAGGGCGTGCAGCAAATTGTTAGAGCGGATTCAAACCACAATGCTTGTGGTCTGCTCAGGGGGGTCCACCAAGCAGTATGAGACAGGTGGATTTTTCATTTCCACATTTGACTTGAACTTGAATTTCCACTATTCAGTTAACAGGCCTTCAGCATGCATTTCTTTAATGTTAAAATAAGTTGACATTTTGTTTTGCATTTCAAACAAACAGTTCTTCGGTTATTTTGTTCATGTCCATTCCACACAGGCTGTGGTCACAGGCACACTCAAATCTGATTATTGTCAGGTTTATGGAGGTGTTCGATTATTAAAATGAAACGTGCTAAATCTGGTGTGAGTAAAATGCTTTCTTTCTGTTTCAGAAAGAATCAGAATCAGAAAGAGTTTATTGCCATTGTCAATGAACAAACTTCACAGACATAGGAACTTGTCTCGGCCTTAAGGTGCAACACAAAACACTGAGCAATAATAAAATAACATGTATTCAATCAAAAAGGGCATGCATTAAGAAACAATTTAAAAATTACTATAATCATTTCTTATTTTAACTCGAGAAATCTGATAATAATTAGATTTTTGTGTGCATGTAAACATCGCTGAGTTAATGTTTATTAGATTGTAAATCGTATATTACACTTCCATTATCTGCCACTAGAGGGAGATGTACTATCTCCTACCACCTCTAACCAGCCCTGTCCTCCTCAGCAGAGCGCAGCAGCAGCAGACTGTTCTCTGGTGACAAATGCAGTTTTGTCATGTGAGTGTGTCATCACTGTCTGCTCCGTTCAAGGGCTTTTTGTATGCACTCTTCAACTTGAGGTTTTCTTGTCTTTTCTGTGAACGCTTCAGCTCTTTTATCCTGCCAAGTGGTCAGCTTTGTAAGATCCACAAAGCTTAACATTATTATTGTCCTGAGGAATGCTGCGTTTTCAAAGTCAATTATAAATGTGTGGGTGCATGTGGACAGTGATTTATGGTCACACTGACTTATCTGATTCCAAAGCTGGATGCCTATATTATGGTTTGAATGTAGCGTGGTCTCAATGCCAATAAGAAAGGGGTTTAAAGTGATAAAAAAAGCAGACTGTTTTCCAACACAAGCGCCCTGTATTGTCCACGCGCGTCACTCAGACACTTGGAGACTGGGATTGAGAACAAAAGCATTGTCATTTTGATAGGCCTGGTTCCTGATGAATGGGTGGGATGGTGCAGGCTATAAAAAAATATAATAGCAACAAGAGAAGGCAAAGGAGGGACAGAAAGGGGAGAAAGTGAGAGAAGTGAAGCTTGGTTTGATTCACACAATAGCCAGGGCCAATAGGAGAGCGGCCTCCTAGTCTTGAGGAGGGAAGGGGCTGGTAGTTGGCTGCACAATAAGGCAGAACAGTTCAAGCAGTGCGAGCTCCAAAGACTCACAGCAGACAGAACAAATGTGGTTCTAGTCCAGGACATCAAGAGCTAGGAGACAAAAAAGAGAGAAAGAAACTCTGAAAATACAGATTTTTGGGAGCTGATGCACCGAGGAGGAAGGATACTAAGGAGACTACAGATTATGTTGCCATGGAAACCACAACCTGGAAGCGGACGCAAGGACCAGTGAAGGTGGACAGTCATAGCTAAGCGCATCCTCGACACGCTACCGTCACAACCAACCGGGAGGTAACTGACTTTTTGAAACTCTCTAGAAAGTTTAGAAAAAGTTTGAAAACTTGAACATTGAAGAGTCAAACAACTGAAACTGATTATGAATTTAAGTGAAAAATAAGATATGACAAATCTATTCTTGTACAAGTTGTAATAAATAAATCCAGATGCTACATTATACAGAATGACAACAACCAATAATGTCATGTATTCTTCTATGGCACTACTTTTTCACCTGGCTAGAATTACTAACAAAGTCTATTCTTAATATCTCATAATTACCTCTAAGTAACTTAAAAGTCGATGCATTTTTATTCAGATCTTAGCTGGCAAACTTGCTCAGTAACAACTCCAAACTCAGCTTGGCTGGGGCTTGACTGACAGTGAGTCACTGAGCGCGAAGTAAACACAAAGCCATGTAATTCTAACAACAGTAATTGAAGAGATATTTACAATTCCTGCCAGTTGCCAGTTTGTTCCCAGTGGGGCTGAGGAAAAACATAGGCCTTGAAGGTGAGGCGCTGCAGGAGGATAAAGTGTCTTCAAAATGACTATAATTAGCGGTGCGATAGTTTAAAGAATTAGCGACGTGAGTGGGTGAATTAGCCGGCAATGACAGAGCCAGATTAAGATGTTGCTAACTTTTTCCAGCAGTAGAACAGGCGACATAATGATGGATGGTCTGAAGTTATGGTTGACTGCTATTGCTGGAGGTGGTTGAAAGAATACTAAAGTTCAAGAGCAGATACTAATAAAAAAGTATTGAATGCAATATTTACCTCTGGCTATGACAATAATAATTACTGCAAGTCTGAACATGACACACTGCTGCCATTGAAAAACTATTAACAAAATCGTTACTTATACTGATTGTATAAGTCATCAGGGGGGTACTTTCTGCTACTGCAACATGCATTTACTTTTAGAATTTCAATCAGTTCCCTGAATACATGATAAATCTTTACTTTTATATACTTATATACTTATATTACCCATTATTTTGGGACACAGAGCTTGGTTTGAGTGGGTATCAAAGCTCAGGTGGGCGAACGAGCACTCTAACCTCAGAGCTAGTGTACATAAGTCTTTTGCCATACTGTGGAACATACCAGAAAAGTTACATTTACACCTTTAAAGCCCAAGTAGCTCAGTTTTTAGTCCAAAAACTGATTAAAATAAAAACGATATTTTTAACATTTTCCTCAATGTTTTTTTTGCACTGAAAAACATGTGTCCTTACAGAGTGGACTTGCATCTCTACAAACCTGACTCGTACTTGGCCTGGAGTTGCCTCCTCCTGCTTGTCTCCATGGAAATGTTGTTCCTGTGGCTATAAAATTCCACATTATGGCATAAAACCTATCTGTGTCCATGAAGAATGCTCAGAAGTATGATTTTAACTTTCTATTTTCATGGAAGCATGCGGATGACGTGCCACCTCCAGAAAGTTACATACTTAAGTTCTAACAGTAATAGCTCCAGTGGTTGTCCTACTACTTAATACACTAATATTCCTCTTTCACTATTATTACAGTCCCTTTAAAGTCACTGTAGTTAACTGTTACTATATATGCACCACTCCTACTAACTTTTAACTCCTTCAATCATTTATGACAGTCAATTAAATGCAATATGTGATATATATTGTATGTTTAGTAAAAATGCATCTAAATATGAATTGAAATGAGTGATGTGAGTACAGGTGTATGTGTTACTTTCCGCTGCTGGTGTGTGTGTGGGAACATGTGTGTGAGTGTGCGTGCAGTGAACTGAACGCTGTTTGGAGTTGTGCCTTCTGATCCGCCTTACAGCCCGGTGACTGCACCTCCTTGTACAGGCCCGACTCTGATGTCAAAGAGGATTTAGCACACACAGACACATTACAGTTTCTTAAGCAACACAAGACGCTGCGCCGTAATCCCCCAAAGACAGCCAAACGAGTGTTTGACAGAAGGCTGTACGACATGCTTAACACATGAGGTGCAGGGGGAGCTCAGGCACTTCAGTGGTCAGGGCAGAAGTTAATGTTTGTAAGGGATGAAACAGATTTGGAGGTCGTATCTCAGATTCTCAGGAACAGATGATGCCAAAGGTTTATTATTTATTGAAAGTATTCTAACTACTGTGTTGGCTGGATCTGCTTGTTATTCTAACATGAAATTATTCCTTATTCCTTAACATTTGCTTCAAAAGGTTCTATAAATAACAAGATATTTATCCTTGGCCCTTAAACATACGTCAGGTGCAGAGCCTAATATCTACCCATATGGATTTCATTGTAGCATTTGTTCAGCGACTGGTGATTTGTGTTGTTGTACCTGTGTGGTTTTTCCACTGTCTGTTTCCAGGAAAAGTATGCAAGGTTTGGAAATGTGATGTTTTAACTATATAATTTCTGTTTTTAGATCTACAATGTGTGTGTGAGTGTGTGTGTGTGTGTTTGTGTGTGATAAGCAGTATAGCACACATAAAAAGTTTAGTGCATGTTGTTTTGCATAAAAGTCCAATGTGCTGTAAATATGTACATTTTCAAGTTTAATGTAAAAGTGATTTCTCCATTTTATAAATGTTTGTAGTATTTTCAGCTCATTCCTTTAAATTTGGCTTAGTTGGTGGCCTACATTTTTTTGGCGAAAGCTTTTCTGGCTGCTGCCAAAAGTATGTTCCACAGGTATCCATCTATTGTATCCATTGTTTATGTTTTATGTTCCAGATACATAGATTTAAAACGGAATGAAAATGTAAAAAATACTTGGCAGTGCCTTATTAATCTCAGTAGGACAATAGGACAGTCCCAAAACAAATATAATTTCAGAGATGTGGAGCAACAACTCTACTCCAAGCTCTTCCCAAGTTTCTGCTCTCAAGTTCATTATACACTTATTTAAACTACCAGTCCCAAGCCTGGATAAATGTAGCAAAACATTTTTAACATCATCCAAATGCTACTGCGTGATAAATGGTAATAAAACATCTCGTTTTAGCTGAAGCTGAAGTTCAAATCCTAAACTTTGTCCTTTTGTTTGCCTTTCAGTCCTTATGTAGAGCATGCATTGGCATCATTCTTACTGTCATCAATACTTTTGTTTGATCAGTATTGTCAATAGATATGCCTAAAGTCTCAGTGCTGCTAATCTAAACCAAAATAAAGACCAAAACATGTCATCTACACGTCTATCTGAACACTTTGCTCATGTCCCACAGTGGCCCTTTAAGTGTAAAGGACTTTTAGTAAACCACTGCTTTGGGATTATCACCTGATCTGAACCCCTGCTCCATCAAGGCATCTCTAATTACCCTTCATCCTCAACTGCAGCGCTTTGTGTCGGCGACAGTCAACTTTACATTCTTGCCGGTACTTTACTGCTGCTATCTGGTGCCGCTATAGTCATTATCAAGATGGATTGTGTGTTGTGACAAATGGCTGTCCCGGAGTGCCTTGGGGAGCCTCTAGTCTTGGTCATGTTGTTGGCACTGAACCCCACCCTGCCCTTGGTCGCTTAAACTGTTAATGAGCCAACCGTATAGTTTGGGAAAATGCAATCCGCAAATACAGATAATGACATGGTTTCTTCTGGTGTAATTGGTCTACAGTGAAAACATTTGATTTAGTCCTTTTCCTCTCTGTATCCTTCCTATGTGTGCGTGTGGTCATGTACATAATGTGAGTGTATGCTGGGGTTGGAGCTACACGCTGAATTAAATGTGGTTCGGCTGTAATTAAGTGCACTTACAGGTCTGTGTGTGAGACTTTGTGACGCACCGATAATTGAGGCATCAGGTTTTGTTTGTTTTAACCTGCCTTTGATGGAGACGTGCTGGGAAGACATTTCACATGGCTTAGGAGTAGTGTATACACATGTATGGGGAGATGTAAGGGAAATGGCTCTGTAGCACTTTAGAATAACAACACACTGTGGAGCAGTTAATGTGTAATTAACATAGTTTGAATGAAGAAAAGTATACAGTATTACAACTGATGATGTGTAGTTTTGTCATTGTTATTTTAGTCAAGAATTGAATCATACAATATGTTGTCTAAGTTCCATTAAGTGAATTAATATACAACATATTTTGTATATACATTTAACTCAACCATTTTATTCCATTGTCATAGCAGCACTCTTTTGAAAACTCTAAATTATAATTAACTGTTGATGTGCCCGCAAGACACTTTGATGATCACAGTCATGTTTTTGTCGCCAAGTTTGAATTTAATAGTTAATGGATCAAACAAATTGAGTGTCAAATTGAGTGTCTCAATTCAAAAAGTGCTATTTCTTGTATCAGTATTAAAACATCTTCATATTAATAGTGTTAAAGTTTTGCCTAATAATCTAAAAAATCATTAACATTTATAATTCATTAAGTTGATTTTATTCGAATCATTAAACATTACTTGTTAGTAAGCCTCAACTGAAAAAATACACAATACATTTCCTGTATGAATTAAACAAAAACATGTTTCATAGTTTTATGAACTCAACTCCATTGACACATTTTATTCCATTGTCACACCAGAGAGCTTTTGAAATAAATAATTGTTGATGTGTGCTTGGATAAGAGACTTATATCTTTGACGATCACAGGTATCTGTTTGTCATCAAGTTTGAATGACAAGTGAAGGGATAATGGGCAAAATGGTATAAAAGTTTAAATGTCTCATGCTATTCTATTACAATTATTCATATTTTGTCATATTATGAGTGTTAAAGTTTTGTCCAGCATTCCAACATTTCCATGTGTCAGTAAATCATGATTTTTACAGGGTTTTTATCTCCGCAAAAAGAAACTAAAGCTTATGTTTCCACTATCATTATCATTGTTTGAAAATGGAACAATTGGTACTCATGCAAAAAACTGACATGGGGCATAAAACATGGGATTGTGCAAAACATAACACAACCATTTCCCATTGATAATAACAGTTGTTTTCTTGCTCAGCATTTACTGGTACGGGTGATTTCATCAGAGGTCTGAATTTTGGAACCGGTGTCTGTTCCAAATCGGCTGAGCGTTTCCCTCAAGAATTTGTGGTTGTGCTGAAACATAACAGTCTGTTGGTGGACGGTATTAGTGAGAGCGGGTCCGGTGTTCCTAAAAAACCACCGTCTCCTTCCGTCTACGAGATGACGTGATGATTAGTGCGTTTGTCGACCAAAGATGGACGGGTCCTAAGGCAAATGAAGACAGATGGAGAGGAATAAAGATGAAAAACTGACAAGGGGAAAGATACATACAGGCTATAGGCTCCCAGTGGGTCATCAGCGGACTATCATTACCCAAAACCTCACTATCTCCCAACCCTAACCGCTAACCTCCAGCAAACTCAGCCACCCCCCTTTAGTTTCCCAAAAAACCTCAGACCGCAATTTGTCTCCGGGCAGAGATGGATGAGAGAAGGCTTGGCAGAAGGCACTAGGATCTTGCTTAGGCTGAGAAGAGAGGAGGAGAGAGGCTATCCATAGGCCATCTATCATGCGCTTATATACACAATCAGTCAAGTCTTCCCTGGAGGGTCCCAAAGGCAGGCCCAACATGGTGCTTCCTCCCCTCCAAGACATCCACAGAGAAGGCACAAAAAGAAAACAGCAGACAGAAGCAAAATATGTTCTCTTAAAGGAAGTAAGACAAATGGGAATGCGTGGAACTGGGTAAGCAGTGTAGGAGATGTAGTGGGGTCGTGACCTCGTGAGGCAGGGGCGGTTGGAGAGGGTCGGGTTTAGTTATGCTAACCTCAGCGTGTGTGTGTGTGTGTGTGTGTAAGGAGGCATGTCAAAAACGTTAAAGGGGTGGTTAGGCATGTTCCATTCTGATCGTTAGCTCAAGGGTCGCGTGTGTTTCTTCGAGCAGAAAGAAATAGGATTGATTTCAGACGGATCAGTTGGTTTGATGGCCAGACCAGACGAACAAAACCAGAAATTAAAGACGAAAAGAACGACACCATTTTGTATGATATCAGCAATGTGGACTGTGTAGTAGATTTGTTAGAATTAGTCGACCCAGGGTTGGACAGTGGCGCTGATAAGAGGAGGAGTTGTTTGATGGTTTTGCTGCTGCAGTGGAGATGGGGTGAAGGATTGGGGCATGTGCCTGATAAATAGCAGGTTCATAGAGAGAAGAGAAATACAGTTGGCTTGAGAGGTGATTGGTTGAGAGCTAAAGATGGCCACATGATACAGATAGATGATGGAGTGTAGAAAAATGTACCTCAGCATATTATTCAACAACAACAATATTTTTCTGGCAGTGTGTGATATCCAGACACAAAGCCTGAGCCGCCACAGTGTTGGGCTCAAGGGCAGAAGACAGCACTAAACAAAGTGGATTAGGATAAAGTGGTTTGTTCCGTGTCAGACTGAGTTGCAGGTTGAGGAAGAAAGAGAACAGACAAATTTGCACAGCAAAGAGGTGAAGCCAATGGCCTTGAGGCACTCTGCTTTTCTGTCAGATTTTCTTGATGTCATGCAATGCTTGTCAGGAGTAACATCTGCTGAAAAGATGCTTGAGTGATGGTCAAATATGTGCTGGCAGAAACACTGAAGGCCCGCTCAGACCCACTGACGCTCGCAGAATGCTGAGAAATCACTTGTGTGCATCTCTGTGGACACAAAGGCTGTGGCTTTCATGGTCACTCCGGGTCATTAGCAGTTCACTTTGCTCTATCACTAAAGAGTGTGGATTGGACTGTGGAGGGGCACTGTACACCCCCCGCTCCCCCTAATAACATGCAGATGGCCCTCTAATGCCTGTTTACATATCTGTGGCATAGTTCATGACTAAAGTAAGCAAAGCCCTAATTATTTTACCCGGCGACGGGACCAATAAAATCAACTTCCTCTTCTCGTTATGGCTGTTTAAATGTATCCTTTGATGGTAGGTTTTGTTTATTTTTGAAAGAGTTGCGTAGCTGAGAGGAAAGCAAATAGAGGTAATGACACAGAGATGCTGACAAATGAAGGCCCTGCTGATGGATTCATTTCCTCATGATGCCTGTGAGGCTGCAGACTGAGCACCAGCAACAGGCAGAACAAACATGATATGGAATGGTAATGATATGTTTGTGCTCGTAATAATTTATGTCCCACAAAGGTAGTTTGAGTGAAATATGTTTGTGCAAATACAAGTTCATTCTTTAAAACAGTGATGTTTTCTCTTTCAGAATGCTGTGGAGAATCACTCTTCCTGTCCTGCTAGCGGGGTTTCTCTGCATCACCGCAGAGAGCAGAAAGCCCCGCCCACAAGGCTCTATCCCCTCTCCTTACAAGAGCAAAGGGAACCTGTCATCAGAGCGCCATCGTCTGCTCCAGAAGAAGCCTGAGGTGCTGTCCTCGAGCAGAGAGGCCCTGGTGGTGACAGAGAGGAGGTACCTGCGCAGGGACTGGTGTAAGACCCAGCCTTTGAGGCAGACCATCAGTGAGGAGGGCTGCCTGAGCCGCACAGTGGTTAACCGCTTCTGCTATGGCCAGTGCAACTCCTTCTACATTCCCCGGCACATGGGCCCCAGCTCTGGCTCAGGCTCCGGGAGGAAGCACCACAACAAACTGCAGGAGCCCTTCCAGTCTTGCTCCTTCTGCAGGCCCCAGCGCATTACACAGCTCACAGTGCAGCTGGACTGCCCCGATCTGCAGCCGCCTTTCAGGCACCGCAAAATACAGAGGGTCAAGCAGTGTCGCTGCATGTCTGTGGAGGTCAGCAGCCATGGCAAACTCTGAGAGACAGACACTGCAACACAAACTTTCACTTTATGTGGCAATGAACACAGAGTATCCCATGAACGAGAGGGCTGAACTGTGCAGCAACCTTTGTCCTTCAGTGAGAACTTCAGAGAAGAAACTGGTGTACAAATGTACAGACTGATTATATAAAGATGAGCTGTTGCACTTGTAATCTGAAACCTCAATGCTTTTCAGTGGTTGCTTTGAATTATAAAGTGTGACATTATGTACAGTTGTCATGAGATTACAAAATAGCAACCACCTTTAATTTGAAGACTTCTGCCATTATTTTCCTTGAGCAAATGGCCTATTATAATGTTTTTGAAACAATAAAATCATATTTTTTATGAATAATGAAGAGATATAAAATCCCATGTTCTGGCATTTGTCTGGTGCTTGTCGCTGGTGAAAGTGGAAGTGCAATGGCATATAGTGTATACAGCACAAATATTTGATATGCGAGTGTATACATATGTATGTAAAATATATTAAATCTATTTCATATACTACAATATATATTTTATGTGCCCTGATTCTAACAAACCATGCATCAAAAACATTTTGAATCAAATGTACTTGAGATTTTAATATATAATGTTTAACAATATTTAAATTGTGTCAAATCTGGGTTGTATTGCACAAGAAGGTCACAGAAGGTTCAGAATATGTTGGTTTGTACAAGCAAGCAGGAGATAAAGACTGCATAGAAACATTTCTAATGTAAGATTGATCAAATCTTACAACACTTTAGGCAAGCAGAAATAGTCACAGGGGAAGAACATACTTGGTCAAACTCCTCTGTCAGCACAAACGTCCAATGATTTGACTCAATGTAGGTCCCTTAAGTGCATACTGTCCTTTAGACAAATGGCTGCGTAATAAGGCACTTAACGTATGGCTCTGTGTGATCTATTCTTACCACATCACAATATTTCAGGCGGCTGTGCTTCTCTTCCTCAGAGATGTAAACGTATGACTCACTAAAATAGCTCTGTATAAAATACTGGAGAACGCTTCTGGAGCCATTTTGATCGGCGCATGACTTTAATAAATCCTGTCAGCTTAACGGCGTCCTATGGTAGGCATATTTCATTGGAATTACAGGGGCGCTATCAAAGCACACTGAAACGAGCACACTTTTTCACTTCAGTATCAACATTAGATCCACTTTGGACTCGCTCACAATAAACAGCGGCTCTAAATCAATTGAAAACAAACACTTGGGGTAAATAAATGTTGTCAAATTGACGTATGGCTCGTGTCAAGATTGTCTAAACAGTGCAAGTGCGAAAGGATGTTTGATGATGATTTTCCACCTTCCTGCGTCAGATCTTCTGGCCCAACTTGGCTTTCTACGAGAGAAACAAAGCAACACATCTGGATTATTTAGAGTGCTGGTAAAAATGGCATAGAGAAGCCAGGTGGTGGTAATGTGGAATGGATCTCAAGGGTTACAAGACAATTTGCATCAAGGGAGACATAAAGGCTGAACAGGTAGTGCTGGAAATGGGATTTTTAAATGACGGCCATAAAAAAAAAGGAACGTACTATTCCAGTTGCATGTTTGGGTTTCACATTGTAGGAAGCCTTCTCTTTGGCCTGTTTGAAGCATTCCTCAGCCATTTTAACCCTGGGGGGGAGAAAAATGTACTTTTATATGTATATATTTTTTAAACAGGAGAAAATAAATGACTATTTGGTTACAATGTGCAAATACCAGTCCTGTATCATTGAATAACATAAAGTGAAGGCATTTAATGAAGACTATGGGGGACATATGCATTTTAGTTTGAAATGCTGTAGAAATAAAAGAAAACAGGAAGACTAAAGCGAATTCCAATAACAGTGATTGGAAGAATACTTTTAAAATGTCACAGAATACTGAATACCTGCTGCTTTGTAATGTATTGTCACATTGTTCGGACTGTATATGTATGTGTAAAAACACTGCAGTGGATAACAACTTTCCACTGTTTGTTATGCATTAATTTATCACCCATTACTAATTAGAGAGGAAAAAAAATTGCACATACACACTATAACAGCAGCATTTTCTATTTTTCATACTAATACTGTGCAGTTTGAAACCTAAAATACATGAACAAATAACATCTACCTATTGAACAAATAACATCACGCATTCTTTTGAATCAACACCGTTTACGGTGCGGTTGGAGACCTGCTGACCATCGACTGGGGATGTCGTTCAGACGGTGGAAGGAGTACTTTGAGGACCTCCTAAATCCCACTGTCATGTCTTCCGAAGAGGAAGTAGAGACTGAAGGACTCGGAGGCCTGACTCATCCATCACCCAAGCCGAAGTCACTGAGGTTGTTGGACAAACTCCTCGGTGGCAGGGCTCCGGGTAGTGGATGAGATACGCCCTGAGTACCTAAAGTCTCTGGATGTTGCAGGACTGTTCTTGGTTGACACGTCCTCTGCAACATCGCGTGGGCGGTACGGGGACGAGTGCCTCTGGACTGGCAGGACCGGGTGAACGTAGGGGTCCCGGTCCTCTGTTCAAGAAGGCAGGACCGGAGGGTGTGTTCCAAACTACAGAGGGCTCAACACTCCTCAGCCCTCCCTGGTAAGGTCTATTCCAGAGGTACTGGAGAGGAGAATCCGACCGATAGTCGAACCTCGGATTCAGGAGGAGCAGAGTGGTTTTCGTCGCTGGTCGTGGAACACTGGACCAGCTCTATACTTCTCCATCGGGTGCTCGAGGGTTCATGGGAGTTTGCCCAACCAGTCCACATGTGCTTTGTGGATCTGGAGAAGGCTTTCGACCGTGTCCCACGCGGGTGCCCTTTGGAGGGGTGCTGTGGAGTACGGGGTCCGGGGCCCTTTGCTCAGGGCTGTCCGGTCCCTGTATGACCGGAGCAGGAGCTGTGTTCGCCATGCCGGCAGTAAGTCAGACCTGTTCCCAGTGCGTGTTGGACTCCGCCAGGGCTGCCCTTTGTCACCGGTTCTGTTCATTGTTTTTATGGACAGAATTTCTAGGCGTGCAGTCAGGGGTTCGGAGGTGTGTCCGGTTTGGGGACCACAGGATCTTCATCTCTGCTGTTTGCAGATGATGTTGTCCTGATGGCTCCATCAAAACCTGGACCTGCAACATGCACTGGGACGGTTTGCAGCCGAGGTGTGAAGCAGCTGGGATGAGAATCAGCACCTCCAAATCCTGATGCCATGGTTCTCAACCGGAAAAAGATGGCTTGCCCTCTCCTGGTGGGTGGGGAGTCCTTACCCAAGGTGGAGGAGTTCAAGTATCTCGGAGTCTTTTGTTCAATGAGTGAGGGAAGGATGGAGTATGAGATTGACAGGCGGATCGGTGCAGCGTCCTGCAGTGATGCGGTCGCTGCATTGGACTGTTGTGGTGAAGAAGGAGCTGAGTCGAAAGCTGACAAAGCTCTCAATTTACCCGTCAATCTACGTTCCTCCCTCACCTATGGTCATGAGCTTTGGGTAAGTGACCGATAAGGACAAGATCGCGGATACAAGCGGTCGAAATTGCGTTTCCCTCCGCAGGGTGGCTGGGCGCTCCCTTAGAGATAGGGTGAGGAGCTCAAGTCACACGGGAGGAGCTCGGAGTAGAGCCGCTGCTCCTCCACATCGAGAGGAGCCAGCTGAGGTGGCTCGGGCATCTGTTCCGGATGCCTCCTGGGCGCCTCCCTGTAGGGAGGTGTTTCGGGCATGTCCCACCGGAGGAGGCCCCGGGGAAAGACCCAGGACACGCTGGAGGGACTATGTCTCTTTCGGCTGGCCTGGGAACGCCTCGGGATCCCCCCGGAGGAGTTGGAGGAAGTGTCTGGGGATAAGGAAGTCTGGGAGTCCCTGCTTAGACTGCTGCCCCCTGCCGACCCGGCCCCGGATAAAGGGCGGAAGAAGATGGATGGATGGATGGAGTATTCTGAATATGTATTTTTAAGGTACAGGTACACTTTATGATCCCCAGGGGAATTTGTACAGGCATTCGGTTACTTCCAAACACTGTCCAATAATCAACATGACCTAAGCTAATTTTGTTCTGAATATAGATTAAATAATTTGAATATCCAAGCACATTAACATAAACGATGTGACAATTTACAGTGTTTCAATTTTTAAAATCATGTTTGGAGCAGCCTTTGTACAGGTTGATCCAAATATATGCATTTTTCTATTGAATTAATGATTACTAGACAAAAGAGCATACACAAAGTATTTTTTAATTTTGGAATATTTTATTTATTTTGGTCTGACAGGGCTTGTTAATGACATACGTGATATACATTCTGTAACACCTGGGTTATAGCCCATGGGTTCAATTCCATCCATTGTCCTACAAGATAATTTAATTAACCTTCCTATAACACAGTACAGTTACGGCGGGACCCCTGAATTGGTTCGATGGCCCATTATCAGGGGTCCGCCCTTACAGAAGTAGAATATAACCTGAGTTCTCAAACTTTTCACAGATTGAGAATGACTCTTGGATGAGAGTCGAAACGTTTTGTTTTTTCTAAAACAGAGTCCAGATGACTACAACTGAATCTTTTTTCTACAATGGAACACTCCTGACGAATGAGATTACACCGACTTCCTATAACATACGTACATGTGGTTCGCAAACCTTTCTCACCGGTGTACCACATAAGAACATATTTGGCCTTCTGAGTACCACAAGATCTAACCAGGTCTAAAAACAGGACTATACCTGGGCATAAAAGGGTATAAGTGAAACCATAACATAAATGCCCAAAGGGCATAATTTACATAAAGTGATTCTGAAAGAATAGACCATGTCCAGATACCACCACAAGGACCATGGACCACAGATTGGAGAAGCACTGATCAATGTGATTTTTGATCACTTTCACTGCGAAATTTCTTCATCCATCACAAACCACATGCACTGCTTCACCATAGGGATATTAAGTTTATGTTTTCACTTTTTGACATTTTTCCACAAATACATATCCTTATTCCATCTTTATTTGGCGTAATTCCCCAATTATTGCTTTGTTGGTGGAACAATATTATCTTTGTCCTGATCAGTTTCCCAATAGCGCATGTGTGGTTTTGATTAACAGGGTGAGGACGCCAATGTGGGTCACTTAGCCCTTTTCCCGTCATGAATGTGTTATGAAGTTGACTAGAATCTGCTGCACAACAACATGCTACTGTAAATTATGAATGGTTCAGGAACTGTGCCCCGGGACAGCAATGTAAATGTTGCTCGATTTGCAACGCTTTTGAAATAAATAAAAATAAGTAATTTCCACATAAACACAGTTGGCACCTATAAGGTACAGGCTTATTACAGATATGGTGTTTCTCTGGGGCTGGTGCGCTTTTTAAAAACGTATTGATACATCTGATCATAGAACAGTTTGTCCTTTTTTCCTCAGTTTGTCCTTCAGTTTGAATAGTTTTGGTACAGACAAATAAAGTGCAATGTTTGTCTGAGTTATTAGACATGTAAAGGGCAAAATTAACACAATGATATCATTGTTTTGAGGTGGGTCGATCTGGGAGTCGCTGCTTAGCCATGCTCTGGCCTCAAACAAACATGGATGTTATAACTTTCTTAACATATTTTTTTCCGTGTCAAAATTGTTCCGTCAGACTATGGTTGCCTCCCCAACACTATTTGAAATCTGTTGTTGTAATTCAATGGGAAATGGAATAAGCTGGGTGTTTTTGGTGTAAGTAGTAAGCAAGTGCAAATACTGAAATGCGTTTTTGCTGAAACTGGGACTTTGGTACAACAGCAAAAAGTGTTAAAATTCACACATGTTTTGTCTGGGCGGGCAGGCCGTTGCTTACCTCTCCTGTAACATCAGCTTGTTGGTGCCTCTTCCAGTGCTCTTTGAAATCGGAGGAAGACTCGTGCCAAACGGAGAAGAGGGTGTTGGGGACTAGACACTCCCTTCACTCCTGCTTTGGGCTTGGACTGAAAACGACACACTGAGCTCCAGGAAACTGCGGACACACACATTTCAAAACATTCAGTCATTGTGAAAACCAACCCAAGTGACTGTTAATCTTGTTAATGTTCCTATTTTTGGTTTAGTGCGTCTACATTGAAGTGTAAGGCTGAGATGACTGGTTGCTCACCACTGCAATAGTCACAGATTAACGGGAAAATGAATAACACTTTTGTCCATCCCTTATATAGCATATGCAATTTTTAATATTTTATCCATAAGTGTATATAATTAAAACAGGAGGAATAAGAACATACAACTCCGAGCGCCAGCAACGATGTCACGAGCGCAAGTGTTAAATGTGCGGGGCCATTTGCATGGGATCAATAGAGAGACAGCTTTGTCGGCCTGTGTATTGAGTGTGCTATAGGAACGCATTCTTTGGTGGCAGTAACAGAAGCCCGGAGCCGGAGCTGTCTACTTTCTCTGGGCTTGGATGAATACAACAGCAGACACCACACTAGGGCTCTCTCATCAGCTCGAGAGCACTGGCACCACGCGACGCTCTCTCGTGTAACAGGAGGAACCGCCAGCACTAAATATTGACAAAACAGTGGATGGGTTTCAGAACTGTAGCACCAATAATATCCGACATCTTGCTTCCTCTCCAGGCAAATTCACAACCAAATTGTCACTTTACAACTAAAGAGGGAAGATTTTTTCCTTCTTTAAAGAGAACGGCTTTGTTCTGAATTAGATGTATTTGCTGATTTTAATTTCGAAAAAACATTATTTCTTAATGTTTCAAAAGAACCGTCTCCTCTTTGATGTTACGAAGGCCAGAACTCCTGATTGAATATGTTTTAATAACCCTTTAAAGCTTGCTGCTGTTAAAAACAAGTTGGATGTTGTGCCATATTCCAGCAACTATGGCTTCTGATTCACATACAAACTGATTTAAACTCACAGTGATTCACTATTAGGGAACAATGTATTTGTTATTTGCCTATATAAATCATTTTTATTGATGTAATAACGTGCGGGAGACATGCACTCGAAAAGTATTTAAATGACAGAATTCAAAGAGAAAAACAACTCTACCCAAACCCACCTAAATTCTGAAAAAGTTAATTAAAGTGAGCTCGATGCACTTGGACTCTTTTGCTAAACCCACGAGACCCAGAAATGAGAAAATCCCATAGACATTTTGTAGGTGGTGAAGGCAAGTGTTTTCAACAAAGACTCACATTCTTCTGAGTGTCTGCCAGCTGCTTCTCCTGCGTCTCCAGCTCTGTTTTGGCTGTGAAAGGAAGCGGAGAGATTGATTAAAGGAAAGGAACGCTTGTATCAGTAAATACAGGATTAAAATATTTCCTGTAGCGTTAGGCGCAAGTGTCTTTCAACCTCCAGCGCAACATGTATATACAAGAGGATTCCACGTGTCACCATTACTTAAGCAGCAGTCATCCTCTAGGGTCATCGCCGTTGCCCACCCGGTTATTGAGTGTCGATCTATCGTCCCGCTCTGCACACACTGCGCAACAATGAGTCCAGCAGATCGTAACACAAAGGCTCTTTTCTGCAGACTGCGACCTTCCAATAAGAGGACGGATGACTGTGTTTTTGTGCACTTAAGAGGCATCGTCCTTTGGTGTGTGTGTGTTGGATGCTTACTAGTAGCTGCCAGCTGTTGTGTGCGTGTGTGTTGTGTGTGTGCGTGTGTGAAGAAGAAAAGCAAGTACAGGTTGTCACAACATTATCAAACATGTTGACTGCTATGATTAGGAAGCGGATAGTTTTTAATTTTCTTGAAAAAATCTTTTTCTTTGCAATCCTTCTGAAATATCTTGATGGAGGTTGAACTGTTTGGATGGAAATTGAATGGATTAAAATTAACACAAAAGTGCAGAAATATCACCTCATATTAGAGGATTACACTGCAAGGCAAAGGCTGGTTAAATAAATTCAACAGGGCAAAGTTTCAGATCATATGGAAATACTGGTTGCTGGAGAAACTGTGGCTGCCAGCTGGCCCACCATTATCACGTGTTTTGGGTCTTATTGTTCAAAAATATTGGACTGAGATTCCCAAGCACTGCAGATTGTCTTCGGCATTGGCTTCCCACTGGACTTCAGAACCGTGTATTTGTGCCTCTAAACTCCTGCCAGGGACACAATAAATTGATACATTTGGAGCATTCTTCAGGCGATAGAAAATAAAGCCATTAAAAAAAATAAAAATAAAAAAGAATGACACAAATTGAACCAACAATCAATTTGGAAGTGGACAAATTGGACAGACAAGTATGCCGGACAACATATTTAGTATTTGTTTGTGTTGAAAATAAAACAAAATTATATAAATGATACATTTAAACGTTTCATCTCTCATTCGCGATTTGGCAGGAGCAGTACAGTTGTGCGTGTCTTATGTTCTCTGCGTTCCTCCTTTACCTGTCAAATACTGGTTTAGGTGATGCATAGTACATTTCCTTTGAAACGATCACATGGTTGCTATCTGTGCACGGCGCTTCACTCACCTGTCACATGATAAAACTGACCTCTGACTTCCTCATCGATTTCCAAGACACACACGACAGTGGATGGAGGAAAGAATCTTTCCTGGCACAGACGCATGTTCCTCTCTTATCCCGGGAATATCTGGTTGCTACGTGTAATTGAAGCCAGAGCCACATCTGAAGATCTGAGTGGAGCCCACTGGGAGCAGCACTGTGCTTCACCATTCCGCTGCATTAAATCACCGTGTACCTCAGGCTCGTCTGTCCTGCTGACAGCTCATCAACGCATGATGACAAATCAGTGAATAAGGCACAGAGCTATTGAAGAAATATTTAATTATTGTCGAGGAGAATGTGTTTATTTATCTTCAACTTATTCCTAATGGCCAGGTGACGGAACAGGAGGCTTTTCCGTCTTCTATGGGCATGTCACGGTAAAACAAACTAAATAGAGACGTGCTGACAATCTCAGTTCCAGGTAATTACGAAGCAATTTAAGTAGACTAATGAACCCAACAAAAGCATGTCTTTAGAAAAAAGAATTCTGAATATCTTATAATGGCTGTCGGTTTGATCCCAGCTCCATGCAGTCATTGTGTTCTTGAGCAAAATATCTGCCTTGCCTTCAGTGTACGACGGGAATGGGGCATGTTCATATTTTCTTTTACATAAACTCTCAAATAAATCTCATTATTCATTCAGTCATGTCTTGTAATACAGAACCCCATCACTGTATTTGTCTTTTCCTACGATATACAAAGATGTGTAGTCTGGAACCAGGTCTTTGACTCTCTTAGATTTCCATTGTTTTTCCCCTTACTAACAGGAACCATTACAATGAAGTCCAGCAAACAGGAGTAGTGAGAGTGCAACCTGACTGTGACTAATCTCGGTGTCCATCACACACGGATTATCACATGGTCACTGGTCACCTGAAGTGCACAGCCTTCTTCAAAGGCCTGAGTGCATGTGAATCTGTGAGGCAGACTAGACCAAACAGCCCTTCTCCAACAAATCCGTTCCCACTGTTATTCTGTGGTTAGTTTCATGGTCAGAACATAAACAAATGCGGTTTCAACTGTGGAGCCAGAGACAGTTTAACCCTGTGCTTGTTGGAAATGACAGAAATAACAAAAATACAACTTTTGGCTGTTGTTCTTTTGCATCACCGCAGAAGAGGAACCCCAAGAATCCTGTCTGGAGCCTTCACAATCACACTCACATCTGAAGGAAGAAACAAAAAGCTCATCGAAGCAATGAACTACAACGTATATTTGTCTCAAACAAAAATATGTAAATACCAGAGAGGCCTTTGTCCACAGACTTCCTTTAGCACCAAAAGACATATGATCTATATTACACTCATTTGAATACAAAAGCAATAGAAAGTGGCCCATGTGCCCGCTCCTTCAGAGAGATTCGTCACAGTGGAGAGGATGGTCAAGGTTACATTCAAAGCTATATTGAGTATGACAGTTAGCTGGTTAACAAGCACTAACTTAGACAGTGAGATACAACATGCTAATAGTGTTTGGGTTATAGGCATAAAAGCAGAACTGTATGACATCTGGGGAACATTAGGCACACATATCCGTCCAACTCCTGTGTGTCCTCAGACTGATAGTAAAACTGGAATCAAGATCAGTAGCTGCTGATGTGTGAAGGTGAAGCTCCAAGCTAAACATTTATTAGAGAAATATATTCAGCATGTCAACAGCAGAGCTCGCCTATAAGCTGACTGTTGCTGTAGTGCATGTTGTAATGTTTGAGCATGATAACAAGACATTATTTACGGGACCACTTTTAATTAATTACTTACCATACTTACTATAAGGTGAGTGAGTAATTGGTCAACTGGTACGGCTACAGCAATGCATTACAGTTGCGTGTTGGTGACTTTTATGGATGGGTAAGCAGACTTGGGGTGTTATACTACAATATTTAGTGGATAACGCAAAAGTGAAAACAATTTTTTTTTAATGTGCTTAGTGGGGCTTTGTACCCTGCAGGAAGAGCAACGGCCTAACTTCCACACCTAAGAAACATGCTGATTAGATTAAACAAGTTCACTTCATCGATCAATTCATTACACACATTAGTGCGCTGTGTTGTGTAATGACAATGGCATGTATTTGCAACGTCTAATCATTAGAAACGTGAACAGAGCCTTAGATAAAAACAAAGACTTGTCTCCGAAAGATAGTTTTTAAGTCCGTTTGTTGTGCTGCTGTTGCGCCGCTTCTCCTCGCACATTTGCAGTTAGGGCAAAACCTGCAAAGATCCAAAATTCTCACACAGGTTTATTCAGCGTGGCTTGAGGCTGTGTGGTCCTCAGAGCACATGCGCAGACCGCTAAAAGGAGCTGTTTACATCATGTGTGTAATGTATGTTCATTAACATGCACTGTCCCAACCAAAAAAAAATAAAAAATAAATAAAATAAAATGAAAAAAAAATGCAAATTAGGCTCATTTTATGTTATTTAATTTAGTAGAAGACCAGCAGCTATAGTGGATGTAGACATCTAATGCCCTTGTAATCATATTTGTGCAGTTAGAAGTGAATGTTTAATGACTGTATGCTAATTGTGTACTCTAGTGCTCTTTGCTTTCAAGGTAAGTTTTTAGGTGCTTACCATTTGGTTTGAATGATATTATTGAGCGTTGTTTTATGTAACAGTATCACGGTAGAGTAGATCAATATCCCAAATGGTTCAACATAAAGAGAAGTCTCCATTTACATCACTTTCAATGCACTTTACATCACAATCTACTACGTGTAAATATTGAAATGCTACATACTTCTACTTGAATTGCTCATCATTCAACAAAACTTGTAGTAAACATCTCACGTTGAAGACTTTGTTTGATTTCTTTGTATGAATGATGGAGACTGAAAGTGGAGAAATGGGGTCAAAGAGGCTACACAGGGCTTAGATTTCTTTGATGGAAAAAGCCTGTAGAGAACAGAGCACCAGGACGAGACAGGAGAATAAATAAGGGCAGGTATCTGAGAATCTGAAACACTACAAGAACAAAGCGGCAGACGGGGACCTGACAACAGTTTAACAGTGCAGAGAGATACAGTGCAAACAAGCCCCAAATGGTGTCTACTCCTGATCCTATCAACCAGCGCGATTGTGAAACCTTCAGCCGAGCTCCATCATGGTGAGGCAGAGATACAGAAAGACTGTGAAATGAAACAAAGATAAAACCTCCAAAAAGCAAGCCGAACAGTCTTTATCTATCACAGCAAACAGGCAGACGCTGAAACAGTTGCATCGAGTTATTTCATCTAATCGAGCACAAAGCCAGGGAGCATTTAAGGTGTAAGGTGTTTAGACTAGTTTAAACAAAAACATGCAGACTATTCATTTGACAAAACAAACATGCATATTACCAGACCTTTGCCAAGTCATAACAATGTTACCCTGAAGCGAAATAAAAACGAATAATTTTCTTCTCCGTTCCTGAAAGTTGAATGAAAATCTGCCAATAACATTTGGGATTTCAAATTAATGATAATGACAAAACCTTTAACAGTATCCTGGATCTGAATCTTAAACAAGCTGTTCCTTGCCCCCTGCGGCTTTTCCTACTGTGTAAAATTCATTAAAATCAGAACCTCTATGAATGGTCTAGTCGGCGATTATGTTCTTTGGGGATTTCAATTCAATTTTTTACATATACCGGTAATATAAAAACAGACAAACTTGTGAGACTGCTATATTTTTAAATACACAGTAGGTGAAAGTTTTGCTTAAGACAATGTACACGGTGCACACAGTGGACTGCCAGGCATACAGTATTAACATGGTCATATTTAAAGCTGAGGTACCCAACTTTATTCTTGTCATTGAGTAAATTTAGTTTTCCTTCAGAGAGACCACAAAATTCTTGTATGTGAATAATAAAGATTTGCCAAAAGGTTTATGAAAGATAGAAACTAGTTAGATAGCTTTAAATGCATAACCTCCGCCTTTTGCAGTTTGAAAATCAATTATACCCCGGCTTTAATCACACAAAAAAACAGCAAAAGAATTTCAAAACTACCTTTATTCAGAAAGTC
Source organism: Chaenogobius annularis (assembly GCA_015082035.1). NCBI lineage: Eukaryota > Metazoa > Chordata > Actinopteri > Gobiiformes > Gobiidae > Chaenogobius > Chaenogobius annularis. The sequence continues at coordinate 488,044 of BJKM01000345.1, read as the reverse complement.
ATCCATCTTGTCCTTAAAAGGCTGGAGGTTCTCTTCGGATGACAGCTTGCACACTTTTTCAGTTTCCGCCGAACACGCTAAAGACAGAGGCGTAATTATTATTTCAGAACCCAAAGCTCTCATATAAAGCTTATGCAACATTCATCTTGTAATTAGTAACTCTACAGGGCTCTTGACGAGGATTTCATCTGCTTTGACAAATCACTGCTGTATTTCTGCTGCGTTAGCAAAGTCATAATGAACCATAATGACTAATAGGACACGCGGAGGAGCCACAGGAAGGCCCGGGTTACCCTCCCTGGAGAACCCCGCGGTCACGCTCTATCTCCAGCCTTAATGGATACACAATCGCAGCTCTGGGCCTGCGAGGTGGAGAGGCCATGAAACACTTTGGGGGCAAATCAGAACTCCGGCCACTTTCTAATGCCTTCTCCATATGACCCACTTTTCTCCTCAAAGTTGTTGTGAGCTCCTGCGCTACTGGCTGGACGTCCTTCGGGCTAGCCAAGGCCATTTGTGAAACCCGCCCACCTATCAGAACCCCCCTCCCTTGGGCTCTGTCATCGAAGCCGTGTCTGCTAGAGTGCTCAGCCAGGCCTTAAGAGGTGAGCCTTGCACAGGTAGAGAACGGCGATGATGCTTTTATGTTGAGTCCATCTTGCGTCGCTGCCATTGGGGGGTCAGGGCAAGCTAAAAGTCTGCCTCCCATGTGACAAACTACATCTTTCTTAATAGCAAGTAATGAACTGCGTAAAGAATTATTATGGATGTGGAAAAACAATATTTGGCAACACGCTTCAGAGGGTTAATTGGTTTAGCAGCGTAGATCCATAAAACATGATAGAGCGCAGAGCATGTATTGGGAATTGTCAAATGTACTGACTTGCACATATAGGCACATCTGCACTTTACGCACGGGCATGTATATCCAAAATATACAGTCGTTTTTCGACCGCATGCGGACGTACGAGAGGCTGGAAGTGTGCGAGGTGGTGAGTGCCATGAGAGAGTAATGAAAGTTAGTATTTCCCAACGCGCTCATTCATTAAAGGACTTTTTTAGGCTTTACCTGTCAGTTTGGTTTGTCAGGGTCTGATCCCATTGCCACATTTTTCCTTCTGCAAACAGGGTAATGGCATGCAGGCTCCAAGCTCCGCTCCTGGCCCTAATTCTCTATAAGTCATCTTGATTTGTAGCGTATAACTCGTGTTTACTTTGTACTCACTTATTTTGACAAACGAGGAATTTGACATGCTTATATAGCGGCTGTCATCGACCAGACGAGCAACTTTGTCACTGTGCGGAAATCAGATAAGGGTATTTATTTTAGAATTCAGCTCCTAAATGCCTTCAGTTGGTTTTATTTCTTCATATTATTTCTTTCCAGAGTTTTGTTTTGTTATTCCGTCTCTGAGAAACTGCTCAAAAGTACAAACTCCAGCCACAAGTTATCAATAAGCGTACAATTTGTTCCCATTGAAATAAGCATTGTCTTTGAGAAGAACTTTATTTTTAGTACAATGTGGGCGCTTTCCATTGCTAGCACTGCAGTCTTGAATCAACCACCTGGTCTTAAAGAACTGCGATTTCTTTTTATTTTACTTTGCCAAAAAAAAGTGTCACAAGCTTAGCCAGCAACTTCAGCAATCGCCAAACTAAATTTAGTGTAGTAGGGTGATGAAAAAATAAGTGTCCGCAGTGAACAATATTTTTTCTCTTCGCACAAACCGCTCTGATAGTGTTCATTGCTAGTGCACGTTTTCTGACCTCCATATTTCGATCTCTATTTCATCGGGACAGTAAAGGCAGCAGGTCCAACAGGAGTCTACCTCTGTCAGCCACATGTGCTTCTGCTTAACTCCTCTGTATGACAAACAGATGATATCGCTGAGTTGACCTGGCTCCAGCGCCCAAACATGACCAGAACGACCTGCGAGTAGGAAACTATTTTTCATTGTGAAGATGTGGCTGATTAATGCAACGGAATGAAAGTCTGTTAAATACGGCGCATCCTCCGTCTGGGGAAAAGCAGCGTAACCATGTGCAATATATTGACCTCTATTGTGAAAAATCTTAAAAGCTGATGTACTTACAGGCATTACGGAGGATTAAAGAGGATATTTGAAGACATTGGATGCTCTTTATTCAGTTCATCAATGTTACCGTGTACTGCTTGCCCTTTACTATTTATCAGGTAAACCCCAACATTTTGTAGGTAACCCTTGAATTTTTAATGAATAGAATCATCAAAGAAATAGCACGTTTTTGAGTTTGAACTGGTTTGAGCAAAAATGTTAATAGTAGAGCCATGCAGTTAATTCAATTTTAATTGAGATTGGGATTCAGTCACCCCAAATCTACAATGATCAGCTTGGGTCTTTTTAACAGAGGAGACCACTGCCAATCTTCTGCCAGTAAAAGCATGCGGTTTGGAGCAGAATTCAGACTTTGAAAGAAGAAACTTCTTGTTATGTATCACTGATTAATAGTCTGTCTTGATTATGATCAAGAAATTAATAATGAAAGCCAATTTTATTTGTTTTAATCAGGCAAAATAAATATGACCGAGAACAATGACATTTCATCCAGCCCTAAAGGAGCCAACAGTCCTGCCCACACACACAATGTTTGTCCTGGTCCAGGAAGTAAATTTCCCCTTCATTTTTGAAAAATATAAATGTTAGGAGTTAAAAGGCATGACGGTAGCAAAGCACCTTGTTGTAAATAATGTCCATAACGCAGTTGTTTTCAGTCCCAAAAAACGTCTGCAATTTTAAAGAATAATTTCGTCATTTCAGAAACAGAGTTAAAATAAAATGATAAGCCTTGTACTCATTACTTACCACATAGCTGATTTGCCCCAAGCTTTCAAACATTTTACGTACTTTTTTTTTTTTTTCATCCCTATGGGGAAAAGGATGGAAAATGTACTTCCGGAACCATTAATAGCATAGCAATTAATATAAAGTAAGAAAATAAATAACATATTTGAAATAAATAACCAATGCAAATGAGTGTAGAGGTACTTGTGGAATTACAAAAGCTCACAGGGTTCACGAGACAAAAAGGTTGTCTGGAGCAGTGGAGAATGCAGGCTTTCACTTGAACCAGGGAGCTTATGGTTCATCTCAAATTAAGCCACAATTTCCTCGTATCCTGTAAAGGTAAAGTAATGTATGTACGTACGGAGCTACTGTGGCTGGAGTCAGACATCGCTCTTGATACTGAATCAAAGTTTACCCAGTGCATTTTTGGGCTATCAAAGCAATGTAAACCTGACCACCCTTGGCAAAGGCCACAGCAGGTGAGTTTCCACTTGTAATCTGTGTTTAATTTTAGAATACATGTTTGCAAGTGCAGATATGCTTTACAACAACTACTTTTGTTCAATCAATAATTGCCCCTGAATTCTTTGCAGGGTACTTTAAGGACTAAAGCGCACCATGTCTATTTATAGTTACAAAATTGACAAAAAAAATCTGTAGATGATGGGCCTTTCTTACCATTGAGGTCTTTTCTCAGTTTGCGTAAATCTCTCTCAAAGTCTTCAAACTTCATCTGTGAGGCCTGGAACAGGTCCTGAGGCTCAGGCAGTGGGTAAACACAGGTCTCTCTGCCAGCATCCTGCACATACAAATACAGTACAGACATTTATACACAATAACATCAGCTCAAAGGCTGCACTATGTAACTTTTCTGTCGGCCTGGAATAGTCTCCGAAGTATGATTTAAACTTATCTATCTTACATCTTATTCCAATTACTGGTCTTATTTATTTATCAAAAACGCCTTGAAAAACATGCCTCCCACAAGTATGACCTGTAACTTTGGCAAATATCGTCACTATTGTCTCTATGGGGATAGATATACATAGTTAGGGGTGAACAGATTTCACATTTAAAACTGGACACATGGGATGAGAAGTTAAAAAAAAGTGGAAAAAATTAGAAATAAAGTAAATTTGTGTGCACTCGGATCATTCATACCTCTTTCCCGGCTCACTTGCGAGTCAGTACATAATATGAGAACTGTTTGTCAGTGGAAAATGAGTGCATCTTTTGTGTTGTGTTTATTTAAAGACAGATTTCTCTAGTTTGGCTAAAGAAACAACGCGATATATTCCTTCTTTACTGTTGGTAGGTCTCAAAGGGGTCAAAACTGGGACATGTCTTGGATAAAACTGGGACAAATCAATGGTTTTGGATACATCTGCTGGGACATGGGACACAGGGCTCAAAACTGGGACTGTCCCGGGTAAATAGGGACATCTGGTCACCCTATACATAGTGACATACTGTGGAACATTCTAGGTGTCATCCCTCAATCTGAGTCAGTGTGGAATTTGCGTCAAAAAAGTTAAATATGAGATTTACCTGTTGACAAACATTACCAAACAGATCAGTGCAGAGAAACGTCGAGGCCAACTGACTTTAGTGTTATATTTACTGTGTTTGGGGACAACGGCAGGTACGATGTTCAAATGAACGTCCTGAAAGTTTCTCTATTTTACATAAACGACTGGCAAACTAAGGCTACGACTGGCACCACAACAGTTTCTGGTTATTTAATTAATGAAAATATAGTCAAGCTAACGAATAGCAACGACTCACATTCAGCAAATGACTCAAATTGGGGAATGCCACACAACATCCCCACGGAAACAGACAGGGGACAGACCCTCCATCAGAAAAGTTACACTTTGCCCCTTTAAAGCGCAGCGTCAAAGTTCAGTTCAGAGTGGCGCCTCACACATCAGGGGGTCTAATCTTCACGTCCAAATACACGAGGAGAATTATCAACAATCCAAACATCCTCTGACCAGAGAGTTTGCGCTGGACCCCCGCTAGCTCTGCCCATCCGTTTTACAAGCCCCACGTGAAGACCAAGAACCATGTCATGAAGGTTGACTTTGGCAGGGAACACTCTCACTGAGTTCATCTCATCTGGAGAAACGAATTATTTACACTAGCGCTCCTTTGGATGCATTGCCAAACGAGCAGACTGCGAGAGTGAATGAAGGCAGCGAGGCCGAGGCAAAGACAGACAGGAGAATTAGCAAAGCGAGCCAGAGGAGGAGAGAGAGATTAGTTTCTGCCGTAAATGAACAAAGGGAAAATAAATAATTTGATAAAGGATAAGCCGACGGTATCCTCTGGCAAAAGGCGAGATGAAAACAGGGCTCTGGAAGGATTTCTAAGCAAATCAAAGTAAAAGAGGAAAAACTAGTCAAATAAACACAAAAGCAAAACATACCTCATCAAAGTGCTTCAGATAGTAAGCAACCATGTAGGACAAAAGACTTTGGGAGTTATCCTGAAAGCAAAGAAAGAAGACACAAATAAATAAACCAAAATCCCTTTATTTATTTATTAATTTCATCACGTCAGGAACAGAGCGTTGGAATTTGTCCGGGGCTAACCAGAAGAGAGAGTGCGGTTTTGGGGGAAGTCGGGGGGGTAACGGAAATGCAACAACAAAACACAAACTGCGCCGTGCTGGCTGTCATAACGACGACTTGGTGGAAGGTTTGATGTTCTTTATGGATATCTCGCTCGGGTCATGCAGCAGCAGCAGCAGCAGCACCACAAAACAACGCCCTTATATGGCGGTGTCGGGGGCATGTCGAACTTGTGGAGATATTTAATAAGCTCCGTAAACACAGCAGTCCGACTGATTGTCCTGTACTGTGAGGAGGAGATGTTGGGCGAAATAAAGGGAAGAACAAAGATGAGATTGTGTGGCTTTGTACGACCTGTACTTGTACTACTACATTTTTGGAAAGGTGTAAAAATATATAATGTATAATGAATAAAATGTAATTGATTCTCTAAAAGTTTTTTTTTGACATTGTAATTTTAGGATTAGAGTGTTCTGATGTCAATAACACAGAACAGTCGCATTTGTTTATAAGATAGGCGACAATGGGTCCAAAATATTGGACCATATTTTGCACTTTTTTAGCAATAGGTGTATTAGCTTGTAATTCTTCAGCACAGGCGATATTAGTTTAATCAACCTGCTGCCTAAAGAATATACTTTTTTTTTCACATTTTAGTTGAGCTGAGCGGCACAATTACATGATTACACTACTTGAGTTTGTCTTAATAATTTGAGAGAAATCCAATGCACCCAGTTGGCAACTTTTACTCCATCGTTTTCTGGATTCTAAACAATTGTCATGCAAAAACCCCCATCTCTATTTTTTTATACACCTCAAGTTCATGGGTTTAAAATGATCTTTTCCTGATTTTCAGGGTTTTGTGATGACTTCCCCATTAGTGTAAGGACTTGCCATCGCTAAATCAGTCCAATCAGGAAGGAAACGACAGAAATCTGCACGCATTGTACACATATCCTTTGATCCAATGTGAGAAAGTCTCTACAATAAGCCTTGAAATCAAGCACCAAATGTTTTTTTTATTGACTGTATTTAAATTAAGAAAAATATATAAATTTAGAATTATTACTGTGTCAGTCTGAATATATTTCAAACGTGTAAAAAGTACGATCAATATCGTTAAAGAGATTTCTGTTTGGACCAGATTAAGGGGTGCGTTTTTCTGACTGATTTGACGTTTTTTTACTCTTACATTGACTTGTCCAAACCACATTATGTTAGCTTTTGTTTGCTCCGAACTCACACTGCTCTTAACGTCCTTGAGTTTTGGCAGGATGTCCAGTGTGAACCCGTCAGCCTGCCCTCGAGTGCGGTTTCCTCCGTTCATGTAGTTTCCAAAGGCCAGCACCAAACCCAGCACTTGTAGGACGCTCTGACTCCCCTGCAGATTCTAACACACACAGATAAAGAGAAACAGGTCAGTGCAATGAAATTCAACCCTGACAGATTGAAGAAGGACCATATTTCACCTTGCACACTTTCCGAAGGATGTCTACTTTCCGAAGGACGGAGGTGATGCATTCATGGAAAGTCGACTGGAAGAGGATGCAGAAGACTCGCTGGGAAAAGTTGGGGATTTGAGATAACTGGTATAAAAACCTAGAAAAGAAATATGGCAGAAACAATAGATCTTTGGGTGGATGAGATATCGAGGCGAATATCGGTTTCAGTGATGTCAGAGGAAGGTTTTGCATTTGTCGGTAAAATCTCCCAATATATCGAACCAATATTCTTTCTACTGTTTTTTTCTATTTCTAAAGGAAAAATAAGAGCAATGAAGCTTAGAACGTGGCTGTATGTTTACTCGATCATCGTTAAAAGTACAGCAAAGTAAATTCTATGTGAGAAAATAACGTTTTCCCTGCCTTTACTCTATCATGTTCACATCATTACATTTATTTGTATTCAATGTTTTATGTTGAACCTTAGTGCCGAAGCAAATTCACTGAAAATTCACTAACAAGCCATAACACTTTTCTGATTCTGTATACAAATATGGAGTAAGTGAGTTCTTACTGTTCTGGTTTGTCCAATAGCTTTGCATCCTCCTTGTCTTTGGTTGCATTGATGTGCTTTTTAATGCTGTCCAGCTCATCTGCTTGACCTCTCTTAAACACAAAAACACATACAGGAGAAATGTTCATTACTGGCTCATTCCACAGTAATTTACAGTAAGATTTTGTGTGGTTCAGGCCAAACTTCACTATAGGCTAAACCAACAACCCTGCAGTTTGTGGAAATACTTGCATAACCTCACCATGTACCATGTAAAGGTGCACTATGCAACTTTTCTGGTGAAGGGTGGAGGATCTGCCACCTGTTTGTTGAAATGCCATTGATTTGCCTGGAATGCTCCAGAATATGGCATGAAACTTCAAGTTCAGTGAAAAGTTGTTGTTTTTTTAGCCATAAAAACAGGTACGTTTGTTCATTGATTTGGTCGGGACAGTACATGTTAATGATCATATATGAAATACATGCTGTAAACACACTTGTAGCCATGGGCTAATTTCCATCCGTCATCCCGCATTCACTCTCACAACACACTCTCATTCATACACCAGTATAATTGTACATGTTTTTAGTTGTAGGGGAAACCAGAGCAGCAGTCAATCCTAGAACCTCCTTGCTGTGAAGCAAGAGTGCTAACCCCTGCTCTAGCTAAGACAAGCTTAGTACAATACAGTGGAACATTCCAGGCAAATGTTTTTATGAGAACCCTCACCAAAAAGTTACACAGTGCACCTTTAAAACATTTATACTCAACGGTAAATGTTGACTCTTGGGCGAGGTAGTTTTTACATTTCATAATTTGTATCACATTTGTTTCTGTGTTCCTGTTTAGACATATTTTCATTGTTTGTATACATTTACTAAAAGAACACACAAATGAACAAAACCTGCTAAAACAGCATTTCCCCTCTCTTTCCAGTACAGTGCAATAGTTGCATAATAAACTAGGAGTTGCCCCAAAGCCAGTCCACATTCCTCACTATTATCCTGCTGTCAAGCGGGACCACAGTTTTACACAGAGGTTTAGGAAAAAGAGGACTAGAAATGCCCCTTCATTTCACAAGATCCAAAAACAATAGCTGTTAATGTTTCTTAGAGGAGAAGAAAACAATGAAACCATCCCATAAGACACAATATAAACTCTTCTGTAGTCCTTCATAGACTTGCTGAACCCTTTACAGTCCTCTGCAAAATGTTTGATAAGGTGTGAAAAGGCTACATATTCAAGTAACAGCTTTTGAAGACGTTATCCTTGAACTTTACAATTGTGAGAATGGACCAGTGACTTAGAAGAGGTATAGGCAAAGAAATATGTTGGACAAATGTGTCACTGTATTTTATACCGCCACGTCAAAGTGCTTTATTCACAGGGAGGAACGAGTTGTTGCAGAAAATGTGGCTCATCACCATCATGTGTGCTGAACTGCCCCATTGTTCATGAATATTGGATTAAGATTATGAGGAAGACTGTCTTTAACATCGTCATTCCTTTAAAACAATGTATCCCAGATGTTTTATTCATTATTTATTGACAAATTTGTTATTTGACCATGTGTAGGCATAAGCCAAGGCTTATTATGCCTACCCTTCTCTCCAACTCTCACGTTGGTGGACATTTGTCATATTGTAGTACACCAGCGGACAATTCATCAACAAAAACAAAACTACATGATACGTCATCCGACGAGCACTCCAAGTTTCACAACAACAAAATGCATTTTTATCTGCTAATAATTTTCTATCATTATTTTCTTAAAGATACTTTAAACTAAATTTAGAAGTGCTTTTTTAATTCATCGCAACAACTGCCCATAATATAACTCCATTTCTTGATAAAAAAATGTTCCTCAACGTCGTCTACATAAGGTCTGTCAAACATACACGTTCCCCTTAAATTATATTTACTTTCGCTCGGGTAAACTTTTCTTCAATGATATAGGATTTGATTATAATTGACTACCGTATTTTGCGGACTATTGCCGCTACTTTTGTCAGATGTTTTGAGCCATCGGCTTAGTTTAGAGGCTGCGGCTTTCTGTGGTTTTTTTTCTTTCACCGCTAGGGCGAACTAACCGAGATATTTGAATCAAACTACAGAAAAGTTAAGCAAAAGCAGATGTTGCTTTTTTTCAGCTAGCAAATAGAACACGGACGACAAATTACCAACTATAAATTATTTTCAAATTCTTGCCCATCATTATGGAACCCAACCAGAAGTTCGTATGAAGCAAGTTTTACGAAGGCATCGATTTGCTAGGGAAACCGCGCGGTCGCACGCAAGCTTACATCACATGAATGTACGGTGAGACGCTGGAGGGACAGCGGGGACAGCGAGAAGCGCTCATGCGATGCCAAAAGTCAAGGAAAGAGTTCTGCGGCCTATACAAAAGGTGCGGCCTATGTATTGTTTTTTATCGTTTTTTAAAAATAGAGCAAATGCGGCTTTATAGGGAGCGCTAAAAGTCCGGAAAATACGGGTAAACACATAAACTAGCAGAGGTAAAACTCAATAATGAAACGAGAAATGGATACCTGTGAATGTACGTTTGCTGCAGCAAAAAAGGATGGATGGACGGAGCCGGAATGTCAAGGACTGGACTGAAATAACTGGACATTTACAAAATGGAAAGACTAACTGTCATGGAGCCAGACATCGAGACAAATGGGACAAAAGACATGTGCAACCAGGACTCTTTTCCCCTTTGCATTTTTACTCTTTGCATCTTGTTCTGTTTGTTTTTGTTTTGAAATATATTAAAACAAAGACAAAAAAAAAAGAAGAGGTGTAGGCGGGTCTATACTTTACTATACCTTAATTACAGGCATTGTGCGTAACTTTCAAAAACATTTCAAACCTTTGCTTTGAAATGTCTAGTCTAAACAGTATTGTCTCCTCGAGCTCTCCTCCCTGGTCATTGGCCTCTGCATGAATCCTTGAGAAACATCAAAAGCGGGCATCAAACATATGCAGGGCCCGATTAGTATTCTACACACTGTTGCCGTCTGTCGATGAGGGCAAGCTCTCCTTCGGCCTCTCTGGAGATGTTTTCAAGTGTAAATATATTTAACACAAAGCAGATCCGTTTCAAAGGGCACCAGCAGAACCAGGCGGTGTTTTCTGTAATTGGGGACAAGTAGGCATTAGCGTGTGATCTTTGAATTGCTAGGGCATGTTGCAGCGGTGGTTAGCATGAGAAATACAGTCCCATGTGGAATATCAAATGCAAAAGAACTAAGGATGAGATTGGGGATGCCAGAAGTCCGGCGGTGGCCAAGTGGTATTCATTAGTCAGGTTTTAGAACAGAACCGAATACTGGCAGCAAGAGCCTAATCATTATTTATGTCAATCACTGAAATATTTACAGTGCTTTGCAAAAGTTATAAATAAAGAACCGTGGAACAAAGTACGAATACACGTCTGAAGACTTTTTCATCTCCAAACATGTTAAGTTCAGGTGTAAATTTTACTGTTGAGCTCAATAAGTTGACACGTTGTTGATCCTCACTATTGCACTATTGTGAGTCAAAGTCACTTCAGCTTGTCTGTTGTGTGCTTGTGTGCGTGTGTGCGTGTGCGTGTGTGTGTGTGTGTGCGTGTGTGTGTGTGTGCGTGTGTGCGTATGCGCGTGTGTGCTTGTGCGCGTGTTTGCTTGTGTGCTTAGTGGTGGTGGTCGCAGAATGGCAGTCCACCTCAGGGCAGTCCGCCTCAGGGCAGCCAGGACAATAGGAACATTATCCTATACAGCATTTAAATGTTTGCCCAGTGCATGATGCTTATTTCATCTGTGTTTCTTAAACCCCTTATTACTGACCTTTTCAAAAGCTTGGAGAATAAAAATACATTTTGTTTTTATGAAACACTCTTTCTCTACACCACATTTGACTCAAGCGTTTGTGCAGTCCTGAGTATTACAGTGAGTCCATTAAAGTCCTCATATGACAAGGTGGAATGTGTAACAGTATGCATGGGAATATCATTAGAATATCACAAGCCTGCTGTGGCAGTGAACATGGCGTTCACTGACCTCTGACGTTCCACTTCTGTAAGCTGTAACATTCTGAGGGTCAGACATGCAGTCTGAGTCCAGATTATGACCAGGACGACCCACTGTCACTCTGACCCTTCAGTGGTCATGGCTTATGGTTCAAAGAATAGGAAACATACAGCTCAAAGTTTCTGCGAGCTCGAGGGTTTAGTAAGAAAAACATATTTTAGCAATGTTCAAAACAATATTGTAAGTTTAATACGTCAACATCTCCAGTCCACAAAACACTTGGCCTGTACAAAAACACATACATCAACTGGAATGTAATCTAAATGGTTGTATCACTTACAGACTATTTGTTGAGACTAAACTGAAACTAAACCAGATACTCAACAAGGATCAGACCAGGACTAGAACAGGACCAAACCAAGTCTACAAAAAAGACCAGACAAAGACAAGTGTGAAAGCACTCTAGTCTGACAGTCTGTTTTCAATTCTGTTTTGTTTTTTATGTCTATTATTATAAACAGATAATGTGTGATCTTATAATTAAGGACTCTTTAAGGTTTTAGAGGTGTAATCCTGCATTAGAGACATTGTGTCATTGGCATGAATTTGTTTCAAAATTGCACTTGAAGATCATTATTGAGACAGGCCTAGCTGTGACTGACTGAGACTGACTGCGACTGAGTCAAAGAAATTAAGGAAGTATCAGAAATATCGCAGAGGGGTAAATCAACCACCATGATATCTTCTGTCAGTTTTATTAAGTGCTTTATTTTGGGATGTCAAGGTTGCACTCAGTCAGAACTGCTTTTTTGTTTCAAATGTGTTCAGTTCCTGAGCACTGGGCTGCACAGTGCTCATCGGTTTGTTTGTGAATCAGCGCAGAGAAGAAGTGTGGGATCCCGGCTCTGTGTGTAAGTCAGGGTGTAACCATTAGAAGCCCCTCGCATTCCTCCAGACGGCCTGACTGTGCTGCCAACTGTGGTTTAGGGGCTGCAGACCCACAGACAGGATGGAGTCTCGCAATACAAAAGAGAAACAATTTGGCTCCTGCGCTCGAAAACAAGGCCTCGGGCGACACAGGGCAGAGAGAGGGAGAGTAAGAGCGGGGGGTTCTGGACTATAGGGGCGCGTGAGGAGGTTAGACGACGTTTGATCCTGAATTATGACACGCTGGTTCAAATTCCCATGATTAACATTATTAATATAACTCCACAGCCAAAGGTCCAGGGGCCGGTCTGTGTAGCGGTGCCAAGACGCAACGCGCAGGAATTTCACGCCATCTTTTAAAACGGCATCTCCATCCAAATGTGGAAAACATGTTGGTCTCCATGTCTTATTATTTAGTGACTTGATCCGGGTTTGAATGTATATGAAGTGCGGTGAGAAGGAGGATGAGGCTCGGCTGATGAATATGTATTGCCTGTACACAAGGAGCTATCAGAGCCACATGCAGACGGCTGGGAGAGCGGTGATGACAGCTTATGCTAAATGGAATATCACTGCCGGAAAAGGCCAAGAGCGCAGCGTCCTTCCTTTCAAACCAGTACGCGAACTTACAGTAAGCGTCACGTATGAGCACAGGCCTCATTATTAAGCATTTTAATGACCAGTATTGATATCGGTGCCGATACTGGAAATATAATGCATGTATTCGATTCCTTATCTTCCGATTCTAATTCTATACTCCAATCAGCCATTTTGAAACATAAACATATTTTTACCAACTGTCAATAACTCTTAATCTTTTGGGAACTTTTGATAACATGTGGTTTTGAGGAAAGTGACCTGGTATCGACTGATATCGGGGTACTGGCAGATTCTCGAAGACTAAGTATTGATATTGGTATTGGAACTGAAAAAGCCGGCGCTTTACAGCCCCACTTCAGATGCAACACAAATCTCATAACTTCCTTTGTCCAAATATTTGCATATTAATTCTTAGTGAGTGACAGATGCTTATTCGGACACACCCATTTCCAATAGTAATCACTCACAAATAACCAATGACGGATTAGGCCATGTATCTTGGCTGTTGTTTATCACTAAAGAAATTCTTGGTCGCCTTGGACTGACTAAAAGGAGACGTGACGGGGCAACTGACAAAAGTTCTCGAAATGATTAGAATTAGAGAAACAGTGTTTTCATAAGAGCAAGATGAAACTATCCAGTATCTCCAAAACTTCCGGTTGACCCATCCTTAATCCGCAATCAAATATAAATCGTAAAAACAATCTTAACATGGACTAAGACTCCATCGACTAATTATTCGGCTAAAGATCTAAAGCCCTGTTACTAATTTATATTTTTCAGAGAATTAGTGTGGAATATTTCAACATGCAGCTGCTGTATGATAGTTGTTGCTGTATGATAAATTCTACACAGACTAACATTCTGTTTCAGGCCGCCCAGGAAATCAGTGCAGTGGTGACTTGTTTGTGCACATTTTAAACAAATCAACATACTGTACTTATATCATATTTTAGTATAGAGACTCTTACTTCTTTCTCTACTGAAGTGAACAGAATGCCCACTCAAAGGGAAATGCAAATAAAACAGAAGGCTGATATATAACAGAAAGAGGCAAAAGTGGGCGGGGAAAATTAAGGTGAAAAGGTAAACAATACAGAACCACAAGGGGACACTGTTGAACCTGTCCAGCTGCAGTAGACGTATTTCACATATCTACACTATGTAACTTGTCTGAGGGTCCGTTCATGGTTCTGTTGCTGTGGAAATTGCATTGGCCATGTTGTGAGTGAAAACAGAGCAAATTTCTACATGAAAATATTTGAAAACAGGGTTGAAAATGAGCAGAATGAAAGGTTTAAAATGACATAGGAAAAATGACAGGACTCTACCCGTCTCAAGACATTTTTTATTCTGAATTATGAAAGCAAATATTCACCCTAAAAACACTGCACTGGTCAATATGTCACGCAGAACATGGAACCCCAATATTATCTTTAAGTAATTACAGCATGCATTTTACCATATTTTTAGTATGAGCTAAAATAAAATAAAATGAAACGTCAACATGAGCAATAGATACATTTATTATTTAAGATACATTTGTAATTAAAAATGTCTGGATTTCTTCTCTCCTCTAGTTTGTGTGAGTTCTTGAGTAGAATTTTACACTCACAAAATGGCTGCTGGAACTGGATGTTTGGGCGCTAACTTTATCACAATCTCTCTAGCTCTGGTTAATCCTCACCTGCTTGTCTCCATTGATAACAATTATTGCTTTTCTGGAACATTCCTTGTGAAGGTCTTATGAAACAAGTTGGGACCTCAAACAACATTTTACCGAGCCCCAAACCCCCCACAGAACTTGAAATGGCCCCACTGATCATAATACCACAGTTCTACCTAATAAAGCCCATACACGCTGGCTGAGTGTTCCTCCTTTTGCACAGGGGCATTAGCAAAGTCATCTGAAAATATGTTTACTATGTAGCAGCCTTGGTCCTGGTCCAGGCCTGAGCACCGCCTCCAGAAGAACAGAGTGTCGCCACAAACACTTGCAGCGCCGCCTTGTTTGTGTTGGTTTCTAATACACACTTGCCTTTCAAGCTGAATAGAAACTTCCCCTTTAAATGTCAAGAGGAATTTTTGTCTGACATTAGAACTAAACAGATGTATATTATGTCAATAGCAGAACAAATCCAACTACACAATCTATTATTCTGGCCAGACAGTGATCTTTATATAATCAGAGAAAGGTATTTTTGATGGATACGACTTGGTGTTTTGTGGCTTGCCCTCTGTGAAGAACCAAACCAAACAGCACTAACAGATGATGAATGATTTCTTGCCATACTGTTGATATGAGGGCCAGCTAAGCTCTCCACAGTTTCACTTGTTAATGAAATGATTGGCTGCTTTTCGAATATGGCATGAAACTGCTAACCATAAATCATTTCCTTTGTGACAAGTAAAGGCTCAAAAATCGTACTTTTGCAAACCGCAGAGAAAAACTCCAAGTGCAAGGTTTTCCCAGGCTGAATGTTGCAGTCACCTCAGCCGGAGCTGTCAGCAATGGTACATTGTATAATTACTGCAGGTTTGTTGCTCAATGCTGAGTGTTTATGGGATTCTGCACTGGCAAGTTACATTTTGGCACAATGTTTTATTACTGTTTTAACAATATGATTACAGAGGATTTCACATGGTGTGTTTATGTACTCACATTTTCATAAAGAGCTTGCAGCGTCTCCAGGTCCACAATGCTGTTGTCCATGATGAGAACGGCTGTAAAAGAATAGGATAATGTAAATATAGAGGAGACAAAATAAACTTAATTAGATGAATACTTTACATTCACCCTTTCGTGGAATCTCATTGCAAAGATGGACATAATATCTTCAATATGTTCTTTCAAACGACTCACTAATCCTTACTGACTGAAACATGTGAAATGATCAGGGTCGATCCATGCAACTGAGGGCCGTAGGTGGCATAAATAATGGACAAAGGTGTATTGATTGTTGGGCTGACGCATGTTCAAAAGAATCCTTTCTGACAGTTCTGTGTTTGGAGACTTGGTTAAGTCTTGGTGAAAGGACATTTCTTTCTACCAAATCTTAGAGCTCTAAAAAATATTATTCAGGATTTTATATAAGCTGATGCAACCCAGTTGAGACTATAAAAGCTTGTTTCAATAAAATTAAAAGATTAGCTGCCGACATGGAATAAATATTTGATGGTCCTCTAGATTCCTGTCAGATAAAATCCCTCGACTCAAGGTTAATCTTTGGGTTTTCATAGAAGTCTCGATCAATCTGCTCTTTCATAAAGGATTCAATTAGATTTTCTTCTGAATTAGAAGACAAGATGAGATTATATATTGTGTTGATAGTTAGAAGAGAGAGAGTTTGAATTGCAGCAACTGTATTTTGTGCCATTACCAAACAAAAGGTAGATTTGTGTTGACATTGGGCAGTGGAACGGTTTATGCTTCATTTCAGTTTTAGTTGTGTGTTATTATAAATTCAAAAAACATAATTTATTTCTTCACCAATAACTAATCTTTGTTGAAATATCATCTATATTTTCGTCAAAAAATCTTTCAAATTTGTAATCAGTTGCTCACGGACGACCAGAGTGGGAAAGAAGCAAAATAAAAAAAGTAAAAGTAGGTATCTGTACTTGACCTAATTAATTTATACAGTGGATACTTTTACTCTTGCTTCACTAAATATAGGTCAAATATATTGAGACTACTAAATGATTTACATGAAAATTGACCTTTGTTGACCAAAGATCAGCCCAATTCTTTATCAAAATCCCTACGTTTGACACTTTAATACTTTTTCTTGTACTTGTAATTATTTTGCTCTTGTATCTGTACTTTTACTTAACTGAACTGAGTACTTCTGCCACCACTGCACACTACTCTTGGATATAGAGTAGCTTCCACCTGACTAAAAGTTGTTCAAACATCCTTTCCAATCACATCCACTTTTCCGAGCTCAAGGTGGCAGAAGACAGAGGGCATAGTCTCCCTTCAGGGCCCTTGGATAATGTCATGTGCAGCAAATTACACAGTTATCACTTGTCATCGTGATAGTAAAACATAAATATTCAGCTCAAAAAAATCTGTCAGGCCCACAGAGATGTGTGTTTGAACTCCTGTGTTTGAATTCCTGGTGTCGCCTTTTTGTCTCGCTGCAAGGACCTGGCGCCCGCGAGCATTAATCCTTTGAAAGTAAATGTTTAAAGACAAACAGAGCCCGGGGGTCTGTGGTGTTGCTGTACGCACAATCTCATGGCCCAGCTCTCCACACCTATGCACTGGAGTGCTGGGGTGTGTCTGAATGACGTTTGATCAGCGTTAAAGGGAATGTCACTGGGTCATGTGTGTGGCATGAATTAAATAATAATCACACTGTATTTTCAACTCGCTAAGGCGAGACACTGCAGGTAGGAACACTTCTTACAATTAGAGATATGCATTTTAAACTTAATCATGTTACATTTTCACGCAACAATTGCCAAAATTGAAGATCATTGAAACATATAAATCGGACAAATTTGATAAAAGCCAGGTTTAAATTAATTTTTGTTCACATATTAGCAACACAAACATTTACAAAGGGTTTTTTGGATACCTAGGGTTTGAGTAAATTAATCGGTGTCACATTTTGGAGTTACAACATTAATAAATCAGGCTTGGAATTAGACATCAACAAATCTTTCACTACAATTTTTAAAGTTCTTCAACATTTGGTGTGTAGGTGCTACTTTGCTGCTAGTTGATTAAATTAAATAATCAAAGATCTTTAGCTGCAGATTGAACACACTAGTTGTTTCCATACGAAATCTTATATATTGAGAGACCAAACTGTACAAAAAACCAACCAAACAAACAAACAAACAACTGTAGAGTCTCGTCTTAACTTAATCTTCCACAATTGTAACAGTAATCAATATCAGTTCTTTCCTGGAAAATATTTGACAAAATGAACACAGTACACTCCAAAATTGACAGAAATGCATGCATATTTGTTCCCTTATGACATTCATTTTTGTTTTTCAGACTCGTGAAAGTGTTTCTGATTTGTGCAATAGTTTTTGGTTAAGTTATTGTTATTGCTGCAGTGACTCATCAGTACAACTTATTTCAGCTTGTTATGTCACATTTGATAGCTAGAACAAGCCCTAAAACACAGATACTTACAAGACTGAACTGTGTCCATACGGCACTGCTGACAGATATATTGGTTTAGCAGCAGAACAATCATTGAAATAGCAGAAGAAAATGTGTCAACTGTTCTAGGAGCAATTTAGCTGTCATAAAAACCGACAACGTAAATAAATGATTCATAAGTTGTTTTCCCGTTTCATTTAGCAGGCGTTAAGATGACATCCAGCCTTTTATTGCTCTTTGTCAGTGAGGAATTATTGCAATATGAAAAGAGTGAGTCACTACAATTAAAAGTTTCAGACTAATTTATCTTTTCTTCTGTAAACATGCAGATTATTAAAATTCACCCCAAACCTCAAACATGACATCATTTCCTGGAGAAAACTACACTGAGATTTTGTTTTATGAATATTTCAATCTGCACAAAGCTTAGCGCATGAATCAACTTCAATGAGATCAAACAAAGAGAAAATATTTGGCGGGGTCGTTGTTTGTTGATGAAAAAGAGCAGGCAGTGCAGGAATGAAAATTAAAACGCATTTGATATTGTCATCCCTAAATGTACTTGGGCCTCAAAGCTCCTGCCATGGATACAATGAACGGATACCTTTGGAATATACTTTTGGCTGGAGGAAAAATGGCTATCACTAAGAAATGGCTGACACACACTTCTCCAAGGACTGGACTGACATCGAGACGGACATTAAACAAATGGCAAAAATTACATTCGGACTTAAATTGGAAACGGACAAATTTGACCGACTTCGGACCCAGTGGGATTTATAATTTGATATATCTTGATGCCTATTTGTGATTTTGTTTTGTTTTTTGTTCTTGATTTCGCTCTCTGGTCTTGTTTTGTGTTTAAAAAACAACAACAAAAAAACCCAATATTTTTTTTTTTTAGATGTAGTTTAAAATGAGTTTAATGGATGGAGCTGCTCCTTTAATAGAGGATTTATTAGAGTAATTTTAATTATTTGTTTTAATAAAGAATAGGAGTTGACATCAAATGCGGATCAAAATGGTAAAAAGAACTTCTGTAAAACTGTTGCGGTTTGGGTTTTGTTGTTATGTTATTTAGTTATTCGTCTGTTTTGTTTTTTTTATTCTGTTTGTATTTACTTCTGAAACAGCAGCGTAAGTTACTGGAATCAGATATCTAGTCTGTGATCTCACCGATGATATAATGACTTGTACAATCAGCGCTGATTGTGTACGATGGTAAAAACTGTCCTAACACTGAAGACGGATGACAGGCCTGATGAGAGTGGCCTCGGAGTGACCTCGGCGTGACCTCAGAGACGGAAGAAGCACTCTGCGCCTGAGTAAAAGTACGGTTACTTTATAGAGTTACTATAGCATTACATATCTGACACCCAATGCTCAGATAACCCAATGATTAGATCGGATTTTTTGTGTGTGTCAATCACTATGTCAAAGGAATTATAGAGTAACTGTTGTATTTTGAAGACAAAGTTCAATACATTTGACACTAACTCTTTCATTTTTGTCTTTGTTGCATTTGAATATTTGATTTTTTTGCATACTTTTCCTTGTCGAAAACTGCGCAGATGTGAACAATCAGAAAGAAATCAGATTACGCACATCAGATGTAACTGTTTACATTAGGGATAGTCCAATATGGATTTTATTTTTTATTTATTTTGTATTTTTTGGTGAATTGCGATATCCCGTATTTATCCTGCTGCTTTGGCCAATAACCAATAGCTGCAGATACAATATTTCAAAATCCATAACAAAGCCTACGAATCTATTTTAAGTTGAAGTAAAGTTCTGCCTACGTTATCCATTTTTCTTTTCTTTGTGAAAATGGATCCTGTCCCTACTTTACGTGACATGTCAATAATCTGACAACTCCAGAAATGTATCAGATTTTTGTTCAGTCAATAATGCTGTTTACTGCTACTAGAATAATCTTCAAATACTAATATAGTATTAACACTTTTATTACCACTTCATCAAGCTAATGGCATGCGATCTAAATTACTGCTACTGCTGCAATCTGATCAAAATGTCTTTTTATTTGTGTTATCTAACTTTTTGTTTATTACTTTTTGATTTACTTGATAAGACGGTGTGTGCATGGTACGTCGCTTCAGAGTGAAAGTGTCTTGTTACAGCTGAATGTGGTATCAAACTGCACTTTCTTGAAAAGCTTTGGGGACGCTGCAGACAAAACAGGCTCTCGGTCTCACTGTTTACTGAACGCTGAGGAGCACAGCGCAGGCATGGTCGTTGCGGTCGGCCTTTATTTTGGAGTTGTCTATCCCGCTGCCATATGTGCCACAATAATCAGGTTTTTAGGGGATCGGCCCCTGTGAAAAAGGATGGGAAAAGAGGCCGGGTGTTTAGAAACAGGGACGAGGGAAGACCGAGGAGCAATCAGAGTCAAACTAAAACAGGAAGACAGTTGGTTCCCATCCACCTCTCCTCCATGACTTCACCTCAGCACCATGACCGACGAGATGTTGACAACTCATCAAAGGCAGACAGTAATGAAGAATGTGCGATTAGCCCGAATGTGAGAAAGGAAAAACACCAGGAAGGTTTTCGAACTCTCTTCCAACTTTATGACTAGCAATAAAACAGGATGGGCTTAATCTGAGCCACTGACATCAGCAATGACCTCAACAATGATCCTATTCAAAATAAGCTGTCCCTTTCGCCGTCCTAAGCAAATACCGTCAAGATGATCCGTACGACAGCACTTCCTAAAGCTATGGAAAATAAGAATCCGCCATGACGCCTCGAGGAGAGCCAAACATATTACACTGGAGATGTGTCTGAGTGGTTTTGCAGCAAACTGTACTTTAAAATTTAGAAAGCAGTGCAGGAGCTGGAGAGGTTGAGAGGTTAAAAAAGTGAATAAGAACTCAATAAATGGAAGTGGGTTGGAAATTCGAGAAAGTTGAACGGGGTTAAGGACATGTGGTATAAACCTTAACCTCTGTAACGAATGCTGGAAGTCGCATTTGTTACCTTCCACTTGGGGCAGGATCCTGCAGTGACTGAATATTGCCACAGTAAACCTCTTGACAGCTTTAGATGGGAGGAGAACTTCTACTGCTACACTGAAATCAGCCTTTTCCACGGCTATTTAAAAGGAATGGAACTTCAAATACTTTTTAGTCCTGAAAATAAAATAAAAAAAATTTAAAAAGAAAGAAAGAACACACATAATTCCAATGGGAGAAAAATCTCAAATTGTGCTTGGTCAAGGAAAATTGCTTAAGGAACACGTCATATTCTACTTACAAAATAAAAATACAGTTTATCTTATTCTGAAAATAAATACATTTAGGGCTGTGCAATGAATCAACATACTCAACCATTTCAAATTTTCTTTTTTTTGATGGGGATTCATCTGTCAGTAAAAGCATGTGGTTTGGATCAATACTGAGTCTTTATATTCAGAAAATGATTATTGAAGACCATTTGTATTTGTTTGTAATACCACAAAATAAAATAAAATGGAAAGCTGTGACTGATTTGTTTTGGTTAGGGATGGTCAAATATGGGTTTTTTCAGCCAAGGTTCGCCGTTGTGGCTGATAACCGATATTTGCCGATACCATAAATCTATTTTAAGATGAAATAAAGATCAGAAATTCCCTTATCATGATAAAAATAATAAAATAATCTATTTACAGCTGATATAGAGTCATTTGTGGCATGACTGTGTAAACATACGGCCAATATTTGGTGAAAAGCAATCGATATCAGCAGATACTGGAACCGATATATCGCCCATCCCTACTCTTAGTCCTAACGCTTACAGAATATAAGATATAAGAATAGACAACATATCAATTGGCCAGTGGCTAGTCAAAATAAACAAAAACAAAAAAACAAAAAAACCATTAATTAAATTGGAACTTATTTTAGCTTTTAGGTTTTTTTGTTTGTTTTCTCCAGTGTTTCTATGTTCTATATTATGAAGTGCATTTTTACGACACATTTCCTCTGCGACTCACCATTATGGATGTCCTTCATGTCCAGATGAATACTAGACATCAAAATGCCCACGGCTTGAGACCGCTTGTTGCTCAATAGCTTCACCACCTGAATCCCGGAAAGGGTAAAAAAAAACATGAAAGAAACATTAAAACAAAAATACACAAGGCTATGAGACACGCATTATGTCAGCAATAACGTTTTTGGATACACATTTGCGGGAAGGAAAAGTACAGATGACATGTTTTCAAAGATGTGTTTATTTCCAAATTTGCTGACAGCCACACTTTTTTTGGTTTTGGAGGTCAGTCATACCTGGTAAACATAATCAAGAAACTGTAGTATTCAGCAGCATTCAAACATTTCAAAACGCTCAAATTATTAAAACGCTACTGGACTTCTAAAAAGAGGTCAGAGTTCCAGCAGTTGACGTGGGGCCAGTGTTGTTAGTGGGCATCCGAAAGAGGGGACCATTAGAAACCGCAGCCTGCCTGAGTAAGCAGCCAGTTTTAACATTGAGGAGAGAAAGCACAGGAAACCCCTGGTCTGCTGCAATCCAGACAAAAAGCTTCCATCCAAACCAGATCACACCGACCACAAGTCTCCCCAACACACAGGAAGTTATTTCACCAAAGCTCCACTTCCCCAAAAAAATGGTACTCTTTCTCCGACCACAAATTCAGGGGACTCTTGAGATGTGATGCAAAGTGACTGGCAACTCGCGTGTTATCTGTCCACCGCCGCTCCTGATAGCACTGCGCTGTGTACTTTACAGCCCATTTATACACATTTAAAATTCCTCAGTAGTCACCAAGAGAAAACACAACACAGATGGCTTTGTAGAGCGCTAGTTATTATATTTTTGTGATGGACAGTTTCAACGAAAGCCTTCAGAGAAAATAAGAGGACGCTTCCATCTTTAAGTGTCTTTCGAAATGTTATACAACCATGTGTCTTCAGTTTATGGTTCACATTAATTATATGTTCACATTTGAGCTGTTTAGTATGTTGCATAGCTCAGTCTGAGGCAAATGTCAGCGCTCCGTAAAGTCAGTAATGTACAGTTTGGATGAGATGAAACAAAAGCAAAGGAATATGAAAACGTGTATGAATTTTAAACAGTATGGTACAAAGGCAAGAGTCCTAAGCAGTTTTCTATGACATATCAACCTGGACAGACTGAAAAGGCGATAAATCGATGTGGTGAGGAAAAGAAATGAGTTAAGAAGAGCCAAATATGACTTTATCTCTGGTGGTGGTTAAATAAAAGTGAAAACTGACACATTTTCTGAAAAGGTGGTGCTGGGGTGGCGGAGGGCTGCGGGAGCAAGAGCAGAGTGTAAAACACGTTGTCTGAGTGCTGATAGCCATGAGGAGCTGAATGGGGGAATTATGAGTTCTCTCTGGGCAGTATTTAACTTGCTCATTGTGAAAGAAAACAGTAAATTGGTTGTTTAGTCTCATTATCTCAAACGTGAAACTACAATAAAAACGACCATAGAAGCAAGTTGTGTCCAATTGGTGTGGGAATATAGTTTGTCAAAGTAACAACATAGTAACTGTACTAACAGTACGTCTTTTACCAATCACAACATCAGTGTCAAGGACAGTCTGTACTGTAGCATTATTGTGACATAACCTCACTGTCTCACTGACGCAAAGGAAGCTCCAAATATTAAATACAATTCAAAACAAACTACTTTGGTACACGATGTGCAAGCCTTTGCAACCTTATGCTTAGGTAAATGTTGCTCAAATTCCCACTAACTGCAAGACTCTGGTCTGAATTCGCACTAGCCTATAAAGGGAATATCAGCTCCATAGGCTCTTGTGCATATAGATTTTGGCACATATGAAATGAGAAATGAAGCATCACCATCGTACATGTAGGTTTTCACAGTTTGGGATCATTGGATTTGGGATCGTTGCTGAGGAGATTTTTCCATCAGCGTCTGTGCCAAATAGTAGCTTTTTGTTTCAGGAAATACTATACAGTGATTCCACTGGGTTTTAATTAAAAGGGGAAACACTCTTTCCCGGTGCTACAACATTTGGGCTTTAGAGGCATAACTAAAGCCAAAAGCACATCAGCTGAAATGTTTTGGACTGGAAGAGTTTAAGATGCGCACTGGAGGGCAGATGTTTGACATGCTGATTGACAGAGCGACACAAAGGCCACTGTGGGGGGAAACTGTCGGACTATTAAAAAAGTCATACGGGAAGCACAATGAGAAAAGTATTGTATAAAACACAGCTCCAGGCCTGGTCCCTTCTCTCCGCTCTGCCCTCTCCGCACTCATCACCATCATGAGGTTTCCTCACCACACGCGAGCTGTTGGCTCAGTGCCCACACAGAGTCCCAGGGGAATCGGGCGGGAGCCAGAGCTCACACCACATAATAACTGTCTGGCTGCAACAGTTCCTCCTGTCACTCACAGAAACTGGGCAACTGACAGTGAGGAGGGCTGGAAACTACAGAGGATTGGGGCATCTTTACCTGTGGGCTTACATTGTCACACAACATACCTGTTTGGCTTTAGTCTTGCTGATGGTGTCTGAAATAGGCTTTTTCTTCTCCTTTACAGCACTTTTGGAAAAAAGTTCCACAAATTCATCAAAGTCCACAGACGGTTCTTCAATTTTTCCCCACACCAACATGTCATTTTGCCTGGAGATAAAATAAAGTAGAAAAATATTTAAAACAAAAAATACATTTACTTTAGAAAATAAAAAGCATACGTTCATAAAGAATTATGACGTGAATGTGTTATATTTCTTCTTGGTTATAGGTACTCAAATGTCATGATTCTCAATAAAAATGCTCAGCACTTGACAAATCTCTTATCCGTCAAATTATATTTAGATTGCAGTATCAAGTTCCTCGCTTGAGAGTAAATCAAGCAATCTATTCATAGCTGCATGTTGGACTACAATTTTCCAAGCCTTATTAAGGAAAAGAAAAACCTGGTTCAAGTCAATCCACTGCCTGCCACAAAGCCTGGACTGCATCACTTTCATTTTCCACAAGGTTAAGCATCTCTATTGTCGTCACAGCGCGCGTCTGATCTTAACTCTCCCTCCTCTGCTGTCTGCTCATACCTGTGTACAAATGATGCGTGTCCATCAGCACTTACTTTTTAGCATTCAGCTGGATGCGTGTCCAGTACAGTGGCTTCATGGGCTTGGGGGGCTCAATTATGGCCTTGGCAGACGCAGCTTCCTGGAGAAACATCGAAGGCATGGGTCCTGGGGGAGGCGGAGGACCGAAGCCCGGGGGTGGTGGACCCATCCCGGGTGGAGGAGGTGGTGGAGGGGGTCCACAACCCGGAGGAGGTGGAGGTGGAGGGGGTCCAAAACCAGGAGGAGGAGGAGGCGGAGGTGGTGGTCCCATACCAGGAGGAGGAGGAGGCGGAGGTGGTGGTCCCATACCAGGAGGAGGAGGAGGCGGAGGTGGTGGTCCCATACCAGGAGGAGGAGGAGGCGGAGGTGGTGGTTCCCATACCAGGAGGAAGAGGCGGAGGAGGAGGAGGTGGTGGTGGTGGTCCCATACCAGGAGGAAGAGGGGGGGGTGGCGGCGGCGGCGCACTCAGCGGTCCCATTGCAGGTGGAGGTGGGGCTTTTACACTGCTTTGTTGCTTCTTCTGGCAGACACTGCACACCGGGCAGTCGGCAGGGCTGGGCACTGAAGCCGGACTGGGGGCAGATTTTGCAGCTGATCCCTGGCTAATACGCAAACTGTCAGCCCTTGATGGCTCTTTGGTGGGTGAGGTCTGGACACACACATCTTGGCTTTCCCCCGCTGCTCTCCCTGTCACCTGTGAGGCCTTCTGCAGAATACCAATGCCTAAAGAGTCAACAAAATTATCTGTATTTTTTGCCGAGCCGCCCTGCTGGCCCTGCAGCGCATCAATCTTGATCCGCAGGTCACTGATGGTGCGTTCCAGCTGAGCTACCAGAAGACCTTCATCCTCTGAGGAAGACTGTCCTGATTTCAACCTGCTGGATTCTGTCTGTCAGCAAACAGAAAAGAAAATCACAAATTATTTTAGATTCTTATTTTTCTGTGTATGCATCCAAACTACTTTCCAAACGCTACTTAAACCCTTCTTGCAAAAGGTGATGAGCTGAAGGCATTAGGGCAGGCTAGTAGATCACAGTCAAAACATATATGCTCTATGAACTATATTTTATAACAGAACAGTAAAAGAGCCACAACTGAGGGATAGGCCAAAGATCTGAAGTGGGGAGAACACAGTGCATTGTGTCTAGACTTGTCAGAGTGCTGGCTCCAGTCTGGTTACATCAGGATGAGGGGATACTGAGAGATTTGACCCCGAGACACTGAGTCTGGCTGGGCCTCACATGGGGAGGGTCTGTAAACCTACATTCACATGTAGTGGTCACATCTTCGAATCGTACAGTGCTCACTATGGCTTCACTTGTTCATTTATTTTGTTGAGGAAGTAAAGAGTTCCACTTTGAAATGGAAAGTCAGGACAAGTCTGACCTCTGCTGGCCAAAGTACACTTTACAACTTGCACATATCAATCAGTGCAAGGTTAAAATAGTAAAGGAGGAAGCAGCTAAATCCCATTGAAAATAAAAGTAAATATAGTGTGCATTATTATTATAGCAACTGTTGGATGACTTGTTGGAAAATATAATGTTAATTCATTCTGGTGACAACAATTTAATCATCTACCTTCATGGGGCATGAAATAATGCAAACCCCAGTCCAACATCAGGAATTAAAGTAAATGGTCACTTGACACACCCACTGACTCTGGAAAGAGGGGTTAGGCAGGGCTGTGCTTGGTCTTCCCTCCTGTTTGCTCTGTGCTTGGAAATACTTGCACACAAGACAATCAGAAAAAATCCACGATGTTACAATTTATGGAATGGAACATAAGTTTGCCTGCTACATGGATGATGTCTTATTGTTTTGGACCAAACCAGAAATTCCCATACCTTATTTCCTTGATAATATTGACCCCCTTTGACTTTTAGAAAGATCTGCCCATTTAAATGGCAAACAGTATCACTAAATTATCAAGGTGTGGTTCTCCATAAAGACTCTCCATAAAGTCTATTCCAGACTCAGACACTCAGACTCCAGACACAATAAATCAATCTCTAGATTTATATGGCATGGTAAATAACCTCGTATCCAATTTAAGACCCCACAACTACCAAAAGAAAAAAGTGGTTGCGGTATACCTAGTCTGAAAAATTCTTATATTTCATCTTAAATCAGAGCGTTGCTGTATACTCAAGTGTGACCCGGAGTATGAGGCCCAATGGAAAAATATCATTTCGAGGAAGTAGAAAATCCCTTGGTAAAATCTGTGATTACGACATGGACCAAGCTAATCAAAACATAAATTAAAAAAAAATATGTTAAAAGCAGGTTGGACTATGACCAGAGTTTTAAGTCAAATAGCATTGACCTGAGATTCAAGACTTCATTATTATGTGTCCTGTTAGACAAACATTTTGGACTGAAATTAACAAGGGACTGTTTTTGACCCCACCATCCAACTCAATTTCAGAACTATATATTTGTGCCTCAAAAACCCTGCCATGCACAACATAAGTGGATACATTTGGAACATACTTCTGGCGGCTGGGAAAAAGAACATCACTAAAAATGGACATAAACTGGACTGACGATTAAGGACTGGACTGACACCATCACTGACATACGGAAAATGAAATGAATGACGCATTATTTGGAACCGGTGTGCCCTGAGATTACTTTATTTTGTTTTATTTTCCGAAATTCTTATTTTACCCAGCAAAAAGCATATTATATATATATATTTTGCATCCTCCAAAGTTCAGCACATTGGAGTTAGGAGTGGACAGTGCTCTCACCGGAGAGTGGAGAGCTGCTGAGGGTTTGGCAGGTGATGTCTGATGCAGAGTGTGCCTGGAGTTTGTGACTCTGCCGGTGCTTCTGCCTCCATACTGCTCCCATATATGAGAGGACACAGGCAGTCCCAGAGAGGCCCAGGTGTACAGCTGCTCCTCCTACAAACACACAGAACAAGAAAAGTATCAAATTTGTGTACTTTGCTTGTTGCACACTTTCATCACTGTTCAGGGATTTGTTTGCCCAGAGAATGTCAAATATGGGAGCACTTTAAGTTGATTTGATTGGATGGAGTGGCAGTGCTTAATGGTCCACATACTGTTTGGCACAATGTTGCCATCTAGTGTTGAATACAGAGAACAATACAGTGCATATATTGAGAGACATCTGAAGAGCTTGACTAACACATTTTAAGTCATCCAACTATTCCAATGCAATATAATACATCACTTTTTAGACACTATTCCTTACTGTATCAAGGGGATATAATGACATATATATGACCACATAAAGTGACATTATTCAGATAGAATATGACTGTCTAAGGACAACGGATACAAAATAAAATAGTAAATACAGAGGAGCGGCCGAGCTAAATTGATTTACTCTAAAGGAAGACCGAAGATATACAGCAGCATACAAGTGTGTACTTATAGTAGAGTACTTTTAGTGGCTACTGCAAAGGTTATATCTGGTCAGGAAGAATAATACAGTCGTGTGTCCAATCGAGTCGAGAGAGCTCTGCGCTGGAGAAGAGCAGCCAGAGCACAAGGCACGTGGAGCTGTTACATAACTTGGTCAGCAGATGGTCTACGCAATCACTCATGTGTGTATGTTTGTTTGTTTGTGTGTGTGTGTGTGTGTGTGTGTGTGCGCTTTTGTGTGGGACAGAATGCTGGAGGGGCTTCCATTAAGCCAACGGGGCAATAAATAACCACAAATACAGACACTCTAAGTGCATGCTATTACTGTTGCAGCTCTGTATGAACTATACAAACTCAACACAAATAGATTTCTACAATGTTCACTCGGTGCTTCAGGGTGTAATATTAGTCAAACAAAGTGGGATCTTTTAACTTTAATATCATGGACTGACACGAAAATAGTTTGAGTAGCATTGTGGGCGAGAAGCATTTCCCTTTCCCTTCTGAAATGAAACCCAGTCTTTAGTAAAGTACTGTGAAATTTCAGTAAATATGAAGCATAAGGCTGGTCTGTGTATCATGTGATGTGAACTTTGGCAGGTTATGGAAGACAATAGATGAGATGCACATGTCAGATGTGATGCAATTATTTGTACGCACCAAACACTTTAAAGGTGCACAATGTAACTTTGTTCGGTGGAGGGTCTGCTACATGCTATGACAATTGTATTTCTTTGCCTGGCAAGTTCCACCATATGGCATTAGACATATGTATCTTGCATTTAATTAATCCAATACAATCCAGCAAAGCAATGGCGTCTATATGGAGATTTGTTCTTGTAATTGAGTACATGTTTAGCCATGTAACTCTACTTTTACTTGAGTATTTTCCAGTACGGTTTCCACTGCTGGTTTTTACTTCGTCTAAAATCCTCATTTTGCAATATTTTAAATGAACACAATCTTTGACCTGCTACAGATGCATTGTGACATTTTTCTGCTTCACAAATGTCACAGAATGTCCTAACGCATGCTTAACATTAGACCAGAGCAGCACATTAGTGGAGTGGACCACATGAATATTTCAGAGCTGTCGGCTTACATTGTAGCTTTTTGTGCGGTGAGGGTGAAAGCGTGTGAATTTTAAACCCTTGCTCACCCAAACACAACCAAGTGTCTAAAATTTGGTGTCAAAGTGAAGTGAGTCTTACATAGAAGACAGGGGAGGTTGGCGATGTGGCCCCATGGTTGAACTCGCCGTTGCTGTCGCTGAAGGGTTGGAGTAAACCCATAGCCAACATTTTCTGACACAGACCCTTTGCTTCTTGGCCCGTGCAGCCCTCTCCCTGCTGCAAACCCACCCTCTCCAGCAAGGTCTGACCTGAGAAAAATACACAGAAAAGTATCACAGCAAGTCAGACAACATGAAACTTTTTTCAATCGAAGGACATCCTTTACAGCATCTACATCTAATTAAAAGGTGTGTGTCAGTTTTGTCGCCATCTTTATTTAAACATGTTTGGGATGTGATAATTAAACACCTCCGTCTTCACACCGAGTACATGCATTGTCAGGAGACATGGTGTTAATTAGGCTGTGTCAAAGTTACAGCAGTGCAAGGGGAAAGTGTAGTAGTGTGCGTGTGTAGGTGTGTTTTTTTGTTTTTTTTAAATAGTCTTCTAGATTTTAAGAAGTGAGAAACATTGGTTGGACTAAATCTTTCCTCTTCTGTGCTTTTTTTCTTCGTCAAAGAATTAGTCAACTTCACCACTATTACTGGGACGACTACTACTACTAATACTACATTACCTACAGCTTCTACAGCAATAATTACTGCTATTATTATAATTCCTAGTGGTCCTCTAGTGCGACCAATTCAATTTTTTTTTACCAAGGTCAAGGTTGCTTTTGTTCCTTCATAATATTTAAATAAAATAACATGTATAGTTACTCTAATGCGCCAGATAATCAATTTGATGCATAATAAAATCTCTGTGGTTCTGTGGTCATAAGGTCAGCTAGACAAAATGTGAATGGATGTCACATCATGACTCATTTGGATCAGACAGATAAGCTGCCATGAGTGTTTAACATCTAACGCTGCACACAGGAGACTAGTGTGTGTGGGGGTATTTATGATATCATGGGGACTAAAATCTGTATCACACTCAATTCATGGGAACCTGCCACCCTCAAAACCAGATCCCCATGACAACAATCCTCTATAATTAAATCAACATGGTTTGAAGTTAAGATATGGGTTAAATTGATTAGGGCTAGGGTTTACGTTAAGGTTAGGCAAGAAGTAACTGGTTAAAGACAAATATGTAATGTGATTGATTTTTATGAGCTTTTAACTATGTTATATAAACTTTACTTACTCAAAGTTATATATTGATTGATTAATGCGAGACGAAAAAAAAGTTTTCACCTACCCACATCACCTCCCAATGCTTATTTTATTGATTTGATAGCGACAAGAATGTTTCATGAGCTCATGTCAAACACCACAACATTTTAGCCGGGGATAATTCGCAATGTCCGTCCATAGTTGTCATAAAAAATGCTTAGTAATACATAGGACAATTTGAAAAAGACCCAGTTTGTTTCTCCCTTTAGTTCTACAGGTAAAGGCCGCTCTGTACTTCCTTTCGAATATACAAAAATAGACTCTGGGTTAAAAATGCTCTCGCCTCCCAATAAGGAGATTATGGGTGAATGAATGTGAGAGTGAATGGTTGTATGTGTCTCCATGTCTCTGTGTTAACTCAGTCGCAACAATAAAACGTTAAAATAAAAACCTGCCGTTTGCTAAGTGGAAGCGGGGCATCTCAGTTTTGAACAGTTAAGGAACCTCTATTCTTATGTCATTTTAGATCAATATTCTGGTTTACAATGCACTAAATGTGAAATAATGAGCTACATATTACATTTTGATAATACATAGCACCAAAAAGCACAATATGTCTTCTTTAAAGTTAGGATCAGTCTACCAGGAAATGAATACAAGTCAAAGTAATGTCTACAAAAAGCATGGAAACTCAATATGTTTGCGCATGCTAGAGCCTGCGGATGAGGCCAGAGCTTCTGTTGTCATTCCCATTCTGGTTTATGAGCTCAGGTTCAGACAGAGGAGAGCAGCTGAGCCCTCGCAGACACCACAACAGAGCGGACCACACAGAGCCATTATGATGTTCAGGGCAGGCTTTTGTTCTGCACACTCTATGCTCTACACACTATGACTCCACTGTGTCATCGTGCCTTTTCAAAAGCATTTGCTCTTCCATCACATCCTCCGTCCCTGCTGCGATCATTTGTGCAATATGACAATGTGAGTTCATTATGAGTCAAATCAACATGCAGTTACACTAATCACCAAACATTATCTCACTGCATAATGACCCATTCTCAACTACAGTACAAAACTCCAGCGGACAAATTATGGCACAAGTGAGATTCTCTACAGGCATGTGATAACCTACTATTTATATCAATATGATCATGATAAGGATTTCATATACTAGATAAAGGTCACCAGGACAGCATGAGGCTAAATTAGAACAAGTTTTACAAAGGCAAATTTAGTTAATTTCAGTCTTTTGATTCTAAGTTAATAATAACAAGCTTTCAACTGGACGTCATTCATTCATTCATTCATTTTATCCACACTTCAACACCGACTGTTCACGTAGAGATGCTAATAGCCTTGTTGTGCTAATCATAAAGAAGAAAATGGTTGCGATCACTTCACATGGGAGTAGATCCATGTCCCTTCAAAGACAAGAAAAGGGTAATGACCTCTGTGATAGCTCAGTTTTACGTAATGATGTACCCAGACCACAATAGAAGGAATCCTTGTCTACTGGCACAGGTTTGCTCATGTTTGTTCTGTTAAGCTTCCCTAAACTGCACACTTAAAATAAATGCTAACTTAGGGTTAGCCTAGGCCTATAATTACCCTACAAAATGGCTATATTCATTGTAGCTTAAATATATAGGCTGCAACAATGTATAAACAATTTTTTTATTGTACACTATTGACTAGTCCAGTATAAAAAGAAATGGTCATAATTGCATTTTGAAGTGCAATCCTTCTCAGGTCAATGGCCGTAAGTCAATAATATTTTATTTTACAGTCTTTACTACTTTGGTTCTTGAATCGTTAAGGGCTAAGGGAAGATGTTTTACGTGCATTATTGTATGCAATGAAGTGTGAATTATATTTCATTATAATAGTTATTTACAAAGCTTTGACTCACCTGAGAAGACATCCAAGTAGGGCGTTGGGGTGTTGGAGGCCTGCCGGACGTACTGTGCTCTCCTGGATCCCAGTGTCCAGTACGTCCCAGCTGTGAACACCTTGCCTTGTGTCTCCTGCTCCTCTCCTTTTACCCTGCTGTTAGGCTTGATGCCCAGCTCATCCAGGTCTGCTGCCCATTCTGCAGCACTCAAAGGTCCAGCGATGGAAGAAGACCTCTGCTTGCGTTTTCGTAATCCTGGCTGCCCTGAACTTGACTCTTGGGTTGGGGATCCCTTTCTGGGCACATTGGGGCTGGTTAAAGGAGAAGCAATCGGAGAGGTGAGTTGTCTTGTGGTGGTCTTCACATAAGAGGGATGTACAGGGGGATAGAGTTTGACTGTGGAGCTTCTTCTTCTTGGCTGAGAATCTGTATTGAGCTGATTGGAAGACATACTATTCTTTCTGCTTTTGAGTGACAGGAAGTTTTGTTTTCGAAGTTCCTCCTCCTCTGCTCGCTCCATTGACAGGTCCGTGCTGCTTATACTTTTCTGACCACAGAGCGGCCCTGCACCTACTATAATACTGGCATCCAGGTAAATATTTGGAACACACATATAGCTCTTTAGGCCTGGACTTGCTTCAACCGGGCTCTCCAGCTCATCCTGAGGCTCCTCCGCACTCTCATATGACGTTGTGGTGCCAGTAGTGTCTGGAAAACTATATGTGCTGTTTGTTTTGGGGAAAACGCTGCCATTGCTTTGTTCTGTCGACTGTCCGCTCTCACCAGATGAATCTCTAGACATTGGGATTCCCTGGTTTGTCTTTTCTGTGTTCTTTGCTACACTTGTGGGAATTAAAGCCTGTTTATTCTCGCTGCATATGACTTTGCCCTCAGTGTTTGACCTTTCTGAGTACTGACTGACCATCAGCTCTAGTAACTCCTCGGTTTCGACACACTGCTGTCTTATGGTCATTTGGATGTCTGTTAAAAGATCTTCATTGTCTGCCGCCGCTGAGTGATAACTGTACAGGTCAACATCTGATCCCGAGCTTGTTTTATGTCCAGATTGCTCCCCATTTGAGGCGAAATTGCTTGGGTCCCCATCATAATCTGACAACAAGCCAATATCATCCACAGATGGGCTTTCCTTCACTCTCTGTTCGTCCAAGACATCTTCTTTAGAGGAACGTTTAGTCTTTGCCTTTTTGATTTTCATGTTGGAAAATACGGAGCTTTTTGAATCTGACTTTGCTTTCTTCTTGGTCTCGGCTTTGCTGTTTGATTTTTTTGATTTCTTGTCCACATCTCTATCATCAGCGTCTCCGTCACACTGGGTATCCCCCGCTACTCCACCACCTGCCTTCTTCTGTTTCGCCTCCTGATTGCCCATAGTCCTGAAGAGGCGCACACCCTTGGCTAACAAGCTCTGCTGCTGTGGCTGGGCATGCTGCTCGTCCTCCTGGGCTGTCGGTGCTGCTGCTGCTTCTGCTACTCCTCCTCGGCTGTTCTTTCTGTCCGATTTGTCCACGCCGCTTAATCCCTGCTGCCTAGCCAACTCTGTCAGATGTGATGCTGATGCTGGGGATGCTGAGGGGAGTGGGAGGAGACAAACGTTGGCTCTGCCGTTCACCCCCATGCCCTGCTTACTCACTCTCTCGTGGGCTTGTTTTGGCCCCTCCTCTCCCTTGCATAACGGGCTGCTGTTGGAGCGTGTTAGGCACTGATGCTCGGGAGGCTCTGAAGGGGAAGTCATTTGTGGTGCAGTGTGTTGGTGTTCTAAGATGCATTGTTGTTGTTGCAGCTGGAGAGTGTGCTGCTGCCTGCGGAGGATGTTGGTGACACTGCTCTTACGCCTGCCTTTAAACGTTGAGGTGAAAAAACTCTCTTTGAGGAATGGCACTTGTGTCTCCACCGTCTTGATAGTCTGCATTTTGACATCTAGGGTAAAGACAGCCATTTGCATGAGCAAAAAGTGTTAGGATTTTTAGTTATGCCTCAAGAGGTTACAGCATGCAACTAATAATTATCCTCTTACGATTCAATGATTAGCAAGAAAAAGAAGATACACAAAAAATCTTCAAATTTATTTACAACACAATTTGTTTTCTTTCATTTCATTTACAATTTAATGCTTTTTATTTTCTGGACTGCTGCTATGTAATGTAAACAGTACACTGCGGCATTGCGCTTAA
Source organism: Chaenogobius annularis (assembly GCA_015082035.1). Taxonomy (NCBI): domain Eukaryota; kingdom Metazoa; phylum Chordata; class Actinopteri; order Gobiiformes; family Gobiidae; genus Chaenogobius; species Chaenogobius annularis. The sequence goes on along the minus strand of BJKM01000345.1, from coordinate 453,065 downwards.
GTAGCAGGAACATGTCAATACATTACCATTTTCCAGAAAAGTCAAAACTATATCTTTGATAGATATAAGTAAGTGAATAAAAATTTTGTTTTATGTTTTAATCAAGCCCACTATATATTATTCTAGTTAATCATCAAAAATACTTTTTGGTCTAAACTAGCTCAACTGCTGAACCACTGAACAGAATAAATAGACTTTCACATTTAAAACTTGCCGATGTTTTTTGGTTTCATCAGTTAATTTAATCATTTGACATTTTTTTAACAAAATGTATGTAGACATTTTATTGTAAACTAAGACCTTATAACAGTAAAACTATGCAAAGCAATCACAACTACATTTAACAAGAACAATTCTTTGGCTATTTTATCTATTGTGTACAGTTGGAATGGTGTACTTGCCCGTTTGGTGTTTGGTGGCCTCTCCTCAGTGGTTCCTTGCTGACTGAGAGAAAAGACAGGCTCTGGTTTGTCTTCAGCTGAGAGCCGCTCCTTAGCCATGGGTCACATGAAGTTGGTATTTTTCTCATCACATGCCTGCTCATCTCCATTAGCACAGTTTGAAACACAGCACTAACTTCATCATGGGAACAGAGTGGCTCAAAGAAGCAGTCTTTGTCTTACTGGGCCCACGTAATACACTCACAACCCAACAAGGAGGAAGTGCTTGGTGGAATTAGTAGAGTATCTCCCCAAGTCTCTGTGGCTACTGTAGTGGTACTGGTGGTCCTAAACATTTATGTAATAAATAGGAGTGGAGTGGGGGATTAAAAAAGGATCTATTTTTTGGAAGATGCAAAATTAGAATATACTGGATAATGTAATAAAAAATATTTAAAAAGTTGAAAGATTATATTGCAAGGAACAATTCTACACTTGATTTTACAGTATTTTTTGTTCAATACTTGTACCTCAATATGAGCTTCTGTACAATCCCCCTATTTCCAATAGGTTGCCACAAGAGCATCTGAATATCACCATTGGAATAAAAAAACAAACACACACACCCACACACCCACACACACACACACACACACACACACACACACACACACACACACACACACACACCACACACACACACACACACACACACACACACACACACAAATATGTGTATATATTTTTATTGAAATGTTTATTTCTGTAAATATTGCCCACTTGTATTATAAGTAATTCAATTCTTATAGTTCTTTTCCCACACACTATTATTTCATAACAATAATTTGATTGCCCAACAAGCTATTTTAAGTATTGATTTAATTTCAATAAAGAAATACGTGAATATGTCAGTGAAACAGACAAGACAGTCAAGCAGTGTCAATAAAGTTTTTTAATGACTTAAAATACAAATATGAGTAGATTTGGCATACTTAAAATGTAATAAAATTGTTTGTGGCAACATCATAATAGTGTACATTCTCAATATTTTGAAAAAAAAAAAAAATCTCTTTATTTCATAAAGAATGCACTATAGCACACTGATAAAGCAGACAAAAAGATCCACTGATGATGTTCACAGAGCACATATTAAGCCAACCTTTCTATTAAAATCGCATCCATCCTAATATCTAGTCACTCTTCAATATATAGAATTCTTCCCAATCCATTCCATTCTCAGTATATATATGCTTCTGAAAATATCTGGTGCTTCAATGCATCAGAGCAAAGAATAGGCTTTACAAATAAATGTCATATATTGAAACATGGGCCAGGGGACATTATCAATCACATATCAATTCTTAAAAAGATATAAAAAAAAATTTAACTTAACTATTACTCTTAAAAGTGTCAGAATATAAAAAGAAGATTTTTGAGTTTTCCTTGTGCCAGGTAACTATTTCAAGATGTATGACAAATTGCACAAGCTAAAATAAACTTCTGTTTTCATTAGAGGCGTAATCTTTATATTTGCTAAATATTTGCAAATATAATAGTATCATAATCAGCACTGACAGTGTTACATCTTTGTTTGACCACTAGAGGGCCCCATTGCTCTACAATACGAACGGTGTATTGGCCTTACAGTACAACTTAGAATAAGCAAAATCATAATACACTGATGTATTTATGTGAGCAATCAGCTACCATATGTGATAAAGAAATATTCAAATACACAAACATAATTTTTTTTTATGATCATTACAGAATAATCAATACTCTTCACAGAAAATCCTGAAAGCACATAAAACACAACCCAAGTACTTTAGTGTCCACCATAAAACACAACAATCACATTGAACACAACAGCAGTTCACTGACTGTGGTGCCACACACATAGCCACAACTCAGTTCTTTTTCTGGCTCAAAATCTCCTAAATACCAAGACAAAAAAATCCAATATCACAAAAATACACCTCTGTATTGACTGCAGAAAGGACGCATATTAAGAACTTTTAATAACCCATCGTCATACACAGGAAAAGCTATGGCAGCGCAAACTTTTATGGTCTTGGCTTTTGAGTGACAATTCACAAGTAATTTTTTTTTGTTTTAAAATGCAAACAACTTACAAATCTCCTTACAAATCTAGCTACCCACAATAAATGGAAGGAAATGTAAATCCCATACTCTTTCTATCCATTTGAATCAAAAGCATTTGAAATATATCAATGCAAAGTCTCTCGCAGCACATATTTTAGCCCTTTTCTTGAATGCTCTGTTCGGTTCATTCTAAAACTTGCATGAAATGATTCTTGAAGGACAGACTTCACCTTCACGTAACTTTAAGCACACACATTATAGGCACACATGTACCATCACAAACATGGCAGTAACACCACATGTTTGTTTAACATTGGTGCGCTGTGTTCAACCAGAAACACAGGAAGGATTTATAAGCAAAGAACTCCACAGAAACAACATGATGATGCTTCTCAGGTTTGCTTGTCCTATTTATTCACCCTTCATTCTAACCGTCTGTCCTTTACGTGGACTCTCTGGGAATCCTCCGGTGGAAGACTACGGACTGTCTCTGCTCAAACTGCTGCTTCCTCCTCTTCTTCTGGTCCCACTGGCACAGGAGGATCATCTTGAAGGTGGTTCGGAACGTCTTGTTGCAGAGGGCATAGCACATTGGGTTGACTGTGCTGTTGACGTAGCACAGCCAGTAGCCCACTGCCCACAGCACACCGGGGATGCAGCCCTTACAGAAGGCATTGATGAGCACCATGATGTTGTAAGGTGTCCACGTGATGATAAAAGCAAACAGAATGGCACTAAGAGTCTGAGCTGCCTTCTTCTCTTTCACCAGGGACATGCGCTTCCTCTTGGTGATCTGGTTTCGGGCTCGGGCTGCAAAACGCTTTGCCAGAGCTGCCTCTTTGAATGAAATTGGGACAGAGGGAGATTTGGTGGTCATGCTGGTGGTAGAACAGTCACTGGCAGTGGTTGCGTGACCATCTAACAAACTTGTGTTGGCATTAGCTGGAATGCTGGGCATTGACTGGATCTTGCGAGAGCAGAAGTGTTGGTGATAGCTGTTCTCTGTGCTGTTAGCCCCATCTGAAGTGGTCGAAGTCGTTGTGTTTGTTGTGCCCCTCGTGAGGCTGTCTTGACTGTACTCTGCTCCCCTCAGTGGGTCCTCCTCTGACACAGCATCTAAATCTTCACATGATGTGAGCTGGGAGTTGACCGCAGCTTTAAGCCCCGGAAGACTAAGGACAATGGAGAAAATGGTGTGGCTCTGGGAAAGCATCTCCTTTCCTCCACAGTCCTCCTCTTCAGAGGAGCCAGACTGGTCCATTGACATGACAGCATCATTGTTGTTCCAGCTGTCACTGCTGCTTTGGTCCGGATCTCCGTCTCCATGTCTGATACTACCAGGTTTCCAGGATCGAACTCCAGGCCAACAGTGGAGCCGCCCAACTAGCTCTCTGCATGTACGTTTCCTTCTGGACAATCTGGTAAGCTCATAGCTTCCACAGCTCCGCCTACTTCCTGTCTGATGGACAAAATGGGCTTTTTCTCCTGCACCATTCCCACTTTTTGCTCCAATGGCACCACGTCCAACAGACCCTTGCAAACCAGCCAGCTCTTTAGCGCGGTTCTGAGTTTCCCTGTAAATCCGCCAGTACAGGACACTCATAATTGTCACAGGTAGGTAGAAGGCTGCCATGGCTGTGCAGAAGGTTATTGTGGGCTCAGATAAAAACTGTATGTAGCATTCATGTGAAGGTACTGTCCTTTTTCCCTCAAAAAACTGCCAGAGCAGAATAGCTGGAGCCCAAAGCACCAGAGACACAAACCAGGCCAACCCGATCATAATCCCTGCCCTCTTGGTGGTTCGTTTGGCCCGGTATGTCAGTGGTCTGGTGATGGAAAAGTAGCGGTCAAAGCTGATGACCAGTAAGTTCATCACAGAGGCATTGCTGGCCACATAGTCTATAGCCAGCCATAAATCACATGCCCAGTTCCCCATGGCCCAGTAGCCCATCACCAAGAAAGCTGTGTACACATTCATAGAGATGACCCCAATGATGAGGTCAGCTATAGCCAAACTCAACAGGAAGTAGTTATTGACTGTCTTTAGCTGGCGGTTGACCTTGAAAGACACCACGACTAGGATGTTGCCAATTACGGTGACAAGCGAAAGCATTCCTGTCACTAGGACAATTAAAACCACCTGCCACAACTGGTGACCCCCCAGAGGGTCGAAGATGATGTTTGCACTCGCATTGGTCAATTGTGTGGTGTCATTCCACAGTCTGTTGGCTGAAGAGGAGTTGTCATCCAGGCTTTCCGTGGGGTAAACTAATCCAGAGTTTACTCCAGTTTGTCCTTGGTAGCGAGCATTGGATTGTGGGTAGGCTCCTGTTGTAGGTGTTAAGGTGATGGCAGTAGAGAAGAAGAGGCCAGGGTCTGTGCTGTTGGAGCTCATTGTTAGGTCCTGGCATATTCTGTAAAGGAAGAACACAAAATAGAAAAAAACTTCAATTAAAAATTCCATGGCAAACTGTATAGTTCACAATTTCACCAGCAGGGGAAGCTAGAGTACCATTGCAGACACCCAACAGCGGCAGAGAAAGAGGATGGCCATACATATTATCTTTGTCAAGAAAAAGCAAGATACTACATGCACAGAAAGGTGTGGTTGTTTTAAGAAAATCAGCCAAAACAGAAACTCCTGCTGGGTCTGCAAAAACAACTTGTGATGAATGGGAAATAACTTGTGGTGTCTTGTTATTTGGGTTTGTCTTTGCAATTATCTATAATTGTCAGAATGATTGTATTTAGTGGACTTGTGAAACGGTGCTGCCAACAAATAAAGGAAAAGGAAACCAATTTAAATTTCTGTGCAACACCAACAGTTGTATAAAATAACATTTACATATTGCCAAGTAACAAAACAAAATAAATGTACACATTAATGAGAGAAAAAAAAAAACTTTTTTTGGTTTTGCACCTGTGCTTTGGCACAGACTTATCCCTCCCTCTGAGACACTAAAGAACCCCAGTAGCCAATAGCGACTCACAGACATCCACATCACTAAGACATCCCCTCTACCCCCTCCTACAGAGGCATGGCCCCTGGATACCCGCATCACAATATATACATGTATTGTTTATGAGTGACAGAAACATGCTCAGAGCTCAGAGATGGAAATGTAAATGAACAATACATTATAAAGGTGAATACCTTCAAGAGTTAACATAAAGAAATGTGATGTTTATGACTGCTTAAACGCTTCAGCCAAATGCACACTACTTTTACAATGTTTACAAAGCTCATTTGACTGAGCACCTCACTGTGCATTGCTGCCAATTGGTGTTAAACATATTTCAACTTCCTATGGGGCAAAATGTGTCTATGTGAAGATAAGAACTATAAAGTGCTCTTACCTTGAGCTTCTGTAAACACTGGGGCTTAGAAGTGAAAATAAATTAAACAAAACAAATATAAAGCTCTATAGCTCACAAACAAAATGTTTCAAAGACTGGACTCCTGAAGTGTATCCCTTTGGAAGTGAGTCAGATGACAGACTGACTGAGAATCGGACTCTTTCTTTCTCTGACAGCTCCAGAGAGCTAAATCTACCCAGATAAGCCAGGTAAGCCCCTGGCTGTATTTCATCCCTCTATGAAATACAATGGCCTGACTACATGTGAAGTATGCATATACAGTAAGCTGGCTGTATTTGAGTATGTTTTATTCAAGCGCCATGCAGCAAACACATTCACACATGGTACAATTCAGCCCTGTTAATGCTCTAAATTAACTGTTATCTTCTTCAAATGTACATTTGTAAATCCCAAGGCAACAACATTTGGCAAACTGTGCAAAAGAGATACTACTTTAATTGTTTATTTCACCTGAACTTGAACTGATGAAGTTTTTCAGATAAAAGATGGCATCCTTCTGGAGTTACGCTCAGCTCAGCCAGCTCTCTGATAAGCAGCTGTTTGGGCACTAAGCACTCCCTGTGACTTTGTTTCGATAACACAAGTCGGACTGTCTGGCATGTTAGAGGGACTGCCATGGATTCTCTTTTATAGCGCCACAAAGCAATGTTCTCTGACATTTTGAGGCATTTGTCCCAGCAGGTTGGATAGTGCAGCCAAAGATACAAGGGATCTTTGGGAATCAGACTATTTTTGTTTTTTATTTTCAGTAATCAATGAATCAGATGGGCCCAGAAAAGTAGCCATATTCATAAAAAAGGTTTCTTTTTCAAGTTGGTTACTTTGAAAACGCCTTTAATGTAATGTGCTTTGCTGTGAGGACATATTTCCTCTTTTTAATTGCTTACAGTTTCGTTGCTTCATAAATATTCATGCATTGAAATAAGATGTGAACTTTTTGGCACTAACCATGTATAAATTCCTTACAAACTGCACTTTAGGGATGTAATGTAGGACAGTAAAAATAAGTTATTCATGAGAGATGCATAAACAGACAAAATACCACTCATGGCCAAAATAAAGAGATGCAATCACTTTTTGGAGATCTGGTGTGAGCTATAATAGGAGAGTTGATTGGAGCGGACTGGTGTTGCCCAGCGCTGACAATAGAGAGAAGGTAAACGTGGGCTCTTAGTCATCCTGCAGAGACAAGTCTTCACAATCAGTGTCTGGCCTCTCTCTAGTATGTAAATGAGAGCAATTTGGATGGCAGCACATGGACAGAGGTGGGAAACGAATGAATATGTGTTCAAACAAAAATAAATAAACACGCAAGGGTGTGAAATGAAAGAACTGCTCTATTTAAAGTCATTACTTCTCAGCCATTGATGTTGCAAGAAAAATAAACATATTTGCGACCCTTGACCAAGCCGTACTCTGACATAAGTAGAGCTGTAAGACAAATAGAAAAACTGACTGAATTTGAGCATGGACAAATTTGATACATTTTGGATTTGGTCTCATTTGGTCTCTTGTTTTCCTCTGTGCTCTTTGCAGTGTTGCTGAGCTCTGTTGTTTTTTTTTGTTTTGTTTATACACTTAAAGAAATAAAAAAGAAATATAAATATAAAAAATAAAATGCGCAACTATACAGGGTTTAGTTAACGCTGCAGTATGTATACAATGCTTGTTCTCATTTTTTTGCCTAGAATGTTCCACAGTATGGCATCAAACAGGTAAGATCAAGTTTAATGCCGTACTGTGTCTAAAATGGTAAAGCAATACAATCTAAGTGGACAAGCAGAAAAAAAAGTCACATAGTACACCTTTAATTAGTTCTTCCTTGTAACTTCCTCACATACTGTAGATGGGGAAGTGATATCATACATCTCCAGGCTAAACAAGCATGACCAGATTATTGTATGTGTTCAGTGCATTGTGCCGACATGTATCGGGGCATATAGTGACTCAATCAACATAAAGGGCTTGATACATGATGATGCAGGTAGAACATAGTACATTCCAGGTTGTACATTGAGCAAAGACACAACGTGTACAATATGTGAAGGTGAAACGTGATCATGCCGCATTGCTACAACAAGCTGGGTGCTCTGATCAATTACGTTCCTATTGAGCGAAAAAGCCTTGTGGGTAAGACAGGGGATAGACCAACTTTGACCTACAAGTTTTATCTTGCATGTGCAAATACGACACCGCTGAGTGACGTAAGATTAAGTGTACAAGCGAAGTGGAATACTCTAAAGATAGACTTGGATGAACAAGGGATCAATGGGAAGATGATCTATTCGAAGCCTGTTTGTAAAAGAAAAATGCAGACATTGAGACATACGAAGCTATGAATTCTGAAATGTCCATAACATTTTACATTCATTAAAAGGCGCACTATTTAACTTGACGCACAGATGATGGTACCAGCCAAAGTTACATGTCAGATCTGTGGAGAGGCTGCCCCACTCACAGTAAGAATGCATGTTAAGCAATACACACCCATAACTGAATAAACGCAACATAGATATGTTTAAAGCCATACAGTGGAAAATTCCAGGCAAAGTAATAACATCTTTATGGAGACAAGCGTGGCAGAGCTCCGACCAAAAGTGACATGGTGCACTTTTTAAGTTTTAAATATCACACCACCCTAAAACGTTGTGGAAGATTTTAAAATTATTACAATAATCTTTTCTTAAGATATTAATTGACACAATTGTAACTCACATCATGATATAAAAGTAAGATGAAATAACCAAATTAAAATAGCCAAATCGGGGGGGGGGCTAATGACCTGAGTTTGCTGAACCTTGGTTATGGTAATTATATGGGAAACACACGATCATAACCCCTAATTAAAGACCTCACCAAGAGTTTCAAACACCCACAGCATATCTTTGCCATCATAACCATTGAGATAGTGGCTGTTTCTAACCAAAATGTGGCAAGTAATATAATGTCTATTGAAATTAGACTAAGGAGAAGCAAAGTCCCTGAAAGCATTTGCATTACCACCGTGTAAATTTATGTGCACACTTATTCATGTAGAAATTGGGCATTTTAGACATGTCCTTAACTTTAAAGAAAGAAAGAAATAATAATAATTACTGTATACACCTGACTTTAAGTCTGCAACAGCACATATGGTTTCTGCCCAGTTAAATCTAATTTTTAAGTCTATTTAAATCATGTCAACCACATTGAGAGGACATTTTCCCCATTATTTGTTCCTTTTTTCTTTTGCCGTTTCTGAAATAAATTGAGAAAGGTCGAGGCTTCAGGCTGCATGTTCACTCTTGATGCACTTATAGCCTAAATGTACAGAGCCAAATTCAACTGACAGCAATCATTTCCATTCTATACCTTAACATACTTGCCTACCTCTATATAGGTGCATCCATCCATTTGTACAGATTGTATATATTATGTTATGTTTCATTCACATAAAACATGATTTTATACACTCTCAAGTACCTAACTCTATTTCTGGAACCTCAAATAAAACCCTTTAGGAATTATGGCTGGATTAAACATTTTCCAGTTTGCCAAGGATGAGTTCAATCCATCTCAAGCTGTTGAAGATGGGGCTGATGCCAGAAAGTGGTGGCAGGGGTTGCAAAAACACCATAAGGCCATCTGTCAGGTACTCAGCATTGACAACAAGCACAGTTAGTGCCCACTTGGCTGAGGGTAAATTTGGAGGGAAACCGGAAAACTTCAAAGATTCTTATCTGAACCAAATCCTACACCAGTTTATTCTAATTTTTAATCCACTATCAGATATGCAGATAGTAAAAAATCATGGTAAGGAAAGGTGACAATTCAAATTGAACAAAAACACTGTGTGGAAAATAAAGGTATGTTAGAGCAGCAATTTCGACATAATTCCTAAATTAGAGATGAAATAAATTGCAATTTTCTGACACTCAAATAAATTAAAGTGAGTCAAACATTTTTACTTAATCTAATAAATAAATAAATTATAAATGATATCCTATATCCTTTTGCAAATAATAAAACAATTGCCAATTAATGTCTACGGTTCCTCTCAGGTGCCATCACAACTTCACAACTCACATACTGTGGTTATCAAACATAACAGAAAAACTTATCCAAGAAAATAAATCTGGTTGTAGTACAACCACACAAAAATATACAAGCTATTTGTAATAATACATTTTATTTTAAAAGCGCCTTTCAGAACACCCAAGGACACTGTACAAGAGAATAAAACAGCAGAATAAAACAACAAAATAAAACAATGATGGTGTAGGAGTGACTGAGGTATGTGGTGTTGGAGTGACTGAGTTATGTGGTGTAGGAGTGACTGAGTTATGTGGTGTTGGAGTGACTGAGTTATGTGGTGTAGGAGTGACTGAGTATGTGGTGTAGAGTGACTGAGTTGTGTGTGTTGAGTGACTGAGTTATGTGGTGTTTGAGTGACTGAGTTGTGTGGTGTAGGTGACTGAGTTATGTGGTGTTGGAGTGACTGAAGTGTGTGGGGTTGGAGGACTGAGTTGGTGTGTTGAGTGACTGAGTTATGTGGTGTTGGAGTGACTGAGTTTAGTGGTGTAGGAGTGACTGAGTTGGTTGGTGTTGGAGTGACTGAGTTATGTGGTTGGAGTGACTGAGTTATGTGGTTTGAGTGACTGAGTTATGTGGTGTTGGAGTGACTGAGTTATATGGTGTTGGAGTGACTGAGTTATGTGGGTGTAGGAGTGACTGAGTTATATGGTGTTGGAGTGACTGAGTTATGTGGTGTTGGAGTGACTGAGTTATATGGTGTTGGAGTGACTGAGTTATGTGGTGTGGAGTGACTGAGTTATATGGGTGTGGAGTGACTGAGTTATGTGGTGTTGAGTGACTGAGTTATATGGTGTTGGAGTGACTGAGTTATGTGGTGTTGGAGGTGACTGCGTTAGTGCTGTGTTGGAGTGACTGAGTATTGTGGGTGGAGTGACTGAGTTATGTGGTGTTGGAGTGACTGATTAGTGTGTTGGAGTGACTGAGTTAATGTGGTGTTGGCAAACCAAGTTGGAGTGACTGAGTTATGTGGTGTTGGAGTGACTGAGTTATATGGTGTTGGAGTGACTGAGTTATGTGGTGTTGGGGTGACTGCGTTATGTGGTGTTGGAGTGACTGCGTTATGTGGTGTTGGAGTGACTGAGTTATGTGGCGTAGGATTGTCTGAACAGGTGAGTTTTGTACCTGTGAGATTCTTGGTAAAAGATGTATCATAGCCCAGGTTGGATACATGGTGTTAGTGTTGTATATGTGAGAACAACATGAAAAGACCAAGATGCCTCAAAGGGAGTCTTGCTGAGAATCTGAGATGTTTTCACTTCAAAAGCAGAAGCTGACGACGAGGAGGAGGAGGAGGTATAAAGCAGATGCTGCCTTCAACATGAGGCCTTCATATACACTGTAACAGTAACATCTTCAGCATGTCAACCCCACACTGGAGTTACAACCGAGCAGCAGGCCAGGGGCATAATGTTTTCTTACCAATACGTGTTCAGTATAATTTAGCCTTCATGCGAACAGCAAAACAAAAAAAAAGAATTACAGATTCATTTGTTTTAGTGCATAAAATACTTTTGAAAACATGCATTCTTACTGTTTTTTTACTCAATGTTATTAATTGGGCTTTAAAAGTGTGACTGCTGAACCTAATGTACTCCACAAGTCACGTAAATATCCACTACCAACAATTTTATCACTCACATACAATACCAAAAAATAGGATAGCTACATTGACAAATACTGACACGTTTTTATCAGCGTTTACTACAGAAAGAGGTCCCAGAATCCTTAATTAAGTATAAGGAAATAGTTTTTAATACAGTAAAAGGCCATTTTCAACAAAAAAATAATAGTAGTTTCTGTAAAGTTTTACACTAGTCCTTCTATCTGCTCAATTATTTAGTTATTGATTAGCCTTTTTATTATTTTTCTTAAAACCTTGGTATAAACTTGATATATAAACAAAATAGGCAAATACATTTTATAATTACAATATTGCGCAATGTTGTGTATCCATGTTGTCCTGCTATGCCCACTGCATCATATGTTTAATAATCGTGGAACACCAAGACCTGTTGTATTTGTCTTGACACTGGAGTTTGTTTCTCAAATTTGAAGAAGCCCCATTTAAATAAGAGGAACACGTCCATCTGCTGTCTCCACGCTAACACTTCATCCCTTCAGCTGTCCTCCAAAACACGCCATTCCAATGAGACCCAGCTACAAATTGACTGTACCAAGAATGCACTTAAATACAACCATAAGTCACCTCGCACTTGTCTGTTCCTGTACCAAGTAAGGACTTAGATAAGCTCAGCAAATACATGTCATTTGTGAAGAACCATCTTGTACAGGGCCGCACACAGCAGGCTGAATGTTCAAGCAGTGTTTATCAGACAAATGCAGTTCCTGGGTCCAGAGCAAACAGACAAGGATGTGTGAAGAGATACTACAATGACGCGTCCTTCTCAATGGAGTCCAAAAACAATAGATGCAATATTGCTTATAGGTTATCAACAGTCCTTATATAAATGCAAGGAAGTCTGGAGGTGGAATGACTTGAAAATATTGTGTTATTTTCTTTTTTGCTCTCGCACTTACTGAAAGCATGTTTGTTCAGTGATGGTTGTTGTGCTGTGCCGTATAAAAGTGTGTATCTGAGAAAACATCTGTTATAGCTAATAAACAGTGAAGATGATCAGACCTATGCGCAATACAAATAAAAAAATTACCGATATATTGAGTAGGGACCATTTTCACTTGGCTTGACACAAACGATGTATAATGTATATTTTTTAACATTTCACATACCCTAGAAGATGCGTTTGATGAAAGCAACACATTGAAATTATACTATGTGTGCCGGGATATGGGGTGACAGAATTATTGGACCAATTTTTGTCATTCAAACTCTTAATGCAGGAAGGTATTTAAACATGTCAAAAGAAGAAATTCTCCCATCCGTACTAAACGAGGAAGGTGACTACCAAGTTTACTTCCAGCAAGATGGAGCCCCACCTCATTATGGTAATCAAGTGCATCGATATTTGGATCAGCAGTTTCCAGATAGTTGCTATAGTCGGTCCCAGATCCCCAGATCCCCTCCCCTCTTGGTTTCTATCTTTGGGGGCACATGAAGGCCATGTATCAGGTAAAGGTAAAAGAAATACATTATCTCAAGGAACGTATAATTAAAGCCATTTACAAGTAAACTCCAACTGTGCTAATGAAAGTTCATCAACAGTTGAATGTGTTTTCGAAACAATGGTAATCATGTGGAGCACATTATATAAATAAAAATGGTTGTCCAACATTAAATGTTTATTTTTCCTATGTATGAAAATGTATGGCCCACCTTGTACGATTGCGTGTTAAAAAGTTTACTTCAAAAAATATTACATAATTTAAAACTATGAAACATAGGAACAAGGACTAGAATAACTCCACACCACTAGATGGAGTAAAGAGCAGCAATACTGACATTCCTTCTCCTGCACAAGTGCCACAATTCAAAGATTGCTTTTTCAGTCGATTTTTTCTCACTTGTGTTTTCAGGAAGTACGATTTTATGCAGGACAAGACTGAGATATTGCTAAGTACAAAATGATTTGGCATACAAACAATTGTAAAATACTACCGGTATTTGTACAACTTTAAACTATTACTTACTATTAATACTTCAGTCATAACAGTATAAGTAATACTGTTCATATATTTCTTTTTTAATGTGATGTACTACTATTATCACTGCTATCAACACAACTGATGTCTATTGCTACTGCACTACTACAACTAACACTTTGCAACAGCCAACAATATGATAAAAGTATGATTAAAAAGCCAGTAAGTTCATACACACTCATGTTAACCAACAAAGTGATTATATATAAAAAAGTTTACCCCCCTCGAAGTTCTGTTCAAAGTCATATTTGAATAGCCAGGTATGTATATTTCAAAGGCAGTTGATTATTTTATACAAGACATATGGAGAGTGCAGTAATAGGAGCTGCACTTGAGTCTATACAGTGAAGAAGTCCGGTCAGTCTGTTAATGCCAGGAAGCAGCGCTGTGTAATTATTTGGCCCTAACCTTGTTTATTCTGCTTTATGACCATGGGCAGCCAGGAGCTCTCTCTGTCTTTTATTGAAGGAGCTTTTTTTCTTTGCACAATCCAGATTACTCTAGCAGCGAGTTTTACACTGGCACCAGGAGCCACACAAACAGATGGAGGTTTGACAGTGACTTAGACTGATAAAATAACAATGGCAGGAAGAGAAAAATAAGCCCTGAGAGGTTAAGCAGTCTGCACAAAATGGCTCCACATGCAGTGCTCCAACAAAATGTGGTACAGGCAAAGATTATTATCGATTTCAAGTTCTGGTAACGGGCAGGATAACTTGTTATAAAGTACCGGTAATGCATACAATATGTCTTGGGCTTATCAAAACGGTTTGGTTTGGTATGTGAACCAAACTGATAAGCAAGTGTGAGATATGCTTTTGTGACGGGTCTATTCATATCTAGTCAACATTTTGTCTCATTAGGGCTTCTGGATATTTAAAGTGTCACACAAAGTGGTGATAAGCTTCCTCATAGCCACACTTGTATTGGGACAGACAGACTGGCATTCTATGCCCAGTCTTTTCTGACTGACACCTGTCACAATCACACTATACAAGTAAAAGTGTTCTGCCTAAAAGAACACTATGAACCAGCTGCCTCCTGTCAATCAGCCAATTATGTCAAATGGTATGAAAAAAAGGTTTTTGTCTAAAAACAATATCATTTGTTCAGAATTATGTTATATTTATATTATTAGTTTAAATATGTAAAATTATATAAGAAAAACTCCCTTCTCACCCTCCGCGGGTGGTCTCATCCCATATTCTAAACTCGGGTCCTCTACCAGAGGCCTGGGAGCTTGAGGGTTCTGCGTAGTATCTTTGCTGTTCCTAGTTGTGCGCTTTTCTGGACTGAGATGTCTGAGGTTTTTCCAGGGATCTGTTATAGCCACTCAAATTTGGGGGTCACTGCCCCAAGTGCTCAGATGACCACGGGCACCACTTTCACCCTCCACGCCTTCTCCAGCTCTTCTCTGCGCCCTTGGTTTTTCTCCAGTTTCTCGTGTTCCTTTTTTCTGATGTTTCCATCACTTGGTATCGCCACGTCGACCACAACGGCTTTCCTCTGCTGTTTATCCACCACCACAATGTCTGGTTGGTTTGCCATTACCATTCTGTCAGTCTGTATCTGTTGGGTCCCACAGGTTCTTGGCTCGGTCATTCTCTCACCCTTTGGGGGTGTTTCCCACTTTGACCTTGGGGTTTCCAGTCTATACTCCCCACAGATGTTCCTGTACACTATGCGCTGCGTTATGACATCCATGTATGCGTTCCCTGCCAGCAACTTACACCTGCAGTTATGTGGTGGATTGTCTCAGGAGCCGATTTGCACACCTACACCTTTGGTCTTGTCTGGTAGATCTGGGCCTCTATTGCTCTGGTGCTCAGGGCCTGTTCCTGTGCAGCCATGATGAGTGCCTCTGTGGCTGTCCTTCAGACCGCTCTAGCCATTGGTAGGATTTCTTGATATCGGCCGCTTCAGTTATGTTCCGGTGGTACATCCCATGTAGGGGCTTGTCCTCCCAGTATGGTCCCTCCTCCAGCACCTCATCCTCTGTTCCCCATTGCCTGAGACATTCACTGAGCACGACATTTCTTGGGCCTTGTCCTTGATGTACTTGTGGATCTTGGATGTTTCATCCTGGATAGTGTATCTGATCACTGGCAGGGCGTAGCTATTTATTACCTGGGATTGTTCTTGCCATTGAGCTGGCTTCTCTCATTGTAGGTATTGGCTGTTGCCGCTTTCCTTGTTACCTCTTCGAGGTTGCCATTTGCCTGTGGTATTCCAAGGTACTTGTAACCATTCTCAATGTCTGCTATTGTTCCTTCGGGGAGTGAGACCCCTTCTGTGTGACTACCTTCCCTCTTTTTGTCACCTTCCGACTACACTTCTCAAGCCCGAAAGACATCCCAATGTCAGTGCTGTAGATCATGGTCGTGTGGATCAGTGAGTCGATGTCTCGCTCTTAGCGTACAGTTTGATGTCATCCATGTAGAGGAGGTGACTGATCGTGGCCCCTTTCCTGAGTTGGTATCCAAAGCCAGTCTTGTTGATTATCTTGCTGAGAGGTTCAGACCTATGCAGGATTCAGGATTGTATGCCCTTCCGTTAGTCCCATCCCTTAGCAGCTGTCCATTTGTGCTGCCAAGCGCTCATAGAGTGTTTGATTTTCTAGCCAGTATGTTTGAATCATGTCAGGGCCCGGGGCTGTCCAGTTTTTCATACCTGAGACTTTTTCTTGGATGGTAACTGGGTTTCTGTTCAGGGAGGTTGCTGTGGTCCGCTCTTAGATCCATCAGCCACTGTGCATCGCTGTTATGTGATGCCTCTTTTTCCCATATACTTTTCCCGTACCTTTCAGTTTCCAGCCTTTGTGGGTCTGCTCTACTGTTATTACCCTGCCATTGAGCATACACTTTCGCGGGTTGAGTTGCGAACAGCCGGTTTATTCGTCTGGCTTCATTTTCTCTTGTGTACCTCTTTAGGCGGCTGGCAAAGGCTTGGAGCCTTTGTTTGGCAGTTTCGAGTGCTTCGGGTATGGGCATCTGGTTGTACTTCTCTCAGCCTCTGTCAGTTGGCTCACTTCTCTCCACGCTTGCTTGATTTTAGCCTCTAACCTTCATTTCTATGGTGGGTATTGTTTCTCATGGCTTCCATGGTTGCTCTTATAGCCAAGCATCTCTAGGATCACTGCTGCTGAGGTAAATATCAGCTCATTGGTCTCAGTGATGGTTGTGGTAGGGATCG
This sequence comes from Chaenogobius annularis, assembly GCA_015082035.1. Taxonomy (NCBI): domain Eukaryota; kingdom Metazoa; phylum Chordata; class Actinopteri; order Gobiiformes; family Gobiidae; genus Chaenogobius; species Chaenogobius annularis. The sequence goes on along the minus strand of BJKM01000345.1, from coordinate 436,320 downwards.
CACTCAACGCTACATTCACATCGTCCAGGAGACTTTCTGATGGCATTTAACCTGGCCGTTGTAAGGGATGCCAGGGTTGCCTTGCATTAATTCTTGCCATGATCTTATCCTTCAGGTCAGCCGCTACCTCGTTCAGTGTGATGGCACTTACTACGTCACTATGAGAAAAGCCATAGTAAAACTGCCTCAAATGGGCAATTTTTTCATCACTTATTTAAGCGTAGTGTGTTTATGCCATGGATCTGTTTACGCCATGGAGCTATGCTGTTTACGCTGGAGACACAGCGTAGCAGGTGTGTGCACCTCAAGGCTGATGCTTCCCTGTCAACTCGACGCGGAAGTGCCTCATGCCTTGTTTTCCAGGTTTATTTTTTAAAACTTCATCTACAGATGTCTGTGCAAACATCGTTCAAAACAATTCAGAATGAGCTCCTTGACTGTATTCTGGCTGTTTTCGTGATGAAGTGAATGTGGCTGATTTCTTATCAATCCGAGCCGATGAGACATCTGATGTGTCGAACCTGTAGCACTTGTGCTTCGTTACCTTTACTGCGCACACACCAAACAGGAGTGGTTTTTTGAGTTTATTACGCAGGATAATGCCAACGCTGAAAGCATCGCTGAACTTCTATCCATAAATAGATGCTTTGGTTATTAGAAAATGCATGAAAGAATGATATAAATGACAACAACTTTTCATATAGCAAAGTTGTCTGTGATGATTAAATGTAACAATTTAAATGTCATACACATTACTCATGCCACTTAGAAGCTGATCTTTTTATTTTGTTTTCTGTTCTGTTTTATGAAACAGGCACCAACAATTTTAGCTTTTTGCTCTTTACAATCTGATATTTTATAAAGTGTAAAATGTAATTTTATGTCGGAATACCAAAAGTGGATATAAAATGTGTTTACTTCTTTGATTCAGTTGAAAATGTATATTTAAAATGTGTATTTATACAGTCAATGTAAAAATATTCACTTTTGGACATTAAAAAAACAACGAAAATACGGTAATGTCAAATAGCCCCCCCCTATATTTGCAGGTTCCTCCCTGTGTCTGGGTGGGTTTCCTACGGTTTTCCCAATCAACAAAAACATGCACAATAGGTAAAAACCCGGCAGAAAAGGTCCTGACCAAGCCTAGCACAAAGATCTGGAGATGGGTCCCCGGGCGCTACAGCGACCACTGCTCCTGAGGAGATGCCTTGGTGGCATTGAGGCATGAGTCAAATACAGAGGACAAATTTCCCTAATCCAATCTAATAAAGGTACTTTTTCTCAATCAAGCAAAGCTTTGCGTTAGCTTTATACCTACAATGGCATACACTGGATTTCCTGGTACTTTTACAAAGTGATACATTGTAAAATGTGCTTGAGAGAGTGGTATCGCTGGCCCTGAAATTCCTGCCCACCAGAAGAACTATGAAAGCAGAGATTGATGCAGAACAGAGGCGGACGATAGAGAGGTGAAGGTGACGCTGAAGAAGTTTGAAAAAGCTGAGTTAGCGCGGGTGGCACAGTGGGCTGGAGTGAAAGGCTCAATTATAAAGAGCACTAATTAGTTTGCGCCAGAGGCAAAGACAAAGCATAATGGAGAGTGTTTTCTTTTGACTGATTTGAAGTGCTTTTACGTTAAGTTTTAACACATCAGTTTATATTTACATGTTGCTACAGACGTGTAGTTGCCAAAATTTTTATCTATGGGTTTTAGAATGATATCTTTGGAACAGTGAAAAGTTATCAAACTGTTAGCAGGAGGATAATACCCATGAATACGCTATAGTCCTGTACCTCCCTGCGAGGCATTAAACAATATCAATAAGTTAGTCAATTCTAAATACATTTTTTCCCCCTTTGTCATCCCCTGCTGGCACCCAAGGGACCTATGCAACGAGTTGCAATGCAGTGCGCTTAAGTGCTGTGTGCTGCGCAGGAGGGGCAGAGTCTGCACTGTACAGAGCAGTGCTGAGTATCTACATCTTTTACAAACATAGGTCCATATACACTTTTGTTTGACTCTTATTTCTGGGCCAAAAGGCCTATGCATATTGTGTGTTGTGCAGAGATTAGCTTTCAACTTTATTTTCTAAACAGAGCTAGATTTTCCTTGGTGTATTTGAAAGCCTTAATTTTGCCTAAGTAAGAATATTACCTTCTGCAAACAAACAAAAGAAGATTTTGTTTTGTTCAAATATACATTTGACTGAAAACATGCAAAACTTGTTAGCTTTGTCTAAACACTATGGATTTCCCCAAATGCTTGCTTCTGTTTACATTCTGGCATGAGATAAATATTTTTATTCAATCACCCAACTGTCCCAAGCCAAAGAATGATGTTATAATCCAGTCAATATGTAATTTCTGAATGACACACTCTATATGCTAGACAAACATCTATAAACATCAGTGGCTGAAAGAAATTAAATCTTAAAATGTATAGTCAGTGATGTAATCTGCTGAGTTGGCTATTTTTTTTATTCCTTTAACCTTTTCCGGCATACCCTTGGAGGGCTATGGAGTAAATTATTGACTACCTTTTTGACATTTGAAGATAATCGTAAGTTGGATCTTAAATAGCCTGAGCATTACGTTATTATAAAGCATGACGGCTGCCTCTCAATAGCCATGAAATTAGTGCACTGACACAACCACTCAGGTGCTTCCGGCCTTCTGAAGACTACAAGGCAATTCATGCTCATTATGAATTCATGTCTATTTTGTAATTTAAGAGGCTTTAAAGCAGGCGTATCTTATTTCCAAACAGTGGAAGAAGGAAGTGGTTAAATTGTGTTTCTAGCTCTCACAAACCGGAAAAGTGAAGCATGGGGGGAAGCACAAAGAGTCAGCCAATCAGCTCTTATCCCACAGTGTCATATAGTGACGCACAAAGCTCTTTCTTACAAGTTTGCAAAAGATAAAATGTTTTTTATTTTGATAAGGATATTGACACAAAGTTCTGCTTTTACAATTCACTCTCTGGAGGTAAAAACAGAATTATCTCCTAAGAAACTGTCACAAGGTTTTATAGCTGAAAAAAAATATTGTAGTATTTAAGTGATGTCTAAAATACTGGCATGGCTTGAATTTGCAAGTAAACTAAAGTAAACAAATAAAGTATAGTTTTTTTTCACAAAATTTGATGTAGAACAAAACATTAAAATAGGTTGAAACGATCCCCCTCACATGAAAATGGTTAGATGCACCTGAGTCACTGTGTGAATGATGTTTGTGGGAGATGTCACTGATGCAAAATGAGAAGAGATAAGCTTAAACATTATTATCCCCTGGGGGAAATTTGTCTTGGCGCAATATTTGCTGCATCACATTAAGAACGGAAACAAACATAAAAAAATGATAAATGAAATATTTTTAAAATGACAACAACTAGAAAGTGTATAAGATGTAAAGTGCATTATGGTTGTTAAAGTCATTTAGAGTTCAGTGGTTGAATTATTGTTGGGATAAAAGACGGTTTGAGATGGTTGGATTTGCAGTTGGCAATGCGGCGCCTTCTTCCTAGACAGAGGGTGTTGAGAGTCTGTCATGATCTCGGTGCCTTGTTTCACCACAGCCCTCTCATAAATCGTCTGCAATGGTTCATAGTCTTTGTGTCCGATTATCTTCATTGCGCATTTATGAATCTGTGTCAGTAGCTGTTTCGTAGCTGGACCGTCAGAGAGCCGTACCGTTCTGTCATGCCAAACGCTTTAGTCTGTATGGCTCTGTAAAACATCATCATGACCGGCAAGCACTGGGGCGTGGTTTGTGACCTGCCTTGGGTCAAACAGCAGCCACAAACCTGTCAGTCTGTCCCACGGCAATGTTACTAACGAAAAAGAGACTCTACCTTCTTACAATGCTTGTTTTGCACCCATGAATATGAAAAAAAGAAAGAAAAAAAATGAATACATATGTGCATAAATACATAACTCTACCTGCACAACCAAGGCTGCATTGCCAGAAGCATAAAGATCCTCTGTAGTAAAGTAGAAAGAAATGTTATAACAATAAAAACATGTATTTGCAATGTATTTCATAGTAATAGAATATAATAGTATTATTCAGTCATACTGTTACAAAAATATAGTCTTACATTGCATTAGCACTGTAGCAATGTCCAAAATGTTAAAACAGTCAAAGTAAACAGTCCCCAGGTGAAATAAAGTGTATTGTGTTGATATAGTGACCGGAGCAGGGCCTGGGGGATCTCACACACATCCTCACCTCTGTGGTAGGTCTGTCTGACAGGCGCAGTAACAAGCTGCTGCTGGGACTCTTTAGATATGGCACTCTACCTCACTTAGACAAGACTGTGTAGTATATGTCTGTGTGAAGAGGCGAGACAGGTGGAGGAATATAGAGGCAAAATAGAGGCCTAGGAATATGTCAACACAGAGCTGAACTGAAGCTAACCTTTCGGTCTTTCTCTAAGGGAATTTAAACCTTAGATGTGGAAAAAAGTACTTCAGTTGTGTAGCAAAAGTACTGTACTCAAGTAACAGTACAGAAATAGGATGAAATGGGATAGAAATAGCACAGTAAGCGAGGAAACGTGTAATAAATGCATTTTGTTGCCATGTTGTGTGAAGAAAATACATGCTTCCTAATAATTTGCAGTCTTACGTTCCCAAATAAAGTAGAATGACTGATGTATATACACTGTTTTAATGAGTAAGCACTAGCTAATTATTACCTTATTACATTTCAAGATCGATCCTATTATTAGTGGACTAAGCTAAACCGCTAGCTGCCGTGTTCCAAATAGGAAGTGAACCTGGGCGTGAGTTGGTTCCATCCGAGTCTGGTTCCCATTTTCTTCTATTTAAACACGTGCGCCTATTTCCCTGTAATTGCTGCTTTGAGGCTTGTCATTCTGGACAGAAAATACTTATATTTAACAGCTCTACACGATCCTGGTGTTTTTTTATTTTGGAGGGCCTTTGTCAATCAATATATGAACAATAAATGTTTCTTATTAAATGTTTCTATGATCTGTGTGCTTTTACAGGTGTGCTTTTTAAGTCTTTTACAGGTCGCCCTTGTAAAAGAGGTCTCGATCTCAATGGGTTCTTACCTGATTAAATTAAGGTTAATAAATGAATAAATAAATATATGAATGAGAACAACTGACCAGTCAGGTTCCTTCTTCCCCAGAGGTCAGCCTCAGCTCGCGCTAAGAACTGGTTGGATTGACAGCTAGCACGGCTCGTTGCTAAGCGCCCGCCCCATAGAAACCAGCTCTGCGGCAGGAAGGGACTCGGTAGCCGCTATAACTGCTCGCTGCGATGTTGTGCTTCACATCAGAACATTGTAAAGGCCAGTAATATTTCATACAGATGACAACTGAAATACTGTCTGTTTTTATTGTAATACAAGAAGTTAATATGTCTAGTCCTTAATTAAAATGATTAAATTATCAAATTCACAACATAATTTTAACAATATTTATTTCAGTTGCCCCCCCCTTGTATTGAATATTATTGATCTGTGTTGTGTTGTGATGCCATCTGAAACGCAGTAATTTGTTCCAGCCAAACAGTATGGTCCCTTTGTCCACTGATACAAACAGTCTAAGGTGTACAGCAAAGTAAGTGCACTTCAGTATTTGAGAAAATGTAAACATGTGTATTATGTAAAAGCTTATGCTGATTATGATTATGCACCATTACCACCAAGTCCATTGCTCTAACTGGTTCTATTCAGGTCGTAGAAATATTCTACTACAACTAAAGATACATCAGCTTCTACTAGTATTATAAAACTAATTTGAATTAACTAAGAGTACACGTTGTCCGATTCTAAAAATTGCTCACTGAACTCACATCAAAATGTTATGAAGTAAAATGACGTCACTTTTGGATGGTTTCTAGCAGTGTAAACTTTATACACCCTTTAAAACAAAACAAAATTCCAGTCTTTCAATTTAGATGTCGCTAGGAACAGATGGCTCTTAAGCATTAAGTTTAGCCCGGTGACAGCTCATTCCTAACAATCCCCACTAACCAAACGTTGAAATTCCACGCTCTTGGGAACAAAGCCATTCCGTGCGAGGCCAATTCCAGGTCCGGCCCTCCAATACTACTCTACACACATGTAAGTGATAGTCTATTGCAATCAATCCTTAAATGGAAGTGCAAGCATCTGCCTATTGGAGGAGAGTCTATGTAAACATGCCAGAGCAGGAAGAAGGAGAGGGGTCTTTGAAGGGCGCAGGGTGTAAGGAGGATGTTGAAGGGTGCTTGGAACGCAGGAGGAGATGGAAGCGCTGACACTTGCCCCGCGTCTTCTCAGCAGTGGTGTAGTGTGAGTGTTTACGAGAAAATGGAGGCACAGAATGGAGCTCCGCTGTCAACCGGCAGTCCTGCTGTGTCACATGAGAAAGAGCATGTCCGATAGAAGGCTGTGGGTTCTGTCAGTGGCAGCAAATACAGAAACACAGCGCAAACATTTCTCACTGTTAAGGCTCGTAATTCACTGCAAAGGGGGGTTTGGGAGTTTTGTTAGCTATTTACTCAAACTTTACTCAAACAAGAGATCATTTAAAGGCAAAGTATGTCACTTTCTGGAGGTGGAAAGTCAGCTGCATAATTCCATGGAAATAGAAAGTCAAACCATGCTTTGGAACATTCTTCATGGACAGTAAAAGTCAATTCGGTGGAGATGCAAGCCCACCACTCACAGTATATACATGTGATATATACATTTTTAGTGCAATAAAACCATCCAAAATGCCTTTAAATAATAATATGTTTAACTCATTTAAGATTTGATGGGTGTGAGTTAGTGGTTATTATCATGATCTATTGTTCATTGCATATTAAAACCCTAAAGTTAAAAGTGTGCTGTGTAACTTTTCGGATTGAGAGTCTACCACCTGTTTGTCTCCATATTTCTTTACCTGGAAGGTTCCACTGTACAGCATTAAACATATCTATCTCCAAGACAAGTAGGTGACGTTAGCAGGCCAAGTTTCAGGTCAGCTCTGTTGAGAGGCGAGTCGCTCACAAAAAAAATGTAAAGAAAGAGTATCTGCAAAGAGACAAGCGGGTGGCAGATCCTCCAACAGCAAAGTTACATAGTACCTCTTTAAGTTAGATATAATAAAGAAATCCTTTGTAAAATGTTTATCTCTAGTGTTATATTTGCCAGATAGTAAGCCACATGGACAAAATGTGTGTCAAATTTCACCTTGCCTGGCAGTCCTGTTTATTTTTACTTAATGACTAACTGGCAGTGGACACCGTGTCTGTCCTTGACTTACTGAGTCAATGTACTTTGTGCGAGAGTGTTTTTATCAGAAGTGAGTGACCTACTGGCCTTTTTCAAATAGTAACGAAAGTGCATTTCCTATAATGCTATGTGCTTACTCTGCGCACACTTTTACAACACATACACAATTCTAATTTAATTGTGACATTTTCTTGGGGAATAAGATAGTCTAATATATAATTGCAATTATGTGTGTATTAACTACAAGCCAAACTGTGCATGTAACTTATTACAATTATATTGGGACCTTGAAAATGTTAAATTTAGTAAAAAAAAGTTTACATTTTCTTATTGTTACTAAGTTTGACCTTCTTCAACTTAGGGGACAAGGGTGATTGGACCTTAAGCAGGTGCAGCCTGGATACTGGCCAGAAACCCAGGCACACAGAGAGACATATAGACTCATATACTTTCTCATTATTTTTCTATAGGAGCTGATTTGGAATAACCATTACCTAAGCAAGTGTCTTATCATTGCCTATAGTTCAACATATATTTAAATGCAGTTCTTCTTTTAGCCTTCTTACATGTATACTTACACAAGCCAGGAGCACATGGACATTTATATAAACAGCTGAACAAACTTGCCAGTGCTAACTCCTCTCGCACACTGTCCATGTCTCTTTTAGCAAACAACTTGCCTTTGCCAGAACTTAAACATTTTCCGAACGTGCTCCAAGCTTCATAATACAGATCCTACTATGACAATCAAAACACTTCTGCTGCCGGATGTAGACGGGCTTATTCGGTTAACAAATACCACACACAAAAAGACAATCTCTCAGCTGCTGCTCGGTTTCATTCACTCGAACAGCCCCCGTCAGCCCCGCCCCTTACTGTCTGACCGTCTGCCGCAAACACATTAACCGCGGTCGTCAGGGGGTGTATCCGATTCCGTCCAATCAAATCAAGCCAGGTGACGTGACAGTACCTGGCACAGCATTCTTGAAATAGGTTTTTCAAATTTGATTCTGTAAATTCGCAGGGGAAAACGCTGGGGGTCTCATCTGTCTTTCTCGATATCAAAAGCCTATTTTGTGATTACCGTCGCATATAAGGCTGACCTCAATGTGTAGCTGGGCGTAGACATATCAGATGGGAGTAGAAAGGATACAGTATGCTCTCACAATCACAAGTCTTGTCGGTGGGCGGCCCAAGAGGCGGTATAGCTTTGTCAGATTCTGATTAAACAATTATTTTCACCACAGATTTCAGATTTGCAGCTTATTTATCATAACCGTAATGACCAGGGCTGCACAATATATCCGAAGTGGATCGAAATCGCGATTTGAGTTGAGCCATTGTCAAATCGCAAAGGCTGCAGTAAGTTATTTAGAAAATAGAATGCAATTTATTTATTTTTTAACATAGGAAAAAATGTGTTGGACGTGTAGCTTAGATTAGTTTATCAGTTCATATTTCAGTCTTCTCTCAAATGTTAATGCTCCTGGAGTTGTTTACAATATGCATTCTGGACAAAATCCTACTTTTAAAATATATATCGTAAAGCGAATCACATTTAATTTATTGATTTTTCAAAATGTTGCCACCATATCACTGACAATTAATACAATTTAATAATAATTAGAATTAATACGCATTTTGAGAATCTGCAACGAAACAAGTACAGCTCAAAGAACAAAACATCTTTTATAGCTCCAGACACCAATTTCAAGTCAAATTCCTTCAAAGCGGTGTAACTCAATTCATACATTAATGACATATTTTTGTAAAGTAATATGAAAAACCCCCAAACTTTTCTATTTACAACTCATCAATGCTTGACATAGTTCGCTTTGATCTTACTGTAATACATATTTTACTTGATGCATTCACGTCGCAAACACAAACTCTTAAATAATGTAACTGTTTCCATGTGATCTTGTTGCTGTCACGAATGGAACGCAGTCAGAAATGTGCTGCAGAACTTCACCTCTTGGCTCTATAGTACCTGAAGAGAAATTAAAACAACTTCTCATCCTTCGAATACACAAGTGAGCCTACAGTGTATGGTTGTGAACAAAAGGTCATTGTTTTTCTGCTAAACAACACTACAAGAGCTTCAGGAGTAAGCCTGTGATAAATATTTAATGTTATTGGCTGAATCTGATACGAGCTATTCAGGGCTATGGGTTTGTCAAAGTTTGCCTCAGGAATTCAATCTGGTCTCCTCTGTATGCCGTATTTAAGAATTTAGAAGACTGAATATAGGCAGATGCTTAATAATAAAACGCAATGTAACATAAACAAATACTGCTTGTCAAAACATAATCATTAATATTTATGATATCAAAATAAAATCAATATTCAAGAAAAGTTGCATTCACAGTGCATTTTTAGACTGGACTCCTATAGTGGCATTAGATTTCTTCTTTAGCGCAATTTAAAGTGCGTGTGACAGGTTTTTTTTATAATTTCCCTTATTTTTTTCTTATTTGATGGGATAATACTTGTAGATAAATGATAGTTTTACACCAGTAAAGTAACAGTTTCTGAAGAAAAGTTGAAAAATCGGTTGAAAATGACAGGACGTAGAGCAATGAAAAACATACTGACACCATGGTTGATAGGTCGAAGTAATGGAAGATTCTAGTGTGATGCCATGATTTACAACCAGGAAGTAAAATGATGAAAAAAGACATCATAAAATACCAAATTTTGTGCTGAACAGCGTTTTAGTAAGAAAAGTAGTCCAACCTGTCAAAGCATTTTTATCTATTATTTATCTTGCATTTTATTTATTTTTGTCACATATAGCCTAGTTGTAGTATAATTTTGCAGTAACAGCATTTGAAGCTCTCTTCTTTTGTTATTGTCACTTCTTGCTACTGTCCAGTTTCTCTGTTTACAGTAGTTGACTCCCCCACCCCCAAACGGCCGCAGAGATGTCACCGCGCTCCCAACACCAGGCGAAAGACAGCAACAAGCTGTCAAATCCTATCTCCAGTTGTAAAACGATTGTGAAGTATAAATACAGTCTATAGTGTTTTCTCTCAGATGTGCTAAGCTCCTGTTGGCAAAAAAACAGGTCCAATGGGCTCTACTCCAAGACAAGCTAGGGCAGAATTTACCGTCTTCAATTATGCTTTTAGTGGGTGTTTGCCAGCTAATGAACCTTGAATGCTAATGGTGGCAGGCGGGTGATGGATTGGCCGCGCTGACAATTGGCCCGGGTGCTGGAGTTGTTGTTGTTATTAAGTGTATCAGTAAACACCAAGAGGGAGGGAGAGATGAGAGACAGTCTTTTCACAGCCGCCAGATTTACAAGGCACGGATCACAATGAGGAGAAGGCGCGATCTGAGATAAAGAAAAAGACGCTGGTGAACGTGTGAAGAACTGTGGGTAATCTGTGCGGTAAAAGGATTTTGTCTCTCGTGTTGATGACAAGCAGGGGCATAGTGGGGAGTATTCATAATATTGTTTGTAGTTAGCAGTAGTTGTGGTAGAGTAGAGTAAATATAGTTTTAGCAGTAAAAATAGTGTTCGGTCGACTTAAAGCAAAGGGGGTGTAGTGTCTTGCCTAAAGGTATAACAAAAGTTTGCACCGGTCCGAGCGGGAATCGATCATGCAACCTTCATGTTGGTGGATGAAGTAGTTTTAGTTGTAGTGATTGTTGCATTCGTGGTGATAAGAAGTAGAAGCCAAACTCCTCTAGTTGGACACAGGAGACACGCCTTTGACGCCCTGAACTCACGACTGAACTAGACATTAATCCGCCTCTCGCTGCCTTGTGCAGTGACTGTTATTCGGATGAATGACTGCTGCTCTGGAGGAAGCTCCTGACTGGTTGATGGCTTCCTATGCCTGGGACCCCGGATGCGGCGGCAGCAGACGCATGAACGCTCACGGCCCACAGTGCTAAGCGCTCAAAACATGCCACAGAAACACTGGAAGGCTCGGACACGCTTCCACGTAGACTTTGTATGTAAACTCGATGCCTTTGACGCCACTGTCGAAGCACAACAGAAGTGTAGTCGCGATACTAAAACTCAATTTAGGATAATAAAGAATAGGCTCGGTTAGGGCTGGTATGGTGATACAAAATCTAATCGTGATCTCATTCCTGTGACAATATGCTATTTGGTAACACTGAGTGAGTGACGGGTGGATACAACCAATTAAAAAAAAGCGCAAACTTTTTGAAGACGCAGATATCTTTAGTCCTCTTCAAAGCTCAAGATCATAGTAAAACTGTTTAGGAAAGGTCATATTTTGCCCTGTTGATGTGATTTATTGTGTGTTGATACTTTCTAAAATGTGATATTTTGATATTTTGACAAGCTTGGAGCAATATAGGTATAGCAATGCTGTAGGGGGTAGTAGTAGTAGTAGTAGTAGTAGTAGTAGTAGTAGTAATAAGTGTAGTAGAAGTGGTACTTATAAGCAATGGTAGCAGGTTGTAGTTGTAATAACAAGATTAGACCAAGAAATAGTTACCCTGAGGTATAGTAGAACGAGTACCACGAGCAGTTTTGACAGCAGTAACAGTAAACGAGTTGCATAATACATTTGACTCCTGCACATGAGACATACAATGGAATTAGCATCACAGTGTGAGGCTGACACACAAATGCTGCTGTCGTGCAGAACGAACGTGCTAGCATCTGCTGAAGGATGAGCTGTGGCGGCTAATCGTCCCCATCCGCCACACTGACACACACATTATGAGGATGGAGAGTGATGAGCTCCAAGCCAGTACACACTACTACAGCTACTGCTACACACGACTACTGCACACTGCACACTACACACGACTGCTGCGCCATGTAGGGACTCACTGTGAACCAGGCAGGTGTATAAGGAGAAAGGACACTCAAATAATGTGGGTTGTTCAGCCGTAAAAATCAATACCAGACTTTCAAGATATCATATTGGCCAATTAGATTTCGCTAGTAATAATGACTTTCTTAATATCCAACTGCTATTGAGTTTCAAGTGTCACGGCAGTAAAAAACCTAATGCGGTTTTAAAGTTTTAGAAGAAACATTACAGCAACATAATTGTTTGGTTGTTGTAGGAGATGCAGCAGTATGTTTTATTTCCTTACCTTCCTTTCCTTCCTTACTGCATGTTGCGCTTTTGTCTGCTATGTATTTAGAATCTATGACACCCCCTCGGATCATTATGTTACATTTTGAACATCCTTAATCATAATTTTACTCAAAACGAGCCCGCTTACTGGCGCTGTACATCGTCAGCCCGACTGCAGGCCACGATTACGATTACAAGATGACGTGAATCACTCTAAATACAACTTCATAGGGCTCAGTCTCCTTTAATAATGCTTGATATTACATGCTGTTGATATTTGATTTCACTTTTAGTTATGTCAGCGAGTGAAACGTCTTCGAGCATATTGAAAATGTTATTTTTACTTACAGTGCTTTGGTCATTTTATCTACATTGAGTAATTGTATCTCACTCAACAGGTGAACAATTAAAAAGCAATTCACATCAAGGTTTGAATTTCAATATTGGGAGAAAATAATTGGCACAGAGAGTTTGCTACGATAATTTAAAGAACAGAAAAGTAATACCCAGAGCCAAGTGCATGCTCACAACTACAGAGATATTCATTTTTTGGGTCATTTTTGAAATAGTTTGTGTCGTAATTGTTATGAAACGATCTATATGATTCCTCGCACAGCCCCAATAAACAACATGATCAGCAGAAATATAGTAATAGTAGTAGTCATAGGCAAAGCAGTAAAAGACAAATATTGGTTTGTTGCTCATATCTAATCACGTTTAAGGACTTTTAAAAGCACATTATTTAAAATGTTACTTATCAGCAGAGTACACCAATCATCCACATGCACTTTCAAGTACTACATCAACAACCTCCACGCTTACGTCAAAAACTCTTGGACGCCAATTTGTCCTAATCATTTCCCCCACAGAGTAAAGCTTGAGCAGCAGCTCTGCAAACCGCTGTTGTTGACACTTGTCATTATGTGCACTAGGCCAATCACAGGCCTATTGTGCATTAATAACCCTTGTAACCCTTGTAACCTGCTGAATGAGTTCAAACGCTTGCTCCGCTGGGTGGTGTCGGTTTAAAATGCCACTCCTTTAATCAGCCTCACCATTTTTCACTCCAAGCCTGGTGTGGTGTTGCTTATTTCAGATCCCAACACTAACTGTGAGGTTCAGTCTGAGTACACGCACACTCTGTTCTGGCTGTTAGATTGTCTACAAGGCTAAACTCAAGTAGTTGTTTTGATAACATGTAAAGAAGAAAAGAAAAGGCAAGAAAATCAAGTAAATTGTCTGTAAGAAAATTATATTTATATCTAAATTATAATAAATTAATCAACTAATCGTGATTCGTCAACTGTAAAAAATACATTGTGATTTGATAATTGTAATCGTGACTATATAGACTCTAAAATTCCTACAATGTAAGTCCAGTCTGACAATCAAGGACTGGACTAACATTATATTGGACATTCATATTCGCAGACGCTGGACTAAATGGGACCTTTTCTTTGGGTTTTGTGTCTATGTCTATTCCCTCTCTGGATTTTTTTTTTCTTTCACTGTGTTTGTTCTCTGTTCAAACAGAGTACAATGTCTGCTAGCTTTACTTCAGCATTGTTGTTAAAATAGATCTTCACTAACTAATTTGACTCATAATAGCTGTGTGACCTTCATCTTTAATTAAGACATGCTCAGTTGAAGTCCAGGTTGAATGAAGCAGCCTCTGCAGTGGGATTTAGCAAACTATTGTCTTCTGGTGAGAAAAAAGATATATCTTTGTGTGTGTGTTTGAATGTTTAAGATTTAAACAATGTTGTATTGTTGCAAATATTCAATGATTTGACATTGTGTGGGAAAGTTAGGCTTAAATGGTGGATCATTATCAGTTTAGGGTTTGGGGAAATGACAGAATGACAAATTGACAGTTTGGCCACATGGCTTTTGAATTTGAGGATAGTTTGTCAACCTTTTTCCAGGAAAATGTACATGAACAAAAATAGATACAAACAAACAAACAAACAGTTAAATCTTTTTTAACTGCATACAGATTCACACACATGCATACAGCTGGTGTGTGAATGTGTGTGTGAATGGGTGACTCCTTCCTTGATATAAAATGATTTGAGTGCCTGGTAGGTAGAAAAGCACTATATAAATGTGACCAGTGACCAGGTATTGAAGCCAGTACTGAACTCAGACCAACATCACAGGTAAGATAACAGTTTAAAATAACTACTGCTGCGGTGTGGACTTCTGATGAAGACTCTCCACAGGCACATGCCGGGGACTTGGATCTCATCTTTGCTCTATCCCAAATCTAAAAACACCTCTGGACACTAGACTGGACTCACACAGTAACTACCTGCACTTAAACACCAGCTCGTCTGAACTCAGAGCAACTTCCCTTTTGTGGGTTTATTTTCTGTATACAGTAGATCAGGGTTATTCAACTTAAGGCCCAGGGGCCAGATCAGGCCCGCCAAACGTTTTGATCCGGCCTGCGTCCCAACTTCCAAATGTTATTATTGTAGATTTGTCTTCGTGTTTTCTGGTTTCATTCCTGGTTTTCAGTTTTTTCTGGCTTAGTCCTTATTTAATTCTGTTTTGGACCTGGGATAGACCTGTTTGATTCTGGGTTGGTCTTAGTTCCGACCTGGTTTGTATCCTATCCGGCCCAGAGGCCACAGCCCCCCCGAGAAATCTGGCCCTGCTATAGACTAACTGATGATTTACAAAACTAAATATCTTTTTACAAGCAACCAAGTAACAATTTTTTTGTATTGTTGTGCTGCAAGTACAAGATACAATGTTTTTAAATAGTAATAATTGAAAGAAAAAGAGAGAAAGAGAGTGAAAACATGTAACCTTTACTTGGAAATAAGAAGTACAGGTGAATAATAAAATGTATGTAACCAATACACAACTTTATCAAATGTAAGAGTAAATGTTACTCTAAAGAAGCAACATTACTTGATTTAGTTAAGGCATTAAGTTTGCTTTGTTTTTTAAATACCTTTACATGTCTTTCAACCTTACAGACCATGATAAATTTGTACATTTAGTGTATTTGATGAAAACACTCTTTTGTCCATAAATGTAGGGCAGGGCAGAGCAAGTTTGTGTGCTTCACACAACAGGAAAAAATGCTTTAAAATCACAAAGACAAGACAGAAATCACAAAACCTTCATTTAAAGGAATTTAAAGGTGCCATTTTCAGAATATCCGTCAAATAGTTTAAGACATAAAAGAGAAGATTGCAAAGAAAAAACAATGCCAGAGTAGAGGCCTGTCTCACATCCTCAGGAAGACTGTTCCAGATTTTAGCTGCATAAAACTGAAACACAGTTTCCCCATGTTTAGTCCTGACTCTGGGCACCAGCAGGAGGCCGGTCCCTGAGGTCCTCAGAGTCCGAGATGGTTCATATGGCACTAACATGTCCGAGATGTACTTTGGTGCTAGGCCATGGAGAGACTTGTATACAAGCAGAGCTGCTTTGAAGTCTATTCTCTGAGCCACAGGGAGCCAGTGCAGAGACCTGAGCACAGGACTAATGTGATCATACTTCCTGTTCTGGTCAGGACCCGAGCAGCAGCGTTCTGGATGTACTGCAGCTGTTTTACAGCTGCGTTTGGAGACAAGGCCAGTGAGCAGGCCATTACAGTAGTCTAATCTACTAGAGACAGACACATGGATAAATCTCTTCAAGTCTGGTTTAGACACTATACTTTTGATTTTGGCAATGTTTTTTAGATGGTAAAAAGCTGCTGATGTTATTGATCTTGGCTGTTAAAATTCAATTATTATTAGTCCCAGATTCCTAACTTGATTTGTAGGTTTTAGAGCGAGAATCTGGAGGTAACTGCTAACACTTTCTCTTTGTACTCCACAAACATCCTCAAACAGCTTCACTTCAGCTTCATCCGGCTCAAATGTAATACAAATCTTTTCATTTGTGGCTTTTGCGTTCTAAAAAACTAATCGAAGGAATAATCGCTAAATGATTGTTAGTTATTATGATGTAACTCAGGTACTGACAGACTACTCGAAGCTATAATGTATATATTACACGTGCAGACTCTGATCAATACACTGCTGCCATGTGTAGGGTTAATAATAGCCCCCATCACACATAATCATATCACTTGCGTTTCCGGGACACATCTCCTCTCTCCCGTGTCCCGTGCGACATTTTCCTCATGTGGCCTAATAGTTTTATCTGCTGCATTATAATGGACAAAAGATAAGCGTTAGAAGAGAGGAAGAAAAAACACGGGGACGTTGAGAGACAGCGGCTCTAAGTAGATACAGAAGAAATTCCCAGTGGTGTGAATACAACTGATATTACACTCCCCCCACTCTCTCCCAGGGTGACCTTATGTGGGAATTAAACTTTCGCAGGGTTGTCACTCACTGCGAACTGGCCTGCTGCACTGCTGTGTTCACATCACAACCTATCAATAGCAATTGTGTTTCCAAATAAAGCAAAAGCCTGTAGTGAATTCAGTTACGCTTTTCCAAAGTACATGAAGAGATATAAAGAGGGGAATACATTGACATGGAAAGTTAAAGTGCATATAACAGGTTGTCATGTTTTTTCTAATTATTGATGGGATAAAACCTCTGGTAAATATTTATCATAGTTTAAGTCAAATCAGTCAATCTGCAGTTTGTGAAGAAAATTTTAAGAGGTGAGTTCTAAAAAAATATAATAAGCGATGTTCCTTTGAAAGAGGGACAATTTACACATTTTTCTGACAGTTTAAACATAAATTTAAGAAAATAAAGGCGTTATTAGGCATTATTATTTGTCAAATCATAGCTATTGTGTAATTTATATGAGTTTTGGCCCTTGTTTACAACATGGTTGCTGGGTAACAGATGTGGAATTATGCAGCATTCCATTTGTCCTCAGAGTTCGGAACACGAGTTTCTCTGTTCCCGTTGTCAAGTTGGAAAAACTATGAGCAATACATTACAGTTTATGTAAAGTAACATCAATCAAGTGCTCAAATCAGCCAAAATGTGGATCAAATTTAATATTTATCAACCTGGACAATGTTAAAACATTTGTAAGTTCTAAATCTACGTTTGAAAGTGAATGTCATTAGCTCTGTTTAGACGTTCGGAACTTAAGCATAACAGTAGTAATTAGTTCTGAAATGTTGCCCATGTTTTGAAGTCGGAGTCAAGATTTGAATTTATACGTCGGAACCCAGACAACCCGACTTCTGAGGACAACTGGAACGCTGGAAAAGTCAAATCATATATATAATCATGTTTGAGTGAAATATGTAGTTTAACGTGTAAAAACGAAACAGTTTTACCTAGTCAATTGTAGACGATCGCAATATCCAGCCACAAAGGATCACAAGCCACTGCCAGGGTGCTGTTTGTTCCAGTCCCCAGCCCGCATAAATGAGGAGGGTATCTTCTGGGAGGGCATCTGATGCAAATAAAATATGCCGATTCGAATTACTGCAAAATTACGGGCAGACGGTTTGCTGTGATGACCTCTCCAGTGAAAAGCTGAAACAAAAGCAGGAATAACATTATAGTTCATTGTTTTTTAATTGTTTCTATAGAACCAAATTATGGTTATTTGCTCTAAGTAACACCATTTGCCGCATGCAAAAACACTTGCTAAAAGAAACAATAGATTGTACTGTATATAATAATAGACATTGTCACACCACCTCCTTAGAAAGACGCTATTTCCTTACAACACTTTTCAAATTGTGATGGGATTTATTAATAATGGTCTCGCGACTCAAACAGATATTTCACTTCCAGAACCATTGCTATTTGAATTTAAAACTTTTTTTAAAAAGCTGTTCATTGAAAATGAAAATAGTCATTCGTGCCAGAGTGGATAGCGGATCCATGTGAGCAACTCGCAGCGATGTGAGTTCAAATCTGGCTCTCTCCTCCCTATTTCACACTATACTATCCTGTCTAATAAAGCCTACGGGCCAAAAAATCCTTAAAGAAAATAGTGTTTCATCCTTGCTTTTTTCCCACTGGAGTAAATAACAAAATAATCAATATTTGAGCAATTTGTGAGCAATTACTGAAGACTGAAACCTTATCCAATGCGCAACAGCTACGTGCACATAACTGGGAACGCATGCACACCATTGCACAAGTTGTCCAAAAAAAAAAAAAAATCTAATTTAAAACAACTGAATGTAACTGTAACCCGAAGAACCACACAGCATTTCTCTGAAGTGCTGAATCCTGCCCCGGGCTAAAACCTCCCAAGTTCAAACACAAGATCTACAACAGGCCCAAGAGGCTTAAGCATTTTTCTTGTAACTGGTTCACCTCGGGAAGAAAAACATTTGAACACAGTGGACAGGGAAGCCAAGGACAAAACCAAGGCAGCTGAGGTGAGAACAAAAAATTACACTTAAGAAAAACTTTCCCCAACTCAATAAGCGTAGTCTTGCGAGTTATACTGTGTTGCGCGTTATAGAATGATCAATAATAGATGTAGCCTTTAGCGGTGTATTTGTCGCTGCGCAGGTGCCGGAGTTCACTTCTACATCCGGAACATGTCATAATGAAACATGTGTATTTGCTCTGTGACATGTTAGTCAATGGGATACAAAGTGAGCCTGACCTCGCACTGTACTAGCGCTATTGGATTTCACAGGCGCGCGGTGCTGCTTTGTAAACTTTTCACATCCTTCACGCGGTTTCTTTGATCGAGAAAATGTAATCTATGTGTAATCATGCCGTATTGATTTAGGATTGCTCTCTAACAAACAGGAATAAGGAAAAATGTCACACAAATGATGAATGGAAAGTGTCATTTATTTAATACAGGTCAACCTCGATCTCAATGGGTTCCTACAGGTTAGATAAATAATTAGAAAGTACTACTATTGTGCGGCCCGGTGGTTTAGTGGTTAGCACACGTATGCCAGGCTCCGAGGGTGTTGTGAGTTTGATTCCTGAATCTGACATTTACTGTGTGTCCTCCCTTCGCTCTCATCCCCCATTTCACACCACTTTCCTGACAATAAAGCCTACAGGCACAAAATCTTAAAAAAGAAAAAAAAAAAGAAAGTACTACTATTATTGTATTATTATCATCAACTATTATCAGTGTTTCTTTCCATATTTGTACCAAAACAAATCCTAAAATGTTTGTTTTGTTTTATTGTATTTGTGTCCGCTTAAATAAATAAATAAATAA
This sequence comes from Chaenogobius annularis, assembly GCA_015082035.1. Classification (NCBI taxonomy): domain Eukaryota; kingdom Metazoa; phylum Chordata; class Actinopteri; order Gobiiformes; family Gobiidae; genus Chaenogobius; species Chaenogobius annularis. Next base: position 416,863 of record BJKM01000345.1, on the reverse strand, counting down.
AATAACTACAAATGAGATCTAAAGATTAAAAACAGATGTTCAACCAGATATAGACTTTTAAGATGCAAGATGTAACTTTACTGGTGGATCGTCAGCCAGCTGATTGTCTCCATGGAGAGATGCTTTGCCTGGAAAGTTCAGCAGAATGTCATCTTACACTTCTTCCATTAAAGGTTATTTATTGTAATAGCTCTCCGCTTTTTTCGTATGCAAGTACTTGCCTCTCCACAGATCTTACCTATAATCGATCTGGTGCTCTCACCTGCTTGATGAATATGTACAGTAAGTTAATGACTAGAAAAAAAGCTGATGAGCCCTCCACCAGAAAATGTATGTGGTGCATCTTTACAAAAACTTGAATTAAATAAAAAACTAACAAACAAATGTTCTTATGCACATTTTGACCTATTTTAGGAGAACATTCCTGTAACTTTCTAGCTTTTATGACATCAGTCACAGAGTAGAAAAGTAGAATACACATGTTTCTATCCTAACATTGGTGGTCCAACAAACGGGGTGAAAATGGCTTCATTACTTGGCCCTTAGCTTTCTTTAAACATCACTCCGGACTCCGGACAGAGGAAGGGTATTTTGGTAACGCGGGCGACTTGTTCCGGATGTTGACACTAAGCAGATTCGTTTTTTAAATGAATACAGCAATTTACTACTTGTTTTGAGGAAATGGCTAACAGGAAGGACAACACATGCACCGTGTTCCAATCCATACATGCTTGAAAAAAGCGGCTTTAAATGTTTAAACATATTACACAGTGTCATTTGTATGTGCAAATATCATACAATAAGCCCATTATGTAAAAATAATAATACAATTAAAAAAAAAGAAAAGTGTATATATATATATATATATATATATATATATATATATATACACATACACACACACACACACATATATATATGATATATATTATATGTGCAAATAATCAAATGAACAGTTAATTTGCAAAAACAGAATAGTACCATTTGAAAAAAAATAATATATATGTACTGATGGCTGACAATTTCTCCCTCTATTATAGTCCAACAAATATAACTATAATGCAATATATAAAAAATGACTTGTTACATAAAACAAAGCACCACAAGTTATAACAGAGAATACACATCAGTTACTGGAGATTCATAGTTAGCCACTTTGATCGCCCTTGGTGTAAAATATATTTTTGTTTGCTGATATAACTCTATACCTTCTTCCAGAAGGTTAAAGTTCAAAGTGGCTATGCAAAGAGTCTTGAATGAAGCACATAGACTTTTACCATTAGAGCTCTGCTCAAAGGCCTCTGAGGCCGACCTATGGTCTTAGAGCTCATGTTCACGATGTACTGCAGTTTGTTCTTCTTTTGCACACTGAAGTTTCTGTACCACATCAACATGTTAAAAGTTAAGATGCTCTACACAAGGCTTTTGTAAACTGTTTCAAGAGTAACTTAGCTGATTCCAAAATGATTCAATTAACATAACAAATACAGCCTTTGGGAAAATGTCTTGAAGAAAAATGTTTTGTTCTCTTAAAAAGTAAGTCTGGGGTCTATGTATGTGCCAAGGTATTTAAATTTGTCTAATGATTTCAGCCAGAATCCTTGTTCTTCTGTTTGATTTCTTGGTTATAATAACTCCTTATTTGTAAATATCTATACAATTCTGGGTTCTCCAAACCTAAGGATTCTTTCAAGATATCAAAGCTTTTCCTTAGATTTTCTTTCAAAATCTGGTAATCTGTTGTCCAGACCTTGAATTTCAAGACGATGTTTGGAACAACCAGCATAAGATTTTAACATCTTTGTTTATTCTGTATGTTGTGTGTGTCTCAAACTTTCAATTTAGAATGAGAAGACTTGTACCTCACTAAAAAGGAACATATAGAATATTGAGATATTTGACTATCAATGGTTTTAGAGCAGTTACACCTGAACTACAAAGCTTTTCCACGCCACATCTACAAATCTAAGGAATGTTTCAATTTTCAGTCAACATCTATAAACTCCACAATTCAATTTTACCGGTACACATAATGATTGCCAGTTTTTGCTAGAGAAAAAAGGTATCGGTGTCCCATGTTTCAGAATAGTCAAAATTACCTCAAATTGAATGGTAAACTTTCTTCCAGGTAAAAGAAGATGATGATGTTGAGGTTAGTGGTAACCATTATGGTAATCATCCAATTTGCCGTTTCCACAGTCTGAAAAGAAACATGCACATGCATCTTGGGTAAATATGATCTTTGTCAACACGATCATTAAAATATGTTACCATTGAGTTCATTCAGGGCACCGTCACTGTCCCTGAATCTCAATTTTTATTTTAGCTCCAAAAAGTTCAAGGCAAAAGCAGCGCTGGCTGTATCTCCCACATGCATTTTTAGATTCTGCCTCACAGCCGAGCGCAGGGCTCAGATGAAGAGGAGATTTGAGTTCTTTGTTACCCGGACCGTGTGACATTAAGACAGCAGGTTGTGTTGACTGTGTGCAATAAAGAGGAAAGCGACAGTTTGTCTCAGTGGCAAATGCAAGGGATCCGTAGGCTGGTGTGAAAGGACAATAATGCTGTTGTTGTTTACACTTTCTCGCCGCTCTGCTCACCCATGTACAACATGTACAACAAGATTTTAACTAAATATGTCTTTCTAATTATCAGGAGATATTGCTAAATTTGTGCAAATGCAATCACAAAAAAATTTAAAAACATTCATTGGGAACATGTTTGGGTAAAATGATAAATAAACTATAAAATGTTTCCCCTAATTTGACCACTATTTTAATTAGCATTTATTTTGTCTTATTTAATTCACACAAAAATGATATTCAACATTCATTTCCAGGTCATAAACTAGACAGATTTTATTAAATTCCTTAAAAAAAAAAAAAAAAAAATCTGTTTATTTTGTCTGTGACCACTTGATTAAGAAGACCCAACAAAATTGATAAATGAAAATTAAGTCATCTCTGAGCAACTTTTCAATTTCAAATTTGACATATGAAAATCAATATCCCAACTTGCAAAGATACATTTAAATATTAAGTATTAAATTGCATGGTAGAATTAGTCTTTAAATCTGAAATATACATCAAATATAGTTTGCCAACCACGTTTACATTCACCACATTTTTTATTTGAGTTTTGAAGAAGTAACTATCCTTGAATGTTTTTTGTTGAGGTAAGCTGAGGTAAAAACAGTTGAATGACTTACACTGACAGAACCAAATTGGTGTAAATGAGATGACAAAGCTGCTTTTTATGAATCAAATTAATGCAGAATAATTAAAACCCTAGTAGCTCTTTTTGGAGCTCCATCAAGCGCAGGATAATGAAACAGTTTTAATGTAGAGTTGTGTTTATTCCTCTGGGGGACTGACACCCGTATACACAGTCTCTTCTGATTGTCACAACTCCCAGATGGATATCCCAGCATGCAACGCTTCACCTTTTTCATTACAGTCAGTTTAGAGAATTTTTAGGTGATGAGCGCCTTTTATCCTCGTCACAGGGGACGCAAATGTGTCTGTTTCTTGTCTAATTATTCCAAGTAAAAAAATTAAGTAAGAGAAAGTTGTATTTAAGATTATAATTATATTCAACTAATCAGCATAATGATTTGGAAAAGTGGCGAGTAAATTGCATAGAGTTAATGACTTTGTGACCCTTTTGTTCTTGAAATTGACCCTTTTGTTCTTGAATTGACCCTTTTGTTCTTTGACCCTTTTGTTCTTGATATTAACCTTTTGTAGACAAAAGTTGGACAGTAAATCCAGGAATCTCCAAAGATGTGCAGATCCTTTCTGTGGGGAGTTTGAATGTTCTCCTCGTGTCTGTGTAGGATTCCCCTACCTCTAAAAACATGTGTATGAATGAGAGTGTGTTGTGAGAATGAATGCGGGACAACGGATGAACATTAGCCCACGGCTAATTTGGTGTGTTTACAAGTATGTTCATTAACATGCACAGTCCCGACCAAATAAATGAATAAACAAAGCAAGTCAAGTACATTGTCTATAATGAAAACTGTTAAATAAGGCAGCACAGTTAAAGAATAAAATCATAACAAAGTGGTGTAATCTTTGTGTATATTGTGATATTTCTGCACTGGTTAATTTTACAGCCAATTTATATTTTATGCAATATTAACAAAGATATTTCCTGGCATATTTTAGCACATTTCTGATAGAATGCGATAATATTGTCTTAATATCATCATCAATATATATATATGTATTTAAATGTTTTTGTCAATATAACTTTGATACAATTTTTACTTAACGTCTTTGGAAAGTAAATTGGTTAGTCAGGAAAGGTGGTGCATGCTTTTACACATAAATTGCTTTAGCGATAACAAATATTTATGAGGTAAGGTGATGTATTCATACAAAAGAAGTTGTATTTGTCAGAATTATTAGATATGAAGCGATGTGAAGCGCAAGGTTATAGAGAAACCGTATGTGGCAGAAAGTTTCCCACTGAAAGATTTTGCTCCACCAAGAATTGTGTTTTCTTCTTACAAACAGATACGGTGACCTCAGGGGTCTGCTCTCTGCATCCAAAAGGAACAGCATGGCTTTTACATTCGACCAGCAACTCTGACAAACAAGCAACAACTGCGGGCAAGCGCTATCGTTGTTGTCCTCTGCCTGAGAACACTTTATCTACTTTATTACTCTGTCTGTGGCATGGTCATGTATCAACGGCTTTTCAAGAAACGTCAGTAAAGGTGTAGTAGAAAAGCAAGATGTGCTTACTTTTTCAACAATGCAGTCCCAGGAATTTATAAAAGATGCTGTGCCATTGTCGAAGGCGCCTTAAAATGAGTATGAATATGAACATTTTCTCCTTTACAAGGTAAAAGAGCTGCTACATTCTATTACAAATACAGAGGTTTACAACTAAATACTTCCAAATCAAGTAAACAGTTGTAGAAAACCAGATAAACAACAGGAACACTGCAGCTACACTCACATTTTTCACTGATACAGACTTTGTGATACCACACAGTTACATCTATTTATGGAAAAGCCTTCTTTTCCATAAATAAGCTGTTTCTGAGTCCGCGTGTAGAGGGAATTCATTGTTGTAGGCAAGTTGAAGTGTCCTTTAGCTCCCCCTACTGCTAGCAAACAAGGTAACTAAGCTCTGCACAGACGAAGGAGAAACTACTTTCAGGTTCCAATTCATTTGAGCAAAACAATACCTCCATGGAAGAACATTTGGCCACAACAAAAGCAAAGAAACACATTGTATCAGTTGGTTGCTCATAGTTCTGCCACTAGTCGGAATATTGAGGAGCATTTTTTTTTTTAATAAAAGAATGTCTGTGTATAGCCTCTATAGCAGACATTTATACTGTATAACCATTTGCCTCAGGGCTTGTGTGGTCACCAACAGTGACATAATAAAAATGAAACAGACTCAGTAAAACACTTTATAAACTTTTCAAAACACATTGCACCAACACTTTCATTGCCAAACCTTCACTGTCCCATATATAGTACCAGCCACAATAATGTATAATGTTCAAATGAGCTGGTTCCCCTGAGGATCCCCCCCAGCTGTCCATCACACACTTGCATTATGTCAGCCCCGGGGCCCTGCACTCAAGCTGGAGCGGACATTATGAAATATGGGGCTACTTACATAGTGATAGACCCCATTATATTCACACTATGTTATGCAATTTTAGGTCAACAGACTCAGCGGCTAGCCTCAGGGGGTCTCCTTCTCTGTGTGGCTACAGCAGCCGCGGGCCCAACACAAGAGGTAGAGGAAGTGGAAGATAAAACTGAACTTTATGTATGCTTTTTGTTTTGCGGAAAGCAGTGACCATTTTGTTGAATTCAAAACATTCAAAACATATTTGTATTCTGTGAGATGTTTTGATGTATTCGTTGGCCTCATTTTTTCTCAAAAAGGGAACGTTCCATCCCAAAAAACAATTATGGATGTATTTTAGATTTGCCAAAGCATGTAGGCATGCAGAGTGCTGATTGTTTGGGATGTAGACAGTGAAAAGAATTAGAGGAATTTTCACCTGGCTAATAAACCGGGAAATACTCAATAATTCCAAAAAATTAGAAAAACGATTAGAATACCAATTATTGAAGTATTTTAGCATATTGGGGTAATTTGCATTTATAACTGAACTACTATATTACCATTTATCTCTTTTTTTTTTCCATTTATCTGGGAAATTAAAGTCAGGAAAAAGCAGCGTTTCTCCCATTAGAATGCTAATAGGTCCCAGAACGTTTAATAAGACTGGCTAATTTTTTATGAGATTCAGAACAGAGGAATTCAGCATAGAGCTACACACAGCAGATTCCCAAATGAGAGATTTAGAAGAAGTTTATTTCACATACAGCAACAAATGATAGAGGCACTAGCTGTATCTTTAAATAGTAAAGATACAGTGGGTTTTACCTAGTTTAGCGGTAAACACTTTGTCCGTTTTGTTCTTTTAATGGGAAGTTGTGGCGCACTATGTAACTTTTCCATCAGCTTAGCCCGGTGGCTTCATCTGCTTGTCTCCATGAAGAGAGATAAGTTGCGTTATACTTTCCAGACACAAACAGACCCTCCACCAGAAACGTTACACAGCGCTAGTGTAGTTGATCATCGTCTTCTGGGGTAAAGAACAGTGTGGATTGTATATTTGTTGCGGAAAGACTGGGAATTGATTGAGTTCCTATCCTCCAATGTTTTTTTAATACCAAGCTGAAGGCATAATGTGCAGTTGTTTTCATAATTTGTGCTTCATCATGCTATTTTATTGTTGTTTGTTTGTTTGCATGTATGTTGTAACCGGGAGCCAGGAGTTTTTAATCTCAATGGGACTTTCCTGGTTAAATAAATGAATAAATACATCTTCGTTAAGAACAATTATGCTAAGTATGACTCCAGAGCAGTTCAACAGAAGATACGACGCTGTCAGAGGAACCGAAGAAGCGACTAGGATGAGTGGCGAAATGTATTCACGCTCAAAACTAAATTCTATTTTCTTTTGCCATGGGTCCTATAAGTGAACTAAATCTTTCCAACAATTTAACATTTAAAAGTTTACAAATATTTGAGAGAATTATTCAACTCTGCCACAAAAGCCCGACTCCTTTTAGTTTCCCTCTCTACCTCTCCTCTGTCTGCCATGAAATACAGTACGATTTTGCAGTCTATTATTAATTCATATCCCCTAATTACAGATAGAAACTTCACCGCTCAATCATTTTGGAGACATTTACAAAGCATTTAAAAGACACATTTTGATTTTTGTGATGCCTCCTTCCTTTCTTGTGCTCCATTTGGAATATTTCTTTCTCTAGGGGCTTTGCGGCTCTGGATCAGTGCTTTACCAGGAGAATAGGAAGGAGAGACAAGCTGGGATAGGATTGTATTGCTGATATGACTTGGTTTCTTGGTGCTGAATGAAACGTTTTGAACTCTAAATGATAAAATAGCTGAAAAGTTTCTCTCCTTACTCCAAAGCCAAAACATTGATTAGTTGATTCATTGCATTACAAACACAAAATTTAAACTGTTAATTGTAACTCTTTATCCCATAAACGTCTTGCTTTATGAAATCTTTAAAGACTGAACGGCTACAATCCAGGTGAGATAAAACATGAAGATATATATATATAATGTTACTGAAATCCATCCCCAAGTCGTCGAGTGATAAAAATCTTATGCAGCGAAATTAATTAACTTCCACTGACCCAACCAGCAAATGAAATGAGAAAAACTAAGTAAGACGGATGCGACCGCGGACAATTCCACCTGGAGTTCGCCACTCAATCACTTGCATCATTGTCTTGTTTATCCGCACCAATCAATGCAGGTTGCCAGGTTTGCTTCACGTACTGGATTTTTGTCACGCCTGATAGAGCCCTTTCCAGTTGACCTCACCCCTGCTGCATCATCCGAACAGCTCTAGAGGAGAAGTCAATGGACCACTGAGCGCTCACCCCTGGAAGCAGCGGCTACAAAAAGAGTTGATCCTCCAAATCCAATTTTAGACATCTTTTGTGTGCTGGCTTCCTGTAGAGGAGAGGCGTTTTGTTGAATGTCCGACTCAATTCCTCGTGAAATGGAGGTGAAGTGCGTCTAAGGTGTTTATTTTTCACAGTTTCTAAAGTGCCAATGACATTTTACTTTGACTACTCATCGAAGTGAAATGCAGTTAAATATGTTTTGAATTTTGCTAAAAAATATAAAAATGTATAACTTTTGAGGTTTATAATTCCACATCCTGTTTGTAATTGATCACACTGGGAAATTACCCTGCAAACACTGAGCAAAATTAATCTAACGTGACAATTTATTTTTAAATTCTTAAAAATATATGAGAGCACCTTTATTTTGTAGAATTAATGTTTTGAGGGTCAAAAAATTTGTTTATTTGTGTAAACTATGCATAAACTTTAACTGGAATTAGTGTCCCTAGTGTGATGTCACTTCCTGTCATTTTCTACAAATTTGTCAATGTTTTCCCCACAAATACATGCTTGATTGGAGTAAAACTATAATTGATCTGTGCAAAAGGTAAAAATACACCAAATAAAGTCAAACTAAGGAAATCGTAGAAGCCTGTCATACCGACTTTAAGTACGAGCAGATGCAATGTACATGTGAATTGTACATGTCTTCTGGGTTTAATTAACTCCTTTACTAGATTTAGCCACAAAAACTGATTTTTTTTTTTTTTTAAAGGAGTGGGTCTGGAAGGAGATCTGGAGTAAAACAGGGCCGTAGACCTTTAATCATTTAATCGATAAATTGGTTGATGGTGTCTTGGTGGATAAAAATTTGTATTAGTCAACTTATTTTTTGGAAGAGTGCAGTTAAGAGAATACTTGGAACAATTTCACACATATTAGTGTAAAAAAACATCAACATAGATTACAGCGTGACAACATCGTTTGTTGCCCCATTTTTTACGCATTTATTGATCACTAATTAGAGAAGGAAAAAACACACATTCACTCACTTCAAGAGCGGCGTTTTCTGTTTTGTTCTCACTAATCCTGTCCTGTTTGAATCCTAAAGCAAAGTGCATCATCAATGCATGTATTCCTTTCATTTGGAAAGTAGCTGTATTCTGACCACCACCAAATGAAAGAGAAACATTACCGGGATAGAGAATTCTGAATTTCGAATGCTTATTTCCGGTACATGTATTTATAGTTACTTCCCAACATTACAGTATATAGAAACTACTGAAAGCCAAAGACAGATTAGAGGCCAAAATCAAAGGAATTAAAAGTTGTATTTCTTAAACATTTTGACAGCGTCGTTCCTACATTTCTCACATTTTGTCTCCTTTTTGTCGCTACTCCCTCAAAAGCTGACATTTATACTCAACCTTTTGTTTTGCTGGAGGGGTCCCACTGGGATTAGCATTTTCTGTTTCAGGGGAGCACTTGTCCCCCGGGAGAAAGGCTGTTTTTTCATACATTGCACTCAGGCAGCAATTGGAGGACCAAGGGATACCTACTATGTTTACCAAAAAGAATAAGCACATTTTCCTACCATAAAAAAAAAAAACCTAGTTGTGAGACGCTTTCATGTGTTTTTCATAAATTTGAATACAGCTGCTTTTGAAGAATAAACAACCACATAGTCTAAATGAGATACTCTGCATTGGACTGCATGAAGCAAGTTTTTTTTTAGAACTCAATTGACACATGCAACCTTTATATGTTCCAAAGGCTTGTCACTAAAGCTATAAATTGAAATAATATATATAAATAATAAATGTATATCCTGTGAAACTTTTCTCGATTTTATTTTTGCTCGAGAAAAATCTTCCACCCAGAAGAATGCAGATGTATCTTGTGCTGACCTTTATGCGGCGCGCTGCCGTCTCAAACTTTGATGGCTGCTCACGGCTTTGAAAAACATACTTTAAAAAGATTTGGATTGAACGGTCAGCACTGCGGTTGTTTATTATGTTGTTGTTGTTGTTGTTTTTTTTCTTTCCCTCCCTTTCTGTCTTTGTCACACTCCGGTAGACTCGCAGACACACAGGCGCTCCCCGACCTGCCAAAAAGCACGCACCCGTCAAACATAGCGCGAGGAAAAAGTCAATACATTCTGTTGTTAAGTTAATTAGCTTGTGAACGGTGATGCAAAATGAGCTAGTGCACTTTGTCGCATATATATGTTATACAAGCATCCATAACGGCGGCTTAAAATGCCCCTCAATCTTCTCCTCAATATTCTTGCCTTTTCAAAAACACCAGCATAATGACCTCCGCAATCTTCTCCGCATTATGTTCAATCCCGGTTATACTTATGCACAGACACCATGGAAACTAATGCTATCAGTTTAGGAGACTGATAACATGCTCAAGTCGTAATTTGTTGGTTTTAGGTTTGTATTCATTAACCACAGCTCCCAGCGCTGTGTAAACTTTAAATACTGAACGTGCGGTCCATAAAAGCTCAATGTGCGCAGCGTAATTGATTTTATATTGATGCTTTTCTCCGGGTCCGAAAACACAATTACAAAAAAGCCTTCCGGTGTTTGAGACAGAGATCTTGTTTTCTCAAACAAACAAGCGAAAAAAAAAAAGAAAAGAAAAAAAGGGGATGAAATTATATGTAAGAGAAGTAAAACTAAACATGAGGGAAGAATTTTATGACTTTTTTCAGAAATGGTTGGTTTTGCTCGCTCACGCCGTATTTGAACTACAATTTCTAGGATTATTATAAAGAAAAAGGCTTGATTACAATATCTGTTTTGATACCACAATGATGATGAACACAATCGAAAAAAACAACAATGACACAAAATAAAAAAACATTTATTTAATATTTTCATAATGACTTTGATATAGATTAAGACCATTCAAAAAACTATTCAGGAAAAGTCCAAATTTGTCCTTTTACTGTAATATGTTTATTTTACTAGGTATGTATACGTTATAAATTGAGTATCTAGTTTTAAATAGCAGTTTCAGTATTAATTTGGGTATTAGGGGAGGCCGATATTGACAAAAATGAATTACTCAATATTTTTGGAGCACCCTTCACACTTTTAGACCGTGATTTAGTCCAGGTCCGAGTGCCAGTTTGCATGCGGTGTCTGATTTCATTAGTAATCCCAGACTTGTTTATAGGTGTAAGCGATTGAATTTGGAGAGTAAGAGTGGGGAGTGACAGTCAGCAAATGTCCAGAGTCAACGTCACGCTGCGGAGAGCCTGGCATTTGCGCTCCAGCATGCTTTAACACTATTCCCTAAGCACTTTTTAACGGTATTCACAATTTACCCACAAAATAACACCTGGATTGACAAATTGTAATCTGGTATATGTTTTGCAAACTTGCTGAAATGCTGTGTACCTTTCAAGAACAAACTGTTTAGAGAGACATGACCAAATGACTTCCTGCACTACCATATTAGGCTTCTTAATAACGTCGCCCTTGATACAAATGTTCCATAATCAGCAGCTCTGGGCACCACAGTCTGAACCAGAGTTTGGACTCAGCTCTGCCCTGATTGCCTCAAGTCGATTCTGGCCTTTATTCTAGTTTTATTGCGGTACCATTACTGGCCAGTGTTATTACCAAAGTGCGTAATATTGGATTGGTCTAATATCTTTGAGGTTATTGCACATGGGCACCAGACAGAATGGAGGCAGATTAGATTGTCTCAGTTAATACAACACATCTGCTAAATACTAACATCGATAGTCACGGATATGAAAGAATTGTGCGCTGATGAAATGTAGATGCAATAATAATTTTGCAAACGCCCCCAGATTAAAGGCAGTCATGGATAAAGCGGGAAATGGGGGGGGAAAAAATCTATTTGAAAAATCTCAGCAGAGTGGATCTCGAAATTCTCAATCTGTTTTCAATAGAGTTATTCAATTTGGAGTGTTTTCTTTTCAACCCAGCAAAGGCATCAGTGCAGTAATTTCCCATTGAATAATAAATCACCCCTTGCCCGCAGACAGACAAACAGGCTGCACGTGTGATGGATGGGCAGGCTGTTAAAAATGTGAAAAGGCAGAGTTTGAAGGGGAAAACGACAGCGAGGCAAAATGAAAGTTGCCATTATCGTGAGGAATAATCTGAGGAGGCCAGGCTGATTTGAAACGCTGTCGCTGTGGGGGACTGTCGCACTGACGGGTGATGGAGGACACAAGTCCAGTATCACGCAGGAACATGGTTAGGACTAGTGCTTGTTCTCTTCACTAGATTTATGTAAATTGGCATTTCTATTTGGCGGTTAATGTCACATCAACTTCATTTTATCATTCAGAAAGTTTGATTTCAGAAATATGGTCACATACTAGAAAAATGTGGTCTACGTAACCATGATGAATGAAAGAAAATAATAAAAGTGTGTTATTTTTGTTGCAAGAATAAACAAAACCATTGTTGCTGCACTTGCTTTATAGTGCAACTTTGATTTTATTTACAGTCAGTGGGCGGTCGCCAGAACTGTTTTCTGGCATAGGCCCAACGGGCAAAAACACAGGGCCCCACTATAGAATGGGATAATGAGAGTGCTCATGCGTTGTTTTATTTTGGTGACAAATACTTTAAGAACATCTTATCGGGGACTATATTTCTTGTGTGGCTTCTTGTTCAGCATAACAACATAGAGAGTGCAGGATTGTGTTGTCACAGCATAGAAATTTCAGTTGGCTTAATGAAGATGCTGAAGTGGTCATTCAAAAGTATTCTGATATCATTGTGAGATGTTTCCAGCAGCTTATCGGTTGGTTTTGGCTTGTGCTATGGATTTTTTGAATATACAATTGTACAATGTCCAAATATTGCCCTTCACAGAGAGTTATAAATGTCATAATTTTTGTTTGGTTTGATTTGAATTCTCTAAACAATATTGTATCATATTCTAGATGATGGTGAAATCATCGCTGCATGGACGTGGATGAGCGAAGCAATAAGACATCTCACTATTCTGATGAACTAAGGCCCCCCAAGATGCATCTTGCACAGAGCCAACAAAGCTATGCCTGGGGACCCTTTTCCAGGTTTATGATCAGAAGTATCTCGCTGAAGGATGGGCCTATTGCCTTTAGTTGTTTAGTTAATTAATCAATCAATCAAAGTGTCTTAGTCAGCCAAATTCATTTTTAGTCAACACATTTTTAGTAGGACTAAAAGGATTTGCATATCCACAACAGCAGGAAGGAGTTGTTGCAGTAACTGGACAGTTTATTCTGCCTTTTCACTCACTTTTTAGTACTTCTCTGTAACCATAACTTCACGAAACTGTTTTTTTGTGAGATCCAAATCATTTCGAGGCTTTTACAAGTGCCACGCCATGTCCCCTTTTGGTGGGATAATCGATGGACAGAGCACACCTTTAGTTAACCAATAATTGTCTTTATTAAAGAGCCCTAAATACTTAGCACCGTGCTGACATGTAAGTGTCTTTGGTGTATTCCAAATGAATAATGTACTTTGTCTTTTTCCAAAATAGTCCTTTTTATCCTCTTCACCTTAAATGACATGTATCTATCTACGTGCAGTGTGAAGCCATCCCACCCTCGCTGCATATCAGCCCTTTACCAGAGACAACAGAATTCATGTCAAGGTAATGATAATACACGTCCTAAATAGCTCAATACAGCTTTTACATTGATCCTCCTCTGAGCTTAATTGTGTGTGACTGTTTTGCGTGTCCATCGGTTCCCTCAATGGCCTAATTACAGCTGGTTCCACCTGGCTAACCTCCTCTGTCCCGTTCCGGCGCGGGACCACGATAACAGCCAGCTCTGCCCAGATTCACAGATGAGAGGAGAAAACAAGCAATAATTGGTGTCCGCTGTGTAGCCATGGACATTATCATCACAATTTTCCTTTCTAGTCCTGCCCATCACTCTATGTTCTTTGACACTTACAGCTAAATCTTGAGGAATGGTTCAAAATGGAGAATAAATTGCTGTCATCAAACACAAAGGGCGTCTTGATCTTCTTCGCAAACTGGTAACGTTACTTTATCCAGCCATCATTACAAGAGGCATTCCCCCTGACCAGGCACGGATCGTTTCACCGAGATCTAAGGCGAATTCAGCAAAGACACGTCAGAGTAAATCACAAGTTCCAGCCTTTTGCCATGAAAAAAGGCCACTATTCTTGTATTAAAATAATGACAGACACGCAGTGAATAATACAAGGTTCGTTTCAACAAGAGGGACATTTTTTTTCCTTCAGCTCTTTGTGGTTTTCTCTCATCATTACCCCCGAAAGTCATCCTGAAGCTGTCACTCAGACTAATTCTGTCCAAAAACTTCTGAAAGATAAATTTAAACATTTTTATTTAAGAAAAAAAAAAAGAAACGTGAAATGAGGAGTGGGATGTGTTTTGACAGATGCCTTTTTAATCATTGCAAACAAAAACCCAATACATGAAGTTTCCTAAAATGTCTTCGGCCTGCGAAGAAATACACAATCAATACGGAATCATTAATAAAGAAGGAGTCAATGTCCGCAGCAAAAAAGAAACAAGTGCGTAAGAAAAATGGGTTCAAAACTTAAAATAGTTGAAAACCCAGTTCCCCAAATAATGCTTTATAATAAGGTGATTATCCTTTGAGGAGAAAAGATTGCATTACAAGCCCCAATGCCCAAATCACATTACAAATTGGGCTGTGAAGTGGTCTTTGGACTGTTAAATATAACTTAATATTTTCTGTTCCTCGTATTCATATGAGAATCCAATAACCGACCCAGCAGTAATGCATAAGGCCAAATCTGTCATTTCACCTAATTGTATTTTGTAATAATACAATTATCCACAAAAGACTTGTTTTATTGCTACTTATACTTTTGTCCCCCGAATCCTCTATTTTTATTCAGGTATAACTCGTCGTCAAATGGTGTTAACATCACAAAAATACTCAAACCGTGACCTCCCAAATCCTAATAGACTTTCCATCCATTATCACATTTGACAACAGCAAATAAAACACCGAAAACTGCAGAGTAATTTGGATAAGTGTTCAAACCTGGCACCTGTCATGGGAAAAAAAATAAGAATAATAGCATGCACATACTGTAATTACAACTTACAAATGCTTATCATTCTTAGACTTTGAGCCTAATTGCGTGACGCTCAAAATTGTTCAACCCCTCGCTGCCATTATCATGTCAGTTGTGGGCTCATTAGCAGGAGCGTGTCGTTTGTTTTGCTTGTCTACGAAGCCCCTGCCACCTCTCGTGAATGACAGGCGCAAATCAAAAAGCACTGAGCCTGTTAGAGCTGGCAATGGGTGTCAGAATGATCAACTTATTGGCTTGTATGACAGTTGTGACTGATTGGAAGGATTAAAGTGGGGAGCAGAGACAGGCTCTAAGGTAATATGTGAGTAATATGACCTCTTTGACTGGTTAATAGGGATGTTAAGATTAAGGTAAAGATAAAATCAGATAAGATCCTACAGGTTTGGTAGTTTTTCCTGGCCGAGAAGGAGGGTCCAAGGACAGATGAGCTTGGGAAATCTGTTTTAGGACACAGGATGGGACATTTCCAAGTCCCTATGAACATTGTTTATTTTGGGGTTTTTTTCCACTGTCGCCCGTCGAGGCAACAACTGTTGTGATTTTGGGCGTTACAAAAATAAATTGAATTGAAAAAGATCACCTTTATTTGTCCCACAGTGGGGAAATCCCAGTGTTGCAACAAAGGGTACAGAAATAGATTATGCACCGTATAATAACAAAAAAAGAAAAATTATAAAAAGAAAACTTATAAAAAAAACTCTTATAAAAACAGATACAAAAGAAAACTCTTATAATCTTACTAACAACACTCTTATTTACAGCTGTCATATGGACAGAAAACTTTGCACCAGGGATGACTGACATATGGACAGAAAACTTTGCACCAGGGATGACTGACATTGAGTCACAGTATTGCACAGGAGTATAACAGTATTGCAGGAGTATAACAGTATTGCACAGGATTATGAAAGATGAATGACACATTCAGATTACGTGTTTAATTGATAATTGTGATTATTCAGGTCACGTAAGAGCTAAATGGTAATAATTGTAACTATTTTAGAGAATGAAGAAGAAAAAAAAGTCTACTTCAGAAATCCACAACTAAATGTATAGTGCTTTTTATGTGGCTGTTTATATCATAATAACTTTCTTTTGAATGAAGAAAGTTTGATTTCAGAAAGCTGGTCACAGACTATTTGTACAATTATGTATCAGAATGTAAGAAAATAAGTGTATTGTTGAATAATTGTAATATCATGATGTTTCTTCTCACAATAAGTCACTATAAATTGATTTTGTGCTTATAGAGCTCAACCGATTTGGGAAAAAAAATTGAAAAATGCAAACTTCCTGACTAGTAATTTGATTTATGTTTTTTTAATTAAAACATTTAATTCACTGTGTACATTTTAAATACTTCCGGGAAAGTGAGAGTAATCACACAGAAAGTACATTTGCAAGTGTCTAAACTAGTAACAGAGTAAACAGGTTTTCTGCACATGACAACCCCATGACGACGTAATAATACAAAGAGTATTATATTACCTGAATAATTGCAGCCTTTGAGATTAGTTTATTCATATTGTGAATAAGATCGAATTACATTAATACTGAAAACCAAGACCCACTGCTAACAGGCATGCCATGATGAACAAATCTGATTCAGCTTCACCTGTTGGTGGTCGTAATGTTATGTCTATACAGCAGCTTGTATTTCTGCTGAAGAAGGATGTAAATAGTGTATGACAAGCCTTTACAAAGAATCCACTGTCACTGGAGACACTTGCCAATAAATCTCTGCCTTCCGCTCAGAAGTCAGAAGCAGTTCTGATAACTAGCGGCGCAGCAGTTACGCTTGTCAACCTGCAGGCATACTTTTCCTTTGACGGCCAAAAGAGTTTCTAAGGGATTTTCGCAAACAGGTTATCTTCTTGCAAAATGTCTCAGTCGTGAACTGCTTTAACCACTTTCAGATCGCACTCCTGCAAACACCACAGTATAACAAGAAGGAGACTTAAGTGACCAACATGGACTCACTTCAAATTCAAATTGAGACTGTTCCCGGTCTGTGAATAGTTCTTTTATGAAAGAGAAAATCCATTAAGTGACAGAGTGTTCCTCTGAGGTGGCATCCGTCATCCCTGCGCTGCACTGAGGAGCGTGGCACAAAGCGGTTTATATTACATTTGCTTTAGGCCTTTTTGCACATGACTTCTAATTACATTGGCTGGCGGTTGCTCGACAGGTGCCTGCTTTTTGTGTTGATTGATTTGAAAAGGCAGAGTGTGCATGTAAGATGTGGAAGACAGGCGCAGATAAGATGCTGTGTAAAGGATGAAATATTGTTATAACTGTGGAAGGTGAGACAACAGAATCAAGTAAGCGTTTTATAACACAAGCCTCTCGCCTAATGAAATATGACTGCATCAGACATTTATTGCTGTGAACTCTAAATTATCCATGGAGTCATTTGGAAGTCAGATATCCGGCCTGTGTGAGTAGGACATATTTTATGACCTTCCCCTCCACTTCCACATGGTTGGGAATTGAGTTTGGTGATATTACGCAGCACATGTGACATATATTGGGTTTGCGGACAAACAAATGGCCGGCTATTTCTGGCGACCAGGTCCAGTGTTGGTTTTACCACGGCCCCTTCCTCCCATAATTCTGTTAGCAAACAGTGCGACATGGCCAGGAGACTGATCATAATCTTCTCAGAAAGCACCGAGCACACAGCAGTTTGTTATGAAACACTTCTCGCCTCTCTCGTGCCCAAGTGATGACAAGAATTGGCCACCCAAAAAGAACATGCCAAGTGGCAACGTCACATTTCGAAGTGTGGACTGGTCAGTGCACGGAGCTCCATGTACAGTATGACAAAAGGAATGGTCATGTTTATTGCATTTGTTTAAAACAGTGCCATTCTGATGGATTGTTGAAGGTAAACTTTGTTGTTTTTTTTGCTCACATTTCATTCATGTTGCTTTTAATATCTTTTCATCCCAACTTTACAAAGGTCTGGGATATATACAGAAGAAGCTGCTTGACAACATAATATTTGCTCAAATGTATTACAATTTAATTTGATCAGTATTTGCTGTAAATCAACATTGTCTTTAAAATAAATATATATTTGTCATTTTACTTGTGTTTGAGTTATTCATCTTTGTTTTACTTCACAAAAGATTAACTATGGCGCTTTCCAGACCCACGTTTAAGCAATACTATTGCAAACAAACAGATTAACATAAATTATCTTAGCAACGTTTTTTGGGCTTTGCTTCTACACCACTGCTCCAGTGTTCTTGGGGTCTGAGCTGAATGCATCACAGTTATGAACACAAAATCCTACATAAACTAATTACAAATATATTAAAACCCTTTAAACAAATAACCCCGTAATGAGTCAAATCCCAGTGGACAATATAGATTTCACAAAATCCATGTTATTCACTTCCTAAAAAGCCCTGAATGAACAGCACAAATTCTTAATATGGTTAAAACCAGAGCAATTACTCAACGGGCCAAACAGCCGACTACGGGTCACTACAGTTAATAATTCAGTCTCATTTCAATTCTGGCAGAACAACAGGAAATTTCACGCTGTGCTTTAGGTCGCACCAGGGCTATTACGGATTATGTTGGAGGATTTGACCTGGACTTCTGGAGGCAGATCATACAAACAAACTACTGCTGGGCCATTTATCTTCATACTGGAGTAAGTAAAGAGTCAAGCCGGACAGCAGGTTAAAGTATCATTCAGGCCTGTTCTTATGGCTCCTGACATTAACTTCAGCATCTCCATTCTTCTCTCCATACTTAGAGACACTGTCTGTCTCTCTCAAATTTAGTTTTCTCTTGATCTCTCACCATTCTGTCGCTGCCTTTTATAGTCGGCAGATTTTATACTCTTCAAACACTATCTGAAAACGTTGTTTCTTTTATGGGGGCTAAAGTTCTCACGCTTAGAAGGTATTAGGAGACATAACAGATGAAAAGATAAAATGACAGCATAAAAATGTGTTATAATGAATATGATTGATGTTCCTGTATGGGCCAACTTCAGGCTGACTTTCAAATCCTGGCAGAGTTTTGGGGACCTTAAAGAGGTTTTTCAAACACTAATAGTGGTCTATGCAAGAGGCTACGTTGAGTTTTGTTTCATTCATGTCTATATCCCCTGGCATTGCCTTTCAAAGAGCTTCCTTTCTTGTAAAATTATGTCTTCCAACTTTTTTGCGAATTGCTTCTTTATCAGCATTAGCGAAATTGACTTGAACTCGCTATTTGAATGAAAATGCTAATCATAGAGGCAATTAATGAGGCAATCTATTATGATCTGCCACAACTTACTTAAGAGTTGACTTTGCACAATCTGACATGTTACCTGTTGTAATGCCACCTCATGAGGATACATTCATTTAACACTTCTAAACATTGTGGCCACGGGTTGAAAAGCAAGAGTTGAATTGCTCTCAAGGACAAATTTGTATTGTTCCCGTGGCATTGGCTTTTGCATTATGTTCTCCCGGTGTAGCCATTAAGACTGTGTCACAGGGGCTGTTGCTCTGTCAATGGCAACTTGCAAAGGTTGCCATCAGAATTCACCGCGGATGAAAAGCTCATTGTCTTTGCTTTTAGTCTCCCATCGGAAGCAGGTGCGGGAGAAAAAAAGGCTTCCAAAAAAAGAGATGTTTTTCAGTGAATTCGAGGCAAACGGACAAACAGAACAATACATGCTGAGTAGAGAGAGGGAATAGGTTAGTTTCTTTGATGTATGTGAGGGAGAATGTGAAGAGAAAGGTCTGGAAATGACTAAGAAAGAAAAGACGCAACAGACTTAATTTGTTGATGGTGTGGCAAACAAATAGTTCTCTCTTTGCAAAGATAAATAGGGCCAAAAAGTGCAGAACATTAAGAGAAGGTAAATTTCATCAGTGACTCATACATTGGTAAATTAAAACAACACACAGTTTGTTAGCTGTTACAAGGTAAGGGTTGGTTCCTGGAACTTTATAAGGGCAATGTTTATCTACAAAGCAAATGCAATTTAAAATTAAAGTTTAAAATTACATAGTAAGCCTATTTTTATTTTATACTATAGAAATCTTAATGTGTTTCTTAATGCATGCCCTTTTGATTTCATATATGCTGTTTTTATATTGATCAGTGTTTTATGTTGTATGTACCTTAATGCCAAAACAAGTTCCTATGTTTGTGAATTCTGTTCATTGACAATGGCAATAAACCCCTTCTGATTCTGATTCTGATTCTGAAATAAAAACATTATTCTATTTGAAAGTACATTGACGGTCTCCAAACTCCTGCCACGGACACAACAAATGGATACCTTTGGAGCACACTTCTGGCTGCGCGCAAGAAGGCCACAACCAAAAAAATGACGAAAACTGAACCAACAATCAAGGACTGGACCAAAATAATAATTGTCATTCAAAAAGGTGGGAAAATGACTCACAATTTGGAACTGGACAAATTTGACAGACTTTGACTAATTATTACTTGGACAATCATGCCGGAATTCATGTTCAGGACTATATGTTTGGATGTTATGTGCTGTTTATGGATGTTATCTGCTGTTTATGCATGTATGTCTACCCTCTTTGTGACATTTTCTCTGTTTTATGTAATTATTTTATAGTGCAGAATTGAGCAGTTCGATGACAACAGCAGGGATGATTCCAGTGTTTCACAGCATCTACTCTCGGCTTGATTACGCCAAGTTTATTATAGGTCCAGGTAATAAATATTGGGGTTGCAAGATAGGGCACAGTATGTAGTTCTTATTAAAAATGAAACACCATTAAACTTCCCCTTTTTCATTTCTTGAAATGCATAGGTTTTTCTGAGGTCAATAGGATTCTCACAAAGAAGCACTTTCCCACACTTTTCAAACTATGAATAAATCCAAAATACAGAGCGCACCAGTCCATTCTCATATATTCCCCCGGTCTGATATGTATTCGCTGGCTCTCAAACCCCATTACATCCATCTCCCAACGTAAACCACATGCATTTATTTCGGCTTTCAGTTCAGAAGGAGGCCTCGGAGCAGCTGGGCCCGGCAGCCTGAACTAAACCATTCCCAAACAAGGGTAAACAGTGCATTTGCAGTCACTGGCGGCAGATTAATACTCATTTGGTGCACTAATGAGTATCTAGCAGGAGACCACAAGACTTGGCAGAGCATTCCCAAACTTCAGGAGTCACACTTTTTTTCCCGTCACAATTTTCCAGGTCATTTGTGAGTGTTTTTCCACAATTATTCACAGGTCAGTTCAGAACACAGCAAGGAAGCAGACATTCAGAGCAGGTACCGTTTAGATTCATCAGAAAGAGCAGGGAGATTAGTAATATGAAGCTAAGGTAAAGTTTAGTTTGGCAGGTGTTACAACAAAAATTTCAGTTATGTAAAAACGCTCCTTCGGTATATTTGACAGCTTTTGAAACAAGATAAACAATCAGCAAATTGAGAGCTCACTTCCTTTCTGTCATACTCATTTGAAAGTACAAAATATGCTGATGACTGAATAAAGTACTAACAAACCAAACAAAAGAGAAAAAAATGCCTTCAAAAACTGATGGAGCAAGTAACATTGCCCAAAACTAGGAATGTCACGATATCAGATCATTTTGTGTTACGATTATCGTGAAAATAAATAGCAATAAACAGTTTAGCACTTATGCACGATTATTGACATTATGACCAAACAACAGTAAAACAACACTAAAATACTACATCGCATGTGATCGGCTTTATGAAATTCAACTTTCTGAATTATAAAGTAAGGTTAATGCGTTCAAATAATACATAAGTTAACCTAAACATTGAGGTTTACTTTTTTAGATTGCACCAAAATAATTGACTTCTAAAATGGTAAAGATTATAATCCTTTAGTTTGTACTATTGTATTATGACGATTACCCGAATCATCTTGACATCCCTACACATAATATAGTAATATACATTTTTTTTCATTCATTCATTTTCTACCGCTTGTTTCCGTTAGGGGTCGCGGGTGACTGGAGCCTATCCCAGTGACTTTGGGCCTTAGGCGGGGTTCACGCTGGACAGGGGCCAGCTCGTCACAGGAGACAGCCGCACAGACAACCATTCACTCTCACATTCATTCCCTTGGGGCAATTTACAGTTCCTAATTTAGCTAACACATGCATGTTTTTGGATGGTGGGTGGAAGCCGTAGAACTCACGGTAACACGGGAAGGACATGCAAACTGCCACTGCGCACCCCTGGCGAGCTAGCCAGGAGTCACACCTAGAATCTTTAACATAGTAATAGTCAAATGATAATAAACATTGCTTGTGTAACGTCACATGTTTCATACAGTTTTCTCATATATGAACTCAAATTGTGACCTGCTGTTCCAATCCTTTGAGTGCTATAAATCTGATTGTTTAAAAGGTACTAGCTTGAAAGTGGTCCAGCTTAACCAGTCTTGTGTTACTTTTATATTGCACACATCCCAATTCGTACGAACTGTATTGTATATAGTTTATTCCATGTCCTAACTAGCTCTGCACCCGAAGCACATTCGACCTGTCAACACCCCGTACTGCGAGGTCACTGCAGTGCAGAGAATCCATTTGGGCTTCATTCACCTGAATCTTTTATGCTACGTGCATGTTGCAACTTCACAACCTTCAAAATTCCTGGCTGAGCTAGTCAAAAGCCTCTTCACTCATTCCCAAAGAACAAAAGCAGCTCTCGTTTGGTCTGTATAGCCTTTTTTGCCTCTCGCTGCAGGGTTCCATGTCAATTGAATGCTGACCAATGGCAGCACTGCAAAATGGTGATCGGGGTACTACTGTATGTGCCATCTGCTAACCTTATGAATATAGTGTGTCCGGATGGGGTTATTTGAGGCTAAATAGACCATGTAACTGCGCCTGGTTGAGTTCGGGGAAGGCAGACAGACAGGCAAGGCAGGGAAATTCAAAAAGCATGATAGGTGCAGAGAACCAAAAAGATATTTCTCCCTTAACCAGCTGCCATTTCTCAATAATAGATAGAGCTATTTTGAGATGCAACCAACCAACTGAAGCAAAGAATAATTCCATGTTCAAACCTTTCCAGTCCTTTTCAGATTGCATCATTTGTTGCTTTAATTGAAATGTGGTGAGGTAAAACAATAAAAGCATTTGATCTAATGAAGGATAATCGGGCAGGTGGGTGAAGTGAGACGGTAAAAAGCCGACATCTCATTGGGCGTAAAATTTAACTTTACCACAACGTTAAGCTTGTGCAAGTGAATGAGCAAATGAAAAGTTTAGCGAGTCGTACATTAAAGGGTCATTTGAAATGAATTTGGGGGGAAACTTTACTGATAGAAAATAGAAGAGAACAAGTCCCCATAATCTCTTAGTGTCGAGAAAGAGGGTGAATTATGGAATAGGCTCGATGATTCACTGGAAATGGTTATGATCGCTGTTACGTCTACAAATCACTCATTCTGACAGAGAAAAAGAAGTCATCCTTGAATGTTACATGAGTGTTAAAAAGTGAGTCTCCTTGGAAATTAATTGGCCTTCAAAAATGGCACTTTGGAGTTATTCATCCATCGTCCTTCTAAGCTCCAGGAAAAGCAAAAGGTGATAAATATGTCCATTTCAACATGACACATCATGATGATGCTCAGAGCAACAGTGGCTAAATAAAATCACAGTGAAACCTGGTAGAACACGATACACATTTTTAGATATTCTACAACGTTTCCTGTTCAAATCATAACTGCAAGTAAAATTGTCTCAACCCATTATCCAAATAAGAAAATCACTGTGTTTATTCCTAATTTGTCACGTTATTTTGTTAGTTGTACAATCTGTTTTTCTGATTGGCAAATGATATTCAATTGCATTTAAATGGGATTATTTTGACAGTCAGAGTTTATTTCTTTCTACACAAAGTATAATCGGTGTATTCTGGGTGCGTTCACAGTTGTGGTTTGTGGTCCTTTTCCAGTCATGTTTCAGTCCTGATCTAGTCAAGGTTTAATTTCGAGTTTAGTCCTGATATAGTCCCAATTTTGATGTGGTGAATGCGCAAGTGGGATCGCACAAGTCACACTTAACTTCCTGGTATTACTACTAATTACTACAAATATCACAACTACTGCAGTTATTTGCTACTTGAAAGTTCTTAAAAAGTAGATCCAGTTTCTTGAGTATAATTCCTATGCACATCTGTGTCATTGACCAGAGTACAACAGTTGCATAAAGCAGAAACCAGCGCGCCTGTCTCTGTAACTAGCTTTCCCTTACTGCGCTGGTAAATTGCACAGATTACCTATCACGCGTCGACGTCTTGATTTACTGCAAATGAAATGTGAAAATGTAACTTGCGTTATAGTTTATATTCTGATACAAAAGCCTCCATCAGAGCTCCTTATCAAATATTTGGAAGAGCGTGGGATTACAACTCTGCATGTTTCAGTCACTCCTGCACCGGCGTGTCATAAAGTAGTCCCTCTAACACTTCCCGTGCATATCGTGTGTGTGAAAAAGGAAGGTCATGAGGGGAATTAACTGAGAAGTCTGAAGTTATAAGAGGAAATTGGTGACTCCACGAAGCATTTGCTCTTCACTTGGCTTCAGTGATGGGCAGAAGTCAATAAGCTTATGTCAACTGGGTCAAACAGAGAATAAAGTTAGCTCAGAGAAGTGCCTGTCAAAAAGAAGGTCTCCATGGAGATCATTACAGATACTTCGACTTTCTGCAATCATTCTATTTTCCAAAAGAGCATACGGGTACGGATAAAAGGTAGTTTCTACAAAATCAATTAGAACAGTTAAAGATGCAGTGTGTAGCGCTTCTGATGCCATGGAGACAAGACCGTTGAAATAATCTAAAGTAGCTATGTTAGCAAGCACACAAAATTCTGATTATTTATTATCTGCTTTCTGGATTTATAAGATTATTTAAATGACATGAAAACCGCAAAATCCGATTTGAGTAACATAGATTATTAAAATTACATGTAAACAGCAAATCACTAACAACTCCAAACAATAACAATAATAACCACTAAGGAATTAACCTTATCAATCTAGTATTTCATCAAATATTGGTGTTTTAATTGTGAGAATAAATTCTTTGAAAAACATTTGTGGGTAGACTAGGGATGTCAAGATAACAAATTTGAGTGTTATTTTATTCATGAGCATGACCAAACAAAAGAGAAATCTGTCTTTCATTCTCATTGTCTAACACATTAATATTCCTAGTTTGTGACCACCTTTCCGACCTTTTCTGAAGTTGATGCGACAAAGTTGATGTGACAAAAAACAGTACTTCAGCCTGTCCATTGACTCCAGGTGGAAATTATATATATGTTTGCTATAACTTGGTACAAGGCATCTTTACTTTTTTTGGTCATTGTTAATTATACACTGCCCCTGTTCAAATAAAAAATATACTATAACATACTTATTTTTAACCTTAGTTTCAATAAAAAACTTAATTTGATTGTAAAATGGTCACAATTATATTTTGTTTACTTCTTACGCTTAGATTGTGGCCTGAATAATCATGATTATCAATTAACCAAATAATCTTGACATCCCTGGAGTGGACTTGCCTCTCCACAGATCTGACCCAGCCTCATCTGCTTGTTTTCATGGAAATAGATATGTTTATTGCCTACTTTGAAACATTCCAGGAGAATGCGGGCAGACCCTCCACCAGAAATGTTACACAGTGCACCTTTAAAGAATCACATTCATGTTTAAGATAGGTTTTATGATGACTTATTATTGGTGTGATTTCCAAAACCAGAAGGAAAGTTTACGTGGCACACTCACAAAAGCAGGTGTGCACTTTGGGCAGCATGTTTAATATTTAATTTTGGACGGTGGACTGTTGAAAAAAGATAAGTCAGGTTGAATTCATTTTTTTGGCCAAAAGCACAGGTTTTGGCAGAGACTCTAAAGACGATGAGAGCCTCTGGACGGCCCCCAAACTCACAGCTGCAGTATACGTCAACAGCTCGGTCCAATTTGTGTTTTCCAAATGTGTCCAGTCAATGAATGCATTATGACGAGTACTTCCTGCTTTGACCTCTGGCCTTTCTTCCATCTCCATAAGTGGCACTCCGGCCAGAATATGAGCAGATGCTTTTTATTCTATTGCAAGTACAAATCATGTTTATGGCAATGTGCAATTTGTTTTACTATATTTTCTTATATTTATTGATTGATTGTGTGCACTTACATCGGGAAACCGTCAAAGACTCCAAGACACATAAATTATATATATTTTTTAGAAGATAGTAAACTGCATGAAGCTTTCCACATTTTTAAAGGGGAGACACTTTTTCAATTTGTTTGTTTTATCGTTAGTTTGGTTTTCTCTGTAAACTTTAACCTGGAAACAACCAAATTATTCAGTCTGCATCTTTTTTAGTATTTTATTTAATCCATATTGTAACTTCAAAGGAGTTTTTTCTTTTTTTTTCTTCCATAGTGACATAAAGATAACTCCAAAGCTCCTACACACACAAAACTTTACAAGCTTGTACTTAGATGTTGACGAATCGTACAGAGGGATTTGTTAGATTTAGACAAAAATTAACTATTGAGGCCAAATTCAATTTTTTTCAACCTTCATTAAATCTTGGTCATTTAAATACCAAATAAAAATAATATAAAAAATCTCTGCAATTTTGCCATTGCTACACATAAAAAAAAAATCTCTAACATTTCTGCACGTTTCAAATTGATATCTCTAAATTTTAGATGTTTTTGTCCTATTCACCTGCTGTCTCGCCTCAAATTGCAATGACAGGATAAGCTGGCCTGCAGCGCAATTAAAATGCATTTTCAGAATTGTTTAATAACTGATGAGGCGAGACCATTTTGCCAACACACTAGTTTCCAGTGACATTGTGAGGATTGATTTTACAAGCTGTACATGACACCGTAGACAGTAGAGGGAGTGTCCAGACAGTGAGGCGTCATCCATCTGCCAGCAGCTGCTTATAAATGTTTAAATTCCTTCAATATTCCCGTCCTCAATACACAAGATTAGAACGTAATGAAATAATAACTCTAATCATGCTTTGATTAACGCAATTAGAAAAACCACAGCTTTATTTCTATTGCGGTGATAGATGGATTGAAAGGCAGGCGGAGTTTGTGTAAAAATCCTGGCTGGGGAATAGATAATTAAGTGCATTAAGTTTATTAGGCTCATGTTGATGTAAAGGGGAGGGAAAGCTAATGCAATCATTGGCTTTCTGTGCCGGCTGACTCTGAGTTAAACAGCCACATTACAAGGCTTTAAGCACAACTGTCCAAGATGAATGCAGTCTCAACCAATGCAATGCAGTAGCCTCAATGACAGGTTCTTTATCAAAGTGGATCCATCACGTAATAGCGTGTTCTTAATGCACATGTTTAGCTAAAAAAGGGCAGGATTCATGCAAGTATCAATATATCTAATTTTCCCGTTAAGTTTTGCATCTTGGAAGAAACTATTTAGCCAAACTAGAGGTGGATTTTTTCATTTTCTTCTTGGTAGGAAAATAGGTAATAGGTTTGAAGCTCTGAGAGAAAATGAGAATAAAACAAAAAACAAAAGCAACAAAAAGGAAATTGGTTTCTGCTCTAAACTGGTAAACGGTCATACTTTCCTGATTTGTTTGTTGTAGAATTTCCTTAAAGATTCCTAGTCTTCAAAGAAAAGCGGAATGAGGGCATTTCTAACAGGTGATTTGATTTAGTGGCTTTAGACGAACATGGCTGCAGGGTTTGTGAGCCTTCTGTGTGTTTCCACAACGTACAAATGTGTTAAGTCTGTCCATCTCCACCGCTGTGCGCTCCTGTCTGCATTTTACATCAGGCTCCGGAGCCGATGCCTGCAGATGCTACTGCCATTTACTCCCCTGCCAATCAAACAGAGCACAGCAGAGGCTATTCCCCCAGCGGCAGACTGCAGTTTACCTGGATATCTGACAGACTCTAGTGCCACTGGAGTTTTAATGGTGCTATTCAGAAGAGAACAGAAACTGGAATTAGCCATTTTCTTCATTTCTTTAAGTTTAAGCGTGATAAAATCCAATGTACTGGTTTTGATCAGTGGTGGAAAACGTACTCAATGTTGTTACTTCAGTAAAAGTACAGCTACGGAGGCAAAGAATATACTCAAGTAAAAGTATAATTGATTTAAGTAAACGTTTTCAAGTACTCAATTTTAAAATGTACTTTAAGAGTAAAAAGTATTTCAGACAGATTTTTAGAACTGTTAAGGTGTTTTTTGTTGTTGTTTTTTTCTGTTTGCTCAAAGCTTTGACCTCAAAACCTTTAATCAGGATGTCACCATAAATATGAAAAGTACTTTCTACTTTGTTGAAGTAGAAAGTACAGATACATGCTTTTAAATATAGAGAAGTAGAAGTAAAAAGTATACACCGTAAAAATGAAGAAAAAAAAAACAAAAGTAAAATACAGACACCTAAAGATTTTACTTTGTTGTTTTGATGGTTGCAATTTGTCACCAGAGATGAATCAAACCTGTGTAAATTAAAATGTATTGTTCAGATTTTAGAAAGATCAGCAAAGAACCAATGATTAATAATTATATTTTCAATGTGGCTATATGGATGCATGCTACGTGATTTGACTGATGAGGAGCTCTTCACCGAATGAGGTTACACTTTCCAGAACACTGATCTGGTCCGAGTTTCAGAATTTTATTTGTGAAGAATAAAACAGCGTTTACAGGTAAGATTACACTCTGGAACTACCTGTCTCACCTTCTCTCCCCCTCCCTCTCTCTTCCTCTCCCTCTCTCTTCCTCTCCCTCCGAGCTTGTGTGTTCAGTGGCTCCACTTTCGGCTCGCACTGAGCGGCCGCTTTGAGCTCCAGTGCCATCAGCGGCACGGCCCCTCGCTCTGCCCCGTGTAAACTCATGAAGCAGCGGCATAAAAAAAAATAACAACTCACGCTGACTGTAGCTCGCGCTGTTCACTCGCGCTAGTGTGGACCCCCGTGTGTAACAGACTGGTTGTTCAGTGCGCCACACACGTGTACAACAGACAATCATTACAAAGGCGCACACACACACACACACACACGCACACACACGCACACACACAGACATGTGCGCACGCAGTCGTGACATGCCCACATTGCGTAACGGATCGGTCGTTCAGCGACTGTATCCAGTCTTGTTGGCACGGTGGGCTGCGCGTGTGCTGCTGTGACTTACTGACGCCTGGAGACATTTCTGAGGTTAACCGCAGATTCCAAAAACCCACGTATAACCTATCGTGGCCATAAATAATCGCGATGATTGAAAAAACGGTTAATCGTAACATCCCTACCTACGTGCAATTAGGATATATTTTCTTAAATGTCAAGGCAGATTATGTTTAAATCCTGACAAATCAATAAAAAGGAGGATTCTTATGCATTTCCATGAGGGATGTGATCTGCGTATGTGTCTGTGCAAAGATGGAATGTCAGACTTTTATCACTACAGAGGTTGAATTAGCTCCGGCGGAGATAATGGCTTTTCTTTAAGGACTGGAACAGCGCTAAATTAAGTGCCCAGGGGTGAGGTCCCATTGACATGGCAGGTTAATGAACAGCACACCCGCGGAATAGAGACGGGGGCTAACCGGTGAAAGGGGTTGTAGTTTTTCTCTTCAACGATACACAATACCCGACAACAAAGGTGAAATGAGAAAGCAAGGAGATGATGAGGGAACTGACATCATTGTTGACATTTCAACTCATCGAACGGTTGTGCTCCGTTCCCTGTAAAAGGCGCTTGATTGCCGCATTGGTATTTTTCTGTGGCGTAATTGTCATTGAAGGGTCTCAATGACAAAGCGTCTTAGTGGGGAAAATAACACAAAAAAAACAATTGAAAGTAAATTTGAGATTTTGCAGCGTTGATTCCAAAAGAGGTCCAGAAATGCCAATGCAATAAAATGCTTTCGTTGTGGAAGAAAACGAGTCCTTTCCCCAATTGCATTGCTGATTCTGGCACAGATTAGCATAGCCTGTAAAGAATTGCTGATATCACTAAAACAGGCTATACTAATTAAAGCCAGAATCATCAATTCACATCTTCGGAAGACAGCCCGCCGCCGACGCAAGCTAAAGTTGGAAAGGGACCAAGTGTTAGTGGTACAAAAATACATCATAAATACACACACGATACAAGCACCTAGTTAATCATTTTTGTTGTCAATTTTCATCTGACACAACCACCTGCACCCAATAGAGCACGTGCTTTTTCCTCCATTGTTTCTCAAAAACAATGGAGCGGTAGTGTTAGCGTCAATGAACCGGCATCAACACATTCATATCGTGGTCCATGCAATTTGTCCGTTTGCCCATTTTGTTGACGAGATTACACAAAAGAGAGGGTCAAAGATTAAGTAAGGGAAGAAATAAATGTTAACGTTACCATAAGCATTAAGATTGAAGATCACTTTTGACCACAAATCATAACCATCCCAAATCATAGTCCCTTTGAGTACACAATGTTAAGTCACAGTACATGCTATTCATTCGGTATTCTACATACTGTATATGTTTGGGCTACCTGCACAGTGTGTTTGATTTAAGTCTATATTTAGTTATGCATCTTGTTGTTTTTATTCTTCTGCTGTTCTTGATCATTACTAGAATTTCTGTTGTGGGACAAATAAAGGTTCACTTATCTTCCTCAGATTACGCCTGATGTTTAATGTTGAAGAGAACATTAGCTTTGTATTCATCCTCAATTTGCTCTAGTTCACAAACAATTTATTTTCATTTCTGTTCTATTTAGCCATTAATAATGAACATACACGCATTTGCCAGATTGTACCAAAAGTGTTACCATCTGTTATAGGCAAGTAGAGAAGGAAAAGGGCAAAAGTTACACACATTCGACAGACACAAGAGAACAATAGAGCTACTGTAAATGTGATCATTGACTTTTCTTTCATCCACTGTTGGAGGTCTGTTGCAATACACGATTTGTCAACAAATGCATATTAAATGTTATTTTCAGTACAACCCAGAAGCTTAAATAGTTTCATTTAAAGGGAACAATATTGCATTACAGCTTGAACATCCTCGATTTGTCATCCCTGCAGACCCTTTCACCCACTCCACACGATCACCACATGTTGCATTCATGTTCAGAATCAATAAGGTCCCTGGTTGACGGTTGGTTCTATAGACACTCTTTATCTCACAAAGCCATATCACAGAATTCTGCCGCACACAATCCGGCACACGAGCCTCTTCCCTCCTTCCCGGCGACATGAGGCCGACCGTAATGGATGGCCTGGTGAAGGAGAAATGTACCGGGGAAGAAAAGGGCAGGGGCTAGAAATTAGACAGCGGGCGGGAGAGGCTGGGAGGATGGACGGAGGTAATGTCTGACAACAAACAAATGAAGAGGATCCTGCTTTGCCAGATAAGAGAAGATCTGTTTGCCTGAAGGCCGGCATCGCGCAATAAGAATTACCCAGCGTAGCCACAATAAACACGGCAAAGCTTTTTGAATAGAACGTTGACATAATGAACATACTTGCTTGGCTCGTGACGCCGGCCGGGCTCATACATAATTCAAGTACAAAAGTGTTTGGATTTGGAAAACCTTTGCGGAGGGATGAAACGAAAAACATTGGTTCGAAAAGCGCGTTGAAACATTTGCACTCAAGCTTGGAAGTCTTAAGAGGCCTCGATCTGTTTGTCCGCGGTTTGGTAAATGTTCATTAATTTGTCTCGCTAATGTTGCAGATCTGAAGATATGGATTCATCAAGTGCAAAGAAAGGAGCACATTTGTTTAAAGCTTCTCAAAGTTGGATTCCAGAGAGGTTGAATAAACTGCAAGGGAAACGGTTATGACAAGAATGATGATTTTCTGCGTTTCAAGGTAAGAAAGGAAAGTAATTGAGAGACTTGCAAGTAGGCTGTCTTGTATTGAAAATATAAGTGTGTTACTCTTCCGCCTGTGCGTGCAAGTGTACTGTAAATGCACTTGTGTCGCCACGGGGGCTTTTGGATGATGATAGAAGAAAACATTGAAGTGTAGAGCTCGGGATCGAACGTCAAAAAGCAATTTGTTAAGATCCTAAGGTTAAGGTTAGGTCTGCCATGTTATTGCAATACCTACAAAATACCAAAAGAAATAGCATTTAGCATCTCAACATTGCTATGCGTTTAACACTGGGGTAACTGAAAACTCTGCGGCTTTGACTCAGAGAGCAAAACAATGTCCACGTTTTTATTGTGTGAGCTAAAGATAATTTTTTTTTTTTTAATGTAAGACTATTCTCTGAAGAGCTGTGCCTTAGAGCGTTACAGCAATTAAATTATAAAAGGTCACCACTACTGTAGTGATTTAATAGATAATGAGCTCTATGAGGCCACTTCACCTAATGCAATATTCAAGACCAAAAAGTGGGAATACTTCTATTGTACATTGTGGTACGTGGAAAAGGGTGCCTTGTAAACTGTTAGTAAGAAATATGTCATACTATTTTCTTTATCGAGTAGAATTTTAACCAAATTTGCACACACCAAATTCCAAGGTCATTTGGCATTTTGTAAATGTCAAACTTTGAGATTTTCATGCGTTTACTTTTCGTTTGCATAATTTAACTTTGGCACATTATATCACTTCAACTTTGGCTGCACTGATTTTATTAATTAACAAGAAACTACTTGGTTTAAAATTGATTAGTACTAAGTAATACTAAGGAAAACCATTAAACCGCATACAAAGCAAACATTGCCCTCATGAATAAATACTGTTTTTTTTCTCCATAACACACCAGAATATAAGGGATGTTTGTTCTTTTTTTTTTTTTTTTTTTGGAGCTCATAACAATCTCTATTATGTGTCTTGCTGCTGTGGCCAATAACCGATATTTGCAAAGACTAGCACACATTTATGTAAAGCTTTTTTAAAGTTCACTAATTAACTTTTCACGTAACTAATTTAAATTATATCAACACGTATTTATCTGGGATATAAAAATCATGTGTTGCATTGTTGTGTAAACATACAGCCATATTTATTTAGCCTAATTGCTCTTTTATTTTCATTTTTACTCATTAGTCTGTTCAAAAAGACAAATACTGGTGCCAAATATCGGACTGATATCTGAGTAAACCCTCCGATATCACCAATGCTGATATTGGAACCAATATTTATCACTTTTTTTTATTTTGAGGTGTCTTTGTAGAGTATGTTGTTTACATGACAGGTACACTTGTTTGGAGGGCATGCCAGAGTGTTCTTTTCACTTTCACTGATGCTTAATAGCCGTGTGTCACTTCTGCTTACACACTTGTCCTCATCCATATTTGCATTCATGATTTCCCATTTACCTGTACATCTTGTCCAAGTCATTACTCATGTTGTGGTGTTGTTTATCTTATTATTCAAAACATGTCCAGCCGAAAAATTGGTCATAAAGGGAGAATAACTTGACTTAACTTAATAATCTTAATAATTGCTTAAAGGTGAAGACTTGACGAATATGGCTATGCAGAAAGTAAAGTCTGAGGATGGGGATTACACTCTTAAATGCAAATGATGTTGGAATTAGCTTTAAGGCCATTTAGCACTATCCGTTTAATTAGCTTCCCCTCAATAGTTCTAACCCAAGTGTTATTAATTGACAACCTGCATTTGTTCGGCCATTGTTTTAAACACTATTTGAATACCAATGCGTTGTTTAGTAAAAGTGCTTGTGAAACTGCAAAGCATTTCCATTTCAAAAGTTGAGTCAAAAACAGTAAATGATAACTGAGCGTGCAAATACCAAAATATTTATCATAAAGCAAATGCATAAAGGAGAGAAGTATATTTATTTTGGGAGAAATGAAAGCTGAAGTTGTAGGCAGCAGTCTGGCAGTCTCACTCCTCGCCCGGGCCAGCTCGCATCGTGTTCCAGTCCGTAACTTTAAGTGCTACAACAACAGGTTTAGTGTGACACTTCTATTCAGAGCTAATAAACGAACTGTTCTGATTACGACACACTTGTGAGTTAAAAAGGACTTGTTCCACATTTATTTCAGGGTATTTTAGTTAGTGGTGTTTGAACCAATTTACTGTAAACTAACACAAACAAAGTGATTGGTTGTGATGCAAACTGACTTAATTAAGTCTCTTCGTTAGCATTTTACTGTGGAAGCTTGGTCACACTCCAATCTGACTTCTTTAGGGCTTTACTATTTTGTGAGAGGTGAAATATATGAAATATTTCATGTCTGGACACAGGTTAGACAAGGCTTCATCTTCAGTGATGCATTCTCATCAGCAGAAAAAACATGCCTATCTGAGGAGTGAGGAAACACCAGCACATAAAAGTGTATTTATGCCATGGAAAAAAGACAGGCCGATACATCTGGACTCTGTCTGGAGAAGGTATGGGACTGTGTGTTCTGGAAGATCCATAAAACACAGCAGTTTAGTTCAGGGAGGAAGAGAGGAGGGAAGAAAAATACTATAGTGCCATCGTGTTATCTCCAATGGTTAGACTGAGCTGTGGTATTTATACTGCAGAGATGGTCATCATGAAAACAGGGGGATCTCATTTTGTAGAAAACTTTGTGTAATATACCAGGGCTGTCTATAAACAATCAAAAAGAAGGATCAAGTTCAGGCTTGTACCTCCTTTGAAATACCATGATAATCTTCCTGGAAAGTCCAGAATGATATCTTTTTCATACAGCTCAATATAAATCTGGTCACTGCATTAATCTCTGTGAGTTCAAATGGGCATGATTGACAGCTGGATTAGCCAACAGGGGTGTGCACGCTCCATATCAAATCAAATATGGTGGCTTATGAGAAAAGGCAAAATGATATGACAGGGGACTGAAAAGCATTGCATGTTTCTGCATGTTGTGCTCGAGGTGTCGCGGGGAAGTGGAAATTCTGGATTCAGGGCAAATAAAATGGTGGTAAAGTGGTTCTCAAAAGACAAAATCTGAGATCAACACCAGGTCTGTTGTCCTGTTGCACGGAAATATTGTATGAGGCACTGCAGACTGTTTTTGACACCACCATCCCACTCAATTTCAGAACTATGTATTTGGGCCTTAAAACCCCTGCCATGGACAACATAAATGGAAAAAATGATTTACGAACTCCACTTAGAAATGGACAGATTTAACAGAAACTGGACTGAGTGGGTCACCCACCTTGGACTTTATGTACCCTAACCTTTTGTCTTTGGATGCCATATTTTAATTCTTATTCTACAATTTGTCTTAAATTATTTTCCTTCTGGTCCTGTTTTTTTGTTTTTGTTTGTTTTGTTTTGTTTTGTTTGAATAAAAAGAGGTTATTGAAAAAACAACCACAAAAACTTTTTTTAATGTCTCTCCCCTCTCTCTCGCCTTTTCACGCTATAGTTGCCCTGTCTAATAAAGTCTTTGCGTCAGTAAAATATACTTATCTGACCTTCCTTGTTTTATATAAAAGGTTAATTAAGACAGGATTAAAGAAAAACGGTTGAGATGCTATTGCATGGATTATGTTTTGCAGATAAAGTGAGGGAGATGTTGAGATACTGTGCCACTCTTATACCAAAAGGTCATTCTAAGTTTGTGTATTACCTCAG
The DNA here is from genome assembly GCA_015082035.1 of Chaenogobius annularis. Taxonomy (NCBI): domain Eukaryota; kingdom Metazoa; phylum Chordata; class Actinopteri; order Gobiiformes; family Gobiidae; genus Chaenogobius; species Chaenogobius annularis. Next base: position 381,255 of record BJKM01000345.1, on the reverse strand, counting down.
ACATACAGCTAAGCCCTGGAGGACTATTTCAATTTACAATTTCATTTGTTTTTGCTCCTGAAATCACTTTGAGACAACCTTATGTAACTCCCAGCTGTGAAAGAAGGACACAGAGGGACATTTTACATTTTAAAGATGCAGCTAAGAGCTACAATAAGAGCTGTGACTTTAGGAAGCAGGGACACCATAGGCATATGGAATTACAGTGAAGTAGAAAAGACGAGAAGAGACAGACGATTTCTAATCACACAATGGTGTTTGGAGCTATTGTTGAAAGGCAGGGATGAGATTAAACCCCAAAGAAAACTGGCAGAAAACTAAATTCAACAAATATAATATGTCAAATATATTAAACCCTGTTGCATTCAGTTATATGTTAATTTTATGAGCTTTATATTTTTGTTACATTATTAAATAAGTGTTAAAACAAAACCAGTGATTGATAATTGCTGCATTGAAATCATTGACTACAGTAGAACAAAACCTGGATTAAAGCAGGTCTATATCAGGATTAAGAAATAAATTAGAGGTGTTTAAATCTGACCAGACCAGATGTAACCATTAGCATCAGGCTGTAGAACTAATCCAGGGCTAAACCAGAATTAAAACAAGGATTTATCAATATTTAGTCCGACCCCAGCTGCAATACCACTGAAACTGAATGTTGTCAAGCTTTTTTTTTCTCAAATATTAATTCTTGAAAAAACATCTGATTTATTGCTGCTCTTTCAGGTTGTACAGTCAGGGGGTTGTCCAAATGAGTGACAGATCAAAAATCATATAGTCCCATGTGCATTAGAGAAAAATGCAACGACTGATCAAATGATATATATCAGCTAATTTTGATGATATAGTGTCAACATTTCACTGTAAACGTGTCAGGGGACAAACATTACGGACCAAAACCTGCACATAATGATGACACGCGTTTCCCTGACATGTGCTCTCAACATGAAAAGATGTCATTACCATACAGCATATGTGCATGTGTACACCACAAATGAAGCTGCATGGAGCTGGAGCCCTGCCTGTTTGCCTGGGTGACAGCACCTCAGGGCACCCATGGGAGAACAGAAAGTCATGAATGTCACAGCTGCGCGCCAATGCAACAGGGTCGTTTTCCTCTGTAGGAACATTAGCAGTCGCAGTATCTTCAGACTGTTCCCAGGGGGCACACACTCTGGCCCACAGGCAGGAGAGGATCACAGCTGGCCCCTCAAGAATCCCACTGTATGATGCTATTGTCTTCAAAAACAAATTAGATGCATGATGATCATATGAAATGAGTTTAAGTCTGTAACCAGAATGATGGACTGCCTGCAAGCGTCGGAATATTGCATTTAAACCCATACATTCTGAGAGCTGCTGACTAAAAAACATGTACTATAAAAGTCTCATACATTCTAAAAACCTCAAGTAATGTCTAGTCACAATATTTTAAAAACTTAAAAAGCAATTCTAGTACTAATGCTATATGTACGAGTAAGGATGTCGCAATATCAAATGTAAGAGTTATGATTATTGTGAGGGGAAATATTGCGATTTTATGATTATTCCTTGCTATGGGCCAAAAGACAGACACAGAAACATTGATATCGTATTTTTTTATACTTCAACTATATGGTCAGCAAACTTTAGGGGCATTAGCAGATGCAAAAAAACATTATTTTATTGCATAAAAAAGTTATTGTTGATTTAAAACAGGGGTGTCCACACTTCTAATATTATATTATATTATTACTTTCATTGTCTGTGTTTTACAGGGTTTTGATTATTGATAAACATAATTATGCAACAGAAACACAGTATAGGCCTACTTTAATAGCCTAGTAATATTACACAAAATACTTCCAATATAAAACTGTGGGAGGAAAATTTGGCAAATGAATAGTTTAACCTTATCAGCACCTCACTTGTAGATCTTTGAACTATTATATACATCATTAGAGTAATACTTGTGGTACCAAAAGCTTATCTGACCATAACAGCCAAATGATGACAAATCAAGTTAAGACACAATCAACAGTGCAATGCAATGTGTCTGGATGAGAAGAACCCATCAACTCACTTTAAAACAACAACAACAACAACAACAACAACAACAACAACGAATTGTCTAATTGCTCATTGCTCTGACTGAAGAGCTCCCGCACCATGCCAAGATACAGCCTGTCAGCCAGCTCTCCATGGTGCACCTGTAAAAGTTGGTTAAGATGCTGGTATTCATTCCAAATGTCCTCAAGTCTCTGCAGGCTTTTTTGACCAAGACAAATCCTTAGTAACGTGCACGGCAAGGACTTGAAGCTGCTGACCTGCTCAACCTCAGCAGTGTTGGTGTAGATGGGGTGATGTCCCTCGTATTGCTGCATCCTGATGTCAACAATCAGCTCTTTTGTTTTGCTGACATTCAGTCAGAGATTGTCAGTATTTTAACTTAATCTCTGCAAGACGTCTAATTGCTGTTGGTGTGGGTGGTGTAATGAGCAAATTTAAATATGATATTCAAGCTGTGTTGAGCAGTGTAGTCAAATATGAAGAGAAAGAAGAGGGCTCAAGGGCTCCCGTGGCAAGTAGAAGAGTCTAACTCTAGAGCTGGTGTACAGTGAGTTGTTAAAACATGACTGTCAATGGCCCACAAAGAGTTAACCATAAAGCCTACAGTATACCCCCCCCTCCCCTCGTCTTGCCTGAGACCTTAGTCCTGTCTTTCCGAAAGAAGGAAAAGTTGTCCAAAGTAACAGTTCGCTGTTACATGGTTCCAACGCAAACAGAAACTCCTTGTATCCCGCTGGTAGCTAACTCGGGCACAAGCTTCTTATTTAACGACTGAACATTTGTGAGCAGGATAGATGTTAGAGTTGGTCTGCAATCCCTCTTCAGAGCTCTACACAGCATCCCGGATCGGTTACCCCATCTTGTTTTCCACCACTTACGTCCCAGTAAACTACAGATCAAAGGGAGGGGGGCGGTGGCTCCCTGTAGATTGCCCCATGGTTATATCTGATGTTTGACATTACAAAATGAGCAAAGAAAGATTAGAAACTCTATTTTAGTGAGTTGACATGGAGAGCTCATCAGTGCTGCCAGGTTCCGGTGCCGCAAGATGACTCAGCAAGATTAGCCATAACAGATTTTTTGACAAATAAGAACCTCAGAATATACGATATGCAAATAAAAAGCAAATTCAGATCTTCAGATGTCCAGAATGTCAGTTGAAATACTCAATGTGAATCCATTCTTTTGAGGTCCAACAATATTCACAATAGGCCTCTTTTCAACAACAGTCTTCAAAAGATCACTGCGTTGACAGATGATGCAAATTCCCAAAGCAAAGTAAAATTAATGAACGGAAAATGAAATATCAACATCTACTTTGTCTGCATTAGTATGGCCCTGCAGAATATAGGTTAAACACATACTGAATGAGTAAGATTTAAGTGTGATTTGCAGAAAAGACACAAGTCCAGTCATTAACATGTAGCTTCTAGAAGTGTTTGAAGGTAAAAACAAACATCCTCCAAAGCTGGATAAGACCAAGATACTTGTATTAACAAACATGTTAAAGCTGGAGATTTCCGACCTTAATGAAAGATTATAGAGTAATTGAAAGTATAAAGCCAAGAGAGCTTGGCTGAATACCAAATAGATTGTTATAACACATTAGCAACACAGGCGCCCAGTGTCTAATGATACCCCTGTAGACTGTGAGTTTTAACAGTAACCCACCTTTAGTCTCCATAACACTCTGTATATTATTCATGACAGTCGGGTCGACGCACCGAGCGGATCGCACGGAGCGGTGAGGCATGCACTGTGCCACATGCTAAAAGAGACTGAGAGGAGCGTGTTAGAAGTGAAACTACACTGGCTGAAAAGTAGAAATGTGTGGGGCAAAGCTGTCAAAAAGCAAGTTTAGGCTATTTAAATCAAGTTCTGTGAGTCGTAGTTCCTACACCAAACAAACAGCAGAATGTACAAATAAGTTAAGTACAAATCAGTGGCGCTCTTGGTATTTAACAGCAGTGCTGCCAGCTCTACCTCAGACATGCCCCTTTCCTATAACCTAAAAACATGTATCTCTACATAAGTGCCAGACTAACCTTTCATCATGAATGAATCCGATGGAAACAGACTCATGCAATTTATGTTAATAAGCCAATTAGCCAGCTCTGACTGCCGCTGGTTTACTCGAAAAAAATAAAAATTGACAGCTACAACAAAAGCCTCAGCCTGCCATTGTCTTCGATGATTTATAATTCAGAGGTGCAGATCTGTCCCTGTAATCACTGGAATGTGCACAAGCTCATGTAATGAAAGAGGAGACGCAGCACAGATGAAGTAGTGTAACGGGGTGGCTTATGATTGGATTTCAGGAAAAAACGGTGATACATTTTTGGGTAGATTTACTTTACTTATAGATTTACTTTTTCTCATTCTGCATTTCTCCAGGGTCGGGACTAACACAAAGGTTCTCTTTTACCAAGCATATGCTCATGTGAAAAACATCTCACTGTGCTAGAAAATGCAGCAATTGACATAACGGAACGCGGCACAGTTTGGGCTCATATGAGTGAATGAATATGCAAAAAAAGCACAACATTTGAGTCAGAGGAAATGAAAATGAAGTTAAATAAAATAATGTGTATTTTTTTAAAGCAGCAGTAAGAAAGCTCTTTACCTGCAACACTTTGGCCCTGACTCCCACAGATAAGTATTCCATAGCATACGCCGGAGCAACAAGTGTACCTACAGTTTACAATCAGCGCTATAATGAACCTGTAATAGATTTTAAACGTTTTAATCTCTTAATATGAGTTTATTTAAGACACCAAAAATTGGTTGTATTTTACAGGCACACACACCGGAGACGAGGAACACACACTTTTGCACTTGTAGAATACCCTCATTTACATCAGTGTTGGGGCAGAAATAATAGACGCATTTCCCAATAGCAAATCACGTGCAACTTGGACAACAAATAGCACATGCTATGTTTCATTTTATACTTAGCACCTGGATTGATAAATGAGGCCCAAAGAGTATAGTATAGAAGTGGTACTGATCAGCTAAGATAATACTTTCCAATACCACAGGTTTAAAACTTGGACTTTATCCGGCCTAAATCAGGGTTAAAAATTGTGATACAAAACCAGGTTAATTGTGATTATTCAGGTCACAATACAGTTGTGAGAACTAAATCAAATATAATAATCGTGACCATTTTAGAAGCAACATCTTGTGTTTTTTTATTCAATCAATAAGCCAAAAAAAGACATCTACATCTGCGGTTTTTGTCACTAATTTAATTTTATCATTCAGAAAGTTCAATTTCATCTTAGTCACAAATAGGACTTTAAATAAAATGAAAGATTTCTCTGTTGCTTGGTCATATTCTCAGTAACCGTGAATTGTTAAATTGAGGTGTTTTTTAACCATAACTAAAAATATATAGTGTGACATTCCCTATACATAAACAGTATCATGTTGTTCATCCCAAATTCATATGCACAATTGATAAAAAATGGGATATTTTGTCTCACGCCACATGCGCTTCCCATAAAAGTGAATCAGGGGATTGAACGCATTGGCCCAGACAGGTAATCACATTGGAAGAAATGAGATGACACAAGTGGTTTATCTCTGCATTCAGAAGAGCTCCTTCACCAGACACAACCAAGCATCTAAATACACCACCATATCTCAAACTTTATGTACCGCAAACCCAAATTAAATGATGAATTCTCTCATGCTTCAAAGCCTCTGTCCTACTGACGTGGGTCGTGACCAGCCATAGACTCTACACGCAGTGTGTGGGAACATTTTTACTTTTTAAAATGCTTATGTTATAAATTCAGTTATGTTACTTTTGTGTTCATTTAAAGCCATCAGTCTTTCCATCTTTTTTTTCTCATTCCCATGCAAGCTCAAACTTACATGAAACTTGGGACATGCTAGACAACTGTGCCCAACTTGACGCTTAAACATTTGGACGTCCGCATGTCTGCAATTACCGGGGTGCTCACCATTGTTGCTAGGGTATAAATGACAATTAGCCCCCGCAAAACCAAATTCCAATTATGGATCCTATGCACATATCCATTGTGGTTGCTTGGAAACAGTGCCGCCCCCCTCCTGTCACGCTAATGCTCTGGCCCCAATGACATTTTTTGGGTAGCTTGTTTTATATATCACCCCCCGTGGTTTAGTAAAAGAAATCTACCTATGCTCTTTGTTTGGGCTTGCATTTCCTGACATTTTCCCACTATCTGCTTCTGCTCTGGGTTCAGTAATTACGCCGCACATTAATAAACATCACCATGATTAGGATCTGAGCAGTCACGGCCCGATAGTGCATTTCCATTTTAGGATGCAGTGGAGTTGTTGTCTTCTTTGCATTGTTTGGTTGTAATTTAAATTCCATGGGTATTACTGCACAGATGGGTGGATTACATCATAAAAGTTTACTCCCTTTTATGGACTTTTACAAAAATAAATGAATATAGAATCTAACAATGAGACTAATCACAGCTCATTAGATATATACAGCTACAATACGTAGTCCAACAGGCTTATTACAAGACATGGTCGGTTGATTAAATTGTCTCTTAAGTCTTTCTTGGTCGCTGTGCACAAAGACAATACTTGGAGATTATGCTGCGCAAATTTGTCTAAAAGGACAAATGCCTGTATGATTCAACTGGGATTTTATGCACAAAGATAATGATTTAGTTAATACGCTAAACCGTTTTTCATCACAAGTGACATTTCACAACTTGAAACTTCGATTGTGTGTGTTTTGGGACTGCAATTTATTTATAAATACTTTAAAACTCTGTATCTAGGACATAAAACTTAAAATCATATCATAAACAAAAAAATCATATAATAAACTTAAAATCATATCATATCATATACATATCGCTGTGTCCTTTTCAGGTTTTAATTTTGTTTTTGTTGTGTATTATATAAATAAAGACAAAAATAAATTGCAATTTTGTTTCACATGGATAAATAGCTTGACACTGAAGACCCCATTACAATTAATTATTGTAAAAACTGTACTACTAACAACAACCGTCAATAAATACAATTTGGGTATGCTTTGGCCTGTAGTTAGTGTTGAATATTGTTTTAGTGCAACAGGTACTCACCAAATGCTGCGGGGAGTTTGTCTGGAGGTCACCTTTCAGCAGAACAGCGCCGCGTGGTGTCCATGCAGTCTGCTGGAGCTGAGCACTTATCCGGCCTCGCCTGAACCATGGTCACTGTGAGGACAAAGCAAAGCAACAGGTCAGAGAATCAGCCCGTAAAAAAACAGCGTGGCGAAATTAGGAAGGAAAACATTTAGGCGTCCTGAGAATAAAAAAATAAAAAAAACTATATTTACATTTGTTGAAAATTTTATTTTTTTTCATTTACTATTAATTTGTACATTTTCTTCATTTTAGCATTGCTGAAAAAGTTCCAACACACAGTTTTACACATGTGAATGAGAGAACTACAGTTATGTGAAGAGGTGAGCCACTGTTTCCCGCTGGAGAATATCTGTCAAAGGGAAGAATGGCATGTCTTCATGTCTAGGGAAGTCTTCATGCCTTATATAGTCCTGGTCTTTACGAGCTGCAGCAGCAAACTGGATCAGGCCAAGGGCTACGGAAGCAGACCTTATGAGAGCTCATTAGAGAGCTCTTTAAATCTGTGGAGACAAATATGAATGCATTATACAAAATGGGCTGCTATTAAAAATAATCCAAAGTAAAGTAGTTTCCAGAATAAGAAAAGTGAATATTATTGGAAGGTTTTATGTGAAAGGTGAGATAATGAGGGCGCTGAGCTACAAGTCCATGTCCATGCCACTACAGTGCCTTTATAGTAAAGGCTTTGACAAATGAACATAAATCCCAAAGGCCATTTGAAACAATATTATTCTTCTAATGGGAACTTCTGTGACATTTGCGATCCACAATAACATTCAGTGCAGCTACATTTCTCAACATTGACATTTTCTCTGTCTTCTTTGGGTTCTGTTTTCAACTTGAATTGTATTTTACATGATTCAAAATGAATTCACCAGTTTCCCTGTTTGTGAGAGGTTTCCTGACAGGAAGGAACACTTCATCCTAATACCAATGACCTCAGTGCTCTGCGTTTCAGCTAAATTTACAAGGCCTCCTCAAGTGGGCCATAAACGGAGCCCTAATCAGACAATTACCATTTTTAAGTTTCCTCTCAAAATCTGTGACAAGGCTGAATAAGAGCTTCCATTTGCATACTGTAAGAATGGATGAGAGGGTCTTTCCCACAATCATAGAAAATTGTCATTATTCCAACTGCGAGTGAGAAAGTATAATAGCTCATTATAATCTGGCTTTCTTGTGAAATAGAGAACATTTGGGTTATGGGTTATGTATAAGCCTTTATTCACTGGAGCTATTGTTTGTGCATTAACAAAAGCACAAAACAATGGTGAGAAATGGAGAGTTTTCATAGATAATCAGCAGCACTTGTTGTATATCTAATATGCATGTATAACTTATTATCTAATATGCATGAATGTATATTATATTAGTTCAAAAAAATACAAGTAGTCATTTTATTTTCTTACTGGTAGTCTATTGTGACAAGTGAACAACAACTACCAACTACTATTACTATTACAACTACTCAATCACTATTAATCAAAACAATATTATCTTCAAGCTGCAACTACTATTACAACCATTTCAGTTACTACTACTGCTATAACGACCATTTTACCACGCCCTACTACTATGACATACATGTCTACTACTACTACTACTGCTACTCGGGCTGGGACACTTTAGTTACAATACATATGGCCCGATACAAAATATTTAAAGTTTTTGATATATTGCAATATACTATGTATTGTGATTTTTTAACCATAATTTTAAAATGTTTAAACTAAGAGGATTTTTATTACTAAGTAACTAAAATATGGTTCACTATTATTAGGGATGGTGTACACACATATACACACATATACACACATATACACACATATACATATATACATATATATATACATATATATATATACATATATATATATATATATATATATATATATATATATATATATATATATATATATATATATATATATATATATATATATATATATATATATATATATATATATATATACACATATATATACATACATATATACATATGTATGTATATATGTGTATATGTATATATGTATATATCTACACATGTGTGTATATGTGTGTATATATGAGTATATATGTGTATATGTGTGTATATATGTATATATGTGAGTATATATATACACATACACGGTATATATAGACCACATGAAAGTCAATTCAATGACTGTAGTTTATCATGTCATAGTGTTTAGCAGATCGAGTAGTTGTACTCTCTCCTCGTGCAGAGTTCATGTCGTTAGAACTGTGAAAGCCGTGAAGCACTGCAGCGTTCTTATAAACAAGGTGTCATTAAAGTATTGTGATACATGTGGTCTGATACGATACAACAAACCGTGTGGCGATATATTGCAAAACGATATATTGTCTCAACCCTAACTACTATTACATAAAATTCTACTACTACTACAACTACTATTTATTCTACTACTATTATATACCTATTACACACATTTCTATGACCACTACTACTATTACATACCTGCTGCTGCTACCACTACCACTACCACTACCACTACCACTACCACTACCACTACGACTACTACTACAACTACTACAACTACTACAACTACTACAACTACTAAAGAGTCTGACCACTTTAGGCATGTTTCCCAACTGTTTAAACTCTACACTATCATCTGAGTAACACACTTTAAAGTTTCATATTCCCAGCATGCCCTGTTTTCTTGTTTACGTATAAATGTGCTAAAAGCAATGATCCATACTGCTGCTTATGGACTCATTGCTTGTCTATAAACCTGCTGGTGCCAGGGAACGCTATCACCGGGATATTTACACACAGCAGAGAAGGCATACAGGACTCATACCACCTCACAGCGTTCTGTAAGATACAATCTACAGCTGATGTGCCTGTTACACTCAAGTCTGATAGGATACATTATAAAGATCAACCTTAAACCACTACAAAAAGCTCTGCGCTAACCGTCCCTCTTCTCAATTTACCCTGCTCCTTAAAACCGTCACATAAATCGCCGGCAGAATATCCTATCTGCAGCGTATTGGCCGAGAATGCGTTGATATCGTCATCATTCTTTCCTTTGAAGGCCATGTAAGTGAGAACAACCATAAAACAGATAGGATTAATGCGTTTGGCAGATTTGTGTAACAAGTCTGAATTGTGTCGGTTAAAAAAATGTGTCTACGTCTCCAAGGTAAAAGGCCAGAGACTATATCTACTGTGCGTGTTTAAGACCAAAGTATTCTTCAAAATAATGACCAGACAGGCAGTCAGAGGTACAAAATGCCTGCTTGAGGTAAGTTCAAGTAAGCAAAGTTGAATAAATCAATGTGCGTTGTGTTGAAATTGATTTATTAAATGTGCTTTTTTTTTGCCAAGGAAAATTGTCTTATCCTAAATGCTTACAAATGACTAGTCTGTGTTTAGCCACCTGCGTGTAAGGGCTTCACGAGTGCCTCTTCATGCCTAGAGGAATTGTCATCCGGATGTCTCTTTCCTGATGAAGAGATTGGCTGTATTGTCTCCAGCTGTGATACGGCATACCGGGATGTGTAGGAGTGTGCGTGTATGGAAAGAAGACAAAGATAGGTGTACACTGAGACTCCAAAAGGACATTGTGTGAGTGTGTGTGTGTGTGTGTGTGTGTGTGTGTGTGTGTGTGTTTCTATGGCCGGGATGTCTTTGAGATGTGAGCCAATTTCATCCTCTTATTACTGACATACTGTACGTACATGGAGGCGCTCACTTGGACGCTCTCCATCTGCGGCTGCTGATAAGACCCCGGACACTCCGCGCACAGCGGGCCGACGCCATTGTGTGGGAATACTGTGTGATTATTAAGACACATTAAGATTGGCTTGGATCATTTCATTTCATGTACGTGACCTTTCAAAGTATGAGGAGTGAATGTAAAGGTTTTTCCAACATCTCGGTTCCACGCTTAAAGAAAGGACCAACGTTTTCACTTATATAATGCAATAATCACAAGGGATTTGAAGTTGATTTCAAGGATATTCAGCCGAGCGTCAGCTGACCACATGTTTGCACAGCATATTTGGGTCAGCTTGAGTCAGTCTGAATGTATTATAATAATAAACACACTTTTTTTAAACATTGAATTAATGAAGACCAAAATATTCTTCAGCATAAAGGCCAAACAGGAAGAAAATATATCAAAATGAAAGCAATGCAAATTGTCTGTTGATATTGTTTTCTTGTAAAAGGTTTTAAAGCCACTGATCTACAAAGTGCGTGTTATGGTTCTGAGGAGTAAGACAAAGACCGTACACTGGATTTCTGTACAATCTTGGTTACAGTCAATGTTTTTTCTTTTGAAAATACTCCGACTCTGACATTTACTGCATGTCCTCCCTTCTCTTTTATCCCCAATTTCACACTTTCCTCTCCTGTCTAATAAAGCCTAAGGGCAACGGAAAAAAAAAAAAAAAGAAAAAAAAAAACAAACTCCCAGAAATATTATTTTATTATTTACTGGGAAAAAAATTAAACAAAATAAAGCTAAAACAATACAACATTTATGTTTACACCATTTTAAAAACACATTTCCTGGGCACAACAAAAAATGTACTATTTAAATGTTTTTGTTTAATTTTAAATAGGGTCTGAGCCCTTTGTTTTTCTTTTTTTTGTTCTTTTTCTTTGTATTTCAGTCGTTGTGTATGTGTTTTGTTACATGAATTATTGCATTGCACGAGTGGGTATCGATGGTATGGCTGTGATGTGCGGATGTTATTTTAATAAATAAATAAATAAATATATATTTTTTTAGGTAAGCAAAGTTTAGGTAAGCAAAGTTTAAAACAAAATAGCCAATGACCGTATGATGGTCAAAATTTTCAACTAAATCGGCCAAAATGTACACATTTCCTGAAGAAATATGTTGAAAACTGTTTTGAGATTTACTCTAAAAAAAAAGATGAATTGAGCCACTTCCCAAATGAATTAATTCTATATAGGGATGCTTTGAAATTCCACTTGGATTCATGCGTTAATTGGCATGTGCACTTGTTATGTATAAGCTGTAGTCAAAGGCCTTCATATTTACTGTTACTTTGCAGCTAATTTTCCTCCTGAGGACCCTCTCTGTTAATTGGTTTACACATGTCGTCTTGCAGACTCAATTGCAGCCTATCAAAGGGGCCTGGGAGCAGCTTGACCAAAAGAAGAGCCTTAATAAGAGCTATGCCCAAAGCCCACGTCGTCCCCTGGAGGAGTCTCGGTTAAAGGGGGGAGCTGTTTAACGGCGCACCTCCCACACTGAAAGTAGTACTCATCAACATTGCAGTCACAGCAGACCTCAAAATTATTTATGAGTGAAAACAAACATGTATCCCTGAGATAAACAGGCATGGTGCTAAAAAAAAAAAAAAGGCGATGATCTGAGTTGAAGGAACATCGGGTATAAAACTTTATATGCAATATTCTAGCTGTACTCGGGGCTGTACTCGGGATCAGAGCTAGTTTTATAGCATTTGGGTTTAGTTGGAATAACATTTTGACCAATTTTCTCAACGCTGAGAATACAACTTTTATCATTTTGATGAACTTTTAAATCTTTTACATGAGACATTCTTAAATATTCTGATTGCAAACCATGAGTCAAGAACATGTTTTTGTTTGAACCGTATGCCCCGCCCACTTAGTCCTGTCTGCCACTATGATATTGCACCGTGACACTGAAACAGTCTGGGATCGTCTTTGTCGCTTCCATATAGTTCTCCAATCTCTGCATACTTTCTGCTTTTTTTTTCACTCTGATGATACACCACGACTGAGAATAAAGTGTCTGGACTAGTGAACAATGTCCCTGATTGGACGAAAATAGGTGACCCTGTCTACTATACGCAACAAAACGCTTTGTAAAATGCATATATTATATATTACAGACCCGATGTTTATGTCTTTTTAGCCGCTTTATCACACAATGCATGAGGTAAAGTGCATTTATCCTGACTAGAATAAATTAACATCAGGAAAGTCCCTTTAAATATGAAATACACCAAAATGCAGCTTTCATTTTTATTTCATTTGCCAAGGTTATTGACAGAAAATGCATATATATCGAAACATTGTAATCTGTATTCTGTAAGAAATGTGTATGCCAGATCCTTAAATGTAAACTCAAATTTATAAATGAATAAATTACTTCAAAACTCTATGTTGGTCTTGCCAGTTTCTTTACAATATATATTATTATATATTATATTTGTATTGCACTTTATACTTGTTGTAATGTATTTTTGTGAGGACTGCAGATGGAAATTAGCTTGAAGCTAAATCTGGTGCAGACATATTTTTAATGAAACTGCACATTGTCCTAATAAACTAAACTGAAACTGAAACAACTTCTTTAACCTTTACAATACCAATAAACACAATAAAGTTGACAAGGCTCATTATTACAGCTTATGAAATTAGGGCCAGGCAGGTAACCATGATACTTCCTCTCATATCAAACAGACCGTGAAAACTGTAATAGTTCCAGCTATATTTATAAAACTTCTAAATGATCTGAGAATGCCAGGCACAATCATATCGCTTTAGTTACTTTTTTTAACAGCTACGTAAACCTGTCATCGTAGTTTCTATTCAAGGCACTAGCTTCATTGCATACGTTCTATCCCACACGCTGTCTTTGCACACCTGAACAAACGTGAAGTAGACCCCTCAATAGATTTACACCGACAGTTGAGCAGACTTCTGTAAAAAATTATAACCCAGACAAGGGAGTGCTGTTTTCCTTTTGCGCAGCTCCTGAAAATTTGTAATTCAACTGTCTGGCTGTGCAATTTGTGTGCAGGTGGCATTGCGCTGTCAGTGTGAACAAACCAGCCATATCATTATGACCACCTGTCTATTAGCGGATTCGCGGATTCCAGGATTCCATGGTTTTCTGGTCCGCTACATTTACTTTCTTGGACAACATTTCACAATTGCTGATGACCCAAGACCAGGAACACCAACAAGAGCGTGCATCTTTTCTGACAAGACAATGTGACTAATTCATTTCGGGGGGGGGAATTTAACTGCAATTTTTTTCTGAAGAATTTTCATTTGATTTGCAATGTTTACTACAAAAACAGCAACAGAAATAAATGTTTTTGAGAAGACTGAAACGAGAACTTTTAAACTAATTCAGATAATGTGGTCTGCTACAGGTTTAGCAGCTTTTATGTCTAATAATGTATCATTCCATGTACAATTAATGGACTGCATTATTTCATACCTAAATAATTGCAGCTTCTGTGATTTGCTCATTGTAATAATTCAAACTGTGATTTGGATTCAATTTACCTCAATCTTAATCAATTTTGAGCACAGAATTCAAATCTTGTTTCTGTTCTTCACTTAAATTGTCAGCGATCATAATGTTTTTGCTGCCTGGTGCATGACTATGATCTTGCATAATCTGATTTAACACAAACCCCATGCACAAGACAGCATGACTGGACTCTTGCTGTGCTTGTCCAAACTTTCATATATGTAATAACAGCCCCATTTGTCAGCCATCTGCTTCATCTCGGCTCCCTCTGCATTTTGTGTCACCCTTAATTGCTCTTGTTATGAACCATGATCCAAAAGTTGCAACAAATGGACAAATTCATGGTGGGCTATTGTGAGAGAGGTTGCGGAGGGGTCCATGGTGTTATCACCATAACTACAGCTGATGATCTGAACATGCAATGCTTCCTGTTAAATGAGCCTTAGCCCATGGAGGTGGACCAATTGGCAGGAAATGAGAGTAAATTGATTGAGGAGCAGATGGGAGCGAGGCAGCCAGTGTAAGCACATGCGATGCTGCGAAGGAAGGAAGTCAAGATGGAAACAGAGCTCACAGCACATGACATAATAACTGTACAAGACTCAATCTGTGGTTTATGAGTTATTGAAGATATTGTGGAGGTTTTAAACAGAAATGCACACAGCAACAAGAAGAGAACCATCAATATTTAGGGCTCTGTTGCCCTTTAGTGTCACATACATACTTTAGTAGAAAGATCTTCAAACACTGACTATTGTATAAAGATTGTGTATACTTTTTAATCAAAATTAGTTAATGCAAATAAATACATAAACATATTTATTTATGCTTTCTACTAATGTGTGGCCAATCCATCCTGTAGAAGAGCAGTATCTGAATATACTACTCCAGGTTTGATGTGACCACCCCCTCCTCCACAGTGGCCACCTCTGTCAACCCAGCCCCGGTCCCCGTCACATTCCCCACCACTCTCTCAGTTCAGGAACAGGATGTAAACAGACTATTTCGGAAATCCAACCCCCGAAAAGCTGCTGGACCAGACGGTGTTTCTCCCGCCACCTTAAGACACAGCGCATGAGTGCTCTCCCCCGTCTTCACAGACATTTTTAACACCTCCCTGGAGTCATGCCACGTCCCAGCCTGCTTCAAGTCGTCCATCATTGTCCCTGTCCCCAAGAAGCCCCGGCTCACTGGACTTAATGACTACAGGCCTGTGGCGCTGACGTCTGTAGTTATGAAGTCATTTAAACGCCTGGTCTTGCCCCACCTCAAGTCCTTCACCTCCTCCCTGCTGGACCCCCTGCAGTTCACCTACGGAGCCAACAGGTCTGTAGACGATGCCATCAGCCTGGCACTCCACTTCATCCTGCAGCGTCTGGACTCCCTGGGAACCTATGCCAGGATCCTGTTTGTGGACTTCAGCTCTGCTCTCAACACCATCCTCCCTGCTCTGCTCCAGGACAAGCTCTCCCAGCTCAACGTGCCTGACTCCACCTGCAGGTGGATCACTGACTTCCTGACGGATCGGAGGCAGTGCGTGCGGCTGGGGAAGAATGTCTCAGACACTCGGACTATGTAGGCTGTGTACTTTCTCCTCTGCTCTTCTCCCTGTACACAAACTGCTGCACCTCCAGCCACGACTCCGTAAAACTGATCGAGTTTATGGACGACACCACCCTCATCTGGCTCATCTCAGATGAGTCTGTCCACAGGAGGGAGGTGGACCGGCTGGTGTCCTGGTGCAGCGGTAACAACCTGGAGTTCAACGCCCAGAAGACAGTGGAGATGATCGTGGGCTTCAGTAAAGCCCCCCAGCCCCCCAGCCCCCCCTCATCATGACAGACTCCCCCATCATCACCGTGGACTCCTTCCACTTCCTCTGCACCACCATCACCCATGACCTCAAGTGGGAGCCCTCCATCAGCTCCCTCATCAAGAAGGTCCGGCAGAGGATGTACTTCCTGTGGCAGCTGAGGAAAGATAAGCTGCCAGTGCAGATGATGGTGCAGTTTTACACGGCCATCATTGAGTCCATCCTCACCTCCTCCATCACCGTGTGGTACGCTGGAGCCACAGCCAGGGACAAACAGAGACTACAGCGTATTATGTGTCCTGCTGAGAAGGTGATTGGCTGCAGACTTCCATCTCTGCAGGACCTGTACGTCTCCAGGGCTCTAGGACAAACAGGTCGGATCACAGATGACCCTTCTCACCCTGGACACGGACTATTTCAGCCACTCCCCTCAGGCAGGAGGCTACGGTGCATCCGGACCAGAACCTCCCGCCATAAGAACAGTTTCTTTCCCTCTACTGTTGGACTCATGAACACTTCTTAAACACCTGTCACTTTAACTAATTTAACCAATCACTCACTGCACTGTTCACTTTGTGCACTACAACTGTAAATTTTACGGTAAGAACTGTGTACATAGTAAGCCAATATTTTTTTTTATCCTATAGTAGATTTAAATTGTCTTTTGATTTCATAAATGTTGTTTTATCATTGTTCATTGTTTTATGTTACACTGAATCACCAAAGCAAGTTTCTATGTTTGTGAATTCTGTTCATTGGAAATGGCAATACAAAATTTTCTGATTCTGATTCTGATTCTGATATAAATTAGGTGAGCTTCATTATTTTTGGCCCTATTCTGCAATGGTATCCTTAAAAGCTACATAAATATGATTGGTATTTTACACAGAAAATACACAGAAAATAAAAGTATTACATTTCTCATGATTGTGTTTAAGTAATCACATTCGGATTAGTTTTTTTTTTCCATCTAACGAGACAAGAGGAAACGGAAAAAGTGATGAGATTTTGCCAAATTTGTCCATAACATATCGTCCTTTTTCCAAGACACAATATTGCTCTCAGACAGTCGACATATCAGTAACTGTAATGTCCTGTTTTGAATTCATCCACACTTATGGCACCAAAGGTCTGAGTGACCCAAGAACAGTCAGCACGATAGCTATGCAGATGCCTCCCAGGCCAAGCATTTCAGTTTGCAACTAAGGGAGAGTAAACAAGTATAAGGGTCACTCCATCATTTCTAGACATCACTCCCTTTTCAAATAGGTATTCAAATAGATGTTCCAAAAGCGGAGCAGCTATGATACTTTCGAAGAAGTTTAGATTTTTTTCAGTGAATGATGAAAAGCAGAAATAGAAAAGTACAATTAAAAAGTTAGAAATGTACCCATATTATTTGCTAACTAGCAGTGAAATGCTGTTTTGCGAACATTAAAGAAAATATACTCTGGAGCGTTTTACAGCAGGTTTTAGCTCCCCCTCGTTAGCAGGCAATATAAATTCTATATGGTTTTCTTATCTTCCTATACAGTAATGCTGACAGCAGCGGCACATAGGCAGAAATGTCCACCGTATAAAGCCATGGCATGTAATTATGTGTGTTTGTGTGTGTGTGTGTGTGTGTGTGTATGTGTGTGGATTACCTTTAAAGAAAATGAATGATGGTATTAAGTATATATGCAAGCAGCTTTTATCATAATTATAATATTCTATGTTAATTTTCAGTCTCAGCCGGAAGGTAATAGTTTGGGTCCATAGTGTGATTATAGCTTTGCAATGGCGCTTGAGGAAAAGGGCAAAATAAAACAATTTGAAAGTACTGCTTGAGAAAAATAACTTCAATATCATGATATGTACTATATTCCCATTGAGAGAAATGTGTTCATACACAACACAACCTGTAGTGGAAAGTTGCATTAAGTTAAGTTTTTAGATATCTGTACTTTACTTTTACTTTACTTCATACTTTTCACTTTCAGAGCAGCTAAATGTACTTTCTACTCATGACCTTTGATGCTTTAATAGTTCGTGTGAAAGTGTGTGTGAAATACTTTTTTCTTTCTTTTTTTTTTTTTAATACTTTTACTTAAGTAGATCTGTTTATGTGACAACAAAACTGAATGTACCACTTTTTTTGGACTATGTTATGTAGACTAGCTTTTAGGTCAAATAACATTAGTAAGCAGAAGTAGAAGAACACACTAGTACCACACAATAAACAATAAAGCACTTGCTTTATATATATATATATATATGTTTGTCATGGTAAAGAATTGTAATGTTTGTTGTACCAGCATAAAGTTAAAGTCACAATCATTAAAAGTGCTTTATGGAGCTCTACCAATCAAATACAGCATGTTCTTTTCGTTACTTGTGCAAACCTCACGTAGTCAGGGTCAGGAAATGTCTATTACTCTCCTTCTGTCTGAGAGAGTCGCCACATAAATCTCTAAATACTGTCAGACTACACCAGAATATCCCCAAAAGCTTCTCTAAACTGAAGAGTGAAAGATAGCAAGTCACAATAAAACATAGATTGATTATTAGCATAGCCGCCATTGACTCAAACAAACAGCCAGCTGGGGAATAAAACGCAAATACATAAAAGTGCAATCAGGGCTAAGGCTCACTGAGGATTACCTTTAATAGCACTTGTCTTACATTGAAATTCTGTAATGACCATAGGGAGTAAAAATATACGAAAATCTTCCTTTGCATTAGCTTCTAATTTGGGGATATTTGAAGAAGGCTGACTGTGGGAATTAGGCAGGTTTACATCGAGCTTTACGAAAATAAGAAGAAATAAAAATGGGAACGTATGCTTCAACAAAAGCGGTAAAACTTTTGGAGAGGCTGCGGCCAATATTAGATTCTGGCTGCAACTGTTCAAATCAATATACAATTTTTAAATAGAAGAGATGTGCGGGAGTAAGAGAAAGGCTGTTCGATAAAATATATTATACAGGACTTTTTTTTTATTATTCTTACAAGCCAAAGAGCATAGTACACGTTTAAAAGAATTATACTGGTAAATACAAATATGTACTACAATAAATTGAATTGAGAGGCCCGTTCAAAAAGCAACATTTGATATCTATTAATGGTAATGGATCTGAAGTGAAGTGGTATGCCAGCAGTGCTTTATTAATCTCAGTCCAGTGTTTCTGAACAATGATATCTTCCTAATTTAAAAGATTTTGGGAGGATCTTTCCCCATTCAAAATATAAACTATTTTGCTTTGTGTAATTGCTGGAGGACCGTAGCTTGAAACCCGTGAATAATAATAACCTTAATGAATCAAAGCATAGATTATTGTTAAGGTCTAATTTTTTAAAAACATGTTGATGGAAAAGTTAACAGATTGCTGAAGGAAATTTATTCAAGCCGTGTCCCTTTACAATGCCAAACTCCAAAGATAGAAATCCATGTTTTGCCTCCAGTAGTCCAGAGGTGGTGACTTGATTTAAACTCACTGTCTGGCTGGTGCCAACTGCCATTATCAGCCTATCGATCCAAGTGGAGTAGACAGTGTCAGGTAATGAGAGCTCTACGGGGGGAGTCGCCTCAAATTGCAGTTGAATATGCTCATAGACAATGCCTTAAATAAACAGGTTGTCGACATACTGCAGAGGTCATGCATCATCGTTATGGTCCGAAGAGTGCAAATTAAAAAAACTGAACACGTTTTTCACATCATTAACCCTTCCGAGCTACATTGACCTTTGCTGTTCATTTGTTCTCCTGTTTTGTTGAGCGACGAAGTGAATTGGGGTCGAGGCAGTAGGTGTGTGTTCCCTCGTCTTTGATGTTCTAATGCTAAAATTCTTTTATCTCCCGTGAAGCATTCCCGAGTCTGGGTCAGCTGTCCAAAAACTCAATTATAGCTCCACTGAATGCGAGCAGACAGCACAAGAGGAGGACACGGAGGCGTGCGGCACGGAGGCGTGAACAACGCGCAGGGATAAGTGAAAAATTAGCAAACTGGTGCTTTAAGACGAGCTCCAAACCACCAAACGAAAGCAAAAAGAACATCTCTGTGCACATTCATTTGCAGAAGAAGATCAGTAGAAACAGAGAACACCATTAGCACAAGCTTCAACTGACTCGAGCCATGAATGTGTGATATCCTGCTGGTGTACAAATAGGCTCTTGCTCAAGTTCCAGTTAATGGCTAGTATTGATGAATAATTGAAAATGCAGCGCTTGACAAATGACGTGTATCCTTGCAGCACAGCACACACTGACGTTTCTCGGCCCATTTACCAAGCTGCAGTCCAAATGCTTTGTCATAGCTTAGAACAAACGCCTAAACTAATATACAGTTCTGTAAGCACTTGGCAACATTTCGGCAAGTTGTTTTTTCTCCCCCATGACACAAGATGCACCTCTCGAACAAGATAGCGAGGAGATGACATGTGCAATGTGTATGCTTATGCAGCTAAAGGAACACAACTGCTAGCTAAACTTTTGTATGACTTTGAGACTTGGAATACAATCCGTGGTTTGTTGGTCTCTAGCCCTGTTGGCAAAATTGATACCTCACATCCCTTAATGCTGCTGAGGTGACCTGAGGCAGCTGGCAGACACAAAAGAAAGTTTGGCGCTCCCACGTATGGCCAATTGGAACATTCAAACGTGATATATTGCCTATTTTTATTTTGTCCGTGCCACTTAGGTATTATAATTGTGCACCTAGCAAGTCCCTCCTACTTTCTGTTGGAATGCAGGAGTACTAGACCATAGAGAGCATCAGACAACTGTCTAATGTTGACGGTCCAATCAAAGCCACCAATTAGTAGCATGTGTTTCTCAAATTTAGAAGACATATCCTCTTGAATATTCCCATAACGTTCATACAGTTCCTTGTTGTAAAAGCGTGTGGCATTTACAACTGAACTAGTACAGTTTTGGGCCAGTACAAGATATGTTTTATGTTTTAAATGTTGTGTTTTACTAAATGATTCCTTCTTCTTTGCAGAATCTATACTGTATTTGTGCATTACTGTTACTTCTGCTTACAACTGGGACTGTAACTCAAAGAATTTAAAGAAACCTTCAAGAAGCACGGGGGAATTAGCAATTGGCCAAAGCTGCAGGCACAATATTTTAGCTAAATCTCTGCAGGAGTTTTCTTCTCTACCGCTGCATTAAGTTGCTCCTCAGGAAAAAGCTAGCAAGATGACAACAGAATCAACTCCTCGCATGTGTGTTTATGCAGCTATGCGTTGCCAGAAAAAAAAGGAGGCAGATGAGGAGGGGACGATCCAGAGCCGCTTTTTACATTAGGCCTTTCATCTCGCCGCAGCCATCGGTCATAATAAACATGAGAAGACTCCTTGATTCCACACTTCCTTTTTCCAATTCCATCCATGAAAATAATAGACCGCTTTATGATTGAACAATTGAAATAAACTATCCAAGGATTTCAATGGCATTGTCCGGATATTCTCCGTTTTCAGCTCTTCCATCAGGATAAAAGAGCCACTTCTATTTCTAACTGTCATCTTCTAAAGCCGTAACAGCCGTGAAATACTTCCTGTTGTCCAAAAAGTGCAAAATCCAGTCAAAAGTTCAAGGCTTCACATGTACAAGATGATAATGAAGCTCTAATCCCATAGTTTCAAAGATAACATATCTTTTGAAGAGGACTTGGACAAACAAACATAAATAGAAGTGGACAATCTTTCTCACACTTGGGTGACTGTACCGTGGAAGCGATTGGACATGCATATGCTGATGAGTGTGTGCGTACGAGGGATATCAGAAACCATGGGAACGGCTTCATTGGGCACTTGTTTGTCTTCAGGACAAGTTATTTGTTCTGTTTGACCTTTTAATGCTGCACAAACAGGCAGTTCTAAACAGCGGAGGCTACAGAGTCTTTACTGTCCCTGTAAAAATAAAGGAACTCATGGCTGTATCAGAGTACTGCTAATTAAATCGTTTTTAAGGTCTTGATTTGTTTCAGAAAAGCACAGATAAAAGTCCTGAGTGGCCCAAAATAGAGTTCTAATTAACTCTGCCAGTGTAAGCTTTTGTTTTCAATGACAATGATTTGGTGTCTTGTTGCAAGGTTAGAAACAGACATCAGCAGGTGCAAGAAAAAGCGTACAGCATCGTGAAGGACCAATCCATGGATTTTTACACCTCTCCAATCAGGTACAGGCCCACATACAAGCAAGGACCACCAGACTCCAGAACAACTTCTATTCCAGATGCCGTTAGACAGAATAACTCTGTCATGTAGCCCTGGAACTAATGCTCCTTAGCTAATGTACTAATGTAGAAGCACTTTAGAAAGTAGGTGTGAAGAAGAGGGGGAGGATTTCGATAACATTTTCAACTATTTGAATTATTTATTATACTATATTATGCTGCTGATAACCTGGACTGAAAATACAAATCATTTCGGATTCTGTTTGTAAAAATTTTAAATCATTTTATGAAAGAGCCCGTTCGTAAAAAGCCAAGGAAAGATTTAGTTGCCAGCGGTGTGTGGGCCCAGATACATTTGAAGTGTTAAACGTGGTGTCAGAAAATAAATCGTTATTTACGTTTCTGTTTGGTCTTTTTCAACACAAAATAATCTAATCTATGAAATGTATGTAATATCTTAAACAGGAGCCCAAACAGGTGAACAAGCAATCCAAAAGCTAGGAACTATTCATGAAGATTCTCATTGAATTGCGCCACAATCTAATTTTCATGCCAACATTTTGTTGCCTACGTTGCCAAAAACCTTCAGCAGCACAGTCAATTTCCACTGATTAGATTCTATATCAGATCAAATGCAAGAGGCCAAGAATGAACACTTTGCATTTCATAGAGGCTGAGAAATGTTTGCGATCCTGCGCTCCTCAGACATGGAGAGATGTATTTGATTCAAATGTGGGACTGTGGGGCTTTTGAAGGAGCTATGAGCCTTTGGAGTGTCCTGCTTTTTCCCAATTAGACCCCGCTCTTTCTCTGTGAGCGCGACTGAGACCTCAAATCCTGTTTCCGCCACAGGTGAAGGAGCAGACTGGGACAAACCGCCGCCATCCCCAAACTGTCTTATTAGAACATTTTCACGGTCCAGAGGGGAAAAACAAAACCAAGAGAAAAGTGAGCTCAAGTACAGAGGGGCAAACAGCTTTACAATGTTAGCCGGCAGCTTTCAGACAAAAACATATAAATGAAAGAAAAATTGTTTGGAGGAAACAAGACAGCCTGCATTGCTGCCCGAACATTAAATGAAGCAGTCAAGGCGCCAAGCTTTCAAAGGTGTGTGACAGTGTGTACACAACTTAGCATCACAACACAAGCCAGTGCAGAAGCCAGTGCAGTCCAGCAGAGAAAGGCTACCGGCATTTCTAAAGTCCAAAACAAAAAATAAACAATAAGTCCAATATTTGAAGTATTACATTTCAATCGGTTGCTGTACGGAAATGAAAAATGTGGTTGTTCTCAAATTATGAAGAATGTCAAGTCTTTGCAACGGTGCACTGTTTTTGTTTCACGGGACTCAGATACGGGCAATTGCAATGCCTTAAATCCCCACAAAGAGCAAAACATTGAAGCATTAGTGCCAACAACGGTGCCAGGGACAGACGTTGTGGTCCGACCTGCCTGAATAGAAAATAATACAATTCAGAAAAATCCTTGTATTAAATTTTAGGAAATACTTCTTGGCTAGTATTTTTTCATTTTCTTGGTTTGCTTATTATTTGGAAAGCAAGACAATATGTGTTTTTGACCTTAAATTAACAGCTAATTTCAGTCCAGGGCGGCTCACATTACATAATTTAATGTTTTTTTTTGAATAATTCTAAATGTTTTGCTTTTACCCTATTTTGCACCTGTTATTATTAAGTGTGAGAATGTCTGATGCACATACGATAATGAGAGGAGATTAAATGAAACAAATCAAAACGGGACGCATCAGACAGTGAAGTGTCACTCTGTCTGTCAGCAAACACACGGGGAGTTTTCTGTTCTCACTCTCCTCCACCTCTTTTGTTGTTGCTTTCTTGGATCAGTTAGTTCTCCTCCCAATGACTGAGGGTGGAAAGTGACAGCGCTGAATTAATGATTCATTATGCCCTGTATAAGCAATAGCACGTCACTGACAGAGGAAAATGGATTTACACACATGCAGTGCCAACCATGACATCTCTGCAATTAGGAAAATGCATAACCAGATACCTTCGGAGGAAGCAGGGGCCGTGCCAAATGTCCTGCTCACTTCCAGGCACATTTGTGAGCCATACTTCTTGGGGAACCACAAACTCTTAGAAAATACTTACAACATTCATAATCATTCATTATAGATGTGATGTATTGCTAGCTCAGACCTGGAGCTCTCAACTAAATGAATTTTCCATTTTCCTCTGTTATTGGGCCAGTCTCTTAAGTGCATACACCCTTCACCTTATGTCGAACTTTTAAATGTGTTGCTAGTTCTGTGCATAAAGTGAGGGCATAAAATATCCATGAACTAAAACAGTATTAAACAATTCAGAATGAAACGTGCAGATCCAGAAACAAAACTTTTCTTAGCGTTATGACCAGAAATTTCACCCAAAATACTGGTACAATATAGATGTATAAACGTCTTAATCTTCAATGTCCGCGGTTCACCTCCAGGCGGTGTATTCAGCCGAGCTTCGCAGATTACTCGTTCGCTTCTTGAGCTTCTATTTTCGGGCGAGTGTTGTTCGAGTTCTCAAATGTTATATCATCGTCTCCCTCCTACATTCTTTTTCCCAGCTCTGCTTCCCTTCCTTTGTCACGACCTGAAGACAAGGCGTGTGTAAATTATTAAATTCAAATTCGGCTCAGTTAAGGGGAAAAGAGGATAGCCTGGGCATAGCGTCTCCTTTCATTTCTACGCTGATGATAATAAGAAATACTTTTCAAAAGACTCGGCTCGCTTGTTTGTGACTTCCTCCAACTTTACAAAGGCATGGCCAAGATTCTCCTTAAAGATGCATGCAAATTTCTTTGAACAACAAACCCTGGGCACAACAGTTTTTGGATTGGTTTTTAAGGTATCCAGAGTCAGAAGCATCTGATAAATAAAATAAACTGACATATGCAATTTATGGTCTGCAACCTCTTAATCTGTTACAAAAAGTGTTCCAGTTAGAGAGTTACAGGCAAAATTTCTCCTTTATTATTCTTCCAATCTGGGTAGATTAATTAAAAAGGGATGAGCAATATATCGCTGCTAATTTATTTTGTAATATTTTTTTACAAAAGGGAAAAGTTATTTATGAACTTAACTAATTAACTTTACTTCAATTTGTGGACATAGATTCAATATATCAATATTAGTAAATATCAGTCATCGGCCTCAAGAAGACAAATATCGTACATCAGAATCAGCTGAAAAATTCCACATTGGACCATCTCTAAAAAACCCACAATAAGAAGATCTCAGTGAAACAAGATTTTCTTGTATGCAGCCATTTGAATCACCAATTCACACAAACGGGGAACATATAGGGGTGGCCAATATTGACAACAATCTTTGTCTTAATATATCCCGATATCAATATTCAGACGATATAATGTCAAGCCAACACACGTGTTAAAACATGTATTTGAATGTATTAGTTGAGGTTTACTTATAAAGACAAATGTGAAATGTCTCTAAAATTACCCACATCACCTTATAGCAGAGCTTCTCAAAGTGTGGTGCGCGCCCATTTGGAGGGGCACAAAGCCAAGGGGGCGCGAAAAGTTTATTACATATTGCACGTGACTGACATGTTTTCAGCAACAGACAAAGAGCCAGCGTCAACACGGAGTTAATCAGAGAGCAGCGGAGGAGTGGAACAGTCTGTGTCTCTGTGCCTCGGTCTCACACGTTTGCCTCGGGTTTAGGACAAGCCACGGCTTTGGCCACGGCCTGTACAATGTGCTCTGTCCCTTTCCGTGCTCCGCACTCGGATTCCGTCCTCCTGGGCTTGTCTCCTCCCTTTCCAAGTCCTTCTAACACCCTGAACTGACCGCTCATTTGGCGATATAGAGGCCGTCATATCTGAATATGTTGCATGTGCATTTATATCACCCCCTTTCCACTTTGATCCCGCATGCTTTTTGTGGTAAATGTGAAACTTGAACGCACTGGTACGAGTCGGCACCGCACAGAGAGCAGTCTGTGGTGTGTGATGCAGACCTACGGGCCACAGCGATAGAAGTGATCCACTGGGACACAGAAGTAACACGAGTGCGTCTTCTCCGTGTAACGCCTCATTCACCGCAGTGAAGCGCCAATTCTCCGCCCTCCACTGCAGACAGACAGATAACACTGACCCATCCACTGACTGCAGCTGAGAGAGGAGTGAGGGAGCCGAGAGGAGGAGAGGAGTGATAGAGGTGGAGGAGGAGAGGAGAAACAGAGAGAGCGGTAGAGAGGAAAAACAGAGAGAGAATGAGAGGAGAAAACAGAGGGAGCTGAGAGGAGAAGAGGAGAGGAGAGACAGAGGGTGAGAAGGAGAGGAGAAACAGAGAAGGAGGAGGAGAGGAGAAACAGAGAGAGCGGTGGAGAGGAAAAACAGAGAGTGAATGAGAGGAGAAACAGAGGAAGCTGAGAGGAGAAAAGGAGAGGAGAGACAGAGGGTGAGAAGGAGAGGAGAAACAGAGAGAGGAAGAGAGGAGAAAGAGAGAGAGGTGGAGAGGAGAAACAGAGGGAGGTGAGAGGAAAAGAGAACCAGAGGGGGCTTAGAGGAGGAGAAGAGAGACAGAGGGTACTAAGAGGAGGAGAAGAGAGACGGAGGAAGAGGAGGAGAGGAGAAACAGAGGGGGGTGAGAGGAGAGACAGAGGGAGCTTAGGGGAGGAGAGGAGCAGCGTGAGCTGAGAGGAGGAGAAACAGAGGACACTCATTTACAGAGCTCTGTGTTGTGTCAGTTCATCGCTTCAGGCACAAACCAATGAAACAATCACAATCTGAGAAAGCCTGTTTTATTGACAATGACACTAGTAATAAAAATGCATTTATAGAATTAAAACATTAGGCTACTGTTATTATTATATATATATTGTTATTTTTTTCAGTTATATTACCAATATAATATCTGGAGGCTGTGGGGGATATGGATAAAAGTTTGAGAAGCACTGTCTTATACCCCTATTTGAAAGTTTACAACATAACATTTTTTGTTTAGTCAGCTCTTGTTGTTGCATTTTTTTTTTTTACTATAAATGTGTGTGTGTGTGTGTGTGTGTGTATGTGTGCGTCGACCTGCCCTAGGAGCCATTACCTCCATATTGCATAAGCGCCAACTACATTAACACAAGTGCAAATGTTTGTTATTGCAAGTAATATCTAAATGACCTAAACTTGAAACTTAGATATTTCCTATTGGGGCAGAAACTCGTCTGTCCTGAATATATATAAATGTGCTCTGATGCTGACAGATTATGACGAGGTTTAAAACTGTAGCGCGAGGTCTGACTGGAGGTACAGGGGCGGGCCCATCTGCATACGCCTCTCTGATGGATGAGCCAGGAGCAGGGATTGAGTGACCTCGCTGTTTAGACAAGCCATGCGTTAGGTCGAGCCCAATCCCTGTCTCCCTGCCGTGGCGGCTGAGCGATGGTCGCGTCGAACCAGAGCTTGCTCAATGACGCACTTCCGATAATGGCAGTGAGGGATTCAGGCATCTCACTTCAGGAGGCATTAATCCACATCATTGCAAAGGTGTCGTGCGTTTTTAGAGTATGTCAAAAGAGAAAAATGGATTTAGTTGTCAGTGGTAGCACCATAGTAGAAAATATGTTCTCACTTAGCATCTAAATAAATTCTGAGCATGTTAGGCGAGGCGGGATTTGGCTTCCCCCTGGCTCGCCTCCCGATGATGTTACCATAAGGAAATTGATTTTCGCTCAGACATCAGACCTCCAAAGACTGTACAAGTCACAACAGAGCTAAATCAAATAAGCGAGTGGGAGATTTACTAAAGAAGACGAACAACAAAATCTGATAATAGCGACCCGGATGTCAAACCTGATTGAATAACAATAACAGCATCTTTTTAGACTTTGCCAAAATATTACAGTAATCATTGTGTAGTAAACAAAAGGACTGGATCGCTGCAACTATGATTCTCAAAGTCATTATTTTCTTCTTGGAATTTGATTGTTGGTTAAACAATTCAAACTCACAGTGTTCAGGCTTTGGCAATAAGAATGTTTGCTAAATCTATTTGGCAAAACAAAGAAGTGCTGAAGTGCAAATCCTGTGCAACACCAGCCACCTGCAGATTTGTCATTTCATGTTCTTCATGCCTCTTTGAACCATTTCATACAAAGATGAATGGGTTTTCTTCTCTCCACGCTAGTA
Organism: Chaenogobius annularis; assembly: GCA_015082035.1. Lineage (NCBI taxonomy): Eukaryota > Metazoa > Chordata > Actinopteri > Gobiiformes > Gobiidae > Chaenogobius > Chaenogobius annularis. The sequence goes on along the minus strand of BJKM01000345.1, from coordinate 352,654 downwards.
AAAAAAAAGCATGTATGTGAACTGTAGTGTCTTATATTGCGTAAACCAGTAAATAGTACTTAAGCAGAGGTGGAATGTAGCTTTTTTTTTGGTAATTTGGAAGGAACCAAGGAAAGTAGTGCAATGGCAGCAATTACAGCAGCAATACTGGCTCTCTGTACACAACTCAATACTTATCTTTAATGTTAAATATTGAGTTGTAATGTTTACGCCCTAAAATGTGTTCTCCAGTAAATGTAGGTGCATGTGCAAATTTGAATAAAGTGCACCTAATTATGTTTTCTATCATAAAAAGAGCAGAAAAATAATAGCAGCAGCAGTAGAAGTAGTCAGACATCAGCAGCAGGCGGCTTTAGCCCTCTGCATATGCCAGCGGGTGATCTCTGAGTGCTGCTTCCCCTGCTCTGTGCTGTACATGTCAATAAAGTCTGTGGTATGTCAGTGTTTCACACATAAACACAGGAGGAGCGCGAGGGGGCATGTGTTAGGGGTTTAAAAGTAACCAGCATTTCTTTAAAAATAGATACATGTATTGCACTTTTTACCATTACTCACCTTTAGTCTTTGTATCTGTATCTATAATATAAATAGTAACTTGTACCATACATACTCCAGTGCAGACTTATGTATTTCTCACCATCTTGATATCCCTAAAATTTGACCCAGTTTTGTAGTGCAGTCCATGGTCAAAATAGTTGAAAGCCGAGCACTGATTTGACAGCATCCTTTATGTGAAAAAGTTTAATTCTGCTTCAATCAGCACATCCCCAGGCGGCGCGTTTACAAAGTGTATCTGGTAAACAGCTGCATCAGAAGCATCTGCGCCCGAAATGTGTTCACAGTAAATAACCTGATTAGAACAGAGTCACAATCTTCAAGATTTTTAATTTTTCTCCTCAGCGACTCCCTGGCACATTCACACGCAAATAAGTAACAATTCTACGCCCACAAGCCGTGAAGAGTCAAAACATGTCAGCCAGCTATCCCCAAAATGCCTCTGGAACTTCTCAATATTCCCAGCCTCTTCCCTCTTTAGTGACACAATGTTTTAACTTCCAAGCATCACTTATCCTTTTCAAAACTTCATCCAAATTAGTCTTCTGCACATTAGCGAGAAGGCTCTGCACTTGAAGCTCAAACGAAGCTCATGAACAATGTAAATAACCTTTGTCACATCCTGATTATGATGTATGGCAAATAAGTGGTTTTCTCAAGTGCACTGCCAAAATACAATAAAGGAGTCAAAATACAACCAGAGTCTTTAAAAGTGAACTTAAAAAAACAGTCTAGTTAGCTAAAGACCTAACTACCATCCAAATAAAAATGAACAAAGCCGCAAAGAGGGGTTATCCAACGTGCCTGATGGGTTTCCGGAAGCCAAGGATTAAGCATAGTTTGAATGGCTTCATCAAAGAGAGAGATGGAAAACGGTATCTATTAAATGAGATTATTGTAAGTAGCTTTAGTGAAATTAATCTGGATAAACAAAAAGGTCAAAGAATAGAGAGGAAAGGCTATGAAGGAGCTTTCTCAGGGTCACCCACGATACAGAATGTAGTCATTTAGTTTATTATTATAAGAAACAAGAGCGGATGTAGGTCAATTTAATCTGTGGACCTCAATGCAATCTGAAATCGACAGGGCATCCGCTGGGGAGAAAATATCGAAAGCTGTTACTCGTCCACATAAAGAAGCTGATTCAAACACGAGGTATGTAAATAGCCTAGTTTAATTCCGTCAAGAGCACATGGTTACGACACTTGAAGGTTAAGGCCCCTGTCATTTCTGATGTCCTTTTGTGCTGATCACACAATGTATAAGTGCCTATGGGGACATTAAAGAGAGTCTATAAAGAAACCCTGCAGATAAACTAGGAAATGTCAATGTCACTGAATCTTTCCATATGAGACATGGAATTGAAATGTAAATAAAATAAAGTAAAATGAATAGTTTCCTCTTTTGATATTGTGGTGGATCAAGTCACTGATGGATCTATATTCATGAAATGTTTACATCATAGTTTTGTTGATCAGTGCTTAAACTACTGACTTACATTTAGACATCTTAAGCAAAGACACTGAAGTAAAAATGCCCAATATAGAAAATATCGAAATGTATATCACTCGAGAGTATCCCGATAACAATATTCAAACAATGTTGTATCAATTCAACAGAAATATGTTAAAATGTGCCTTTAAATCTATTAGTTGAGCTTTGATTATCAGACAAATGTGAAATGTCTATCAAATTAATGACAAAAGTGCAGAAATATCCCCCTATACCCTTATTTGAAAGTTTAAAACATCTTTTTTTTGTTGCATTTTTTACCAGAAGCAATACACCTGATTTTCAAACACATTTTCAAAACAACTTTCACAATATTCCTAATCTGAATTTCAATATATTGCCTACTTCTACTCTGAAAGTGAATAGCAAAGCAATACATTCACAAATAATAATTCTAAATGTTTAATACTGACATATACATCACTATTATAACAGTAAGCGATGATATAAACGTATTATTGTTTCTCATGAGTATAAGACAATTTAGATGTGGAAAAGAACACATTTGCTGTTATTGTTTGTTGGTACGTTCTGAGTGTTCATGTAACATCTCCAAATAAACGTATGAATCAAACAATAGACACAAAGAAATATGTAAGTTTGTGACTATTGTAAAGCTTTCTGTACCATTGGCTTAGACGGTGTGGCTGGGGGACTAAAGAGCAAACTGCACCTCAGTCTGTGTAAACACATCATCAGCTGTGCCACTTCTCCAAAGTTTTGTTTAAAGAAGCTCCTAAACAAGCCCTAGCACGGCTAACATGGCGCCTCCCCCAGAGCCCTGCCACTTCTGCACATCTTGTTTGCCACTTTCTTTAATACCAGTGATTCAAATGTCATAAATCAACCCGTGTACTTTTTTTTTTAATGTTTACACTGTACATTACAATGCCTAAACAACAACCCTGACCAGCGATTTGGATGTATATGTGATAAATATGTCTAGTATAGGTTATGGTTACACAGACAGGGATCCAATAAACAGTTTGGACCAGCATTCTCCTGCCAAAAACTTTGATACGAGACGTGCAAGGCATCCATCGTTCTACTTTGTTTCCTGCCTGCGTTTCATCCCAGGAACAACACTACTACTTGTAATAGTCACTCTAGCTGCTCCACCCTATCTTCTCGTTTCTGTAAAATCACGCACTCTGCCGTGTCTGTGTTGATTTAAATTGAATCTGGAGCCAGGAAAGCGCTCGTACAACGTTCCTGTTGAGAAGCCGCTTCGATAAGGCGTGCCCGCTGTTTGTTTTTGCGCAGGGCTTGCACAGCTGATAAGGAGGAAAAACACACACGATTGGACCCAAAACCTCCCTCGCACCAGTCATGCTACTGAATCACCTTTGTATTCTTTTTTTTTTTTTTTTTTTGCGAAGCCACACTTTGCACACATTCCTGAGACGAGCCCTAGATGATTATCACTCAGCTAAACGGAATTAATCCCGCGGGAACTGTTAGAGTTTACGCCAATTCATTCCTAAAACTCTTCAGGCCAGATGCCAATGAGGAGAAGGCGTGAGTCCAGAAATTACTGTTTGTGTTGATATTGGAGTGGTTTTGAATTAGAATGTTGTGGCACATGCTTAGATAAAGTAAAATACTACTGAAATTTGAATATCTGTCATTCACAACCAAGCTACAGTACATGAATTGTTGTATGGTGTCAACTTTGCTCCTTTTACTGCAGCCTACTGTGTATTGATGTGTGATTTGTATGCATATGTCTGCATTATTATCAGAGTAGTAGGATTTTAATTTGCCTTATCAAATTGAGTTCCGGCATTGACTGGCTGGTACTTCTAGTCTGAGTTGCTGGCTGTCGTCATTTGTGGTCACGAAACAAGAATGTCCTCCAGAACTGGTGCGATTGGAGAGGTCAATGAGGGTGGAGTGTCCAGCAGGAAAACACATGTATTTGTAGATTTAGAATTTTCTTATTTATTGATGTATTTATTATCATTGTTGTCTTACCTTTTATTAAACCAGGTAAAAAAAACAAATGAAACAACATTGAGATCGTTTTTCTAAAGGTGTGGATTTTGATTATTAATTACAGTTTTTACTGTTTTCATGGCTTGCGCAGATTTTTTAGAATTCAGAGCAACAGACTGCCAATATGTATACAGACTCTATACAGTACACCGTTGTTTATAAGAAAACTATAATAATATTGAAAATAAATACATTTCTAGACCGACAACCACTGCCCTGTTCCAAGAGAGCATCGTAATCACATTTAATGCAGGGCTCTCTTTGCACTAAAGTGTTCAAATAAAGCTTCATGCATTTCTGTCAGTCAGGTGGTCCGCCTAATATTACATAAATAAATATAGCCCTATGCCTGAGCTTGAAGGCCAGTACACTCAAAAGTGCAAATATCTCTAATTGCTTTGCAAACACATCTTTCACCAAGCAGAATTACACAAACATTATATAATTTTCTTATCAGTATATTCTTTATTTACTTTTGACGCGATGTAATAATGACTGTTACCATCCCACTACAGTACAGCTCGTGAATCATCCGTCACATCATCGTACCGACCTGCTGATTCAATTCCATTTCTGACACACATTCAGTATCTTCTTTGTAACCGTCTTATTATTGTCGTCTGACTGCGTTTGCTGGTCCCAATTTGGAAATGTTACAAAATCCCAAAGGAGCGTCTGCCTCTGTTTTGGATTTGAACCTGAGCTGGTAAACATCCAAAGTAATGAACCCGACTCTTGTTTAGAGGTTTGCAGCCAGGATTGCAAATTGGTGCAAACCCGTATTTCCATAGCGTCTAAGCTGTCTTATCTGGAGCCGTGCTGATGTCAGTGGAGAAACCCGACTCCTGGCCCGCGGCTCTCTGCCTTACTGACTTGGATTAATTTTCTTCATCAGAGTTTAGCCAGAGGGGCCGGCTTCTACATCGCACTCTGGACTGGTACCAGTTCCTCCACTGTCAGCCTCCTTCTCAAATGTCAATCACTGTGAAACGAGTGGGAAATACTCACAGAAAGGTCCTGCTTTAAAGTAAAATATTTAGAATTTTACTAAAAAAAAGAATATCCCACAATAGCAAATTTTTTAAGGTTGCTAATTTCACTTCCCGTTTGTAATTGATGACATCATACTGGGGGAATTTTTTTTTTTTTTTTTAATGTAATATGAGAGCACCTTTATTTTATTGAATTAAAGTTTAGAGGATCGAAAAAGTTGTTTATTTGCGTAAATGGGTGTGATGTCACCTGTCATTTTTCAACTTTTCTCCACAAATACCTCTTTGATTGGTGTAAAACTATAATTCATATGTATAACAAATAAAATCAAAATTAGAAACTCGTAAAACACTGACATACGCACTTTAAACTCCCAAAAAGTGTCAGTGTCACGCTTTGCACCTGTTCCCGGAAAAGAAACTTCGAAATGCAAATATGAGGGGATGTTCCACTTGGATGACTTGTAAACATAGCGGTTCATCTTACTTTGGTGTTTGACATTGTGTTTGTGATATTGTTACAGTGATGAGAGAGGTGCAAAGAGCGGATTACAAAGGAAAGGTGTAAGGTAAACACGCACTAAAGCAGACAAATATGACACGTGAATGGAGTTATAATGAAGCACAGCTGTGTCAATAAATACAAAACACAAAACAAAACACAACTGCTGATTGCACTACAGAGTATTCCACAAAAGCAGAGTCTAAATTAATATTCATTTACAATTTACATTCATGATCAGCTTTTTGGTAAATGGCTCGTTACATAAGGTATGTTTGGAGAGTAAATGGCTGATGCAAATGCAAATTTAGACACAGAGGAGTTGTCAAAAGTATCAAAAATCTGATATTAATCGTTAATGACAATAGTCTTGATATTAGATACTCATTTGAGCAAGTAAAATTACATAAACAGGACAAAATGTATGCTTTCTTGAACTTTTTTGGAAGAAGCTTGAGCTATAACAGAACTAGTACAAGACCACGTGGTGACATAAAGAAAGTACTATTATTTTGTGTTGAAACATACGCACAATTATCCAAATCTATTCCTTAATCTCGGAATCTACTTTGAAATGTTAGTATTGTGGCAACACTAACACACAGTGGAACCAGAAGTAATGAATTGGTGTAAAACTATATGTTCAACAGTATTAAACAACTGCTTCCTAAACATAGCATTAATGAGTCAGTGAAAGTTACATTTCACCACAGATGAGGAAGTCATTATTAGTCTAATTAATCCCGCAACTGCCAAGTGCCAGCAAACAATACAAACAATAGCAGTCTAATTCTGAAAATGTTTGCTGAGGTGGAGCGGTCTTACACTGAGAAGGATGTGGACATGCGTATGAAACAGAATAATAAAAGGGAAGCGAAAATAATTCTTTATTCACTGTTTTTTGTCTCTAACCGAAAACAAATTCCATCAACTTGTTGTGTGGCCACTCATAAATTATTCTGATTCTGATGAAATGAAAGTGTGTTTAGGCGGTTCCTCAGTTGCGCCCTCTAAAAGACCAACGCAGTTCAACCCAATCCGCCAAGTCACTACAAAGAATTCAATAACATTTTTAAATACATCATTGAGCATAATATTGTAGGTTTGTAGACCACAGGATTAAAAGGTGTGATAGAAAATGAATCGTGATATAATTCCTAAGACAATCTGCTATTTTGGTCAAATTGATTTAAGGTGATTCTAGGAGGATTTAAATAGGCCTATGAAATGAAAAAACAATAAAAGAATCGCATATCTTTCTGAACAAGCTGTTTTTTGATGCAGAAAAAGAGATTGTGGAGGAAATTGTGATACTTGAATCTGCTCAAATTTACCCGTAAATGTCTTGTTGAGGTTCAAGTATTGCACAAGAAGTGAAAAAGAATCATAAAACGTGTCAAAATATAACTTAAACCCTTGTTTGGGAGATTACACTACACATTTCTGTCTCTTTTTGAGCTCATTTTAAACATTGTAATTGTGCATTTTAATTGTAGACATATTCATAGATCATATTCTAATCTTGCAGCTCTCCAAAACAACAAAACAACACGAATATTATACATTTTTCAATACATCTCACACCTTCAAATGTATAGTGATAAAATTGAAATTGTGATCCGACTCGATTTTCTGACCAGCCTTGCGCTACTGATGGTATTGCTTGGAAGAAAATGTTCCACAATATGGCTTGAAACGTATCCATCTCCATGGTGACAAGCAGGTGCCGCCACCAGGCAAAGTTCCATGTCGGATCTGTGAAGACTCGGCATTCCCAAAATGTTTGTCAAGGTATTTTTAGGGCAATAAAAACAGCAGTACCACAAACTTGAATTGCTAATATTTTAAAATGGCGTTGACGTTTAGCAATCAAACTAACAAATATCTAATCATATTTACATTTACAACTGGCCAGACACCCAAACACCATCACCGGAGCGATTTCTGAGTGGCAACAAACATCAAGTCTTGCATGATTATTAGCAGAACATTAATTTACTGATCACTGGAGCCAATGACACCAATGAAACCAATCAATCTCACTGCTACATATCAGCGCTTTTATGTAAATTGCCAACTTGTCTCAGTAGACTTGGCCGACACAGCATGTAGGTTAGATCTTACACACGGCGTTTTGTAAAGAAGCTTAAGACAAATCTTATCAAAAACCCAGCTGGCTGCAACTCCGCACTGAAATTACCTCAACAGGTTGGCACAGCAGCTAATCAACACCTCTAAGTAGCATGAAAACCCTCACGTCACCTTCGTCTGCGCCCCTAAAATGATCTTTTTAACAAAATCTGATGAGACGGTTCAAAAGATTTAGACTGTTATGAAATTGAGAGGCACAAAGAGATCTGTATTTTGAGAGCTACTGACCTGAGTTAGAAGTACCTACAAGGTTGCAGCGTGAGTAAAAAAGCACACTTTCTTTAGGGTGCAAGCTTAAAAGACAATCAACTGACTTTGAAATGCACTTTATGAGATACTCTTCAAACGGGAAAGGGTCGACAGACTGAAGCAAACGAGTGATCAAAACGAGGCGGGAGACATTTTTCAGCTGCAACGAGCCAAACATTTCCCAACATGATTTTAAAAGAAATAGCGTACAGACAAATTTGCAGGGAGCCATTATGACAGGGCTATAATCACACAGTAGTTGCTATTATAATCAGTCAGTGAATGGACTTCAAACAGTTTCCATTTAGGATTTAAATTAGAAAACACTTGTCGTAACGCACGAAGACAGCCTGCTTCACCCCTTCTGAGTTTTTGCTGATAATGAGTAAGTACTTAAGCAATCCTGGACATTTAGCAAAACCTGATCACTTTAGTGGAAGCAAAGCCTGCAAACCGAAGACGCCTACATTATCCAAAAGACTTCACATCATGCGAAGGGATTACCTTCAAGTAATCCTTTTGTATTCAAAGCACGCAGCATATCACCTTGGAAGTACAGTACTAATCTGTGAGCGTCACTGTCAACCCGTCTATGTCGTTATAAAATTGCATACAGCAGCACAGCGAGAGGCAACGTGATTTTAGGCCCAAACTGATCCCCCGCTGACACTTGTATGACAGACGGAATCCACCTCTAAAGACATTGCCTTCTCTTTATATTGGAGACGACTTTCTTTCAACAATACAAAGATATATAGGCCAGGAGCTTGTTCTCATGACAATACGGGCAATGTTTCCCGAATGCATAGTTTCAATATGTTGTAATGCAAGGCAGGTTTACATTGGTTTAAGACAGAGAGCCCTCCTCCAGCCGTTTTTTTTTACGCAAGGCTTAAGGTGTAATCGGACAGGCTAAGTGAAAGCACCTGGACGAGGAGCAACAAGAAGGAAATGATAAAAATGTGTCCGGGGAGTCTGGAAGCACAAAAGAGAAATCCCAAAAATCCCATCATTTTCGGCTACTGTTCACCCAAATGATTGAGATGTCTGAAACGACGCAAGAAAGTACTACGGTTAGACGATAATGAGGATTTGTGATTGATCGGTGGGCCAAGACTTTCATTTCCCAAGCCATATTTACTGAATCAATTCTGTACATAGCTATGGTATAAGCTAATTATGTATGCAAGCTATAATTATTGGCGCACAGCTTGTGAAAACTTCTGGCGGAATTTGTGACTGAATTTTTCTTTCAGATGTGCAGAAATAAAATGCTACAGATTCACTTTCTTTCAGCTGTAGTTTGGTCTTCGACTTGAGGAGGAAATACATATTTCAGAGGCGCACACTAGCACTTTCTGAGTCCTGTCTTTCATTCTCTGCGGACGGCATTGCTCTCCTTTACCTTGAAACGCTCCCAGAGGACGTCCAGCGAGGATGAGAGGGCAACTTGCTATTGATATACCTGCTAAGAAGTGACAGAGCACCAACATAAAAGCAGTCAGAGTTGTCAGGCTTATTTATGCTGTATGACAAAGAAAGACTCATGAAAAATTCAAGCAGATTTCTGAAGTTGCAATGGCACGGCGAGACGATGCAGGACATGCAATACGAAGTGTGGAAAGATACACTCCTGCAGGCAAGTGAAACAGCTGACACACTGCGCCTGGTGTGAAACCTTTGCAGTTATCACCATTGACCTCCTCACCGCCTCCCAATCACCTCTCCTTCCCTGCTCATTATCCGACCTTTGAACTGTAACCACATTATCTTGATTCCTGTGAGTGCATGTGTCTGCGCCGCTGTGTGCTGGACATACACAATATCCTACGGCAAACACGCTTGAGCAGTGGCGAGCGCCTTATTGCTACCAATAAGGAACAGCTCCCGGCCAAGACTGACAACTAAATGTTAGTGACTGATGACTGTAGGTTTTTACGCACGTTATGTTGGCTGTTAAAAAAGACTTGATTGCCTCCACAGGACAGAAAAACGTCACACAGTAAAACACAACAAAATGTAGCAACATCAATAGCGATTTGCATAAAAGCTATAATAAACCATTTTCACTGCTTTCCATGTCTGAACAACAACTGCATGACAATCGTTCTCAGTGTATCCAAGCAGCGTATGAGGCCAGTGAGGTTTGTCAGTGTCTTTTCACACTGTCAGTGACGCTAAACAGATGCTACAAATGAGGAATGACAACACCAGCAGTAACAGCGGATGGGGAGACAATGACAAACAGCCGAGGCACTCACCTCATAAGACTTTACAGTAATCGCACCTCAGGCAGTGGGCTTCAATCAAATTCAGTCTGATATACATCGGAGCTGAGGCGAGCCGACTCTCCGGACACGAATTGGCGTGGCTCGATCTGGTGTCTACGTTACCGTCACACAATCACTCTGCTATAGGAAGAGCGTTTAACATGAGACAGTTCGAGGCCAACAACAGGGAATTGGTGTAGTTGTTTTAATTACTGAACCTGAATGGAAAAGTTTTAACCCCCACGGTTCACTAAAGATAGAAGGGGGCTGCTTTCCTCTCATGTGGTCTCTATGCCTGTGAAAGTGGATTAAACAAGCTTTAAACATCAAGACGATCTTTAATGAAACCCAATGGAGGAGTTAGCCCGTCTGTTTGGCCAGCTGACTCCCGTAAAATCCCTATCCATGTCTCCTATTGCCGGCACTAAAAGTAGCCTGGTAAAGCCTGCCCCTGCACGCTGTCGGCCGGGGGGGGGCTAGGGTCGTAAAAAAACCAACTCTCTTTCAATTACTGCAGGCTGCCGTGTTTTCTTTTTACAGCTGTTTGTTTGTAGAGAAATGATTTATGGTTTTATCTGCAGGACTGGTGGACAGGAAGTGAGATAACCAAGACGTGGTTGAAAATGTGCAACATGGTCAAATTTAACTTGAGTGGAAGCGTAGTTGTTAACTGAAGTAAACTGCAGAGCTTAGTAATGTCACAATATGCTCTAGTTCTTGTTGTTGTCTCTTGTATTCCCAAAACATCTGTCGCACATAAACGAAACCAAAAGGCACAATTTGATAAAAGTTAAGATTGCCTTAAGCGAGTTTGATTTCAGCCATCTGGACAATTTTGCGACACTTTTTCAAAAATAATCTCTTAACAGGAGTAGCGAGATAGTGAATTGTAATAAACAAGAGCTGAAACAACAGTACAGTATATTTCCATTGAACATTTAATATCTGATATCTGCAGTGGTCGACGGCGCAGCGCCCTCCGCCCACGGGCCATTTGGGAAAGTCACAGCGATGATCAATAAGGGGGTAGCATCATGCATAACACAGCCATCTATCACGCCAGGAAAAACATGAAGAAAAACATTACTCAAGTGGTATTGACTGGGGCTGAAACAATACATCACACTCAAGGGTAGGCTGCTGTTCACTTGCGTCCTAGGGTCTCTGCTTCCTCGCCTGAAAGTCCGCTCCATTGAGAACCAGCAATGGAAAGTCATAATCATCTTAACACACTTCAGTTCACCAAACTCTGCAATGGACTCTGCGCTTGGACAATGGCTTTGTTGATATATTGATGTCAAAATATGTTGCATTGTTGAAATATGCAACAAAATCAAATGTTAAACTTGAGATCGTTTTTTTTCATTCTAACTAACTAGCACAATGAAGGCTATTTGCTAAACTTGTATGATGAATAACTGGTCATGGACTGAAGGAAACTATTTGCACCATGGCACAGATGCCATTTGCTCTGCTTTAACTCATTATCCAGTACAATGTCAAAGTACCCCGAGGTCACAGAGAGGGAACATTCCTTCACAGAGCCTTCTAAGGACATCATAAATAATCACTATTCGCAATTCATGACAGCACGACTCTGCCATGTAAGGCCACTCTTAATTTCCTCCCGTCTGCCTGTAACAATGACAAACAAACACTTAATATCTGATCACCCAAATAATCACGAGGAGACGGGTAAGCGCGCTGCCGCTTTGACAAATGCGTTTTTGTTTTTTTTTACCTTTTCACTAAATTAACTTTCTAATTATTCTGGTTATTCATGAGAGGGCCATTTGTCGATTTTAATTAACTTTAAGATGCAATCCTGTTTGGCAGAGCAGCACGCAGCGCAGTGGAATGGTGCAGACAGAAGCCGGCTGTGAAAGGTGATGCTGAGGGAAACCCCAGCAGCACTCCTGCTCCAAATACTGATACTCTCTCTAAATGTGGTGTCGCAATGAAAACATATTTTTTTTTCAAACCAAGAACAATGGCACTTCCTATCGTACATCTACTCATAGCCTATTGCAATTTCAAAGAAGAGTTTTCCCGAGTGCGTAAAACAAAGTGCGTAAAGTAAGCACTGGATGAGTGTAAAGAGTTAATTCTACAGATTCGACGAATAAAACTTTGTATCATTCTCTTACCTTGACATTTGGAGATGCGTAGGTCAGGAGCCGTCTACAAGTAGAATGACAGAACGGAGCAATCCACTCCAACTTGTCACCGGTCCGTGTTTGGCACAGCAGCGGACAAGTCCATTCAGTCAAATGCAAAACGCTTTAGTGGGTTGTAGCTACCGAAGTCCGCCACGTTCTGCCGCCAGCGTGCCGCAGATTGAACAGAGTCGGGTGCGAGGCACAGCGGGATCTCCAAGGGCGCATCAGAGTCCCTGCGTCACGATTGGCCAGAGCGCGGTGACGCACCGGCAGGTGGCACACCCGCTGTATAAAAGACAGGCAAATCATACAATGCAAGTGCCAGCGGGAACGCAGAGACTTAGAAAAGTCATACAAGACCAAATAGTGTCATGATGATAGCAGGTTTTTTGCCTGACGACATCCTGTTGTCCCACTTTGCGCCTCTCTCCCTTCAGACTCAACACATGCGGCTTTTCCGTTTTAATAATGAGCTGCAACTACAATAAGACATCAAGCTGTTTAGTTTTGGCACACCGGATTGAGCCATTCATTTGGCAAGAGAAGGTTGTCTTCATTATCTCTCAACATCTGCGGTCTTTAAAAGATTTTTGGACCAAAAACACCTCTAAAAATAATTTGCATTTCACATAACAGACGGACTTGCCTGATCTGCTATAGTTTAAGCCTAAAATACTGTCGTAAAAAAGTGGATTTTTATGTGACACAAGGTTGCATCGTGGGTCAGAAAAGACCACGCCCAACAATGGGCCACAGCGTAAACCACGTGTTCCAAGTAACTTTGTTTACTGTGAAACATTTTATTTAAAAAACATTGTGGTACGTAAATAGTTTCAATATGTTTTGGATGATATTAGAAAACTTTTTTAAAGACACTAAATTGACGTGTGCAAGTAAATGTTTACATTGTCTCTTGCAAAGCCTTGCAAAGAGGAGATATTAGGTGAGTTTGGGGTAAGCAAGACCTGCGCGGACACGGTGGATGTCGACTGACATTCGAGATTCCGGTTTCACGGGCACAGCTAAATTACGAACGCGCCTATTCTGTATTGTAAAAGGGAAGCTTTATTAGCTTATAACCATGTTATAATGGTGTTCCCTTTTTAGTTCACTCTGAGTTGTACATGGATTGATTGATTGATTGATTCATGCATGCAATCATGTATGTTTAATGCTCAGAAAATTCCTGTCTTCACCTACCCCCTATATCCGCCCACTTCCCCTGTACTTACTGGTGTTTAGTCATGACATGTAAATTACAGGTCATACACAAGGTCCAAGAATTTTGACATCCTAATCAAGGCAAGTAAATAAATAATGGTGGGAAAAAAACAATGAAGTTGCTGGCTTATTAGTTATGCATTTTTAAACAGGAAGTCAATCGTCCTATTTCTATTACCTATTGTTGATAAACATTTCAGATTATGAACTAAATGTAAAATAATGATCATGTGTATTTTATAGTTCCTCACTAAGTCAATAATTAAAAAAGGCATAATACATCTCATTTAAACCCATAAAGGTGTGGGATGAACAATTTAGAGAACACAAGCAAATATTTTATATTTTTATCAACATAAATACCGGTAGGTGGAAATTCTTCTTGGACTGTCTCTAAGCCAATTACAGGTTGCTGCGGGGACTTGTGGAGTGGAGGCTCCGCTTCCTGCAGGCCATCCAGCAGCCATCTCTTGACTGCAATACATCTATATGAAAATATGGAGCACTCAGACACAGAAATAGGATGTTGAGCCCGGCTTCCTCTGACATTTATAGCACTCTCATCAGCGCAATGCCTAGAAGCTGATTTGAGTCTTTATCTGGACGTGTTGCTCAATTAGAAGCTGGCTGACATCCTGTGATTAGGGTGTAAATGCTTCATCTAAATGCTTCATCTTTCGCAGGTGTTCTCGAGATGTGTGAACTTCAACCGCCGTAGAGTTTACATAATGATGCTCTTGCACAATCAGGTTTTTTTTTGTTGTATGCAGGGAAGCGAAGGCAATTGCTGATGTATTTCCTAGGTCATGGAGAGTGTGCTGGAGGTGCGGTATCAGCTAATCTAGGCTATAATAACAAATGTGCAAAGGTAGCGTTGATTCAAAGGTGATGCAGATAAATCAAAATAGAATAAAGGCAAATATTGACATGAAATCCAATTTATTTTTAATGGGGATATGCTGATTGAGCAAACATTGCAAATTAGGCTTGGAAATTATGTTTGGGACGCTGGAGGAAACTCAAAATGTATTATGCGTTATGTACAGTAAACAGCATTGCCAGGGTTGAATAAAATATAAGCCTTTTAAAATGACTGTAAGACATCCCAGTGTAAATAGCCGGACTCGTGTAGGAATGTATATTTCAGATTATGAATAATAAAAAGTTAAGGAAAAGCGGGTTTCTTGTTCAGCTGTGTTGCACCCAATAAATACGCATTCAGTGTCAGGCCTTAGCATTCAACTTTCTGCACTTTCTGCAATTTCACACTGTCTGACTCCTGGAGAAGTGCATGAACACACCGATAACTGAGCCACTATAACCTACTGGGCCACGCAGACACTTTTCACTTAATAATAACCTTCCCATCCAGTGTCATCTCAAGAGTGAAAGCAAAACAGCATGATTACAGCTCAAGCAGCAAGTTAGCTATAAATTCTTCTCCAATGCTTTGGAATTTGCAAAACATTGTCTCTGTCAATATATAATGAGATCCAGGAGAGATGTTAAAAAAGATGAAATGACAACTACTGTTCAAGAATACATTTTTAAAGCTACACTTTCAAATTAATGTTGCAGCCTCGAGCAACGTCGTAAAAATAAATAAATGTATTTGTGTCAACTTTTTTTTTTTTTTTTTAGCTTGAAAGCAAGTGGAATTTAAGACAGAATAACACATTTGTATCTCTCTCTCTGAAATTAAAACTGTTTTTTGGCGCATTGCTTTGGGGGTAAAAGTCAGTTGTGGATTTTGAAAAGGAACGTCTCTACAACCATTCAAAAAAAGAGGTCGATTGTGCGGTGCAAGGGAGCAGCCAAAGTGTCAGGCAAAGGAGCTGTTTTTATTCTTTTTATCTGTCTGCGATTTTGACCCAAAGTTTACTGAAAAGGCAATAGAAAAATAGTCACGCACACGTGTCAGGGCTCCGTGTGAAGTCTCCTGGCACCAATCTGCGTCAAATCATGGAATCAGAACTGTGGTGGATTCAGAAGATATGCCCATTTTGCCAATATTCCCAAATTTGCAACGAGTCCTTTTTTTGGAGATGATTACAGCCTTTGAATCCAGAGGTATGGAAATATTTGTGGCAAACTCATGATCACAGCTCGCTGTGTAAAAAATGTACTTGATGCAAGCAGGATTATAATATGAAAGTAAATGAAGATTCAATAGTCGGGTGATGGCGCAGTGACACGGTGCGTAGACTTACTTGATTTTCTGTGCTTTTCCATTCTAACATTTTTTTCCTCAAAAATAATTAGAACTAAACAACCTCAGGGTAATTGCTGCGGCGTATGACTCTCGAGCGTGTCCTTCTGTTGACGTGTTTGATGACATATTACGAGTTGAATATCACCATCAAGATCGCTTTCCTCCACACTTTGTGCTTAATATAATATTTTCCATTTATAGGCAAGCCCTCATCTCATCTCTTCTCTCAAATAAACTGAGTAAATCCTATCTCCACGTCCATCGAAATCCCATTTTCATAGACGTTTTAGCACTGACCTTGATCGCGTGTGACTTGACATACCTGCTGTCGTTTCCCAGATTTTGCAAGCTGTTGGCAGAATATATATAAAGGAGGACCTGCTCTGCTCTTGTCGCCAATGTGGCATAAGGCCTGTCACCAGGATTTTAGGCTTTTTGGCTTGTGACTGGGAAGGATTTCAAAGCCGTGATTGATACAGAGAAGTATCTCTGTCGGCTGCTGGCTGCAAAGTTCTCATTAGCAAGAGGGGGAAAAAAAACCCAACTGAGGGCAATTGTTAAGTGCATAAAATATTTCCAAATCTGCTGAAGTTTGGATTGGATGTTTGGCTCAGAGGGGATGTGTGAAGGGCAATCAGGGGTAATCATTCGAGAGGTCAACAGCCTGTGGTGAGAGCCCCGGCCGTGTTGGTGACAAAGAGTAATAACAGTCAAATTGGTTTAAGCAGAGACAGTGGGCAGGGTTCAGCACACGAGGAGGTAACGCAACTGATGAATAGTTGGAGCCAGACTACGATCCACTTAGCTCCAATACAGTCCCCGATGCTTGGCTTTAATTAAAACTAAAGGACAGAAAGCGTGGTCTAAACGAGCCAAGATTAGATCCAGGACGTGTCTGTAATAAGAAGTAGAAGAAATATACTTAAACTCACTGTATTACTCTCAAGCGTGGAGAAACCCCACTGCAGTTCTTTGATTCAAATTCATATCTGAACTTAAATGTGTTGGGAGAAAAAATGTTTTTGATGGCCAATATTTTGAATGTAAAATGAACAAAAAGAGACTTAGACAGATAAAGGAATGACTTATGAAACCTACTGAATAGATGAATGTTGTCACCTAGAACAAGCTTGTTTTTTTTTCTATTCGTCTATTTTTCTATTTTCTATAATCATTGTTCGTTTAAAGAAAAAAAAAAAAAAAAAATTGGGTCATGCAAATCTTGTAGGATGCTCACAACAAAGAATCATCTGGGGCTTATGTTGTGTGTGTGTGTGATGAAGTTACATGTTAACGCAGAGAAAACAGCGTTATTGACAGCTCTGTAATGGCAGGTCTTCAACACTAAACACTGCTGCATAGAATAATCCATTTCATCCTGGATTTGGCGGACGCAAGCACAGGTTTTTTTTTTTTCTCTTCGCGTTTTTTTACATAACGAGATGTATTGATCAATTGAGATTTATTATCATTATGAAAACTTGTCCGGCTGCCCTTTTTTTCACATTGAGAACACTTAAAAATGGTCAGTATAATTTCTCGTTTGTCCAGGAATGATCCATTAAATCTTTGTACGACCACAGCGGCTGCAGTGCAAAATAAAAAAAAAAGTAATGTCAACAAATTAACACAATCACTCGCCTAAGACTTTCGTTTCACCACATTTCCCTACTGTCTCATCTGTCAATATTATCATCAACTATTCATTCATAACAACAGTCGGATTATGGAGAGTTTTAATTACCCAAAAGGCACAGCTAATTAATTATCGCTATCACAGTTACGGAATAAGTTGTCAGAAAAAGCAATCTATCTGATCTCTTTCCTAAGCTCACGGCACAACAAGCACGCTCCGAGACACAAATATTCTGCAAATGTGTCACTTGTGCCAGCAATTCTCATTCATCATTGTCTTAGCCGCACACAGGGGATAGAGTGCAGCTTCTCCATGCCTCAGATAACTTAGCAACATGGCTCACAGCCCGGAAGGCCCAGCTGGACTAATTCCTCAATTGCATCCCAAAACAGGGATTTTCTGCAAAAAATGCACAACACCGAGGCTCCTATTTGGCTCAGTATGCCATGCACAAAAACGCTTGCACGCCACATGTCATTTTGTCTTGCTCCCAGGTCTGCTAACTTCTTAAGATAACTGGGTAAAGCTTGTGCAAAAAAGTAAAAAAAAAAAAAAAAAAAAAAAAAAAAAAAAATCTCCCGTAGAAATTTTTCATTACAGAAAGGCCAACTGGGGGTTGTTGTCAGTTCAGAACACTGGCGGGGTGCGTGCGAGCTTTTGATAAGGAATGGAAGTGTGACAGTGCGAAAACAAGCGATAGAAAAATAACACAAAGTAACAGAGGGGAAGGATGGATTGGACTGAGTGCCGTTTTGGAGCTGGGAATCCCTATATGTCCCGGAGTGGAGCTCAACGTCAAAAGGCCAAAACGGAGGTGCTCATCTTTTTTGTCTCGCGAACAGATTCTTGGCTTTGGCTTTTTGACATCCCAGACTTCCAAATGTGCGAAAATACCCAAGCGATCTAGATGATGGGCAAGAAAAATCGCGGAAAGCACAGACAAATATAGAAGTGCGTCGTAAAAAAAGAGCTGCAGGCGTGTGTCTGTCTGCAAGCCTGCCTTTGAGAACATCCGCACACTAGTGTTGGTCTCTTAGCGCTACAGTCGGGTCAAGTGCTGATAAATATCCAAGTCCTTCAAAAGAGAGAGCACATCTGGTCTTGGTTGTTAAATTCATATTAGCCTTTCATGCAGGACTAATCATAACCATCCAGCGCAAGCTTATTCTGGATAATGCGGGATCATACTAGTTTGATGGACTCGCAGACAGACTCGTCTTGTCTCATTACCTCAACAGTAGCACCTCTACCTGTGAATAATGTTAAATCAACAAGACTCGTCCATCCAACTTATTTGCATTCTTCAATGTTTACCAAAAATGTCAGTCAAAACAATGACATACAAGGGGCAGCACCTGAGGCCCTACGCATAGGCTGTACTTCTGAGTAAATCCTTGAAAATATTCACATACCCGTACAAAGCAAGCAGAGATATATGCATGAAGCTGTACAAGCAGCTCCTTATGGCTGCGATTGGGTTGGAGCTCAGTGCAAGTGGGCATTGGGAAACAGTCAATATTCTCCAGAGGGACGGTCTGTTGTTACGGGTTAAATTCTGCACCTGATTTGAGCCCTTAAATCATGACTAATTTTATGGACGTCAAAGTATTCTAAGCAGGCTGTTGAATTGCCCGTCAATTGTGTTAGAGCTGCTTATTGTGTCCTCATATATGGCCTGAAGAAATGCACTAGGTTATAGATGACTCTCACTTGTCCCTAGGTGAGCTGTAAATGCAAGTATTTTTAAGTTAACTGCCTTTTCATAGCCTACAGACACAGGACACTAAATAAGCAGTGGCAATAATGAATGAATTATGGGCATACATGCTAAACAAAGGTCTTGCAGGTCTTCAGACTTAAAGCATCATTCAACCAACTGTTGTGGTGGAATTTGGATTTTTCACAATCGAGAAGCATATTTCAGAAATCAGTATAAGCAGGTATGTCATGTGGAGCTCAACATTTCTGCCACTTTGAAGCACACAGAGATTCTGGATGCAAGTTTACCATTCATTTTCCCCATAGACTTTTGGAAGGCACGACGGAGGCTAACCAACCATGTGGGAAGTCATTTCCATGACGCAATTGTTTTTAGTCACAAAAAAAACTACTGAATACATCAAATTCGGCTAAATGTTTTCTAACTTTGCTATTTATAAAGTTAGGTGTCAGGGTTACACACATAACAGTGGTTCTCCATGGTGACCCATGTAATACCATACAAAATATCTAGATATTTATTTGTATAATTTTGTATTAAAAAAAAGTGCTTTTTAAAGTAAGAGTAACATTTACCAGACTTAAGTCAGTAATGTTACTCACAAAGTAAAAATAATTACCAATACCTTTGGATAGTGACATTACTTATCTAAAGTAGTAACTATAATGCTCTTATTGCGTATCCCCAGGGACTAAACCAGGACTAAACCAGCACTATATCAGGACTATATCAGGACTAAACCAGGAACTATATAGGACCTTGTTTGTTTACTAATGAAACATAAGGTCTATTAACTTAGCATTAATTACTTGAGTGAAATCTTCTACCAAGATTACTTAATGCAATCAGAGTTAGTATCGTACAATCATGATTTACACGTCTGACTACATCGCGTGCCTTTGAAACCTACGGATGCTGGTTTGAGACTTTTCTCTGGCATTTACTGTTCTAAAAGTATTGTCATTTTTACAAGATTCATGTCACTGTGAATGGATGGAATGTTAGGGGGCGGGGCCTGTTCAGGGTAACTGTTGTCCTACTGCCGTTGTGGGGGTCTGGCTTACATCTGGGTCCTAGATTTCCTGTTCAACTAATTTTGTATTGGCGTGGTTACGGCCGACAGTAACCAAATGAGTTATCACACATCTTGAACAGCTGGCTCTCATTTATTACCTTGACGTGAGACAATTTGTATTATTTTGAGTTAGGCTATCTTATTCCTTAGTCTTTCTAACCTGGCATTAGACACATTTTTAGTTGATTAACTCACTAATTAAGAAACAAACCAACACGAGTGAAAGACATAATCTTCTTGGCACAGAAGTAATCAAGGTTTAAAAATGGATGTCGGGAGTCAGACACTAAATTCTTTGATCTGTTGCTCGTGTGTGCTGGAGATGACCTATATTTTTCATTGAAGCTGCAAGATGAATCCTACTGCTCCTCATATTATTATTTCTTCCATACAGTTAAGCAGTGTAATTAACTGTGATTAATATAGAAAGTTACCAAAAAGACTAGATCTCCTGTTGATCTTTCAAAATCATTTTAAAAGATGTCAGCAACGGATTTGTTGCCGCAAGATCATTTCAAAGGGGAAGCGTGCTTTTTTTGGTTTTATTTTTTGACTGTGGTAACAAATGGGAGCGTCAACAAGCATTCATCAAAGTGAGTGACTTACAGAAATTAGACGTCATAGCTGAGCTGCGCCAAGCAGTCTATTTAAGTTAACAGTGACAAGCAACTTAACACAATAAGCAGCTCTAATTTCTATAAATGAAAATTGACAGTCACTTTATCTCAACCCTTTGGGAAAATCTGCAGGAAAACAAGAGCAAGCCAAATAAGTATGGAGCGGAGTAGAATTGGAATATATCGTCTTTTTCTTTGATCATCATATGTGGACAATAACTTTTACTCCAAATAAAAAAAGCCAGCGGGGCCCATTTCTATCAATATCTCATTACATTGGAGCCGCGCTAAATATAAGATATTTTCCCAGAGTCTCCCTGAACAACATGCCCTTCATATATAGAAGTGGTTTACGGTTACCCAATCCAAAGTTAATTAGAAAAGTAAATTGACTGGGTTATGAACCATTCGTAAGGCCTTTGATTGTGCAGTTTTTATGAAGCAAAACAGTGCTTAAAATCGGGTTAGCGCAAGTTAAGTATAGTACACATGCTAATTATTATTTGAGCTATTGAAAAAGTATAATACGGACATTCTAAAACACATTGTGCAAGCATGTAATTAGTAATCATGACTTTCTATAATGACAAATTGTGAAAGTAAATAGAGCTCTGGACCCCATGGGACTAAAATTATTAAGGACGCCGTGTTGGCCCGCTTTTGGAGTTTCTTTATCATGAAATTAAACAATGCTGTATCTTAAAACTAAACAGATTAAACATTAGTGGCCCTTACCTGGCCCTGCGTGTGCTTTTAAAGAGAATAGATTGTGTAGATTGCACCATAAATCTGCAATATCCGGACAGATAATTAACTTTTTACCTTCTTATATCATCAAAAAGGGTCCCTGGAGATGTTTGTGATAAATATAGCCTACTTTATATAAAGAATAACGTTTACTGATCCTGACTGAATAATGCGATCATGACAAAAGTGAAAACATGTTGTGATGTAGGTTAGCCGTGAGCAGTTTGGAGAGCAGTAAAAAGGTTAAAAACTCAGACCCAAAACAGAATATGTGGTCCACATCTTTTCTTCTTTTTTTTTTTTTTTGATTGAAGCATATTTACAAAGTGCTGGTGCAAAAAGTGCAATGTGCAAAAAGTAGATCAAGAAGCGGCAGTTTCCTCTTTAGCAGCAGAACCCAGACTGATGGAATGAGGCGGCTTTTATCTGGTTCCACTAATTGGATAAAACCACTGCGGCTAACACAGGGATGACCAATTCACATTAGCTCTTTAAAAACATCCGAACCACTCTTTACCAAACAAAAACCCACCAACTATTTAAAAAACCCAAATAAATATAAAACCCTAAAAACCCAAACACCAAATATATTTAAACCATTAAAATACCTATCCCGCTTCCCCTATACATTTCCTTCACTTGGTCTGGCCCGGAACCTTAAAAAGGGGAAGTCGTGCTTCTGGGGACCCGTTTGCCACCTGGACACAAGAACACGAGTAATTACTAAAATCAACATTCACTAAAACACTTCACTAAAATACACACACATACACATGCACGCACGCACGCACGCACACGCACGCACACAAAAAGAGAGGTAAAAAGGAAAACAAATTTAATAAATACTTTTAAAAACCAATTACGTACAATGTAGCTTTTTTTAATGTGCAAATTATGTTTAAAAGTGTGTGCAATCAAAAGTGCCATGCGTAAATAAAGTGCTCTAGTGAAGGTGCTGGTACTTAGGGTAACAAACTGCCTGTTTGTTACACACGTGTTCAGTCTGTGGCTCTCACCAATCTAAACCTTACATTTGTGTAATGTCCTCGATGAGCGACTATGAAACATGTTTACCACTGTTCCTACTCTCACACACTTACTACAATACATATCCAAATGTTTATGACATCTGACACAGATATCCACAAAATCCAGGTATTTTTCCATCTTTTAGTGTGTATAGGAAAACACTTCCTAATTGTTTATATTACATTTTTTTCAAAAGCAGCTACTTCAGCCAACTTGGAAAGCACGTTTGGGATTGTTTCTCTTTAAACTACTCTCGCCAAATGAATAGACCACCAATCTTCAACACACAGCCCTAATACCAGTGGAGGAAAGTAACAAATACTAACGTTGCAGTAATTTAGTAGATTTTTGGGGAAATTGTATAACCTGTACTTGTACTTATGATTAACTATAATTCAAGCCTGCAAATACATAGTTATATTTTAAATCCTAGAGTTGGCGAGTACAGAGTTAGCGAGTACAGCACAAGTCCATCCACTGTCTCACTGCTCTTTCTACACCCACACACAGAATACTACTACTATGCCAAATTGTATTTTTCGTGTGTACTTTACATAAATTTGGAAGCAGTAGCCTATTTAGTGCATTTTAGCCGTGTAACATCATTTGAGTAAAATTTTTCAGCACTCTTTCCACCACTGCCTAATACAGTTTTTGAATTATGATGAGCCAATGGTTTAATCATTCCCCAAATAATAAACAACCATAAAATCTATGCAAAAATACACCTGTAGCTTAATGTTATTCTTGATTATGCGAGTTCATTCAGACACAGAAAACCATTGTTCTGTCAATCTGGAGCTTTGAAAATCCAGTTAAAGTCTCTGACTTTCTTCTGACATAATTTGTACATCCCATTGTGGGACAAAAAAAAAAATTCACAATCTCTGAAACTCAGTTAAAATGAATTTGTATGTGAATTCTCTGCTAATTAGGAATTTGGTATTGCACGCCAGATCACACGATGTTATCTACCAGAACTTTATTGTAATTGTTGGTAGAAGGATTTTTGATTTCTTGAATAACACAGGTTTTGAAATAAAATAAAAAAAATCCCAAATTATTACATAAATGCAGTATAATAAAGTAAAGAAGGACATAATGCAGGTAAACAAAACAACATGAAACGGTAAAACAAGTAACCCAGGATGTTCAGTCCATCCATTTAAGCAGAAATAGCAGTATGTAAGCAAATAAACATGCTTGAACCAGTCATTTGTGGTGATCTTAAATAAACAGAGGCAGTGATTGTAACTTTTTCAACCTCAGCAGCACTTTTTGTTGACAATGTGAGCCCTCTTCCTGGAAACCTGTTTTTGTTTGTTGCTCTTTGAATTCGTTGCATAAGCGTCAAAAACTTTTGAGTTGTACCGTGTGGGCCCCCAGAAGAACTCCTCAGTATCCTGTGTGTATTTGTAAGAAACAATGAACAATAGCCCACCACTCATACGGCGCAGAGCCTAGTGTGTTTATAATGGTGCCTCCGTGTTATTGGCACAGTGTCGAAAACTGCCAAGACACTGGCAACACGGCGCGCAGAGCGGCAGGACGGGCAGGTGTTGATAACATCTGGGAGCAAACGGCAGGGCCCACCAGAGTAGAATGTGCGGAGAGGCAGCAGGTTGGCATGGACGGAGTCTAGGACAACGGATGGAGGAATTCATTAGTGTTATTATTGCATTGTCAAAAGGATTTACAATAGTATAATGGACTCTGGTACTCTGATGCATTCCTAGGCTTAAGTTTACAGTATGTTGGTTGCAGTGGCTTGGTAAAAAGTGATGTGGGAATTATATAGCCATTTAGATAATATTGTGATGTTGTTTTGAACATAAGCAAAATGTTAATATTGAGTATATCATTTATAATCCAAAATGCTACAAAAAGTAAATGAAAATGAAAAAAGTGATATTGTAAACTTTCAAAGAAGGGTATAAAGGCAAGGCAAGGCAAGTTTATTTGTAGAGCACAATTCGTACACAAGGCAATTCAAAGTGCTTCACACAACAGGAAAAAATGCATTAAAATCACAAAGACATGACAGAAATCACAATCTTAGTTCAAGACACTCTAAAAAGAGAAGTAGATGCAAAGAAAAGCATTTCAGTCATATGCACAGCCAAAACAAAACAGTTTTTAGTTCTAGATTTGAACATTGCCACGAGTAGCGCGCCTGTCTCACATCCTCAGGAAAGACTGCCTCCGAGATTTTGGCTGCATAAAACTGAAACGCACATTCCCCATGTTTAGTCCTGACTCTGGGCACCAGCAAGGAGGACCGGTCCTGAGGTCCTCAGGAGTCCGAGATGGTTCATAATGGCACTAACATTGTCGGAGATGTACTTTGGTTGCTAGGCCATGGAGAGACTTGTATACAAGCAGAGCTGCTTTGAAGTCCTATTCTCTGAGCCACAGGGAGCCAGTGCAGAGACCTGAGCACAGGACTAATGTGATCGTACTTCCTGGTTCTAGTCAGGACCCGAACAGCGGCGTTCTGGATGTACTGCAGCTGTTTTTTACAGCTCGTTTTGAGAGGCCAGTGAGCAGGCCATTACAGTAGTCTAATCTACTAGAGACAAACGCATGGAGTCTCTCCAGGTCTGGTTTAGACACTATTCTTTTGATTTTGGCAATGTTTTTTAGATGGTAAAAAGCTGCTGATGTGATTGATCTGACGTGGCTGTTAAAATTCAAATCTGAGTCCAATATTACCCCCAGATTTCTAACTTGATGTGTAGGTTTTAGAGTGAGACTCTGGAGGTGACAGTTAACAATTTCTCTTTGTTTCTGTGGGCCAAAGACGATGATTTCAGTCTTAATGTTCAAATTTTTTGGATTTCACATTTGTCAGAAACTTCAAATCATGGCTCACGTGTTCAATCTTGCCTTAATACAGTTCTTTAATGTCATGTTTGTCTTCAATTGTCCAAAAAAGCACAGTACTGTAAGTCTGTTGTAGTATTATTACTATTATTAATAATTATTATTAAAACTCAAATAAATTCACAAGCATGTTTTAACACACTTCTGTTGTATTAAATATTATTTTAATATCACTATCGGGAAAAATAGATCAATATCGACCACCCCAAGCAACTAAGATAAAATTACTGTAATTAAATGTGACCAAATTTGGGCAGTACTCTGAGCCTCCCAACATTTATCACCATGAGGTTAATCTTGTGTTAATCTCGTATTGTAAAACCACTCATCGAGTCACACAGCAACACTGCAACATGACCACCCACATCAGTTTGGAAAAGCTTGACCAAAGACATTTTAGAACTTTCACGCCAGTTCAATTATTACAAAATGTTCAGTGGAGCAATCATGTGTAATTTAATACAAAATAAATCAATGCCATAAATGCATCTTTTATGAAAATGTTATTAAATTAAATTGTGCAAACAGCTTTTCTTGAATTCCGGTTTGGTGATAATCCCTCAAAGTTGTTCTTTTTGCTTGAATTGACTTAAAACATCAGAGAAGGATTCCATGACCCTATTACCAGCCGGTCATCAGCTGACATCCCCTTTTCACTTGTGATGATCAAAGCATTCACGATTTCATCTTTTCATCCTACATCTTCACTTGGAGTAGGCATTTTATACAAATCCGCAATGAATTCTGCTCAGTACTGGACATCCTTTCACATTATTGTTCTCAGGGATGTTTCAAACTTTAGGGGTCTATGCAACGTGCTTTTGCATTGGCCCTTTGAGAGGGAGCTTTATGTTTCACGGTGTGACAGTCAGACTTTGTTAAGTTTGTGTTACTTTTCTAATACATTCCTAACATTCTGATTCTGGCTTTGTAAGCAGGCTTCACACTTTACAGGGGGCAAGGCAGAGGTTGGTCAGGCCGAAAATGCCAATCCTCCAACAGTGCTACTTCTGGGGTTGTAAAAGATAAAATTGTTTTATAATTGCAGATAAATTGAGACAAGCACAAGAGGCTGATGTTCTCACTGAGAACTGAATTTAATCAGCACGGTGGCAGAGTGGCTGGCACTTTCGGCTCACAGCAAGATGCCCCAGCGGAAATGTAGAGGGCAAATATCCGTACACAGGACCCCAAACCTCCACCAGGTCCCACTAGCCAAGCCCCAGCAGCCACAGCCGACTAATGCTCCCGGTCCCGAGGGCTCCACAGAAGAATGTTCCCAAGTGTGATAAAAACAAATGAAATAAATTAAAAGCTAACAATATGAGTTAAAGATGAGGCCTAGAATGTAAGATAGCATCAGTTAAAAAAGATGGGTAGAATTAAACTAGAACATACATACATTTAAAATCGTATGCCTATAAAAAATAAATAAATAGAATCAATAAATAAAACAAAACATTGGATAATAAATACTAATCATAAACTAAGGCAATAAGATGGCCTGCTCTTAAAAACATGAACGTTCTCTGTGGCCTTGAGGTTAGATATGCAAACCTAGAAATGGCCATGGCTTTAGTCATTTATCTTATAAATGAAAAAGTGCAGATATGTGTAATGTAGACAGTAATGTAGTATTGGCAAATGAATTGAAATAAACTTGTAAACATCAAAAGCTGAATCACTTACTTTCTTGTTTACAATTTTTTTCTCTCTTTTTACCAGTGTCCACCTGCTGTGAGGCTTTGAACCCTTTCATTTGGTCTTTAGTAGCCCTTTGATAGCACCTGCTCCTTTGATTGCTACCTTTGTGCTTTGTATTTTCATGAATACGACAGTATACATACCTAATTATACTATGGGCTAGTGAATACATCCAGGCATGCCTTCATAGTTGGGGCACTCGAAAATACTTTACAAGATACATAAAACTAAAAATAAAGACAGTAGATTAGGCGGTAGGGGTTTGCATGCTGGCTTTAGTGCATAGTCCGTGTTGTTGTGACACATATTCATTAAATGTATTTCTGGAGAGGCAGCCCTGAGCCTGGATTCAAAATGAGGAAACTCTGCAAAAGTTCTCCGCGGCAGCCTTAAATAAACAATTGCTATAGACACTGGGGGTGAAATATTTGTGCTTCAGATCAGAGAGATGAAGAGTCGTGATGTGCTCTTCTAAATGAGGCCGTGGTGAGCGACCAATTAGTGTGGCGTACAACAGTTAAAAATCTCATCGCCCACCGTGCCAATCATCAGAACGTAATTTCAGCTGACAAATTAGGTCCAATTTATTGAGACAATTACTGTGACTAAAAACAGAAACTAGGTTTACCCCGCACACTGTCTCATGAGACTGTATATGCAAACTATGTAAGATGGCAAAAAACACATTTGATTGATCACTTTTTCTCCAGGAGTTGTTACAGTAAAGTGGAGAGAAGGGTTACGTGCAACTTTCAAGTCGGAAGATGAGTCTGTCAGCAGAACTGTTGTACCCAAACATTTACAGTGTATTGACATTGGTCCAATGGCTAGAACCTCCTGATAATAGCCGATCTACTACAAACAAATAGATAAACAGGACTATTATCAGGGGGGTTCCGCCCAGTGGGCAGGGTTTACTCAGAATAGGATAAATATATGAGTTCTCAGACTAGGTCCGCAGATTGAGAATGGCTCTTGTATGAGAGTCAAAAATGTTTTATTTTTTCTAAAACAGTGTCCAGATTACTACAACTAAATCTCTTTCTACAACATTTGTTTTTGATAAAGACACGTAAAAAAATGAAAACTGCCATAGTCAACAAACAGATAAGTTATGACACTTAAGTCATTTGGCCTTGATCTTCTCTGATCTGTTTGCCTGAGTTTATTAACAGTCAAATCTTATGTTTTCACAAACATTGAGTTCATTATTCACGTAAAATAAATATGTTTAAAGATAAAAGATATGTATGGCAGATGTAGTTTGTCCAATAAGATGTTTGTGTTAATAAGAGATTACCGTTGTGCAGAATTCTGATTATGGATTTTATTTCTTTTTATATCAAAGTATATATATATATATATATATATATATATATATATATATATATATATATATTGTTTTTTTTTTGTTGTTGTTTTTTCCCCAATATAATTAGCACACATAATGTTTAGAATCTGGGCATTAGGTGTTTTTGAAGTTGCATTTTTAATAATATATACTGTATTTTTTGGGCTTGACGACAGGATAGTTCTAACATGAAAGGGGGAGAGAGAAGGTACAGACATTCGGCAAATGCTGCACATGTGTGGTGCAACAACCTCGCACGTGCAACGCCCTTAACCATCAGTGAGCATTGAAGTCGCATTTCCATCACAAAAACGATTGATTATTCATGAAGGTAACGCCCAGATGCCCATACTTTACGATTATCTGCGACTAAGGGCAGGAAATAAGCTCAGTAGTGGCATTGTAATGTAGGCCACAGGTCAGTAAGTGAACAATCTGCCGCTCTCAATAGCAGGTAACAGGCTGTCTGAAGCTTATTTACACTGGAGGACAAAGTGCCTGGATAAGCTCTCCGTGAACTGGATGTGTGGTCGCATGTGTGCTAGTTTACCCAAGTGATGAAGGCAGCGAAAGAGCAGGGGTAGATCTTATTAGAATGCTAATCTGACAAAGAAAGTAAAGTGTCGGGCAATGATAAGACGGATCAATGTAGCCACAAATACTGGTGTGAGGATGTAAACTCACACAGGAGGATTTATGCTACGACGGTTGTCCCCAAATCCTTTACGAGCACAGCTATAGTTTAATTTCAAGTTCTGAAATATGAAAATGTAAATGAAATGGTTGACGTAAATAAACCTCTGGCTGCCATCAAGGTTTTAAATTGATTTTGTAGTTGCCCGAGGTATTGCAGATATAGCTTTTGCACTTGAGTGAGCAAAACCAATATGGATACATGCTTTTTCTAGTTTCTTTGTCTTATCTATTTTGAATGCCTCTGAGAAGTAGATATATGTGCCAGCAAGAGTATTGCAAAAGTAGTAGACACCATCAGTTTGAAATGGTAAACTTTTTTCCATTAAAATCTTACATAGAAGCATTTCTGTCTTGTCATGCTATACAAGACGTTACAAGCTTTTGCTCTTTAAACATTGAGTGTGATGTTCCTCTATGCAAAATGTATTCCTCTCACACACAATTCTGAACGCATGCTCTGAAATACAAACGTGAGGAACTTTATTATGTACTGATGAAATATTAATGATGCGAGCCTGTGGTGTGTGGCAGATGGGGATGTAAGTTGGATGGGCCAACGACAGTAATGCTTTTATGTTCTGAAGTTAATCCGTGGTGTCCCGGGTCGGCGGTCGCTCACTTGTTTATTTGGTCTGAAAACTTTGAGAATCACACGTCGACTACAGCTCGCTGACAAGTTGCCTCTTTGTCATTATTTTCAATGTGTATTTTCAGGATTTTCATGCTATATACCCAAATAACAGTCACTGGAACCTTGAGTGGTGATTCTCAAACGTGGTACTTTAGGCCCTCGGAAGTTCTAGACTTAGACTCAATTGTGTGCACATGTTTCTTCTCATTTGCCTAAGGTCTGGTTTAGAACTGCTTTAGTCAATTTAGTTCCATTTTAGACCTGGTTTACCCTAGTTTAGACATGACATAGCCCTTCTATGGACTGGGTTTTCGATCTGGTTGTGCTCAGAAAACCAGATGTTTTCTTCACTTGGTGTGAAAACTTGGAGAACCACTGAGATAGAGAATACTGAATGTAATAAGTGACACTGTTAGAAAGAGCCTAGTGAAATGTTAAATAAATATATCATGCAACCTTTTTCCATTGTATTTTCTTATTCAAAGCAAATTATTTGTGTTAATCGATATTAAATGATATACATTATATATTACAAATTTATTTAAAGAGAAAAATATCAGATCATATTTTGATTTAAGGCAATTCAGTTATTATAAATTATACCACTATAAACTACAGTTATTTATTTTTATTTTTATTGTTTTTGCATTTTTCACACATAAAAAACACACAGAACAAGACGGAGAGCAAAAATGGAAAAAATAAATAAAAGTACATTCCACAGCTATCCATTCTAGGACATTCCCAAAACACATGAGTCACATGACAATCACAGTTTTTCCATCAATTAGTATTCGTAAACTAGTCAATGTTATTTGCATTTTGTGACATTGTCCTCGACTTTGTCATATGCAATCTCTCATAAAAACAATATACTGAAACTAAATAACAGGCCACTTGTCTAAGTAAGTATTAGTATTGTTCAGACTGAAATAATTCTCACTTATATTGCCAGTTCAAACCAAAAGTACAGCATTAGCCTTTGACGCTACTTGGTTCAATTGGACAAAATGAAGTGAAACAGCCGGAATACAAATTGAGCATATTGCAGTGTAGCGCTTCTCTTTTAATCTACGCAGACAAACAGATTGGAGAGCGGTGTCCCAGAGCTTAACCCTGGCACACTGACTGCTCTGATTTCATAATAACTGGTGGCTTTTTGTATGTTGTGTACCTGAGGAGGGGATTGAGACCGAGGACAGACAGACTGGACATATGGCTGTGCTTTTGTGGGAACAATCAGTGCAATGCCTTCTTATCATAACCACAGAATGTTCTTGCAGTTGGGCCGTCATGTAATGTTCTACAAATCTGAGCCATAGGCAAAAAATAATGCAAAAGAATATTTTCCAAAATATATCAGCAAGCGCCCCTCTTCATAACCTCCAAATCCATACTAAAGTGGAAATATTAAAAAGGAAATGCTTAAGGCATGTAAGTTAAACTCTGGAGTGGATTGAAAATGGTTTTGTCACAGGAAGTCTTTACAATCTATTTTAATTCATCCAAAGACTTTAATACAAATGGGAGCAAGTTTTGAGGAAAATAATCTTAGTTGACCTAAAATGCTTAGAGTGTATTTGCCTTGGCTTTAGAATAGCTGTGTTGTCAAGGGCAACGTCTCAAAAAGTATGTTGCATTGACATGTGTAACATGCAATAGTGGCATTGGTTTTGACATTGACAAGATGACTGCAACTGAATCTTTTTCTACAATGGAACACTCCTGGACGAATGAGTTGACTTCATTTACTTACGTGCTTTTAAGTCATGCACACTTAGACTCTGTCCCAATACTTGCACTTGCACCCTTCAAAAGCCAGTTCACGATGAACTGCTGACGCTGACGCAGGGTGTCCCAATTCTTTAAATAAATCTGGGAGGGTCCAGCAACAACACTGTAAAAAGTTAAGCCTGTTCTCATTTGTTTGTGTCCAATTCAACAAATGATTCAAACTAAATTGAGCTGTGGCTTTGTGATTAACTGTGGTTTAACAACACCGCTCACAGCTGTTTTAAGCTGTTTTTGTTTACCGCATTCACAACACTCTGAAGCGCGGATCGTCCCAATTCTCATGTTTACCTTCTGCGTCCTTGTGTACTTACACACTTTGTGCACTTTCAGAATCACAGTCACAATTGTGCCTTAACCTGCATATTTGTGGGATTCAGCTTGAGCACTTCACCATTCAAAAGATATAAGATTTTGTTTTTAATTGTTGGATGCCATGCCAACGGTGCTAATTTTCTTCCCTCTGAAACCCATGGATAGAGGACTCATGCTTGTCTCCTTCTCAGTGTATGGACAGACCATGGCTCAAGTTCATGTCCTTCTCCTCCCGAATTCCCTCTGAGCTGCAGAGGCTGCACTAGCTCGGATTCATGATTGGTGAAGGTGATGGGCTTTAGGTAGTGTCCATTCACATCAGAGAGAGGACTTTAAAGTTTGAAACTGGCAACCCTAAACTCGTGTGAGACTCATTCTGATTTCTTAAAATCATCTTGAGAAGCAGAACACCAGAACAGAGACTACAGCGTATTGTGCGTTCTGCTGACACATCACCTCACATATCGCCTCGAAATAGGGACTGAATAGAGACCAAACCCAGAAATAAACCTGGACTAGAACAGGAGCAAACCAAACCTACGTAAGGACTAAACTCGGCTCAAACCAGGATCACACCAGGACGAGTGTGTTGTCCCTTCTGCCAGCCTCTGCAGATGTGGAATGACTTACTCAAGCATGTTTTGGGTTGATGAAAGGTCACGCCACATGGTCTGGGAATGAAACCTTCTTTATATTCGAAATTGATGTTGTCGACTTATTCCACTCCTTATGATTAGTTTACCAATTCGTTCAATGTTTGCAAAGTGACCACGCATATTCAGTGATGGATTTCTGAAGAGGTAATAAGACTACAATGTGTTTAAAAGGAAACCATTGCCACTAATAGGCTAGTTACTCTAAACGATTGAATTTGAATCTCAAGTTCCCCCTTACAACAGCTGCAAATTAGCCTCCGTATTGAATAATTAATAATAAAATTGGGGGCAAGAATCCTGTCTGACTGTTATTACCGATGGAGGCAGAGAAGAAAGCACCTGCGCCAGTCTCCTAATTCAAAATTCCGTGTGATGAAGAGTTATCAATCCGGCTCGGCAGCGGCATCGTCCTGGAAGAAGTTTAACGATGGGAATATAATGATAGAGATAAGCTGGAGGGACAGGCCACGGCAAAACAATGACTCGACTGTTTACTTTGAGAAAACCTCCCCCAGGCCAAACGCACCGTGAACAAAGAGCTTCGTCAAGGATTGCGTTTGATTGCGGTGGGCTGTTAGAAGTGCCGACGCGTGGACTGAAATTGCAGTTATAACCGAACGCGCTAATGGATGTGATGTGGTTAAATAAGAAGGAGTCGCAGCTGGATAGTGTATGTGGGGTCATTTTGTGCTTTCCGGGTAATAAGCAGTGATGGAGTATAGTGGCAATGATAGATAATGTACCAATTTGATGAAATATGGGAGTTCAATGTGGGACAAAGTGTAAAATACAGTTAATATAATTTAAAAAAGAAGATAAATGTTTATAGGAACAATGAAGTGTTTCATATCCATCATCTGCATCAAATACATCTAACATTTACCTCTACTATCAACAATACATACAGTAGCAATTTATTTTTCATTTTCTCATTCCAGTATTTAATTTTCTATCAACTTTTTTATATATAACATATAAATAAAGTTATTATCATGACTGAAACTGGTGGTACAAAAGTAAAAACTGTATTTAAGTCAAGTGTTTAGGTATCTGTACTTTACGAAAATTCATTTGACACTTTTTACTTTTACTTCACTACATTTGAGAGTAA
Organism: Chaenogobius annularis; assembly: GCA_015082035.1. NCBI lineage: Eukaryota > Metazoa > Chordata > Actinopteri > Gobiiformes > Gobiidae > Chaenogobius > Chaenogobius annularis. The sequence goes on along the minus strand of BJKM01000345.1, from coordinate 318,874 downwards.
GGTCGGGTATCTGTGCTTTACTTCACTAAATGTTTTAACTGAATTACAAGTAAAGTATGAGTTAAAGACTGCAGAGATTAAGTCGCTTCCGTTTATCAAAAATCAGTTCCTTTCGAGATCGCTACATCAGAAGCTTTGATGGTTCTGAAAATCTCCGTGAACTACTTTTACTTTTTACTTCTAAAATGTTTGTTTGGTTCTTCAATATTTTTTTATGTGTTACTATTTTTTTGCCATTGAATCTTTTACTTAACTAACAAACTTGACGGCTTCTTCTCCCGTTCCTAAAGATATTCTAAAGATATCCTTTTCATGACTTGGAAGTACTGATATTTTTGTCGAATAATGCAAATGAAACATCAAATAATTAGTGGAAAGAGTGGAAATAGATCCAAGTTAAGTTTTTCACTCACAGAGCTCCAAAAACAAACTTAACGTCCATGAACAACACCTTTATACTGTATGTCCCATGAAGCAAAGACATACAATTTATCAAAGTTAAAATGTGTTATATATTTTTATGGTTGGTTGGTTGGTTTAATGCCAAAACTATTATGGTTTTAGTTTACTACATTAGCATGAAATTCCTGTTGACTTAAAGGAGACATATAGTGCATTTTTTTTCCAGAATTGAAATGTAACATAAGTTACATCATTTTACATTTTGTTAATCTGCAATATTGATCTAAAACAGCGTAATAATAGAAAGAGGTTCGTTGACTTCCTGTTCAAAACTGCAGAACTGATAAGCCCCGCCTCTTCATACTGACGTTTCACCGTAACAAGTAGCAGATTGTCATTTGCATGGTATTTTTGGAAATTTACTGCATGTCCTCCCTTCTCTTTCACCCCCACTTCACGCCGAGCTGTCCTGTCTAAAAAAAAGAAATGCAGCTATGGATATGAGCGGAGATAGGGGGTAGGTGAAAAGCAGCCATTTTCTGTTTACTCACACATACAGGAATCATTCAAAATAAAACTTTGATTTAACGAATGATGAGGAAACATGGTTGTAATAATTATTTGACAAAAAAAACTCCTTGTCTGAAACGTATTGGTGAGTCGCTAAAGTGTATTAGAAGATCCTTTGTTTCGTTGTTTGCTGCAGTAAATATGCGTCAGGTTACTGCTCAGTGAAAGCTGACTCCTGAGTGGATAAGTGTGCGTAACAATGGATAATATCTGCGCGACAACCTTCTAGTTTATTCTGGCTTCTTGACCTTCATACTTTATTTCGTCTTCTGACTCATGGCAGTCGGCTACTTTGTATCTCAATCGGAGCTACTGCGCAGAGAAACGACCTTGATATTAATGTAGAATTTTGATTGGGAGAAAATGACTGTGGTTTACCAAGGATTTAGCCATTTGTGCAACAGGATAAATACTTCACAATCACAGTAAAGTCACAAGCCTGATGCCAGCGATGTAGTTTGTGAAGGCTGGGGCTCATTTGTAACCTCCAAAATCAAAACACTGTTGACATTCATGCAGACCTCAGTACAACAAAAGTCATAATAGCTCTTGATTGTCATTGTCTGTCTTTCATTTGCCCTGGTGGTAATAGCAATTATTATTAGATTTTAATTATTACTATATATTTTTTTAATTATAAATGTTATTGTTTTATTCAGGTAATTTTCATTTCTATTAATGGTTTTTAAACATTTCAATGTCCTGCTTTGGCTAATGTGGCTCTAATCTCAAGCGTTGTGCGGTCATCACTCGGGCAAACGTGACCAAATCACCTTCTATCTTCTGCCTGCAAATCTATCTTTATGATTAACAATTGCAAGTATATTTGTATAATTCTACTCTGTGAATAAGCAAAGTCCAATAATAAAATGTAGATACAAAATAGTCCCAATGTAGATTAAATATCCCCAACAACACTATCTGTTTCAATAATGATGGAACCATAACTGTTATGTTAGATTTTTGGTGAACAATAAAATACAAAAGGCTTTAACAACATTTCTCCAGTTCTGAACCAGAATTAAACTAGAACTAGTGGATTCTACCTACATTTTGGTTTTACTGTTTTATGTTTTGTTTTTGTTATTTCATTATCTTTGATGGCACAAAATGAACAAATAAATACTTTGTTAACTGTTGTATGTTTAAAAAATGCAGAATATGCGGGCAATATATGAAGAAATTGAATATCATAAATGTTGTTTTGAATCGAAAAATGTAATATAAAGAATATTATTTATAGTTTGAAATAAAAAAGTGATGCTGCAAAATTTGAAATTAGGTATAAGGTCATATTTCTGCACTTGTGATCAATTTTATATTTCATGACATTTCACATTTGCCTGATAATTAAACCTCAACTGATACGTTTCAAGACATGTTTTTGCTACTCAGAAATATAACACTCAAAAGTATAAAAAGTATTTGTAATAAAGTGGATTTGGACGGATGAGGAATGATTGTAAAACAGGTCAAATGTGAATTCATAGGCCCATTTCACCTCACAAAGCTGCTGTCGAAAAAAAAATTATTGAATTACCGCCAAGGCATTCACTTTGTAATTCACAACGCTTTCTTTATCATTAGTGAGTTGGGATTTCTGCAATATTTGGCCTTGCTACTTGATAGAAACCATTATTTCCTTTGCCGTGGTGTTATCTTGGCTTCGTTTGTGTGTTTCAGGTGTTGATACTGTGGTCATTTTCACCTCCTTCTCCACTGAGCCAGCCAAACCATCTGCTGTGCACGTTGGCCATGTCCAGGTGAGCGTTTATCATACACCCCACACAGCCAGGAACTCTGTTTTTCCAATGCGCATTGTGCAGTTTGAAGACATAAATAAAAAATGTATCTTTAATCTGCGATGACATGTCGGGTAATAGCTTTTTATTGTCGGCAGAGGAGGTAGAAGCACCGAGCACGTTTCAATATGCAACACATAATTAATGTATTGACTTTAGTGCGCCATCAGGCCGAGGTGCTTAGGTTGTATTCAGGCAGCGGCTCCATTTCTCCCACCGTCTATTTTTATTGCACTTGAAAGGGTTTTAGTGACAGTCAAATAATCTGGTCCCATCACTCTTGACAAATCGAGCCCTAAACCGCAGGGACATGCCATTTCGCTGTCAAGTAAACTGAAGCAACCTGAAGATGTGTTTGGATACAAAATGGTTATTTATACGCGGGAAATAGTGCGAGCCTACCAGCATTTTAGCTGAGCAACAATGTAAAACAAAAATGGAATTGTTTTGCTGATATAAAGGATTGCTACCTGCGAAAGTCCTGGGACACGTACAGTACAGTATGATGACGGTCCTTGATAAAACAAGCCACATTTGCGCATCTTCACGTTTATCGAATTTGCTTGAGATAAAATAATAAACAGGAACAAATGAGGGAAATAGAAATAGGACAAATGAATCAAGAATCGTGCTTGAATTGGACTTCAAGCACTTCAAGAGGGTTTTCGTCTACGAAGCAAATCAGAAAATGGTGATTAGTTAGTTCCTTCATTTTTAACCAGTGCCTTGAGGTATTGCCAGAGTTGAGAAGAATACTTTAACAATTTATTCAGTTACAGAATACTGAATACTTGCATTAAAATGTATTTTGTTATGTATTCTGTTGAATTGTCCAATCAGAATATTGTGTTCTAAATACTTTCATTTAAGACACAGTATATTATGGTGTAAAAAAACTTAAAAAATAATAAGTGACACAGCTTTCTGTTGATGCCCCATTTGTTATGCATTTATTTATCACTGATTAGAGAAGGAAAAACTGCACATGTACGCTAGAGTATTTTTTTTTCCATGGCCTGAATTTTTAAATTTAACGGTTTGAAATTGCTACAAACTTATCTACTTCTCTTTCACCAGTGCGAAGTCGACTTTGCACTCCAAGTTAAATGCCTTTCCTTTAGTCAGGTATGGAAATGTATGGCTGGTATGTACTAAAAAGTGCAAATATCAGATAAACGCTATATATCATTGTATCGCTAATGTTGAGCTGTGTTTTCTGTTTCTCAATAATAGTGCAGTTTGACGCCTAAATTGCATAATCAAGTACTGCAGTGTATCATTTTGATTTGACCAAAGTAACTTCTGAATACCAGCTAATGAAAGTCAAACTACGTACTCAAATTTAGCATTCTGAGTACGTATTTTCAGTAAATGTATTTAGTTACGTCCCGACACTGGTTATAGACCGGTGCGCCTTGAAAAAATGTCCTATTTGAGTTATTGGATTCACACATGGATTTAATTGAATATTTAACCTTTTTGGAGTGTCCGGAACAAAGCAAAACTGCCAAATTTAAACAACAACAACAACAACAACAATATTAATACTTAAAAGGTATGATTTGTTAATGTTTTAGTTGGTGCTGTGGTACCTCTTCAACCAAAAAATATGCTAGTGTTTTTCAACCTTTTTTGAAACGATTTTGCTCCTGGAACATCTGCAACACTGGGAAATCAGGTTGACCTTTATGAAAAAAGTCTTACATCTCAATTCTCAAATGAAGACATCCATTTTTCAAACTCATAAACACCGCAGACGCAAAAACCAGCAGCTGGGCAGGCAGATGTCCAGGCAGCTGTGGATACAAAAACGCATTCAATCTGATCTTATTTGATTCACTTTTACGCCACGCCAACATAGACATTACTGACTTAAGCTCGATTATGAATGATTAGGGAAAATATGTATAAATTCTCGAGTTTGAGTAGTCTAAGTCGCCATTTTGAATTAAAATGTCAGCACCCGTCGCTTACATCATTGTTTTGGCAAGCGTGAGAGGTAAAAATCCACCAGTTTAGCCGTTACTGAATTGAAATAAAGTGGTATGTCCCTGTCTGCGGTGATATTTGTTCATCGTCGACCCTTCTTTCTTTACAGCAGTCTCATTGAGTAATTGGCTTTCTCTTGGCGTGCCTTCCAATCTAAATGGTAATTCACAGGGGCATTCTGTCCTCGCTGGTGGTGGCTTGCTTACGGGAGGAAAAATTAGAGTTGCTTTGGAAAAGTGAAGAGATTCTGACAGACATAGCAACAGACAGGTATGACCAAACTCTGCTTCCAGGCCAGACCCTATACCGTATATAGGCAGAAGAGAATAAAGCCATCTCCAAATGTACACGTTTGAAAGCAACTGCTATTTTCAGTAATTGTATGAGATGGGAATGGGGCGCGTGTAACTCATATTTAAAGGTCTCTTGGTGAACGCAGATGGAAAACAGGTGCAAAACTACTGTAAGATAGAAAGATTTTTCGTCATGGATGATGAAATTACTTGACCGTAAAGGATGAAAGAGGCAGGGTGTCCAAAAATTACCAGAAATGCTAATTTATTGAAAGAATCAGGCATGAGTAGTGGTTTTGGAACAGCGGTGGAAGAAATACTCCATTTTAAATAAAAGTTACAGTTACAGGAGCAAAAAAAAGTAGTCAAATAAAAGTGTAAGTAGCACAAAATCGACTTAAGTATAAAAATGTACTGTTAAAGCGTCAAATGTGGTTATTTTGATAAAGATTCATCCTGATCTTTGAACCCATTTCTTAATTTTTCTAGTGATGTGTGTGAGTTTTTGTTTGTTTGCTCAAAGCTCAGGCTTGAACTTAAAACGTTTACACAAGATGTCACCATGACCCTGTTAAAAATAAACCCTCAAACCAAATAAAAAGTACTTTCAACATTTTAGTCCAGCTCAAAAACGAAATAAAGCAGCGAGTACAGATTTACACTCTCAAACGTAGTAAAGAAAAAGTTAAACTTACTGTGCAGATCCCTAAAAATGTTACCAACGTACAGTACTTGTATTTAGTTATTTGTTACTTTTATCTGTTTTGGAATTCTCTACAGTATTATACAGAATCTGTTTGAACTTAGATCCCAGCCTTTGCCTTTATATAATGTGTGCCCCACGGCTTATCTCGAGGCTTAGTTCCCTCAAGACAAAGGACGTTCTGAGGGAATATCTTCAATTATCTTTGGTTAACATGAATTCAGTTTGTTTAAGATATATTGTTATCAATTTGTGCTTGATTGTTGTTGGTGGAACATGTTCTTAAGTTGAACTATTGGGAACAGAAACGACGATCGAAAAAAAACAGCAGATATTTCTTTCAGTGTGGGAACTAAATCTCATAAAAGTACGCACATGTGTTTAGCATCAGCGCATTTGACCTTGTGTGACTACGAGAATTGCGGTAAAATTAACACCCTCTTTTGGTTTGAGGAAAATGCTGGCCACTCTTAGTCATCATAAAATAATACTTGGCTGCAACCGACCAACATCCATCTTGTCATCAGTGGAAGAACTCAGTAAATTGTTTGACTTGGGTCATTCTGGTTAGTTCAATATTTTGCTAGGAACTGTACCTATTCTGCTTAATTATGGTCAGAGAACGTCGTGGTTGGATGTTTTGGGCGCGTACGTCACACATGATTGATGCAAACTAAGAGGCGAAGATGAATTCTGACATAAGTCTGAATTTATTGTGTAAAAACAGTATGATTGTCAAGATTTTGTACCACATCAAGGCAATATTTAATTCAGTGCAGAGATTTTGACATTTTCCTTGATTACATAAGACATCAACAGGACATACCAGTGTCATGTGTTTTAAAAGTTGAGGAACACACATAAAAATAAAATCTAATAAATAAAATGTGAACAAAACAAATCTGGTGGACACAAACATTAAAAACTAGGTTGGTGTAGAACAAAAAAATGAAACAGTTATTACATTTTTGCGTGGAGGTGCAACTGTGATCTATATCCACTTTGCTCAAACCAAATAAATAATATTGTGTGTGTTGTTGTCAATCTACCATCTCCATCAATGGAACAACTCGACCCTATTGAGTAGTCTCAAGGTCTCTCCGATTTCTTTCATCCCAGCTGATCCTCATATTGCTTACGGAAACAGTCTCCCACAGGAAAGAATTCCCAGCTCCGCTCCTGGTACATTTTCCAGACATAGGATTCCTGGCAAAGTCAACAACAGCCGTGTAAAATGAAACAGCAGTCCATAATAGTGTAAATAGTGTAAATAGTGCTATGTGGCATGATACAACTCACTAACTCACTCACAGAGAATTATATATTAATAAAAAATGTGTTAATTGAGAAACATTTCGACCATAAAACAGTCAAGACTCGTACCTGTCCCGTGTACTCGGTTTCATCTTTGTTTATGAGGTACATCAGGAAAAATCTGAAGAAATAAAATTTGTCATCACCAGTAAATAGGGAATCAGACCAAAGAGAATTCCAGTAAATCTCAGGGTATCCATACTAATGTGACTCGATAAGCTCATGCTGATGGCGTTTATTGATTTTAGAAGAGGCATTACTCACACACCCATAAGCTCAGGCTTTTAGGTGAGTTCTAGGTCGCCAACTTCCCTCATGTAAATCTGAATAATATTACACCATGGTACTAAGAGAAATTTATCTTTTTGAGGTAAGACACTATTGGGGAAATGTTTTATTGTTTTGATAGTTTGCTTTCTCAACATATAAGCTTTTGCTTGGTAACAACTAAATTGTCATTTCATTTAATCAACCTACATCAGAATCAGAAAAGGGTTATTGCCATTGTCAATGACCAGAATTCACAAACATAGAAACTTGTTTTGGCATTAAGGTGCAACATAAAACACTGATCAATAATAAAAATAACATATGTTAAATCGAAAAGGCATGCATTAAGAAACGATTTAAAGTTACTATAGTATATAATAAAAATAGGCTTACTATGTACACGAGAATTGACAGTTAAATTTACAGTTTTGAGTGCAGAAAGTGACAGTGCAGTGAGTGATTGATTGAATTGTAGTTAAAGTAACAGGTGCTAAGAAGTGTTCATGAGTCCAACGGCAGAGGGGAAGAAACTCTTCTTGTGGCGGGAGGTTCTGGGCCGGATGGACCGTAGCCTCCTGCCAGAGGGGAGTGGCTCAAATAGTCCATGTCCAGGGTGAGAAGGGTCAGCTGTGATCCGTCCTGCTCGTCCCAGAGCCCTGGAGACGTACAAGTCCTGCAGAGATGGAAGTCTGAAGCCGTTCACCTTCTCAGCAGAACGCACAATGCGCTGTAGTCTCTGTTTGTCCCTGGCTGTGGCTCCAGCGTACCACACAGTGATGGAGGAGGTGAGGGTGGACTCAATGATGGCCGTGTAAAACTGCACCATCATCTGCACCGTCAGCTTGGCTTTCCTCAGCTTCCACAGGAAGTACATCCTCTGCTGGGCCTTCTTGATGAGGGAGCTGATGGTGGGCTGTGACTTTCCTGAAGTCTACAATCATCTCCACTGTCTTCTGGGCGTTGAACTCCAGGTTGTTACCGCTGCACCAGGACACCAGCCGATCCACCTCCCTCCTGTAGACAGACTCATCCCCGTCCGAGATGAGCCCGATGAGGGTGGTGTCGTCCACAAACTTGATCAGTTTTACGGAGTTGTGCCTGGAGGTGCAGCAGTTTGTGTACAGGGAGAAGAGCAGGGGAGAAGTACACAGCCCTGCGGAGTTCCTGTCCTGATAGTCCGAGTGTCTGAGACATTCTTCCCAGCCGCACACACTGACTCCGATCCGTCAGGAAGTCAGTGATCCACCTGCAGGTGGAGTCAGGCACGTTGAGCTGGGAGAGCTTGTCCTGGAGCAGAGCAGGGAGGATGGTGTTGAAGCAGAGCTGAAGTCCACGAACAGGATCCTGGCGTAGGTTCCCTGGGAGTCCAGATGCTGCAGGATGAAGTGTAGTGCCAGGCTGATGGCGTCGTCTACAGACCTGTTGGCTCTGTAGGCGAACTGCAGGGGGTCCAGCAGGGAGGAGGTGAAGGACTTGAGGTGGGGCAAGACCAGGCGTTTAAATGACTTCATGACTACAGACGTCAGCGCCACAGGCCTGTAGTCATTAAGTCCAGTGATCCTGGGCTTCTTGGGGACAGGGACAATGATGGACGACATCCATACAATGACAGTATATGGGACTCTGCACATACACCAAACTTTTAACACAATTTTGGTGTATTTCACAGGATTTGATAATAAAATGTATGAAATAAATGTTTTAACTGTGTAATGTTTTTCCAGATCTGCTTTACTCAAATAATTCATACGTTTTCTCAGAATGAAGCAGTACATTTAAACCTGGCTCTACAATTTTCACAGATATTATTTTTTTTTATGATGAACAACTTTTTGTTAGTAAAATAAAGATTTTTTTTTTCAAATTGATACCTCTAAATGAAATATTTTCTTCCTATTCACCTGCAGTGTCTCGCTTTAAGTACAAAACTACTCACAGATAGTTGGCCAAGTTATGATCCTGCAACGTGTGGGTCTCAAAGCCATGAGGGATTGTATCAAAGTATTCACTTCCAAGTCCACATATGAAGCACTTTGTCTGTGGAAGAAAACCAGGCAGATGATTTTAAGTATTTTAAGTGGTCAAAATATTCATACAATACTTCCAGATGAATGATATTATAAAGTTATACCACTAATCCTGCCTCATATACGTGTAATAAGTCTACACAGCTGTGACACTGGCATTCCACAAAAAACAGTATTTGTTTCAAAAATGTTCTGACAGCTCAGTGGGAACAACTGTAAAGATTTGTGTAGACATTTATTCTGCGTAGGGCATTGAGTTATATTATGTGAAAGGTATTTACATGACGTTTGTGGTAAGGTTTAAGAAAATACTGCCCAAAAGACTCAAAGCCAAATGACAAGTATCTCGAGTCTAGACAACAAACAACTGTGGTTAAACTAATAAAGTGAGGGACTACTTTCTTACCAGCTACAGATATAAAATGTAATAGCATGATGGGAACCTAATGTACCTCCATATCCTCTTTGACTTGCTCCTGCTGGTCACGAAGTTCACCAAAGGCATCAATTATTAAACCTAAAAATATGTTGTATCATTGTTACAAGGCTGTAATTACACTGGCTGTACATTGTGAGTCTTCGTATGTAAATTGTGGCGCACATACAAGTATTGAGCTCTGTGACTCACCCTGGATAATGGCGAGGAGAATAACAATGACAAAAAAGAAAAAGGTGATGTCAAAGATGATGCGCTCCACCTCAAATTCATCTCCAGCCGGGTCCTCAATCTCGTCTCCGATCCCTCCTCCGGCCCGCACTCCCACATACATGTGGAACATGTAGCACTGAAATACAGTGACAGACAACCTCATGTTTCAGACTATACCAAATAGACAATATGATCGTAATCAAAATGTATATATTAATAAGTGGACCATTTGTTTGAAAAAGGAGGTATGACTTAAGTGTCACTATATGCCATTTCGTTGGGCTTTATTTATAAATAAATTTGTACTACTTCATCTGAGGAATTGTTTAACAAGTGCAAAAATAGATAAATGCCATTTGAAAAAAGTGTCAAAGACTTCAAAGCTGAGTCTATTTTAGTGCAATAAAATGTTACTTCATCCATTATTGAGCAAATCCCCTCAACTATACTGCTATTTTTATGTGTAGATTAGAAAATGGTATCAAAAACAAATTAAAAAAACTTACATACTTTGCTAATTAACTCTTCAAGTGTACTATTACTGTCAGAATATAAAGTGTAATCATATTTAAATGAAATTTTTTTCAAATAAATGAGCAATGCAATGGATTGTAATAAAATGCTGTTGCTATCCCTGAATGACAGTGGAGGACAGCGTGTAATAGAATGCGAACGCGAACTGTGAAAGCTGTGAATTTACTGGAAAAAAAGACAGCACCCAAAGGATCAGTGTGAAATCTTTCAACCTTCACAGCTGGGAGTGTTGATGTTTATGTAACCAAAGGAAGACCTGGGTGAAAGCAGCGTGGAGATAAAAGGATACAACACAGCCGGGACTTTGTGAGCTTACATTCAGCATGTCGTTGCACTTCATGTCCTGCCGCTCCTCGTCATCACTTTTGTTGTAAAATTTCCTAAAGAAGTTGAAGGCCACAACGGTGTAGAGGTAGACCACCACTGCCAGCAGACCCACAGTCAGGACCAACTGAAAGACATGTGTAATAAAAATACTGGGAGTGAGGTAAAGATGGAAAACAAACTCAAAACAAGACCTTGCTGTGTTCGAGTATAGACAGACACACCTGCTTTCCGTTGTGTGTGACAGAGGTGAGGATAGTGCGGAGAGTCTTGAAGCCCATAGCGATGTCCAGAAGGTGAACGGCAAAAAAGAAGTTGTTGTAGTGACCCAGAACGGACACGACCATGTACCAGGCCAGGTACAAAAAGGACTGCGCACACACAAGAGGGCGGGCAAAAGAGGGATGAGCGGATCAGATAAAGACAAATGTGTATTTTAGATTAGAAACACTACAGGATATTACCACCACATGTGCAATTGTATCAGATCTCCAGGGAACAAGACATTCAAATTTGACAGCTCCTAACACCATCAATGTCAGATTATTTTGTAATGTCATTTCACAGCTGGAAATGTTATTGATCTTATTCGTGATGGAACCATGTTGTAGAAAACTGGGGGCATAAACAAGTCGAACAGGAAGGAAATTGCTTACTCTGTCTGTTAGTATGACTCCAAGCTTCCAAATTTGATACTTGATGTCAAAGGAGGTAGATCTGAAGCGGAAAAAGCAGATACAATAGTCAAACGTTGAAAATCAGGTCAAATTGTCCAATGGCTAAAAATCAGATCACTGTAGCAACAATGTGTTTTACAAATAACAGAGTTACGTGACTGGGGCACAGAACATCCTGTCCTACTTAAAGCAGGCTTTTTTGGGACTTTTTTATGTCAGTAACATAGTCAGAACAAAAAAAGTTTAGATTATAGACATGGCATCTTTCACAAATAACATAACACAATACATTTTGTAAATGTCATATAATGTGATAATATTTATATAATTTGTTAAATAAATCATGCAAAGCTCACTTACAAAGATCCCAAAGCTGCTCTTTTGAGCTTCTTTTCTTTCCTTTGGGAGCTGAAGTCTAAAGAAGCCTTGTCCAAACCTAGAAGTTTACTGATCTTCTCACAGCCATATAACGCTCCATATTTTTCCACTACCTGAAAAAAAAAAAAATATCAAAAAGTCAAAAGTAGCAACAGTGCACTGGAATACATATAAGCTGCAGTTAAAGGTTCTGGTGGAGGTTCAGAAACTGTTCTTGTGGTTGTGCCTGGAATGTTCCACAGACCAAAATATGTTTAGCCATTCAAGGTAAGTTTAATGCCATACTGAGGAACATTCCTGGAAAAGCAATAGCACACCTGACAAGCAAATGACAGAAACCTTTAAACATGCACGAGATGAGTTGTACATGTAAGATGGGTAAATGCATGTAAATAAGATCAAAACAGATTTCTACAGAACACCATATAAATAGGACTCTTACTTACAGTACTACTCATTTGTATAAGTAATATTATAAGTTTCATTTGGAGCGGCATTGTGTAACCCTCACCTTCCTCTTGACAAACTTATCCCAGTAGTTACTTGGATATGATCTGAAAAGACAAATTCATGTTGGTTATATGACATTTCCGTCATTATTTACTGTGTGTGTGGCTCTGAACATACGGAGTATTAATGACCAGCCGGTCCCACTGTCCTTTGATGTCCTCGTCAGGCGGCTGCACTGTCACATACAGCCCATCGAACTCCAGTCTCCGAGCCACTTCCTTCTCCCGCTTGAAGATCACCAAGGGCACCTGGCAATTAAATATTTCATGCTTCACATTTCCCACCTCTAAAACATGTCCATTTAAAAATAAGAATCACTGTAGAATCTGTATATCTGTAGATCATATACTGAATGTAGTTTCCAGTGAATACCTTAAGGCAGTAGTATCCAATAATACAACAGAAGGAAATGAATGTATGTGCCACAGCCAGGAAATGGAGAGATGGCTCCATGTATCCACTGCTTTCCTCCAGCACAAAATAAACCAAGCTCTCGTTGTCAGCAGAGGAGTTAGGCTCTTTGTCGTCTACGTTTTCATGTGTTTGAGGCAGCGATGTCACCTGTAAACCACAGTCAGAGAAAGGAATTGACTCTGAAGCATGTTATAATGATGTAATGTTAAGTATTGCTCATTTCTTTGATTTCCATGCACATTACCTTATAAAAGAGAAGGATGAAATTGATCGCAAAGGTAATGAACAGAGCAAGAAGGCGAATATTATAATAATTCCGTGCAAAGTAGTTCTGAAAAGAATGAAAAATCTGTTTGTACACTGAAGTGGAATTGTTCTGAGTTTTAAAATAAGATGAGCATGACATTTGTAGTGCATATTACCAGCACGCTCTTGTTGTAAGTGTTTATTGTCTCCAACAGAGCAGAAGGCTGTTTCACTCCTTCCTCTGGCTTAGTGGCGCAGCGCTGAGATGTTATATTCAAATCTTTCTTTGCAACATCCTTCACTCTGTGGATTTAGGATAATAATATTGATGAAAATGGTTTGAAAGGTGCACTATGTAACTTTTCTGGTGGGAGGTCCGCTTCTCTCTATGGAGATGTTTTTCCTTTGCCTACATACCTCCATACCTATCTTGCATTTATTCAATTACAGGCGTTTTCTTGATCAAAAATACTTACATCTTCCTGTGTTCTTACTGTGAGCAGCCTCGCCTCTCCACAGATCTGACCTGTAACTTGGCCTGGTGACATCACTTGCTTGTCTCCACGGAGATAGAGACGTTTAATGCTATACTGTTCAGGCAAAGCAATAACATTTCCCTGGAAACAACCAGGTGGGAGGCCCTTCACCAGAAAAGTGACATAGTGCACCTTTAATAGTGCTAAAATGTACCATACCTTTCAAACTCAGGTGATTCAGTCACATCTGTACATTCATGTCTCTGTTGCTGACAGAAATAACACAAATGTAAATAGTTTATCATGAATGTTAATGGCAAAAATGGCTGTATCATAAGATTGCACTAATCCTACTTGCATTACCTGATGTTTCCTGAGAAAAGCATTGGTGCCCGGTCCTTGTGGAGCTGAAGTGAACAGATCAGTGACACTGGCAGAGCGCTCTGCAGTCATAAGTCTGTACAGACCTCCTTCCTTCTTCACTTGTAATCCAAACACGTCCGACACGACATGCAGAGGCCTAAAGCAGGTCACGTGTGCAGTTTCTATCAGCTCTTCCTGAAGAGAGCATCTGTCTGAATGTGATTGTTTGTGCACATTCTCCGACACTTCCATAACCTCGTCAAGAGTTGGCTCCACAATACCACCGAGGAATTCAGACACACTCGTGTTTTTGGCGGCGTCTATGAGTCCACCACTAATGAACACCACATAAAGCACGTACAGCACACTATGGGCTGAAGCATACAAGCACTGCAGTAAAGCCAAGAAAATGTGGTGTAAAATATTTAGCACAGACTTTAAGATATCTATGGGGGTCATCTTCATTAGCATCCTGAGATTCTTGACTGACAATAAAGACACGAGTAGAAACACCCACTGAAATGCAAAAAATGTTTGGTCCCTGTCTATGGACTCTTTTTCACTTTCTGTTACATTCATTTCAGAATTTCTCTCTTCGGCCTCGGATGAAATATTTGATGCGAGTTGCATTTCGAAGATGGTGTCTTCACAGAAATTGACAAACATCTCCATTTTCTCTTTATCTCTGCTTTCATTGACCACATCGAAAATGAACTGCCTCTTGGACTCTTTGACTTGTGGTTTGTCCCACTGTAAGCGGCTGGATTCACTGATCTCAAAGTAGACACGTTCAACGCGCTTTCCACTGCCTACAATCTCAATGCGTCCTAAATAAGGCTGAAAGTATCCCAAGACACATTCTGCTAACTGTAAAAATGTTCCAAGTCGCACATCATGAGGCATGTGTTCAGACAGATTGGTGAGAAGAACAGAAATGCTGAACCCAATGTCTTCAGCCGGTTCATGAAAGCGGTCCACAAATATCTCATAATTGAGGATTTCATTTTCATCCGTCTCAATGCAAGACACGAGAAAGTGGGTTTCCTCAGGAGAGAAGCGGTTGCAGGTTTCCATGGCTTTCTGAAAGTCTTTTCTGGAGATACAGCCGCTACTATCAGGATCATACTCCCTGAAGCCGACTGAGGTTGTAAAGTCTTTAAGTTTGAGGAACATGGCAAAGAACGTGAGGATCATTCCCACATTGGCTGAGGACTCCACTAACATGTCAACCATCTGCTTCCCAGTTGTTCCATTCACCACATTTCCTGCGGTAACACAAATAAGATAAGTGTGCCATAAACCTCCAGCATTTTATAAAAATCTTACCTTCAAGCATGGAAAGCAAAAACACAACCATGTCCTTTTGTAAATCCATGAACTCCTTTAGAAGTTCAATTTGCCTTGAATCCTGTTTCAAATATATTGTTTTTACAGTCTATAGTCAAGCATGAACCCTTTTTCTTTACAATTAACATTATTCTCTTAAAAAAAAAAACATTCACATCACAAGCTGCTCTACCTGTGATAGCTTCATTTGCATATGTGCAAAAACATGAAGAAAGCCGACGACAGCGTCCCAAAGGCGACTGTGTGCCAGACTCTGTTGGTTGCCAGTGCATGGGCCCTGAAGGTGAACACAGACATGTTTGCATAATAAGTGTTAAAAAGTAGACTGAAACAACAAAGATAATCATTTAAAAGTTGTCTAACCTGTATGTATTCAGTGAGAGTGTTAAAGACCTGCTTAGCAACCTTAATGGCATTTGCAAAGTTTAATTGTCCCTGCACATCAATCGCATCCTTTCCAGAGTAGTACCAGTAAAAGTCACTGATTGACTCCTGTTCAACAAAACAAGTTAAGTTTACTTTATTATCATTATCACAGCACCATTTTCTTTTAAACATAATTTTGTTTCCTGTTTGGACGTGTGATACTTCTTTCCCATGCCCCTTGAACCCTCACCATGTTACTTTATTATCATGAAAGAACAGAATTAAAAATACATTGAACATAAAATAGTGAACATTACCTGTAGTCTCAGTAAATAATCCACAGTGGATATTATGATGTTGACTGTCATGTTATTTCCTGTTTGTGTTCTGAGGTAATTCTGAAAATCTAAACACATTGTACACAGTAGTTATTTCAAAAGTGTCTTTAGTTTCATATCCACTGAATCTTGTCACTGACGTCAGTGTAATACCTGAGTTATGCCCTTCACATAAGAGCTGGAGGAAACGGAAGAGGTCACAGGTCAGGTCGTTGTCAGGTATTGCAATCCCAACTGACAAGAAGGTAACAAAAAAACAACAATTTTAGTAAAATACTTTTTTAAGCTAGACATAGTTTGTCCACTTTAGTGTATGGCATGTAGAAGCTTTAATTTACTATGCCAGTGTTTACCTCGCAGTGTTAATGAATTGGTGATTTCAATATGAAACAATACCTGAGCGTTCGTCCATGGCCATGCCTAATCCTTCCGCCTTGTTCTGCCTCTCAAAAGCATTCAGATCCAGAACACTGGATTATAGAAATGCATTTGAATAAGCACCATTTCACACAATAATAAACAAACAAAATAACACCGAAGAACCTTGACCATATTTTGGTTAATTTCAAACCTGCATGTGCACATGAGTCGAGCCATACTTTGGAAGAACTCAACGTCTTGCTTTGCTTTCAAATATTCAAGCATTCTCTGTTCAACAAAAATGTAAAACATTAAACAAAAAATGAATACAAACGCTGCTGTTCAATTGTATTCAATTTAGATTATATAGAGAGGATTATTTACAAAGAAACATGTATGCTGACAACGTTACTGAAAATAAAGCTACAATTGAAAAGCATGATTGAGGCACGGCACCTGTTGCACATTAGCATTTCCTCCATTAAGAAGAGCAATTCCCAGCTTCAGCGTGAGGCCAATCAGTGAGCCAACTTGTCCTGAGGAGAAAAGCAGAAGACTTCAGTGTTTAGTACAATATTAAAAAAGCAATCCCTCATTCATCCACGAGTTATCCATCGCAGAAAAAACGATCATCTGGACAAATATTTGGACGAAAGTCATTTTCAATCTGAAGGAGGTCATATCTGCTGGTCAATGACCGAGCTTGTCAGTTGTTAGAAGCTAAACTGGACAGGGCCTGGTTAGTACTTGGACAGGAGACCACTGGAACACCAGGTGCCACAGTAGAAATGTTGTTGTGTCCTTAGGCAAGACACTTCAGCCACATTGCCTAGTGAAGCGCTTTGAGTGTTGATTTGGCTCAGGGACTATTTTTCCCCTGAAAGGTGATTTTTAAAATATTGTCCAGATAACAGCCTTTAAAGATTTTTCTACATCACATTAATATATCAGCAGTTTTTTCGTAATACCTTTGCATGCGCTGATGGTTTTCAAGACCATCTCTGATGCACCACGATCATGCAATTCGGCCTGTTGAAAACGTAACTTCTGCTTTTCCATTTCTTTTTCCTGCCACAAAGTGTATTTCAAATTACTAATCAGATTAGATTGAAAATAAATAAATCCTGATTTACTTGCCTCAAAACTTTGCACTGACTGCTCTGCACCATCATCTTGTGCTGTGCGACAACTCTGGTATGTGTGAAAAAAAGTAGTGGGTGAATGAATAATAATAACCAAAGCAAATTGTAACGGTAATTTTACCTTAGCCATAATAGCAAAATAAGACTCGCAAAGGCTGCTGTTTCTTTTTACAAAAAACAGAATATACACATTATGTTACAATTGTGGACCAATAGACAGACAATGTAAATGTAATTGTTAAGAGTTTTAAGATAAAAAGACACACCTGTCTGTCAGGGCACTTTGACTGAAGAGAGTGATCAGTTGTTGCAGAGGGTCGGCTGCTGTGGCTCCATGCCCAGTGTAATTTTCCTTCCTGTCACCTCCAGACTCATGCACTACCACCGCACTCTGCCATAAAAATACTTAGATAATAAAGGCTCAGATGTGTGCTTAATACTAATGAGCTAGTAATCATTTTATACAACACACAAGAGGCACATATGAACATGTTTCTTGCAGGCATTTTAACAAGCCAAAAATGCAAGTACAACTCATTGCCACACAAAAAAATATAATAAGAATTCTTGTCAGTGTTGATTATCAGTATTCTCTATCACTCAGACATATGCCAATTGTCAATAACCACTGGAAATCCAAGTTTTTGTGTAATGTTGAATGACAGTTTTGCCATCAAGATCATCAACATTGCTTGTTTCGTTCTGTTTATGCCATTAAGAGAAACTGTACACACAAGTAAATGTTTTTGTGATAATACTGTTCTAGTAATGAACTTAACATAAATACAGTTTATTTATACTCACAGCCAACTCTTCCACAAGCCTCTCTTCACTGCTGTTGTACTCGGTTAAAACCCAAGTCTTATTGTATCCTTGAAGGAATAAATTAATAACTTTGTGCCTGTAAAACATGACAAATATATCATCTTAGTGAAATTCAGCTGTACTGTCACTTACAGTCTAACGACATATTTTCAGACATATTTATTTATTATGCAAGACAAATATGTTTTCTCTTGCCGTACCTCGGTAGATTGTACAGTGGAGTCATTCTTAGGCAGGCCACCACAGCTCGCTTTCTTTGTTTGGACAAGACATTAATCCATGTTGATTTTTTGGTTCGCTGAGGATTTTCCACCTGGAATCAATCCAAAAATTGTAAGTATTGCAGAAAGTATATATACTTAAAAATGAATTGTTTTATAAACATGCATTTGAACAGAATTACAACAATATTATACAGCATGTCACAGTAATGTATTGTCTTACCTGGTTCAAATGATAAAGCACTTGAGCTACCCTAACTATTCTGTGTGTAGTTTTTAGTAGGTCTAATGTAGACCCTTGAGTGTTTGGACTTTCTGAGTAAAGGGGCTTCACCACTGGGAGCTGTGGGGTCTGCAAACGTAAACATAGTTACAAATTAGTGGTTTCGTTTTAAATGATTCATTGAACTTTACATACTTATTGTTATATTGTGGTGCACATCTTTATATTTACCTTCCTCTTCTGACTTGACAAGCACTGAAATATGCGCTTGTGAATGTCATCTTTGGTGTTCTTCTGCCAAAAGCAGAAGTGAAAGGCCATATTACATTAGTGCAGTCAGTATTTCCGAGCATTAAAGTAGGTCCATTAAAAACCGAGCCTACCAGTAAAAAGTCCTTCTTAGCCAGATTAATAAGGTCATGGTCAGTTGGGAAACAGACGTTGAGTCCGACAGGGAGCAGTCTCTTCACAGAGGCCACAATTAGGGACGTTTGAGTGCAATAACGATCACCTTTTCGCTTCGCTCTCTTGCTCTCTTGGTCAAACTACGTAATAATGATGATATGAAATCAAATGTGACAATTTCAACAAAGTTTGTAAGTTTCTCTCACCTTGGGCATGTTCTGTACCAAAAATCCCAAATTGTTGATTTCATTTTGGACCACATAGTTTTGTTCCTCCCACTTTAAATTCTGATAATTACACAATGAATATTGTCACATTTACTGGGCAGTCAAAGAAAACGGGTGCATCGGTGTTCATTGATTGATTCATACTTACATGAGATTTGGCCCAGAATATAAAGACCTCTGCCACCATGCCGAACAGCTGCTCCGCATCAGGATTCATTTCTGTCAACCAGCTGGCTCTGTACACAAAAGAAGACACATTATGTATTTATACAACAGTTGTACACAGAATGTATGAACTTGGAAGGATGTCAGTCATATTTTGAATAATACAACATTTTATTTCATGTCTTACCGATGAGAGTCCACATATGGGATGAGTATGGGATAGAAAGCATAAAGGTCCTGAACAAGTACACTAAACTTCTCTTGTATTTGGAGTTGGTCTTCAGAAACACCAGTGTCTTTTGATTTCATCTTTTCCTCCTCAAGAAGAATAGCTTCTGCTTTCTTCCTTAACTTGTCCATTAGTGGAACAAAATTTATTTTTAATAGTTTTGAACTAGATTGGCATATTATTGGCTGCGAAAAAACTGAAACATAATTATTAGCACTTGAAAACTGCCATCAAACAAGACAGTAAAAGTCACCACCAGTACCTGCCAATTGTTTAATCCAGCCCCCCCGGCTGTCCCCCACATTATTTTGGATGATGCAAAGGATGTGACCAAGCAGATCACTGATGAGTGCAGGGGTGACAGCGGAGAAGTCTGACATATTTGGCTGGCTCCAGTGAGACATGTAGCTACATAACATGGGCAGGAGGACCTCGGTGACATGCATGTAGTGAGCCTGGCGGGCAGCTGCTCCCGCCTTCACCACCTTCTCCACCTCTGCCAGCGCCTGCAGAAGAGAGGGCAGATGACACGCCTCTGCCACCTGCTCAGGCAGCCCCAGCTCTGACAAAGAACCATCAGATTAGAAAGTCGTTTAGGATCAATAATTTGGCTTTAATGACTTGACCCGAATACCTTCTATTTCAGTTATACTCATGGTGGTGTAGACAGAAAATGGGTTGTTTTGGTTTAATTCAGGCTCAAGAAAGGAAACAGGGAAGGCTTGGGAGAGGGCAGCTAGACATGCACCAGCTGATGATTGTGGCCTAAATGAAAATCGACAGTGACATTACACAAACTGAGGGCTCTTTCCTTCAATCAAAGATTCCTCTACAGAATACAAAAAAATACCCCTCTTTCTCAATGCTGCTGTCTGTGCCGAGGGAGTAAAGAGAGTTGAGGATCCTGTAACAGGGACCCTGGATACTTCCCACTGCAAAAACAGTGATATATTCAGGGAAATATATTGAATTCATGCCCATGACGGGGAAAGACTGAAGAATGAAACAATATTGAAAACAAAAGTACTTTCAGTTGAAATGGGGACATTTTTCTAGGTGTTTGGGTGAGACCAAAATGCCCACATTTATTCACACACTCTTCTATAAATAATCAATGTGTAAAATATCTGTGGAGAGACTTTACACTTTAGGTGCGTACCTAAAATATCTGAGCCAATTTTAGTGTTGCCAAGATGCTTAAAGAGGGACGTGAGAGCAGGAAGCAGCACTAAGGTGGTGTGGCTGAGAATCCCCACCACTCCTCTGGCCGACTGACTCCTGCTCTGAGCGAGAGGAGCCAAAGTCACATGCAGATTTTCCACTGTCATCTCCAGGTCCGCTGCAGCTGCATCCAAAAACACGTGCAGAGATCCATAGAAAAAATGTTTGGCTTCATGCAGCAGTGTCCTGCAGCAAAAACACAACGTTGTAAGAACAGCAAAGAAAAACATGTTTGTCAAGGTGTGACTATAGCGCCATCTAGCTACCTTGCATCTAGAGACTGGGCTAAAACTTGGAGGCAGCTAGTAAATGTCAAAGCTTCATTTCCTGGAAATATACAATTGAAAGGAATTAAAAAAGGAATAGAAAACCAAATAAAAGATTCCGTCTTACCAAAAAGTGTGATTCTGTGCCTTATTAGGGCAGCAAGCTTACAGAAAATGCTAGATGATGGAAAAACAGATACACTGAAATAAATATGCTATTTACGAAGATTTATATTGTGTTTATTCTTTAAATGTAAATTATTATTTGCTTTTTTTGTTGTTTTTTTGTAACAAAAGTAGAACAAAAGTGTTTTTTGATCCATACCTCACAATTATCTCTTTTTCTTTTGTTGATGCATAAATACTAGTGCCAGAGCAGAAAGAACTTGAGATGAAGTACAAATGATGATCCTTCAGATATTCTTCCAAAAGAGGTAGGACAACCTGTTGAAAACAAAACAGCCACTCAATTGGGATAGTGCAGATAACCTGAAATTGTTTTTAGCTGTTAAAATAATGGTGGATTACACAAGGATGAGAAATTAACTGGCTTTATGGAATAACTCTGTGGGATGTTTCACCAATATACCACTCCAAATGGGAACACTTGTGTAGGTTTATATAATACATATATTCAATATACTGTATTACATTATCAAAAGGATGTTGAATGTGCATGATGATGGTGAAAGCATAACATAATTTAAGTGAAAATAAGGACCATTAGTACATTATGTGTAAACAGAATAACTTGTGAAGGAGCTAACCTTGGGGAAGAAATGTATTGTTTGGAGATGTGAGGCCTTGTCTCCCTTAGCCATGTGTCCTCTGACGTGCATCACCTCTGAAAAGAAAAGCATTATCAGTGTACTCTTAGGGGTGAACACTGAAATGGAATAGAGAAAGAGAATGTACAAACAATGAAACAGCTACACAATGACAAGTAAACATGAATATCAAATATAAAACTTCAATGAAATATTACCCAGCTCCAAAATATTCTCTTGAGCAACATCTATGAGATAAGCAAAGTGTTGAAGAAGAGAGAAGCCAAAGCAGTTGGATGTGGCTGGAAAATGTAGGTCTGTCCTTTTCTCTCTGTACAATTAGTAACGACACTTATTATTATGCAATGTTTTGTTCATTATTATTAACCAACCTCCACAATGTGAAACCATTTAACAGCAAGAACTTCAGAACATCTTGAGCTCTTTCTCTAAATCTAGTCTTCTCTTTTGTCGACAAGCTATTGTAAGGGACAAGTGTAGAACAGCATCCCCCTAAGTAAAAATGAATGAAAATGAGTCTTTTATAAAAACATACAGCATTATATTCATTGCGTTTTTACCTTTGTCCTGAAAGTGAACTTTCTTTTTCTTGGCCCAGACATTGTAGTGGTTTTCTGCCAGCTGTTCTACCATTGCCTTTAAATGTGATATAACATTAGAATGTTCAAGACTAAATATAATGTTTGTGTAATTGTAATGTGTGAAGAATAATTGCAACAAATAACTTACACACTGATCCCAGGACAAGGTGATGCTGCTCATATCCATTGGCTTTGGGCTGAATGTGGATGCACCTTCAAAGGACAACTAAGACAAGTAAAGTCAATTTGGTTAATTAATGCAGCAAGATAAATAGAACTAAGCAAATATTGTTTCTTTAAAAGTGGTGAGAAATGTTTGATTGATTTGAATCTGCTATTAAATATGACCTGAGATTGAGAAATCCTACGAGTGCATGTTCGTTTTCCAAATACATCTCCTCCTTTAGTTCTGTCTATCGTCCAGCCAAAAGCCAGCATCACCTTTAGTGTTTCCTTTATAGAGCAACGATATGCTTCTTTATCCTGGAATATCAGGAATATAAATGCAAGTTTGCAGAGATTGAAAATAAATGAGGCATGTGTGCTTTGTAGTTGTACCTTTTCAGCAAGAGTTCTATATGGTTTCAGAAGAGGATGGACTTTGGCATTTTCACACAGCTGCTCCCCATGCACCCAGCCGGCTGTAAACTATTCACATAACATACATTTATGAATTGAAGACTAGAGACAGAGAGAGAGAGCTGTAACCAACAAACGTTACCATCTCTAGTGACCACTTCTCATGAGAATGTTCCGCATACTTGTTGAGAACAGACTCCAGGCGCTCGGGCACAGACACACTAGGCAGAAAACACACTCTTAAACAAGAGTTAGAGGCAGCTGGTGGCCAGAGCCTTGACAGAAACATACTTTGCGGTATCTAGAGGCTGAGGGTCAAAGATTTCATCAGTGTCAATTGTGGCTTTTCTGTCTGTCAGGAAGCCAGGATTTATATCGTCTGGAGACAAGCTCCTAGCAACAGTGGTGAGGCACTCAGCACCAAGCTTATATAACTGTGGTTCATAAGACTGCGAGAGGAAAAGTTATGTTCATGTTATGTTCATCATTACCATAGTAAAGGTATAGAGGAAGTGAGGTTAACTTTATTGAGCTACCATTTTCTCCAAGACATTAAAAACAGTCCAGAACAACTTTCTGGACATGTGTCCCTCTTCTTCAGAAAACACATCTTTCTCCACACCTCCAGTCTGTAAATAATACTTCCACTGCTGCTCATAGTGTCTGGTCAGCAGCTAGCACAACAATGAAAAGCTACAGTTTGCAAAACTCATTCAGTTTAAATGTTTGTTGTATTCTATAGTAAAACAAAAATTAAATACAACCTTCATCTCCAGTTTGCTGTGTTCTGAAAGATGAGCGATGTCAAATATGAGCTGCTGCAGAAGCGGCTGCATTAAAACTGGATTGAGCCTACTATGAACAAACAGGTATATTGATTTACACTGTTGTCTTGTTGACTTTCAAATGTCAATAAATGTTAATGCTTAAAATATGAGAACTACTTAAAGTTATTTACCTGCATATAGCCAACAAACATTGTTCGGTTGTGTCTCCCTGGGCTTTGGTCAAGCTTGCAGCCTTGGAAAAGCTGTATAGAGCTAGAATAAAAGAATTTAAGAGCGGGGCATGTTCCTCTAAATCACAAAGAAGAACTGAGCATTTGGTGAGCATAGGAAGCATGGCAGTGGTTATGTATCTGTTTAGTGACAAGGCCATGTCAGTTGATCCAAAGTCATTCTGGAAAAAAATTATTATAATAATAATGCATGAAGCAAAATAACACACAAATACAGTAAAGCACTCACAGTGTCAAGTGAAACCGCAGCTTGCAGATCAGGCAGAAATCCAAACTCCAATAAGTGCAGGAGAAAAACTTGACTCTCAATGCCATAAACTCGGTCCATGAACAGAACCATGGAAGCCTTGTGATCTGGAGAAAACACTGCAGACAAGTCAGGCTCATCCACTTCACCATCTGAAAACAAATACAAATGTAAAAAGATATTGAGTTGGCTATACATACATAGCTGTGGTATACATTTTGGTGACAACATTGTTTTGCAAACCTTTAGCTATTGAAGGCATTTGAAAGGGCAAACTAATGACACCCTCAAGGTCCTGAACTGGAATGAGTGATCTTAATATTGCCCGGACACGAATGGCTTCTCCTTTTCCAGCTTGAATAAACTAGACAAACGTTAGCACATTTAAACATCATCTTACATGTTCACGCAGTGGATTTTATGCAAATATGAACACTTGCATGCATCTCAGGAGCACATCGGCCCAGAAGGTCTATAAGAGATGAGTAGAAGGTCATTATAGCATGCCCCATGTGAATGAAGTCATCCTCTAAGTCCTGAATATCACTGTCAAAGCCAGATGGGAAAAGTAAAACATTAAAACAAAAACAACATTACATTAAATGGTTTTGTTTTTACCAAAATAACAACACAATAATATAATAATAATCCTGAATAACTGACCTTTTTTTGTTGAAGTGGTTTGCTGCATGAGGCCCATCCATAGACACATCCTGTGACACCCTGATGGCTTCCTCCATGGCTGAGAGGAGCCCCTGTCCTCCTTCACCACGCAGAGCAGGCCCAAAACACTCAGGCTGGTGAATGAGCAGCTTCAGGACAACATAAGCGTTTTCCTCCACACTTTCACCTGTTTAGCATTTCTCAATTTATTACTTAAACTTCAGTAAATATGAACAGAATGTGAACTGAGCTGAGAATAAAAGTGTCATTTTCAAACACACTAAAATATTCAGCTCAATAAAAAGACACATTACATAGCTACCATTACAAAATACGGTAAAACGGAGGAAATCCAAGTAACGCTCTCCCTCCACAGGGTTCCATGCAATGTCAGGATAACCATTAGCAACAAGCATTGGACAGCTCTGGACACCACAATTTGCAAGATACTCAACCACCTAAAAATGAAACAGAATTATTGCATATTAATGAAGTCTACCATGTTTGTACATGTCGCACAACTACACATGAATTACCTTTTGTAGTTCACATTCTTGTAATGATAATGCCAGTTCATAGTTGTCCATTACAGAGGCGGCTGCTACATCCAAAGGAGTAGCACCCCGCATTGACGGTGAAGCTCAGAAAGAACACAAAGTGTATTTTTAGTGGCAAAATAAACAAGTCATAGAAAAGTGTCCTACTAACAACTGTAAAGAAATCATATGTTTTGATCATTTTGATAAATAAATATGCCTGTGCCTTAGTTTTCTACTATTTTGATTCATTTTACAAAATACTATGTAAACAGTTTCACTTAAGTTAACTGGTTGTATTATGAGCTATGAGGCCCCTCTCTATCTTGTCAGGAGGACATTCCACGGGTCCAAAAAGCTCACTTAAAGTGCCTATGACAGGTCAGATGACTCGTTGAACTAAAATGCAGTTCAGATAAATATATTTAGAATTTTGCTAAAAAAAATATTATAATATAATATGATAATATATATAAAAAATTATCTGGGCAAAAACTCATCTAATGTCACAATTCTATTTATTTGACAAATAAAAACATATGAGAGCACCTTTATTTTGTTGACTTAATGTTTAGAGAGACAAAAAAGTTGTTTCTTTGTGTAAATTATGCATAAACTTTGACTGGAATGAGTGTCACTTCCAGTCATTTTCTACAGATTTTTAAAAGTTTTCTCCACAAATAGTGTAAAACTATTTATATATCTATATATCTATATATATAGATATATAGATATATATAGATTTATATGTATAAATACACCAAATAAAGTCAAAATTAGACAATTGTAAAAACCTGTCATAGGCACTTTAAAGAGTTAGTTGTGTTTTAGGAGACACCAAAATGACCATATAAATGTACCTACATCACAAACAACATAAAGACTTACCAAGTCCAACCTGACTGTGCTCAAGCAGATAGCTCAGGTGGTCAAACAACGCTCCTTGATTTTGGCGGCTGATGCGGCAGAAATAGCAGAGGAAACGACAACAGCCTGCCACCATTTTGGGGAACATGATCTCCTATTAACAAACACAAACATTTACTTAATATATCTAGAAATATACAAATAAATATAGAAATATAGATGCAGAATTGAGTTTCTCTTACATTTGTTTTGCCTTCTCCCAAAACATTTACCATCACTTCCATTACAGTTTCATGCATTCCCAAAGCCCTCATTAAATTTGGATGCTGATAGAAAACTTTGTTGTTTATGATGTCCCTGTGATATGTAAAAGATGATGAAGCAAAAACATTAACAAATGAAACGCAGACACTAAACAGACTATTGCTACACTCATAACGTACCCCAGTTTATCAGTCATCAGTTTCTCCTCCTGCTTGCCCATGCGCACTCTAAGGAGAGACCGTATTTGACACAGAGAGGTGAGGAGAGCTGTGGTGTCCTCAGTTGATGCTTGGCTTATTGTGTACGTTTTATAAAGAGCTTCTCCCATTTGGCCACAGAGACCTTGATACTGTCGATGCAACAAGGAGAAAATGGCCTTCACCAAGTGAGGGTCATCTATTTTTGCTTCTGACGCCCAAAGCATCATTGTCTTGGAGATAAGCTCAGCAAAGGATGCTACACAAAATGTACATATCAAAATAATATTTGTGAAATTATGTATTACTTAATGACTGCAACAACAAAAAAACTGTTACCAGGGGTTTGGACTGAGGAAGTTTGATCCGTGGATGACTTTCTCACTCTACATGCTTGAAATATCAAACTACACAGTTGATCTTTTATAGATATCTCTGCAGCTTCGTCATCTTCTGAGCCTCTGTCGAATTCAGGGCCTGCAACATACCACATACTCAGACATTACTTTTTAAATATATTCCTTTTCCTAAAATCCGAAAGCGAGTGTAGGTTCTAACCACAGTGCTGTTTTAAAAGATGGTGGAATTCTTTCAGAAGCTGCTGAACTTCCTCTGGGCATGGACAGTCCTCACATTTCTTATCTTTCTCTTTAAAGCTTATTAGCATGTTTATCTGAAAAGATGTGAACATTTAGCGTGCAAAACAAGTAAAATCACTTATTCATGAATAGAAGTGATTAGGTTTTTATTAGTTGGCTAACCTGTTCTTGTGGAGGGGATCGGAACTCCTTTGTTTTGCGAGCAGTGAGTGCAGCCGACATGTGAAGGGCCTGCATAACTTCATCATATCGAAATCTTTGGTTTTCTTGTAGCTGGCCGACAAAATTGCAAGAAAATGCAACTATTGCTTCAACCCTGTGGCGCACTTGGCAATCACAGAGGAAAGATAGGACCTGACAAAGCTGAAAATGAATTCATGAGAGACAGAAATATTTTAATAACTTTCATAATAATAAACAGTTGGTATACCTCAAATTTAACAGCTTCTGGGAGTTTCATTTGAAGCAACCCTAAATTAAAAAAAATATTTTGATCATTCTCCAATATTTGTTCTTCATTGCCTTCTTGCTTTGGGAGTTCCTCTTCATCAGAAAAAGCTTGTGGTAAAAACAGAGTGAGAACACGCCTCAAGTCGGCATCCTCAAATACTCCCATCACAAGCTGGGTGTAAAACAGTCGAACCAGTGGAACCAGCAGAAGCTCCACGCTGCCCCCTGCAGGATCTCTCAGACCCTGATCAACAACGCTCACAGCTGCAGTGAGCATTTCTACAGTTACAGCCTTTAGTTGATCCAAAGGGATTTCAGGGGAGTCAATAAAAACTGGTCCTGCTTCACTTTGAGCACTTTTGTCTTCACGAGTCTTCACAAAGGAAGGAGTAGAAAAACACATCTGTGGTTTAAGGGTTGTGGGTTGTCTTGGAATATAGCTGCCATTCACAGTGTTGGGATTAAGAAAGAGGGCGCAGGCCGGGTCCATCATAGGAACAATATATTCTTGGTTCATCATCAGACATGCTGAGCTGTGGCAACTGAGATGAACCTAAAATATATTCAGATAGTAACTTGAACTTCAAGGTGAATTTAACACTATTACTCTATCGTTATCATAAAATTACCTGAATAAGGAACTGGTAAAATGCAGAGCGTAGAAATCCCGGGAGGCGGGAATTCTGTAGGACATAAAACATCTGGGACTGGTCCACTTGACTACAAAGGGCATAGCAAATTCTGGTGTTTCCCAGGGCACACAGAGAGGAGTAGAGGAGCAGGGTGTGGTAATGAAACATCAGCATGTCATCATGTTCAGAGAGCTCCAAAATGTCAATACACCTGTGTGCAAAGAGCATTAAACAGAATAAGAATAAGAACAAGTGCATTTGCTCAAATTGTTTCTTGCTTCTAATGCACAAACAATGTAAACAAGATCTATTTCCAAACATCTGACCTGTTTTCGTCTGGGATCTGGACTGACATCATTTGGTTGGACTCTGTGCATTGCACTACCCAGCCAAGGCAGTTTTCTGTCTGCTCTACCAACACTTTCAGTGCATCATCTGGAACACGTGTCCAGGGAACTTGACACAGTTGTTGGACTTGTAGCCTTTCAGGGCACTGAGGAGTCGTGTCCCACCTGAGGCTGCGAAACAAAGCAGCTGACAGGGGCATAACGTTCTGAAAAGTGTATGAGAAATGTTTCAAGTAAAACACTTAAACATTATAATAAATCATTTTATGATTCTCTTAAGTCAAAAGAAATTTACCTTACTATTGCCCAGTTCAAATTGAAACATGTTGTTTGTTGTTGGCTTGACAAATACAGCAGGGAAAAGCTTTGTACTTGGCTCTACCTAATTATATTTTGTCCAAGTTCAGATGAAGCACATATAAGACAAAAAAATCTGACAATGGAGTATTTTACCTGATAGAAGGTTGTCATTTCAATTCCACTGGAGGTAAATGTGAGAAGCCCAGTCGCTGTGTCAACTAAACAGCCAATTTCTAATCCTGTGCTTCTGCGACTTTGAGACAGACCATTGGCCTCTCCGGCACAAACCATGTAACAGTTACAGCGCTTGGCACTGGCAAAAAGGCAGATATGTGAGATGTAAACACTGCAATTTAGAATAATGTGCAGTGTATAATAAGGCTGTACACAATACCTTTCCTGGACCTTCCCACTATCATCACCAAGAGTTACAGTAACAGTGTGCACCTTGTCAATATCGAACGCCGTGCTGCTTTGATGAAAGTCAGCTGTCACCCAGCCAACCCACACACTGGAGGGCGCTTGGCCGGGAAGAACTCGCACTGAATAGTAATACTAAAAGAAAAGGTTGTCTTATTGCATTATAATGTTTCCAGCATAATAATCAAACACTGATGTTTAGGGTTTACTTTAGAGGTCTGGATAAGATGATTCATGTTGTCTTTGTCAGCTATGTCAGCTAAAACATCTTCCAAGAGCCTCGCTGAAGAATTGCTGGTCACTAAGCCTGGTTTAGTCCTCTTCAGCATGAACCTTAAAACATATACAGCCTTTAGTTCACAATGTAAATGTGAATTAAGTACGTATTACATTCCATAATGTCCATTCCATTTTTTTTTAAGAATCGAGTTGATAAGAACTTTTGTTTGAGCTTTGATGTTTTGTCTTGGCTGTGATCCTTGTGGTGATTGAGCTCGTCTCTTGAACCAGTGAAGTTGTGGGCTGACTTCATCAGCACTTCAAAGTCCGAATCCAACTCTTCCAGCTCTTTTCTTGCTGTAGAATATCACAAGGAACACTTGAAAACACTAAAATAGCAACTAATAAATGAATATGCATACCACTATTATTGTTGACATTACGGGCATGTTCCCACTTGCAATGATTTGGTCCCATTTTTAGCCCAGTTTAGTCCTAATGTAGACTTGGTTTACAGTCACATTCTTGTCCTAGTTTAGCCCTGGTCTAATCCCTTTTTAGTCCCAGGTTTGTTTTGTTCTATGTGCAAGTGTGAACACACCTTAAGATGCAGTATGAATCCTTTTAACAAAACAAACATTATTTCTGGGGACTTCTGGAGAACAAATAGAAAATGAATTTAGCAAATACCTGGTGACAAGGAGCTGGGGGCAACAGGGGATATTGTTCGAACCGGGCTGCTGAGGACTAAGGCACATTCAACTGACATGTTTAGACGATAAAAACACGTCTCCTTCCTGCCATTCTGATGGGAAAATGACCGCTGAGAGACTCTTAAACTAGGCACAGAATCCTTCGAGGGACTCATTCTCGTAATCTACAAAACAATTACACACACGTTAATTGTATTGCATTGAGTTCATATGGTATTTTGTTAATCCAGAGAAACTTGATCGATCCACAAGGACGCACTGCAGCTCACACTTGACAGTACAATAACAAACTTACAAGTAAATTCGTGTCGTCAGGTTTTATGGAAGCAAATTGAGGCTGCCACCAAGTCAACCATAAAGACGGATCGCTGGACATGTCAACAGCAAATGGTTTGTAGCCCTCCTGCAAGCCACACACAGAAAAATACCGCAAAGAGTCCGGCTCAGAACCTAAGTTAAGTTTTCCCATCTGGTTCACTCCAAGACCAACAACAGGTAACAAGCCTGTAATAAATAAAAAAAAGAATAGGATGAAAGGATGAGAGTACTTATTGAACACCTGGCTCGAGGTCATGAAATTAACAAAAATTATAATAACCATAATTAATAAAACTGTGTATATACACCCTAATCATTATATATTGTAAGTATACAGACCGTAAATAAGCCATAAACAAACCGTCATTGATGAGAAAGTCTTTGGCAACCAGTTCAGAACCCTTTTCATTAAACAGCAGCTCTCCATTAAGAGCGACCTTTATAGTGCGTTCAATCACGTCCAACATGCAGCCCACCACATCACCTTTCTGCCAAGGTAATGTCCCGAGTGGTACTCCACCCTGGTGATACCACTGAGCCTATCCAGGAAAGACAGTTTAGTCACAACTACATACTGCTTCCAATAAATTCGATTCGTTTACATTCTATGACTTTTATTTAATGCCCAGTCTTACTATAGACAAAAATATTCATACCCCTGGACCTTTTCCACATTTTGCCACGTCATGACACCAAACTTAAATAACTTGTATTGGGTATTAGCATTTTTTGTAACAGAACAACACAACAGTGGCACACAATTGTAAATTGGACAGAAAATTATACATGATTTCAAATTAAAACTGAAAAGTGCAGCGTGTAAAAGTATTCAGGCCCCCTGAGTCAATACTTATGGAACTGCCTTTCACTGCAATTACAGCTGAAAGGCTTTTGGGGTTTGTCTCTATCAGCTTTGCTCATCTACAAACTGACATTGAACGGCTCGAGCGTTTGTAAACAGCAGTTTTCAGATCTAACCACAAATTCTCAATTGGATTTATGTCTGGACTCTGTCTGGGCCCAGGCCCGGGTCTACAGGGGTGCAAAAGGGTGCAGTGCAACCTCATTTAAAAGCGTTTGCACCCTGCATTAAATAATGACACTAAATGGAAGAGTATCATCTTTGCACCCCTTTGAGATTCGGATGCACCCTCTGTCAGCGGTCCAGACACGGGCCTGACTGGGCCATTCTAACACATAAATATGTTTTTTCTTTTAAACCGTTCCATTGTAGCTCTGTCTTTATGTTTAAGGTCGTTTTCCAGCTGAAGGTGAACCTCTCCCAGTCTCATGTCTTTTGCAGACACCAACAGGGTTTCTTACAAGATTGTCTGGTATTTGGCTCCATCCATCTTCCAATCAACTCTGAGCAGCTTCCCTGTCCCTGCTGAAGAAACGCAGTAGTTTGTAGTTGTGCCATACTCTCTCCATTTCCAGATGATGGATTGAACAGTGCTTTGTGAGATGTTCCCAGCTTGGAAGATTTTTTTATATAGACTTTTTCATAGCCTAACTTTGCTTTAAACTTCTCCACAACTTTCTCCCTGACCTGTCCGTTTTGTTTGACATGATGCTGTTTGCTCTCCAACATTCACTTAACAAACCTCTGCTGCCTTTATACTAAGATTAGATTACATAGGTGGACTTAAATATTAAATATTTGTGTATATATGCTTATGTTGCACTTTTCAGTTTTTTATTTATTTTTTAATCTGGATGTGTAATCTCATGTGTAATTTTCCTTCCTCGTCACAATTGTCAATACTATTTATTTAAGTTTGTGGTCGTGACAAAATGTAGAAAAGTTCCAGGGGTATGAATATTTTTGCAAGCCACTGTATAAGAATGATACTATGAAATCTGATTAGAGATTACCTCATCTCCACTGAACACAAAAGCTTGGTCATCTGAGCCAAGCTCTCTGTCTGGAACACAGCCGGGCCTGGCCCAGCCCACTCTCATACTTCCAGCCGTCAGTATTTCAAATTCAAAGTACCACTTCCCGTCAGTCACAGCATATGACTTATCTGTTCTGAACACCCGGCAATTCTCAGCAGAAATAAGACATGGAGTTGATAATGAAGCTGCAAAATAAATAAACATTTACATTCTCTTAATTCTCCTGAGAGATCATCTCATCTATGAAAAAAATAAATAACATTCACACTAATATGATAACAATAGTAAAAGGAGAAATAAACATACCCCATTCCTTTTTAAAGGACTCTATGCTGTATCCATAAACCAGCAGCATACGAATAGCATCGCTGACCCTCTCCCTCTGCACTCTCCTTCTTCTCACATCCAGCTGGAGGTAGGGCACAAGATACGGGCTCCGTTTGGCTTTCACATCCTACATTCAGCACCAAGTCAGGTGTTTTTATATCTTTGTCTTACTTTGAGCAAAATGTCAGTCCCCGCAGTCAAGTCATGCATAATTAATGTTTCATTTCAATTTTTGTATGGTCATATTGGAGGTTTGTACCTGTTGAGCTCCATAGGCCCATCCTTGCTTGATGTGTTCCTTTGCCCATACATTGTGATCATTTTCAGCTAACAAATCCACCAGTTTTTCAAGAGTTGGACTGAGTAAAACACCACTCAGGTCAAGAGGAGCAGGTTTGTAACCACTTGGTAATTCAAACCTGGAAAAAGGCATATAATTGTATTTGTGTTGGTTGGCATTAAATATATTGATAACTTGGTTTCAATTTTTTTTTTAGATAAAACATTCATGTAAGGATTCCTCACACCTTTTAGCAAAGCCGATGACATGTATTTATATTTGACACCAGGCATTACTTACTTGGATGAGAGAGTAATGTACTTGAGTCTTTCCTCAGCCTGCTCATCAGACAATACAATGTGAAAACCAAGGGCAAGGATAGTTCTTTATGAAAAGACACAATCAAAAGAAGTTTTTTAAAACATACTTATTTAAACAGGATAGTCCCACTGAGACTAGCCTCAGTTCCTGCCTTTGACTATGTACACATGGTATTTGGTACGTTATGTTATTCTGGAGAATACTAACTTCAGAGTATCCTCTGCCATTTGAATATTTTGGTTTCTTTCAAGTTCTGTGAGATTAGAAAACTCAACCAGACAGGGATCTATCTTTTTCTCCTCATCTTTTACCTGTCAAAGGAAAATAGTATTTATATGTGTACAGTTACAACAAGAATTTTGTATTCTTTTTTCTCTTCCATAATTCAATAGAAGCTTACAGTTCCACAAGTCCATCCAAGTTCAATTTGATCCAAGACCCAAAGTTCATGAAAATGTTCTGCCATTTTTCTTCTGATATTTTCAAGTTGAAGAGGCAGTGTAGTCTAGAAGTTAAGTAGATACATTGATTAAAATAATTTCTATGTATGTATGTAGGTATGTATGTATGTTGGTATGTATCTTTGTATGTATGTATGTATGTATGTATGTATGTATGTATGTAGGTATTTATGTATTTATGTATATATGTATGTATGTATGTATGTTGGTGTATATCTTTGTATGTATGTATGTATGTATGTATGTAGGTATTTATGTATGTATGTATGTATGTATGTATGTATGTATGTATGTATGTTGGTGTATATGTATGCAGAAAAATGAAAGGGATTACCTTACTGATATCAGTTGGGTTTGGAATAAAAACAACTGGTTTGCTAAAAGCAGTTGGGCCAATGAGCTGTTTTCCATCTTCATGGTCAAAGATATATGTTTGACATTGTTCGACCCTCAACTTGGTTTTTGGCAGGAGAGCTTCACAACATTGAGTAAAACCGGGTGGAGGCAGGAACTTGAATTCTCCATGTTTTCCCCCAAACAGAAAACGAACCCTAATCCAACACATCTGTAATGAGTCTACACATTGTAACTGTAGCTGTTTGTTATTACTATTGTTAAAGAATAGTTGAATCACTCACCTGACTCCTGCTGACAAACTAACCACAGGGAAAAGAAACCCATCCGTATGGAAGTTCTCCAGCATCCCCTGAACAGGCAGACCATTGACTCGGAAAGAGATACATGGAGGATTGAGATCCAGACAGCAGCTGACTACATCATTGTCTTTGAGCAAATGAGGAAAGGGGGAATTCACTCTGCGCCCAACTGAACCTGGATAAATAAATGAAACATTAATTATACATCCAGGAAAGTAATGTTGTTTACTTTGTTGCATGTGCAAATTACTTAAACTTGAAGCTACACACCTGACCACAAGTGCAGTCCATCAAAACCAAAGGAGCTAAGGTCATCTCCGACCCCGTTGCATCCCCACCCGTCCCCCCCTGAGGGCCGCGGTTTGTAACTCTGAGTGGAAGCCCAGCCCACTCGCAGGTGTGTGGGTTCAGGTGTGACAAAGTGCTCAACGTGATCAATGGCGACCTCATAGTACCACTTCTCATGTTGGGCAGAGTTGTCTTCCATTGACAGAAAGATGTTTGGTCTTATACTGGAGTGACAAACGGTAGTGTTTTATGTTGTTATCATTTGGCAATTTTCTAACTGAGTAGGTAATTGAACATTGAAAAAATATTCGTAGGAGACAAGTCATCAACTCATACAAACTTTACCTGATGACCTGATTCACAAGACGCGTTTGCAGGAGCAGGTCTCTGTGTGGCAGCAGGCTGTCAGAGATAAGGTTCTGATTGGAGCGGACCGCGGTACCATGGCACACACACAGAGAACAGAGCACCTCCAACACCTGGGAAATACACTGTCAGCTTCTTGTTTACAAATAACAAAAACGAAAATCTGATAAGGCATAGCATATTTTATTATTCAGTTCATATTGCGAACATCCAATTGAGTGACAAAGTGCAGATTGTATCATGTATTACCTTGTGGTTGTAGCCATTCCTGTCTAGAAAACAGACAATGGACTGAATATGTTCCTCTTTGATTATATGGACAGCTTCAGGACTTTCAAGAAGAATAAAGTGAAGAACCTCCAAGATCCCTACAAAATATGTAAAATATGTTAATTGTAAGCATACAATACCAAAGTAACATTTGTGTGAAGTGTAGTCAAAGTGCAGCTACTGAATAGTTAAAACATACTGAATGTAATAAGTTTTGTTTTGCTGTTCATACCAGAAGAGGCTTCATGGTGTTCTAATTTGCTCACAAGCCATTCAAGAGAGGCTGAGAACTGTGCACAGTTGGCACGATTTCCTCTGATCAATGCAGCTGAGAAAAGGAAAGTTAACATAGATGACATACTGTATGTCAATCATTAAATTGCATTTTCCTCACCAAGTATTTCATAAAAATGCTTGATGACCTCCTCACTCTGCACAGCCTCAGCATCGCAGGACATTTCACTATACTGATGCAGATGGTCAATACATTCAACCACTAAGCTTATTATCCCCTGTGGAAAGATGTATGCTCAGTCAAAAACATGCTAATGATGACTCCATACTTCATTTCGTTAATTGTACCTCTTCTTGAAACATTTTCTGACGTTTTCTTAACTCGCCCAAGATTTTCTGTTTAGCCTCAATGTCTAACTCGTCAGGTGGTGGCTTAAAAAACTCAATTAGATCCAGAACACTGCACATCACTGTCTTTATTAGAAGAAAATCAGAAGATGGGGGAAGTTCCTGTTGACCATCCAGTTTCCTGAAGAAAAAAAAAAGCCACAAATGAAATACACAATTACATTTTTAATTAAACAGAGCAAAGTTATAAGTGCCTTTCTTACCTATTGAGGCTGGTAAAAAGCCGAGCGGCACTACGTATGAGTCTTGCAGTGTGAGAGTCCTCATTCTGAGATCGAGACAGTTTTAGCCCATCATCCATGTGACCCTCACTATGTAAGATTGCCTGAAAAGAGAAGCTATTTGAAACATTGTTCACTGTAACTTGTTATGAATAATTTTACCTTACGATGACCACTCAGGGTCCCAGTTGATTTAGCATCAGAGCTATACGTTAGCCACAATCCAGAATACACATGCTGAATAAAGCAAGTCGAGTCCCCATACTTGATCTCCGCTGTTCCCATTCCATTGACATTTGTGTTTGGACAAGGCTCAAGTTTCTCCTAAAATATGAAACAGAACACACATCCAGTATATTTGTGATATCTACCTGAAAAAATAAAAAAAAAGTTTAACCTTTGTAAGTCTGAAGCAAAAAGCTGTTGTTTTGATGTCAGCATTGTCTTGATTGACAAGGTGAAGCCCATTCTCCCCTGTAAAACCCAGGTATTGCCCAGTGGTCAAGTGGCAGAGTCGGAAAGGTTGTGCCCAATGTGTGTGACTACCACCCCATCTAGGATAGATTCATTTGGAGAAAAAAGAAAGTTATATATTTGATTTTAATTCAGCAAAAATACATTGGACCTACAGAAAACACGTAAATATTAGTCCGAAAAGTGAGCTCTTTATTCTGAGGAAAACGATCCCCAGAACAGGGTTTAGAACAAAGCGGTTTTTTGCCAATAGAACAGCAAGAAAACATGCACTTACACAACTTGAAGAATCTCTAGTCTCCAAAGAGAGCAAGCGCGATTACAGGCTGGGCCGGTCTCATATTGCAATTCCCTGCAAATAGAAAATAGTAAATCCACAGATAAACCAGATATTTCACTGACTTGTGTTCAAACTGACCTCTGAAAGTCCTCTCCAATCTCTCCAGAGGAAACAGTCAAACATGCATCACTGTGGCTATGCAGCAGGCGGAGTGTGTCTCCCCCTCTTAAAAATCCTAAGAGTTTATCACCGTAAGCATCCACACTCGGTCTATTTCAGGAGTTCAAGTAAATGCATAAAGTATTAAAACTTGCCTTGAGCAACACCTCCACCCGAACAGATAGGAGCAAGACGCCAGAGACTCTGCTGGAAAGCTACTGACACCACGATGTTGTCATATTTGTTCTCAGAAACGGCACCAGTGGACAGGTGCTGAAATAAAAATTACAAATATGTAAGCCGAAACCTATAAAGCTATATGTACGGTCTGATTATAAGCTAAAGACGGTTTGCTATTTTTGTATTTGAGTCATCTTGTTAAAAAATAGAAAATATAAATGTTAAAAGCGAATACTTACCAAATACCTTTCTGATGAAATGTTAACTAAGATAACATCATCTCCAACACGAACCTTCTCACCATCTGATCTCTGTCTAGATGCAGGATGCACTATCCACCAACATGTTTCATCTAAAAATATGTACTCAGTTACACAGATGCTTCTGAGTAGAAAATGTTTCAAAGGTCGTCCTCTGGAAATGGTTTTAAAAATCAAGACGTTTCAAATGGAAGTTGAAAAACAGCGTCAAGATGACAATCTGTGAAAGCTTTTCTACCTTGGACCACTCAAATAGATTAATCATTCAAATCAGGCATACTAAATTACCTGTTTTATTATCCTGAAGACCAACATCAAACGCCAGCTTATCAGTTGAAGATTGAGACGAGAACATGCAGCTCAGATACTGGAAAGTAATTTATTGCTAATATATAATTACACTTTGCTACCAGGATATTCTATCAATCTTTGTATGCCACTTACCATGCCACTGTATGAATGAAGGAATAACACCGCCTGCCCGTACAGAAGTGTGCGATGGCTGCCGTCAGCTCCCATCTGAAATTACAGAAAATTACCATTGCAAACTCAAGACCCAAAGTAAAGATATAGTGATTATTGTTTGCTTTTATTAGCTAGAACGCCGAACATTAGAAACAGCCTGCGTAAGAAAACGCTCGCTTTAAGAGCAATACAAACATTTTAAATACTCACCTTCTTTGATATTTGTTCACTCTGGGCCAACATCTCCTGCAGGGCCCGGACAGAAAGACACTGAGCCAGCACAAAGCCACACAGGGACAGGTCTGGAGGAACATTCTGAGAAAAATAAATAAATATATGTACTGAATTAATCCCTATTTTATGACAAGAACAATTTCAACTTGAGCCATTTCTTTACCTTCAAGTTGGAGGTTGGCTCAAGGCAACAGCGTCTGCTACCGAACCCTTCAGCTGAAAGACACTGCTTCACAGGTTCTGAGTTACAGGTGAAGGTGCTCTGCAAAACGACTTCATCTCCCTGAGGAAAAACACACAAACAAATAAACAACAACAATATATTACATTACATACATAACATTTGGTTCACGAATACACTCTTAATTATTACTTGTAGTGGAGATCAAATCAAATTTTCCTCTGTCTCAACTTTGTGCACACATGTTGTACTTCCATATTGGGAGTTTACTGGACAATCTGACCCCTAATTCACCCTTCTGTCCACTCATGATATCAGCAAAACTCTGCTACTAGTCAGCCACACTCCCAGGCACTGATACACCACAGCAACACAATCAGCAATGTCTCCATTTGAAAAACTGGTTTTGAGGTTTGTTTGTGAGTAATTGTTATAGCCGATCCTGTTCTCCTCATCTGATTCCACAATAGTCTTAAAGAGAGAATTCACAGACAAAGTGGATCTATTTCTTTGTGAGGAGGCTCCTGATTCCCACATGCCCAGTCACAGACACTGTTCTCTGTGACATGCTCTTATCAAGCCCTGAGATAATGAGCAGTCAGAGGATGTCTTACAGTTAGTAATGTTCAAGAGAGGAGAAAAGGTTATTTAAGAACAAAAACTTAAGAAAAACTTTACTAACTTTGGCACTAGTCACTGTAGTATGTGAACCTACACTTAAAAAGTCACTATATTAAAACAAGTCACTGGGTCCTATATATTATAAAGCATAGTCCACAGCGGCCTATAGCATTATGTAATATGTGTTTTCATAGACCTGCTGTAACAAGGCTGTTTGCATGAATTATAGATGAGTGACATGATATCTTCCAATTAACATGGCTAATATAATGAAATTAAAACTGGACAATCC
This sequence comes from Chaenogobius annularis, assembly GCA_015082035.1. Lineage (NCBI taxonomy): Eukaryota > Metazoa > Chordata > Actinopteri > Gobiiformes > Gobiidae > Chaenogobius > Chaenogobius annularis. The sequence goes on along the minus strand of BJKM01000345.1, from coordinate 278,983 downwards.
GGTCCGTGGTCTGTGAGCTGTTTTACAGTGTAGACTTATGCACCTGATGAATTGACTTACAGCTTGACACTCAGTCTATTGACTAAAAATAAGAAGTGCGACTTACCAGTCGTAGAAACTGACATTCTTCATCAGTATCCCCAGTGTCAGTCATGTTTTCATCTTAGACTAAAGCTGTGGAACATTTAGAGAAATAAAAGACTGATGCCTCTGCCTCAAAGGAGAATTGTCTCCTGTGATTTCTGAGTCCTGGGACTCAGCCATTGGCCCACTGTCTGTGGGCGGAGACGGAGGCAGGTCATGTGACCAACTCTTACTGTCAAAAAAGAGAATCAAGGGACCAGAAGGGACCCCTTATCAGTATGAAAATATGCAAAGGAAGTTCAAATCAAGTCCGAATTGAGATGAAAGCTAAATTTCTCATAGACATATTCTATTGGTGTAGTTGTTTCCATTAAACTTGTATATCATAAGAAATTGTAGTGATAATGTAATTACCATAGACTGTATGGAGTTACCATAGACTGTATGGTAATAACCCCCTGGGGTCCCAACACCTCACTTGGAGTACCACTGGTTTATGTAATATGCCTTGACTGAACATGTTGCCCTTGATCCAGCACGGATGCTTCAATTACTAAATCAGCATGTTTAATAATCAAAGTGTTTGATTATGATTATGATACAGACAACTTACACATTCTGCATTTCTGATGATATGTGTTTATTGACAATTTAGACTGAAGTAACCAATGCAAAATGCAAAAATATCAATTTCAATCCATAAAAATGGGACTTGCAGTTTGTTTGCAGCGGATTTACTCGTAGGCCTTTTAAGTTACAAGACATAATAGTGGATTGTACAAGTAAAACTTCTTTGCCCCATGTTATTGCTGTTGTTTGTTTTACATTTTTCAAAAGCATGATTCATTTCACTATATTTAGACTGATCAAAATCATGGGATGTTTATTTCACCAATAATGACAGAAAATGCATGGTTCACATAAGAATGCACAGCATGAATGTGGACAAACAATGCTACAGCCTTTCCAATAGAAGCAGTTGGAACTAGCACAGATGAAACAGATCCTGGTTGCATTATCAATCATAAAATCCTCATTTGATGGAGGGCTTGGTTAATTAGATAAGGTTAAAGGTCACTCTCCCCATAGAGGGCAGTGGAGAAGGCAGTGTAGTCTAGCGCCCCTGGTGGTGCTCCATGGCCTTTGTATGGTGGCATCCTCATAATGCAGTACTCGGCCTGCTCAGGGGGGAGCTCCCTTCTCAGTTCCTCTACAAGTATGAAGGGCTGCAAAGGAAAATCATGAAGATTAGAGCTATTCAATACACATCAATCCAATTACCACAAGCCACACAGTAGTGCACTGCAGACACGTGCCTTGTCGGCTGCCAGGATGCGGAAGGACGCCACAACCTGCTCAGCAGTGTCTGTGTCCGCAGTCTCTCTGGTCATAAAGTCAATGAATGACTGGAAGGACACAATTCCAGTGCCACTTGGGTCAACAAGCAGCATGATACGGGCAAATTCTACCTCTCCCTGTGGGAAAAAGGATAAGGATAGAAAAAGGATAGTGAACAAGCTGTCATATTTAATGTGGTCTTATATTTGTCTAAAGATTTACCAAATCATATCCCATTGAGATCAAACAAGCTCGGAAGTCATCGGTTTCCATTGCACCATTTTTCTTCTGAAATTTGTTTGTATATTAGAAACAATTAGAAGAAAGTACATGAGAAACTAAATTGTATGAAGAAGACTCAGGTTACCCGGTCAAAGTGATTAAAAGAAGATCTAAACTCATTCATCTGCTGCTGACTGATGCCCTTTGCATCACGAGTCAAAATTTGGGTCTCAATCTCATTAATAGTACGAGCAATGGTGGTGAGGAGCAGTTCCCATCCAACACGAATGTGCTGTTCAAACATCCAAAACAAAAAGTGAGAAAAATAGTCTCCAAACAAAATCCATTTTCACCATTGTATACCTCCATAGTGTAGTTTGTGTGTTTGTTATCAAACACCAGTGACTCTTGGATGAGCTGGTGGTCTCCTTCCAGCTTGTCGATGTTGGGTTTATAAGCCACGATGACATGCTCACACTGTTTGAGCTGGGTCATCTGGTCTTCAAGGGCGCCACCTATCGCCAATGAGCAGTGTCCAATTTCCTGTCATTACAATACATATTAGTGGATAATTAGTGATAGTGGAATTGTTTGTGTTTCTTTTTAGGAATTGTTAGTGTTTGATCCACAACTGACTTCCATCCTGGTTTGTATCCAAGGAGCAATGAGATTAGCCTGGGCTGCAAACTGGCGTCTCAGCCTTTCATTGGAGTGCTGTCGGGCCATCTCCTCCTGGAGGGAACTGTCTCTTTGAGGAACCAGGTTTTTCACCTACAAAACGGAAGAATTCAATAATGTGCAATGCATATTTTCTGTAAATATTTTGGTTCTACCTTGTCCCATTTATTAAGCAGTTCTTCAGTTGTGATGGAGCTGTAGGGATTGACCAGTACAGCCTTGATCCCGTAGCTTTGGGAAATTTTCTGCACCTCATTGTGGATTCCTAAAATGGCCTGTCTCTCTGCATCAGCCTCAGGTAAAGTCGCTTTAAACTGCTCATGAGCTGCAATCAGGCTCTGATATATGAAAGTAAGAAGGGTAAGAATAAATAACAATGACGGTAATTTGTATCTTCTTATTGTCTTTTTATACTAATTTATTTTTTCAATGAAAGAAAAGAGAGAGGAGAGAAATTAAACTTGACAAACAAAAACATACAAGAGCAGGGCCGGAGAAAAAAGAACGGATAATGGGTAATTTTTTTAAGCAAATTTTAGAGATGACAAAACCAAAAACTACAATGCAAAAAAGGGCATCCTATGGAAAGAAAGGTTAAGGCACAAAAGCTTCTAAATAATAGTCCCATTTAGTCCAGTTTCTTTGTCATTTGTATTTTCAATTCTTCCTCTGTATGATTATAAACATCAATGCATTAGCAAAATGACCCGCTCACCTGAACCTCTTCTACAGTATGGACTATAAACATATCCTGCAGGTCCTCCATGGCTCCCTCCATCCAGTTATTAAATGGCGCTGACCTCTTGGCAAACTCCAGGAACAGCTGATCAATTGTCTCTAGCAGCTTCTCTGTGCGCTAAGACAAACAACAGTATTACAGGCGTTACTTCTATATTTTTACATCTTCAAACTCCCAATAACACAGCTCCTGTCCAACAACAACACAACCTTCATACCTCGCATTGAAATCCAAAAACAAACATCCCCCTTACCGGTTTTGATGACTAATCCGGGAGGGCATACCATTGTTCTGGCCTTGTTAACCCCTGATTCTGGCTGGGTGCACGGTGACAGGGTGCAGGCCCCTCACATCAGCGGGGGACATTGGGAGAGTGACAAAAAAACAGTCGTCTGTCCCTGTCAGTCAGACTAAGCCTTGGCTTTTCTCCCCCGAGCCCTCACACATTTATAGGTTGGAATAGGCCAGTGTATATTAGAGGAAAGGCCTGGCAGACACTTTGCTCCTCACTTCCAGAAGACAAATCAAACCGATTTTTTTCTTGCTTTAACTTCTAAGTGACACATTTCATTTGAGCAGTTAGCAACCCACACATGTTTAGCAATAAAATATCTAAATAAAACAATTTGAGTCATTTACGCTTCTAAAATAATATTGATGGGTTGAATTCAGCAAATTACACAATGTATGACACTGGAAATGTGACACATTAGCACACTCTTGTGGTGGTAATGTTACTGCATCATGAAGTTAGTCTCTGCAATTGCTGCTTTTCTATTTTCGAGCAATTTTAAAATGCGTCACTGCTCAAATATTTAAGTATGAACCAAATGGGTTATTCGATTACCTCAAGTGCCTCTCTTCTCTTCTGAGTCAGTGTTCCCAGGCTGTCCCACAAATCACAAATGCTCTGACAGCGCTGGTTTACTGCAGCCACATCATGGTATTCAAGCTCACTAAGAGAAACAAATAATGTCAGAATCAGAAAGGGGTTATTGCCATTCTCAATGAACAAAATTCACAAACATAGGAACTTGTCTCGGCATACAATGTATGTTGTGTTATGAAAAGTAATTACAGCATAAAGTTAATTATTGACATATTTGTCTCTATTTTAATACTTGGACAGCAGCAATGTTATAAAATACTGTCATGTAGTTCATTATCCCCTTGATTTCCTACTAGTGCACCTGGGTATTTCTGGGTAGAATGTTATTTTATTATTATAAAATTAATGTCTGAAACATTAATTTTACAAAACAAACAATGTCTGAAACATTAATTTTACTGAATAATTCACCATTGGAGTGTCCTGACAAACCTCTGCACCAAAAAAGAAAGCAAAACAGACCCCATTGTCAAATTAAAAAGAACCTGACGGTGGGATGGACATTATTTGTCACATTCCAGATCTTTTTTTCTTACTAAAAGGTGTGATTTGGTAATTTTTTAGTAGGGGGTGTGTAGCAATGTCTTTTTTAACCAAAAAAGGGGCACCGTGACTCAAAAAGAGGTTTAAAAACACTGCCTTGTCCAGATGACATTGCTAAACATTAAATGAGGGCATTTATTGCATATGACACAACAACAACCAAGCAAAGTGACATTTAAAAGCACTGAGGTTAGTGGTAGAATACATATTCCTGTGGCCTAAAGTTCTGAGCAGGAACAGCCTGGTCCTCAGTTACATATTTGAATCCCTGATTGTTGACCTCATTCCTCTGGGTTCTGCCAGTCTTTCTGGTTCGTTGTACATCCCACTGAACATCGCCCACTTCGAAAGCCGTTGGAGCATAGTTATTGAAAAAATGTTGATTGTGTCCACTGTTGAATATGGACTCATTGTGATAGAGCTCCCCAGCTTGATAGCCATGATATGGATAAGAACACTGAGTTCCTGGCATCACAGCGTATAGATGCTCTTCTTTACACTTGAAATTCCCATTTATCATAGTTTCCTACATGGTGCTTGCTTGTACCTGGTTGAAACTCAGCTACAGGGTTAGAATATCTGGACAAAGTGTGACCAGTTTCCAGGGAGTACATAGGGACAGGATCAGCCTCTGTGTGAGGGTCTGGGGAGCTTTTCTGAATTGAAGTCATTGTGAGTTTCCGAGTTTTGCTGTACAGTATTATCAGGTGGGAACATGTAAGACACAGCAGGATGTGATTGTAATTCCAACCTATTGACAAATATAATAATGGAAAGTTAGTTTTGGCACATGTTTTTTCAAGAGATATTTACACATAACATTACCATATTTAGCAGGATTAAAGGCATTCCAGCTGAACTCTGAAAAAAAAGAGCTATAAAAGGGAACAATCTAGATTTAGAAACAACCTCCAAATGATTTTTTTTTTTAAATCATTAAGTAATTTTGTCAACTATGAAATTGTGTAAAATGAGGAGCCCCAAACTTCAAATCAGGTAACAAATGACAGGCGTGTGTAACTGACTGAGTCCTCTATTCCTCAGCTGTTAATCAGATGAGCCATATTTATTATTATTTATCGGGGCAAAAAGCTCATAAAGGAAGCAAGCGAATGAAACCACGGAAGAAACATGAGCGATGGTTCAGGACGGTGAACAAGTTGATAATCTCATAATAAAACAACCAAAAATATGTGCAAGCGTTTTTATCTTAATACGAAGACGTTGGTCTGGCTTTGATTTGAAAGTCCTGGAGAAAAATAAATAAAATAAGCCTAAGTATAGTCCTCACTCCCGGGTAATTTTGGTCAGAACCAGCACCTGAGGAACAGCTGCCCCATTGCTCGCTTTACCTCCTGGTTCTCTCCTCGCTCTGTTTCCTCTGTGACAGGGACTTCCTCACCCATTTCCTGCGGGTGAATTGAGAAATCGAGGACGGAACGAGGCAGACTGAAGAACCTGTCTCTTTGCTTAAAACAGACTTCTCCTTGACACTTAAAAGTTAACTCCAGTTTAAGCCGTTAAACACGATTAGCAACTATTAACGTCTAAATGTTCTGTTCATTGTAATGTCAAGCGAGTGATCGGAGCGAAATTCTTACTTAAGTTCCTGTGCAATGGCAGCAATCTGCTCCACTCTGTCCTGGTGGGCGGCCAAATCACTTTCAAAGGCCTCATGCTTGCGAAGAAGGGCTCGCACTTCCGTCAGGGTGGCTTTTTCGTAGTCCTTTTGTGAGAGGATCAGCTCCTTACCTGGATCACACATTTTCAACATTTCAGCAAATAAATGCATCAGAATGAAATGAACACAAACGGTTTCCAATGCTAAAGTTGTCATGATTCAACTCAACTCAATATACCGAAGTCAATGTGGGAAAAAAACCAAACACATTTGACCTACCACTGGCCCAGTTCTCATGATTTGCAGCTTTTTGACGAAACTTCTCGGCCAGGTGGTCCAGTCTTTCCAACCTTCGAATCTCAGTTAGAAGCCACTCTTCATAACCTTTCTCTGCCTGCTCCAGACCCTGCCATGCGCTAGCTATGTCCTACATGAAAGCAGACAAAAGAAAATCCCACAAATTTAGCACAATACAATGTCCTTCACTAAAACAGGCACTCCATCTCTAAAAAGTAAGTTTATATAATTTCATAGGCAACTGGAAGAGACTGACACAAACCAATTTATTTCAGAACAAAACTAAAAATGCATACACTTCTATGCACAAATGTGTACACCGTTTCTTGTGACCAGAACTCATTTTGTGTTCTTATCATAGATTATTATTTTTGACTTACAGATACCAGCTTCCCCTCGGAGGGCATGAAGGCGGGGCGGTTACTGATGCGTAGCTTGGTTTGCAGTGTGTTGAAATTGATTTCCAGCTGGCACTTCTCCTGGACCTTGGGGGGCTTGTGCTGGCGCCTGTAGTCCCTGAAGTCCTCTAGCTTCCTCAGCATCTCAGACATGGTCTTCTCTGGGGTCCGGTTCTCCAGCCAGGGAGTGGTGCGGCGAATCCACTCCAGCAGCTTCAACACAAGAGCAATAAGGCACTAAGTGAGTGTCAGTCCGATAGCTGCGCGTGAGAATACCAATTATATTTTCCTTTCAATACAATCATAAAAGTCAGGGATAAAATATTATCTTAAAGTTAAGTTTGACCTTCTTTTTAAGCCCCATGAATGTAATTACACCCTGCGAACCTGCTCTGAGGAAATTATGCAACATTATACAGAAAAGTTCAAAGGTTTAATTTAACTTTTGGCTCTATTTCACAAGGTGTCATCAGCACAGCTTTTACTGTACCTCACTGGCCAGTTTCTCATATTCCTCCATCATTTTCTCGTTCTCCTGGTTTACTCCCAGCACTTTACAGATCCTGTTGGCAGCCGTTTCTGCCTAAAAGAGCAAAGGTACGTGAACAAATGTATAGCGTTAAAGACGGGGGGAAAAGGAAAAATATGATTTGATTGTGGTGAACATTTCAAAGGTTATTGTATCACCATACTCAGATTAAATCCTACCTGTTCAGCTCCGGCAAACGCATGGTAAAAGCAAGACACATAGGTCATGATGGCTCGCTCATCAGGCTTGGGGGTATTGATAATATCTGAAAAATAAGGGATCAAATTATACAAACATAAACATATATACTAATGTTTCATGGTACACAACAGTCCTAAAATATGTTTAATTTAGAGTCAGATTTATCCACATTTTTGTTCTCCTTCGGGTCATTTATTCTTAATTACTACAGCAGTAATGGTGAAGTTTTGTTATTATTTACTATTACTGGTTTTGCCCTAATTTAAACCTATGGCAGTACTTGGACAAGCATTTTTTTCCTTGGGTGGTACTCTGATCTACATTATTAGAGTAGAGTAAAAGTCACCATTACAGTTTTGACAGACATTTTAATTTCCCAGTACCTTCTGCGTCCAACATTTTGGGAATGTCCAGGTGTTTCTCTGCAATGTCAAAAGCCAGGTTTAGGTTCCCCAGAGGATCATCCTAAATAAAGAAGCACAATTCACTGGGCAGAAATGTTTGGACTTAACATGCCGTAGTGTTGACCTCCATGCTATAGTGGGTTCATTATAATACTGACCACAACAGACATCAGGATATGTGTTGTATTAATATCAGATTTTTATAAACAACCATATTTGGCTATTTCATTTTCGACTTACGGTCATTTTAAACCACTAGCGATTTCTAACTTTCCATTAGTGGCGGAATTAGACATATGGTATATTTATTTGTTTCTTTGCCCGAGGTCCCGAGTGTCTGAGCCAGAGTGCATTAGACAACAGCTGACATGGAAAGCCCTTCCTCCTAATGGGGCAGTGGCCAAAGAGAGTGTGGAGAGCACAGGGATCATGCTGTTACAATTGTCTCTATCTCTGTAACACTGTCCCGTAAAGCGCCGGGGTGACACAATACATGACAGGGCCAGCTGCTCTCAGATCCAGGCAGATACAAGGACAGAGTAGACCGATGACGAGATGGATGATGGGATGATGGGATGATGGGATACTCCAAAGCCAAAATGTGTATTTACAGTGCCAGCAAATAAAAGTATAAAAATCTATAATAGAGGGTACTGTAAAATCAGCTTTGTTTGTGTACAAGTCTCTCCATGGCCTAGCACCAAAGTGTATGTTTCATTTGTTAGTGTCGTATGAAACATCTTGGACTCTGTAGACTTCAGGAACCAGCCTCCTGCTGGTGCCCAGTGTCAGGACTAAGCATGGGGAACCTGTGTTTCAGTTTTATGGAACTTAAATCTGGTCTTCGTGAGGTCATAAGACAGGCCACTACGCTTCTGTGTTGACATCTAAGCTCAAACCTTTGAATTGCTTTCTGTATGAATTGTGCTCTAAAAATACATTTTGATTGATTTGATGCGTCTTTACTAATAGCTTGACAAGGATTTCGTATTTTTCTACATTTGTTCTGGCATGTACAGCAGCTTCGCACTGAGCAATGAAGCAGGGACAATAGAGAGAAGAACTAAGAGATCTGGCTCATGTTTCTGTGACTATTCCTGGTCAGCATCAAGTCCGGTTAGTGGAGAGCCACCATTTCACTTACTGAGACCAGTGATGACAGGGAAAAATGACAATAAATATACCCACTGAATCACTACTTCCCAAGGTTTGTTTTTGTTGTCAACCAAGATACATTTTAGAAATGCTTGACAACCTCATTATTACTTTAAAGGAGACATATTATGCTAAATCAACCTCATCATTAGTTTACTCAAAGTTGTATTTTGATTGATTCATATATGTTTGTGTAATCCTGTATTGTATTGTCCTGCAACTGAGGCCCGAGTGCTCAGAAAATTCCTGTTTTCACCTATCCCCTACACACGCCCACATCCCTGATTTTACTTTGATTTGAAAAAATAAGACTTAAGTAATACATGTAGATATATGTCACGGAGAAACTTTCCTAAAAATAAATAAAATGAAAATGAAAATCCGCTACGTTTACCGTGAAATGTCACAATGAAGACATTATCCGTTCAATGGACCTGTTTCTAGTACCTTTTACCTTTAAGACATTTTAGATCAATATTGCGGTTTACAATGGACAAAATGTAAAATGATTATCTATGTATGTTATTGTTTAATAATAAGCACTGAAAAATAGCTTAATATATCCCCTTTAAGAAAACATGTAATTCAAAACAATGCATCGAGCTGTTCATGCACTCTATCATGCAAAACGGAGAAAGTGACAAATTCTTTGCTGTCTTGATTACCAATTGGAACCTTTTGAGATTAAAGTCATGCAGAAAAACATGCAGCATTATATCATGTACCTAATTTTACAAATGCAAAACTATAGGAACACAAACAACTAACAAAAGTCACACAGTGAATGTTTAGCCCACGCTGCAGCCTCTCATTATTGGCACATTTGTGAAGAATTGGCTTGTTAGTTTTGGGGGCTGGCACACACAGCACCCTGTTATCTCTCTGAGCACACGACACCTTGTTGAGCTTAGAGTAGTCGATGAGGTCGGGTCTGTGTCTGTGAATCAGGGCGCAGAAAGCCAGGCCGTCCTTCCAGCTTCACCGAAGAGAACCAACAGTCAGGTCCAAGAAGGATTTGGGCCAAAGCTACAAAGTCTTCTTACATACAGCACAACCATACAACACTTAAAAAAAGCCCAGCGTAGCATTCACTTACCTGACATGGAAGTTTTGGACATTGACATTCCTGTAAGGGGCAGTCTTTCTCTGACACCACAAGAGAAGACCTTCCTTTGCAGATGTTTCTAAGCAGATCCAAGTGGAGGAATGTTAGTCACGATTTCTATATTTGCTTCCAAACTATTTTGTGGTCTCACCTTCAACAGAGATGTCCTGAATGGCAAAGCGGAGGATGATGGTCCAGATCATTCCAAGGGTCATTTTTACGTTTCCGTCAACAATCTCTGAAAGAAATGCCAGTTTATTAGTATTTATGAACAACAAAAGCATAAAACCACAAACTGTGCTTCATTGAAAATACCTTCAGCTCCAATAGAGACTAGTTTGACGCCTTTGCTTGTAATAAAATCCAATGCTTTGTTTACATTAGCAATTTTATGAAACCTCATCTTCCCTCTGTCTGGTTTGGGTAACCTTTCACCTGTGGCAGAGGAGGAGAACATGTGAGTAGCCCCTTTAATATTCAATGAGTTCACAAATCACTGCAGGTTTATTGTTAAATCTAAATTCTGACCTGAGATGACTTCCAAAAGGAGCATGAGCTTGAGACCGTTCCTCAGGTCCTCCTCGATATTTTCAATCTGTGTCCCAGCTTTTCTCAAGTGAGAGTTGCACCAAGCTGTAAAAGTCTATGTGAAAAACAAAAATATTAGATGCCAAATTAGTCATGTAACTGTGAGAAAGTAGAGGAAGCTGAAAATCGGATTGAACTGTCAGAGTTGTATTGTGATATTGTGAAAAATGAAAGCTCCCGCAAAATAAATTGGTGTAGGAAAAATCAACCAATATTAAGAACTGACAGAACAAGTAATCAATAAAGCGATCAGAATGTGACTTGGAGCAGCTAAATATATCTATAACATGATTATAAGGTGTAATTGAAATGTCAGTGGGGGTGACAGAAACATGTTTTTGTGTGTGTGTGTGTGTGTGTGTGTGTTTTTTCCATCTTGATAAAGATATTCAGACAGTATGTTGACAGTGCATCAGGAATGTGCTCAAAAAAAGAGCCTGTGAACGTCTGGGTTGAGATTCAAGTCTAGCACAAAACATGAATGGACTATAAAATGAACCAGTGCTGAAATATCACTTGGTATCCTTGCTTGATGTTGTGTATATGTTTCTGTCTGTTGTTGCAGTAATTTAAGATTAAATTACAAACAATACACATTTACATATGTCCAAAACATATGTGATATTATGCTTTTTTTATGTTCCACCTAGTAGTTCTTTCAGCACAGTTTAGGGCTTCATTTTAGTTCATGTCCTATACAGCAGTGATTTTACAACACAGCTAACCCTCACATGGCGCACAATAAACTGTACACCAAGTTAGGGCCCTAAATTGTCCCTCAGCCTGTAGCAGAGTTCAGAGCGATCAGCACTGTACGGATAAAAGCTGAAAGCCAACCACATTCCGATTGATACAAGGTGTTAAATTTAGAGTGCTCTGGTGTGCTTTATGATAAGAGAAGGGGAGGAAAACGTCCACATGGCTTAAAATGTCACGTGGAGACAGACTGTCACTCTGCATCCCAGTATTATGAGCAGGTCCAGCTTCAGATAGGAGATAACCTTATCATAAACATGTATGGTGTTCCTCCAGGTGACACCTATTACTATGTCCGGCATGGATGACAGTTGGAAACGTAGTCCAGTCGGCCCTTAGAGTCAAGTACCACTCAACTACTGTGATGTAAGCTTGGGTTTACATGCCTTTATGGTTTGGGTCCCTCAAAAGCATTTTGAGACGGTTCAGTCATTGTATATTTTAAAAGAGAAATATTTTGACATCTTGGCATCCAGCCACATGGGGTCACCCACATGTTCTACTGCAGTCATACTGTAGAGTCAGGTTGTAAAAGGATCAACTACTAATGTAAAAACAATAGTGTTTTTTCCTCAAGAATGGTGTTTGAAGCGTTCCCCCTGCTACATTGTGACATACCGGCACTCGTTTCACCGCGGTTCCATAAAGCTGCTGCCCACCCTGACCATTCTTTCCAGCACTACTGCTGAGCAGTGACGAAAGACGCTAAATATATTTATGAATCACATCCACCAGGCACCATGTCACTGAACTGGCTCTTTAGTTGTGGGCCACTTTATTCTAAAAGAAATGTCTCCTGTCATGTCCCAAAGGCGTCAACGATGAATTTTGTAATAATATGTCCCGATTGAAAAAACATTTCTTTATAAAATGCAGCTGCTTTTTGGGTATTTGAATGAACTGGTGCTATCTGATTTTGTGTAAATATAAGATATTTATATAGCACACTAGTTTTATTCTTTACTGCCTGGTGACTTTATTCATTATCATTATGTATTGTTTTAATACATTTATTGACCTTCATTTAACCAAGAAAGTCCCACAGGGATTTAAAATACATTTTTTAGGGGAGTCCTGTTTATTATATAACATTTTAGTGCACAGTTCATTTAACAACATGTCACCCTTGGGTGCTTGCCAATGCCACACTCTCCATTTGCCTGATGAAGGCCTAGGGCATATATATTCTTCATGTCTGGATAATAGTTCAAAGTTGATGTGGTGTAGAGAAACAAATAGAATAAAGCATTGGAAACACATTCAGAGTCGGCTCCTGGTGGTCCCAACAGAAAGCCTTGTGTGACATTGCTCACAGTTAAATGTTAAGCTTGGTGTACAATTTATACCTCAGCTTTTAGTCTTAAATAAACTCTTGGCCAGTATTACCATAGAGGAGGGGCCGTTTCAAACAGCTGCCTGCTTCTCCAAACAAAGACAATTTGTGCTCCAATTGGTTTATGGAAAATGATAATGGTCAGAGGGACCATAATATACTCTTTTAGTCAAAAATAGTAGGCCTGATTTCTGTCATAGCAAGTAAGAATAAGACAGAGGTCTCCAGGTGTGTCACTTAGTTAAAAGCAGTCAGAGTCTATATTGAGATGTGCTGTAGCTGGTACAATATTTAAGTCTGAGGTTTCTATAAACAAAAGGATTCCTGCACCAAGGACATTGGATTAACCCTACTATAAAGCCTTTTGGTCCAGGGGTTAAATTTAGATGCAGCGTCCTTTCTAATCCCAAGAGCGTCATCATGTGTTGGCGCGTCTGTTGACAGGCCGCATTCCGCTCGTATCAGCCGCTGGACCACCGCTATTGTTAGGGCGCGCACTGCATCTGTCCTCCTCCTGCTTCACCACAGAGCCAGAGGGCCTGAGCAGAGCCACACTGGGACAGAGGTAACTCGAAGGGATTTGTCCATGAGGGTTCCTACCGCCTCTGTTCTCCATTACCTAAATACACGCCAAACTCATTTTTTAGATTAGGACATATTATCATTCATTTCATTTTAGTTATTAAAAAAATAAGAAAAGAAAAAAATAATACTTAATTCAGGGTGTTTATGTTTTTATTGTTCTAATTGATTTGATATAGTTCCATTTGTTTGAATTTAATATTTTGTGACTTTTAGAGCTAAGTGTTTAATATCGCTATTATGTGCAGCATTTTGGAAAGTATCATGTTTATCAAATGTGCCATACAAATAAAATTGGATTGGGTTGAATAATAAGAACATTTAGGACCGTATGACATGCAACAAAAATGGTTGGTATTTTGTGCTCGGTGCGTAGAGAAAAAAAACATCTGATGAGGCGCAAAAATCAGTTTATCAAAGCTTTAATGAAGGGCTACTGTTCCTCACAATGGGCAAGACGTTTTAAATTCATCGTAGAAATATGCGAATAACCTTAAGATCAGTCAATTCATAGTGCACATCAAAGGTTTAGTCCTCGTCACGGCGCGTAATTACCCATTTTACGCACGTTGGCGCGTAAAGTTAGTGCGACTTACTTTTCTTTGCTGTTGTTCCCAGGCGGGGTCCAGCAGCATGTCCCGGTCCCATTCATCCTCCTGTATCATGTAGTCGTACTCGTCGTAGCCATTATCATAGCGCACCGTGGTATCCATTTGGGTCATCATTTTTACGCGTAGTAGCAGTAGTACCGGTAGCTGACTTGTCTTTTACGCGTTGAACTTAATAACGGCAAAGTTTCCTGACTAGTTTTCCTCTGTGTTGCTGTTGGTCTCTCACGCTTGCCCTTGTCCTCGACCTGACAGACGTCTGGCCCTGGTCGCCTCAGTTCAAACGGGACGGGCTCATTAGTACTGGCCAGTCACGTGACGCGCTCTGAACTTTACTCAAACTCCCAATGCGCACCCAGGTCCCATCCAGGTCCCAACCAGGTCCCAACCCCTAACGGCACGGAGCCACATATCAGTAACCACAATATCAAAAACAATCTTTATTATAGAAAAACCTCCAATGATTTAAAATAGAAGAGTGGGACTCATAAATTAAATCCATAATATATTCAAACACTCAGAGCACTTATTATAGAAAAACAAAAACAAAACATAGCTGGTTATTCTTGTCAGTAGAAAGTGTTAGGGTGCAAAATTGAAGCCAAATTATTGTATTCCAATTTATTCATTTTGGGATGACCAAAATATAATGCCTTGAAAAAATGAAAAAAGCTAGGAGTGAGTTAATAGCAGTGCACTCGGAAATTAATTTGACCTATGTTTCAAACAACCTGTGTCGAGGTTGGAGTTAAGAACTAAATAAAGGAGCTTAGTCGTCACAGGGAGAGAGTTCATTTGGAGTGCAGTGTGTAGTTTAGTGGGGAGAATTTTCCAAAACTGCCAACAAGCTAGGGAACACTATCGGTCAGCAATGCACAGTGTAACCCTAAACGGTCTCCGTGCTCTGACCCAAGCTGCGTAAACCAGTGGAGTGTTTGACAAAAGAGGGGCCCTTTGGATTCCAGCTGTATCTTTGTGTCATAGGCAGTCTGCAGCAGTCTGGATGTGGTCCAGGGCGGTTCAGTCGAAGTGACCAAAGGGAACAGGAGTACGATTTCCATTTCAATCACTCTGATTCACTCAGGCCACATGGTCGCCGCCATTCCTGACCCCTTTCATGAATCCATTTGTTTGATACTGAGAAGACAAGATATATCATTAAAAACATTTAAAATAAGTAATGAAACAAAAGACATTGTAGTATAATACGATCATATATACACATCCCTGAAGTAAAGAATTAAAACTTACCCCATTTGTTGCCCACGAGAACAGGACATGCAGCATGCCGGGTGCTGTAGTCTCCTTCACCACTAGCAAACAAGTTATACCAAAATACTGCACTATTCTAGAAAACAATTAAATAAAAACACATTAATATTACACATTACATTTGGAAATAATTATTTGGTATTAACAGGAACAGTTTTTAATGTTTCAAGTGATGAGTAGTTTACACACCTTTTGAGGCCAAACTGCTGCTCCAACATCTGGAAATACTGTGGCGCCACCAGCTAAAACATCACTCATCTAAAAAGAGATATGAAGAGTTATGCAGTTATATATTAACAAAAACATGTCTACATTTGGATAAACTTGCAAACTCGTGTTAGAACGATATCTGCCACATTTGAATGCTGTCCACATAATGATTATATTATGAGCACAGCATTGGTCAGAATATTTTAGAGGATCCCACACTTACATAGAAAAGCCATGTTGCTATACGGTTTCCAGTGCCCAACTCTTTGAAGGCATCCGGCTCATCTTTCTGCAGACAGAGGTATGAATAAATTGGATGCCGTTTATAACCATTGTTAATCTAAGCTTAGCACTTACCCTTCCAAAGTCAAAATGGGGTTCATATTGTCCACCCACCCCATAATTGGCAACCTAGAGAATAATATACATATTTTAAATATATGTATATTTTTATATAAATCAAAGCCAAACATTTACCTGGAGCTCCTCAGCTGTATCCATTTCTAGACCTGTGATGTCCTCGATTCTTTCATTGATTATATCAACAACTTGATCATCATCGGCTGTAAGCCAAGCACTTAAAGCAAGCAAAATACACATTAGCAGTCATAGTGTGAGACGCCTAACAATACCACTAGATGGCGGTAAAGGTGTACTTTGAAACATGCAAAGAGCACTCATTCACCTTTAGCTTATTCCTGGTAGAGGTAGGTCTTTTCCAGCAGCTAAACTGCTAGAATAAAATAGCTCGTTGCGGATGAATGTCTTTTTGTTAGTGGGAAAAGCGTGCTAGTTAAGTTAAGACATTCAAACATGTTAAAAAGCCAATAAATGATTAGAATCTCCAATCAGCTCAGGATACCAGGCTTCTGTCACCAATTTATTTGGGATAATATCAAGATAACAAATGACAAAAAAATATATACAGTATATATATATCTATATCTATTGTTTACCAGTTCTGTATGTAAGATGTTACGAATGGTGGTAAAAAAAAAAATATTTTTAAATAAAAAATTCTATCTGGATCCCATTAGCTGATGTGAAGTTGCAGAAATTGGGCATTAATGTGTATGAGTAAGCTATTATAAGTAACTGTTAACTTCAATGCTATTGCACGGTTTATTGCTAAAAAGGAACAGTCCTGCTTTTCTGACGCCTGTGAGCCTTACCTCTTGGAGACTCTGTATTGGGCAGTGGTAAGTTTCCCAGTTTGAGGGTCATGCACCGTGGCTCTCCTTAACTACAGTAGTTCCCGCAGAACAAGAAGTGGAGAAGATTATAGAAAGAAAATGTATTGTGTGATAGACAGAAAGAATGGAAAGGGAAGAAAGAGACAGATCGTAACTATATTAATATGAGATTCACAGTTCTAGAGGCCGTAACAAGGTCATTAACACATTTGTTTGTCAATTCTTTTTCAGACTCCTGTGCAAAGATTTCTCCAATATCTTTTAACATTTAAGAAAAAAAAATAAGAATTTAAAAACAATACTACTTTTTATTTTAAAGTACAGGAGTCTTGAGAAAAAAACAAAACGTCAGACACAGAACACAGCTGAGAGCTCCTCAACCATTTTCTGGGGACGGCCGTTTCACTGCCTTACCTTTTGCTGATTCGATAAGGGGCCGTCTCCAGAACGCCTGTGACGGGGTTGGAAATGGTGGCTCGCCGTAGCTGAGAACCAGGAATATTATTTACCCCCACACAAACTCATGTGTGTGATTAAACCATTGCATTGGTTAACAAGCCTCACGTCACTGAGCCGTCATACACATTGACGCATGAAAAATTAGGCTTAATTCATTCCTATCATTACAACACTTGGATACTACAGGAATGTAATCAAAATTTAAAAAAATAAAAAAACCTACCCTTGGCTTTGCGAGCTGTTTGACTTTCTCAGTTTCTTCATCAGAAATTATGTCAAGGTAGCGGACGATGTAGGGCTTGTCCCACTCATCCTGCTGTTTGATAGGGGCCAGCAACAGTTTGGGGTGACGGTTGTTGTCATAGTAGCGACAGAAGAGCCGGCTCTGCCTGCGTGGGGTCTGTGGGAGAAAATGAGTTGTTTAGTGCAAGTGTGTGGATATTTATTTTTTAACAAAACTCTCGTCAAAAACTGCATACCATTTTAATTCCTTCCCCTCGACAGAGCATCTCGTACTTCTTTCTCTCTGGAATGAGCTTAAACTCGGCCTTTGCAGACCTCTTCGTCTTCTTCTTCTTCTTTACTTCAACTTGCTCCGTTTCTTGTTCTTCCTTTGTACCTTCTTCCTCTGCAGCCTTTCTCTGCTTCTCCAGTTGAAATTCAAAATATTTCAGATTACCATTGGCACGCTTGTGTTCTGGGTCTAAAAAAAAATTTAAAAATGTATTGAATAATTTCTCATTATGATGCATACAACAGGAAATTGGCCAGTATTTTTCTTCAAAGATTCATGTTCGTTAAAAAAATTAATCACCGACCTACGGCAAGCAACTGTTTGGTGTACTCGAGGGCCCTCTCCATCTCCCCCTGCTGGTAAATAGCGTAACTGAGGTAGTCGAGCACAGCCACTTTGTCCAGGGTGGACTCTTCTCCGTCCTCGAGCTGTTTCAGGGCCTGCACCATCCACAGTTCTGTGTGGTAGTAGTCCACATCAGTGTAGGCAATTTTTCCAAGCTCGAAGCAGTCCTCCGCTGTCATGCGGCTCTTGTATGTCACTCCTATGAACAATAGAAGAAGGCTCCATGAATAAACTCATTAGTTGTGGTAGGTGATATGTAAAAACTAGATTATTCCTGACCAGGTAGATTGCCTGTGGAGATGGTGTTGGAGTCTAGCCTGTACGTGTCTTGCAGTCGAAGAAGGGCTTTGGCAGCTCCAGTCTGGTCCTCATCTGAAGGGAAGTACTGCCTTTGAATGGTCAGGTTGGAAATAAATCCTGCAGGAAAAATAATGAATTGACAACAATCATTGATAAAAATACACATTATCAAAAGTGGCTGTGACCTGAGGTCTCATTCTTGAAGCTTGCCTACACACAACTCAAGTGTGGTACACTAAACACTGTCTGGAGTCACGAGAGACACTCGTGGAGAAGGCACAGACATGAAAACAGTTTGAGGAAACATGTGATTCCCTTTTTTCTGTCTTGAAATTCATCAGAAAATATTGTATTCAAAATTTGGATCAAACTTCCTCATTTAAAGTGTTTCTTTCAATTTCTTATGTTGTTTTATCATTGTTCATTGTTTTATGTTGCACTGAATCACCAAGGCAAGTTCGTTTGTGAATTCTGTTAATTGACAATGGCAATAAACCTTATTCAGATTCGGATTAAGCTGGTCCTGACCCAATCACAGGCAAGAGTTTGTGTCACTCATTTGTTGCAATCCATAGAATTTGAAGCAAGTGCACTCTTTCTAACGTGTGTTCAATGGTCACAAGGAGTGCGCACTTGCTCAGCAAAATGAAGGTTAAGGTACACTTGACCATAGGGAAATTTCTCCTCTGCATTTGACCCATCCAATGCCACAGGGGCATCTCCAAAGGAACAGTGGGCGCCAAGGTGAAGCGCCCGGGGACTCATCTCCAGATCTTTGTGCTAGGCTTGGTCAGGACTATCTTTGCTGGAGGATTTTTACCTCTAGCACATGATTTGGGTTGATAGGGGAAACCGGAGCACCCGGAGGAAACCCACCCGGAGGAAACCCACCCAGACACACAGAGAAACAATCAAACTGATTCCTGTAATAGTTATAAAATGATAATTGAAAATGTAATCACAAAACTATTGGTACTTACCATCTGTGGTGTCGCTGAGCACAAGACTTTCCAAGTTTCCCCACTCAGTATTAAGCCTTTTTACCAACTTAAAGGCGTTTACAGGATGTCCCAGGAAAGCTTCTGGGTCTTTTGTGGCCGTTTTACTCAGTGAATCCAGTTTATCAGCCCACCTGATACATACACACAAGGTACATTTTATTAAAGACATTCATTTGTTTAATAATTAGCAGAATTTCAAACTTACTGCTTAATCTGGGCAAGCTTGTTCTCCTCAGCTTTAATGTAATCCTTCAGTGAAGTGACAAGGTCCTTCTCTGTGTAGAGCAGATCTGTCATCTGGCCTAGGAAGCACAGTGATGTGTCAGTCGTGTGTTTAACAATGACATAAATTCTTATCCAGATTTCAAGATGATCTATTTAAAATAATTTATTTAACGTAAAATACTTAGAATGGGAAAAGCAAACAAATATTTAAATAGGGTCAACTTTTCTTTCTTTTTTTGGGTATATATATTCATTAACTTGCACTATAATGTTTTACATTTTTACCTATGGATGTGTAGAAGTCTGCTGAGACTGACAGGAGACTGCTTAGCAACAGTAAACACCAGCACAGTAGCTCCATTCTAAAAGAGGCATGTGAACAACACACAGATTAGAAACAAAGATGCATTTAAAGTTTGAATATTTCTTGACCAATATTTTAGCATTAGGAAGTCCCATGCCCACTGACCCAAAGGTCTGTGGTTTGAACCCAGTTCCACTTGATGCATACAGTCATTGTGTTCTTGGGCAAGACATGTGCATTTATAAGATTGTAACCTATAAACTGTCTGCTTATATTAAATACAACAGTGTGAGTGATTAAATTGTTATTTAAAACGCCAATTACACCACATGAAAGTGAAAGTCTGGTTTCAGTGTGTGACACCAGTGTCATGAGTCTAGACCACTAAGGTAGGCCCCAACCCATAATCACAAGACTATACAACTAGAACTGTGAACAGAGTGAAATATAAATACATTAAGTCAATGTATCAGGAGGAGTTCATGGTAGAAATTTCCTACAAGTCATCTGGACAGTTTTAGAAACGTCTTGATTTTAAAACAGTCTTCAAGACTACCTTTGAAACCTTTTTACCATGGATAAATGGACTTGACAAAAATCACATATTTAAAACGTTTTTAATTCATAATAAAATTCACAATTTCTCGTCGCATGGCATCATAGAAAAACTGCACAACAACATAAATCTGGGAATATAGACGTTGGTAACATTATTCTGAATACAGACACAAAAATAATAAAAGGATAAGAAACTTGAGTGATGCAATGTTACTATTTACGTGCAGGCTAAAATAGATTTGTTTTGTGCTTGGCCTGTGCACACCAATGACACTGAACACTTTACATCCCACAGTTTTAAAAAAGGTCTTTGCAGTCTCTACTAAAAACACGCACCAATCATTCTGTGTGTATGTGTGTGTGTGTGTGTGTGTGCGTGTGTGCGGCATGTGTGTGTGTGTGTGTGTGTGTGTGTGTGTGTGCATGTGTGATGCGTGTGTGTGTGTATGTGTGGTGTATGTGTGGATGTGCGGGTGTGTGTGTGTGTGTGTGTGTTGTGTGTGTGTATGTGTGTGTGGTGTGTGTGTGTGGTGTGAGTCGTGTGTGTGTGTGTGAGGGTTGTGTGTGTGTTGTGTGATTGTGTGGTTGCTGGTATTGCTGTGTTGTGATGTTGGTGGTGGTGTTGTGTGGCGTGTGTTTGTGTGTGTGTGTGTGTTGTGTGCTGTGTGTGTGTGTGTGTGGTGTGTGCGTGTGTGCGTGGTGTTGAAGAGCAGGAGTGCCACGTCTTCGCCTCCCCGCCGTCCGGGACTCGTGTCACCCTGAGCGCTGCAATGGACTCCCAAAAAACTTTCCTGCTCAACCTGTCTATAACCTTTCCACCTGAGGCAAACCGAGGCCTTATCTTCACACAATCACAAGTTTATCAACCAGAGCAAATCCGATTTCATTCTGTCCGTTAAAAACACATGGGCTTTGCCCGTTGCTGCTGCGTAGCCGCTTTGGAGATGATGAAGGTTTTGCAGACAGAAGAGACATCATCATGGTGACTGCACAGGAATGCACAGTGGATTAGCAAACCTGCACCATGACCTACACACGAAGCTGGAGAATAGCAAGATAATGACATAACATTGTTTTGCATCTTTAATGCAAAGCATCCCGGCCGGTTGGAGTTGTGCACTGATTTTCTGACGTCAAGTAAACTTTTCCACTAGCTTAGCACATTAGCTTGCTTTACATAGTTGTTTTTAACGGAACAAAATGGTTAGCCCTACTCGGATATGCTAGGCTAAACTGTCTTTACTCCCTTTTTTGTCTGCTTGTCCACAGCAGAGAGTTGTTGCACATTTAGGTGAAGTTTTACCTTGAGCGTGGAGATCATCTCTTAGCAGAAAAGCCTGTCCCCCGGCGGTGTCTCCTGCTCTGTTCAAAGACGCGTCTGAAAACACAAATCCGCCTGAAATTTAAGGTAATCCGTGGTCATGATGGGCTGGATTTGTACTAGTCAGTGCAATAGGCTACGTGCAGAATCTCACATCCAAACTAGAAGCTTCACGAGAGTCAGTGGGCTGTCTTTGGGAAATTGCAGGGAGGTACCTCTCTGTGACCGCAGAGAGACCACATGGGTGAGATTTGGGTTGGACTCTTTCTACGTCCACACGAAATCGTCACGTCACTGCCACGCGTATAAAGGTATAGAGCCTATTTATGCTCATGAGGGACGCAGACTTAGACATTCAAATCATATTTAGACAATCTTATTCTGTTTTAAAAGATTTCAGTTCCACAAACTCACTGAACTCGAGTAACTGTTTGGTCTTTATTCAGGAAGGCAGAGGAGTTCCAGCTGCTGCTCTGGAGTTTGGGCTGAGTCAAGCCTTACTGCAGTTTAAACAGATCTCAGCAGCAGAACACTTTTCTTCTTCTCTAATGGAGCACTGGCTATTCTGTGTGACGACAAACGACTGTTTGTCTCCTTGGAGATGTTATTGCTACAAACTTAAGTTGTTCACTGGGTGCATTAAACTTGTGTGATCTATCTTGCATGAATTGCCTTTCCACAGATCTGCATTCAAGGCAAAGCAAAAACAAACAGATGTACCCACCACCAGAAATATTACACAGTGCTACTTTAATTTTATTGGGACTACTAACCAATCTTAAAGGTGTGTGCTGCCACCTACTGTATCTGCCTTTAGATCAACCTTACAATCTATTGGTTAAAGCTGAGGTGTCCAAACTTGTTTCACTCAGGGCCACATTTGAAACATTATACGGAGCGGAGGGCCACAGATATGACAATGAAGTGAATCATTGGAAATTTTATTGTATTTGACGTCTTTTGATGACCCTCCGCACCTTAATAAAGCTTAAATATTAGGTCTGTATTTTATCAAAATGTGTGTTATTAGGTTGCTATTGCAGAAGTTTTCCCAATTTACATTAAAAAGTACTACTTATCTTCTTGTTTTAGACCAATTTTGAAGGAAGCCTGTGGGCCAACAAAAATTGGTATGAGAGCCGCATTTGGCCCGGGCCAAAGTTGACACCCCTGGATTAAAGAAGGCACTTGTACATCCATCATTTACTAAGATACTTACACATTTTTTGCCTTTGCTCAAATCAAAGACAAAGATCTTGTTAAATATTTTATTATAGCCTAATCTATCACCAAACAAACTGCTTAACTGTACCCATTCAGAAGTTACACTTTAGAGCCACTGTAAAAGTGTAGTCATTTGTTATTTAGGCATAGCACAAACACACAGTAGGATTTGTGGATGAACAGGAACAGGCCTACTGGTAAACATTTGGAGGTAATACTATAAAGTCTCTCAGAGTCCTCGTGGTGCAAAATTGTAACATTGTTTAGTTCAATTTCCCATTTGATGATTTAAAATTGACAATAATATGTTTAAATCCACTTTTATCGGCGAATGTCATCCAAGGTGTGGAGTCTCCCAAAAAGTCAGTTCTTCATAGGTCAACAGCTGCTGCAGGAATTTATATTGGGCTGTGCACGCTCTCCTCTCTTTCAACCAGCGCAAAGCATGCAGCAGGGACCAGTGCCTATGCCTCCATGAGGAAGCAAGTGTCAGGGCCGAGCTGCGACTCTGCCCATGCTGCAGTGGACTAACACCCGGCTGCCGCACCTCCTTCAGAGCCGATGGATGAACCTGGAGCCAGAGGTAGTCCTCACCAAGTCCTGCTGAGCATCGTCGCTCAGGGGCAGCCTCAGTAGCATAGCATGTTGGGGAAGCGTCAGGGCTGTTGGCTGTGGCATTAACCACGTGGGTGAGTGGAGGTTCTTAAGATTCTGTAGTTTCAGCCTGAGCCGCTGATCCTTGATACAGTGACCCCTCCAGGATCTCTGAGGGGTAAATAGTGAGACTGTGGCGGCTCTGTGCAAGAAGAACCATACGAGATGCAGAGAAAAGGATAGAGGGTGTTAAAAGCTGAGAACCTCCCAGAGAATAACAGGGTCCATTCCCAAAGCACTGAGCTGGAAAAACAGCGCTGGAGATCAGGAGAGTCTGCCCTGGCCTTCACACTTCCACTGAAACACACATTCATTTGCATAAACGGTTGCTTGTGTGTTCATTAGTAATCATCTTTGATAAGTAGAAGTTTGTCTCTGACCTGGACTGCTGCCTTCCTCTGCATACAACAGGATTATGGAGTACTTCTGCAGCTCTATACAGCTGATCAGACAGCCCAGCTCAGGGTGAATCACTGTAGCACTGCTCGTGCTGTCACCACGTGGCTGTCCTTGTACCTGACACATCCATTCATACTTTGTAAACATACTGTGACTTGTACACTACGATCGCAGCATTTGGATATGACATTATATTGCATGTGTGTATTGTAATATAAAAGAATGTGTTCACATTCAGACTTACATTATCAGTACATTTTGAAGGATTAACATTTTGTGCACTATATTTCACAGATGAACAGTACCGGTAAGCTTGTCACATAGACTCCAAGGCAACCTGCTGTAGTACCCACCTCCCTGCGCCCTGCAGTCCAGGATCAGCATATAATATGATCGTAGAGCGCTGGCTGGCCTTCCTCAGCATTCAGAAGTTATACGCTTGTAAGGGGTGATGTAGCCTCTCTCCACATGTGCAGTTTCTGGAAGCATGGCACCAGGATTTCCTCGGGCTCACATACGTCTAGGCAAATTGTAAGAAAGTAGGTTTATGACTTTTGCGTTGTTTTACATCAGCATGTCCAAACTACGGCCCGGGGGCCAAATGCGGCCCTCAGAATAATTTTGTTGGCCCTCCGGCTACCTGCTAAGTTGGTCCAAACAACAAAAAGTGTACTTTTACTGTTAAATTTGGACACATTCAAGCATTTTGATTTTATACCAACCTAATATTAATGTTCCAAGTCTTATTAAGGGTGAAGCCCCGAAACTATGTCAAATGCAACATTTCGAATGATTCACTTCTATGTCAGGTTGTGTGAGGCTCTCTGCTCAGTATAAGTTTCAAAATGCGGCCCTCAGTGAAAAAAGTTTGGACACCCCTGGTTTACATGCTCAGTTTAATTTTGAAAAACAAAAAAAGCTTGTGCTGCTAGGTATTTTGATCAACACAAACAAAGCAGCCCTTACCTTTATTTTGGATGGGAACGATGGAGGAATGGTCACTGTCTGTACTGTTGACCTCTCTGTCCGAGACACTGTTTACAGTTTGAATGGTGCTGACGGCCTCTCTGGAGGCCACTCTGCAACTGTTGTTCATTCTGATACAAACACACAAGTGACAAACATAATGCCAATACACAGCGATACCACATGCTGATACCACAGCAGCAGTGTAAGAAGAAGAAAGTATGTCTTTTACCTGGACAGTATTACGCCCATCTCGTTTAACTCCTTTGGCAGATGCATCAGCTGTTCCCACCTGCCCTTCATTAGAAGAACATGCTATACAGAAACAAAAACCCGGAACATCTTGTAGAACATTTCCAAACTGAAAAGATTTGAAAACTCACAATACAGTATTTTTTTTAGCTGGTCACTGTCGTGTCTGTCCTGCCCCTATTTTAGCTGGTGGTCTTGGAAACAGTAACAGTTAAGTGCTTTAGAGGGCCACATGGGAGCTGGAGGTGACAGCTGACTGTAAAGAGACCCATCAGTCCTTGTTCACACAATAGTTGCTGCCATTTTCAAAGAATATTTCAAAACCGTTTGTTCCACTCAAGTAAATGTATCACCTCGATCATATGAAGATGACCATCAAACGGTTGTTTGCTTCTTTTGAGCACATCCCTCAAAAAGCAGTTACTGTATACATAATATCAACAAAACTTCATCCTGCCCAAAAAATTCAAAAGCGTCTCTGAACCTTTGTCCTAATAACTTTAATATTACCACTGGCATTTTAGAGCCCTCAGTAGTTATTTTATTTAAATGTTTAATTATTTTTTACATTAGATAGAAATCGTAAGACCAGGAACTAATAGTAGTTTGTCCCTGGTGCTAGCCATCACAATATGCACTTTGTCAGACAAAAATAGGATCAACATACACCCATCTTTTTTATTCACAGTCCAGTGACCCATCAATGCCAGGGGAGGCGGGACCAGGGAACACGTGAAGTTCCCATCTGTTGCCATAGCACAGTGAGTGGACTAATCAATTAGAGCCCCTCACTCCGCTACTGTGTTTGCACCGGTCTATGGTGTGCACGGACCCTGTGTTCTCATGTAAACACACCTGTTTACTTTAAAGGAACATGCAGGCACATGACTCGGGTGACCATCCTGTGTGGGTTTGTGAAGAGCCAGAGGGCCACGAAGGGTCCCAGGGTGAGGGAGGGTCATATTGTTTTTCTAATACAAGGGATCAATGCCACAAACCGTTGCTAAAGTTTGGCACGAGGGCCAGTGTTTAGACTAGGTCTCTGTGTTTACTGTAAATAAATAAAAAGGTGGGCTGGATTTCAAAATGTCTAAACGTCTGTGGCGTTTAAATAATACAAAAAATTAACTATTACAACCTACGCTAGAAAGTCCAAAAAAAAATGACAACAGTATGTATATTATATATTTATGACTACTTAAAGCAAGTCCTGTACTAACTTTAGAAAGGTCAAAAGCATATTGCTTTATTATAAACGGTAGTGTAGTCTATATTCTGGTATTTCAGTGACAAATAAAGCAGGTCCAAAGTCCACCTGGACTAGTGTAAAAACCAGTGAGGTTAATACCTGCAGCACAGAGACTGGTCAACACGGACAGGCACGCAGCTCACGCTGCAGAGGGGGACAATGCATTTATGCTGGGCATTCACCTGCTGAAAATGAAATAGGCAACATTTGTGTGTAGAATTAGAATGATGGAGTACAAACATGATGTCTGACATGATGGTAAGTCTTGGTTTTATTTCAAAGTCTTATGCTGAAAGCTATTAATGTTCAATTTTGTTAAACAGAGAATCATCAGGGGGGAAAAGATACATTCACATGAATACATTTTATGTAACAGGTAACACTACTACTTGCTATGTAAATTGATTGAAATGAAGTATTTAAAAATAATAATAATAATAATATAGGTAATACCAGTTGATTAATATGCATTTTTGATGTTTTTTTTTTCTGTAATTAGGCTCCCAAATCACACAGTTGGTCATGCAATGTTCAAAGATACTCAGATAAACACAAGCAGTAAAACCAGTCAGATTAATTGTGGCACTTCTTGACTAACTTCTTGCAGTTCAGCTCAATTGAAACATGGCTGGAGTGTCTCGCTTTTGAAGAGTCTTCTCTCCAATCCTTGTCTGAAACCACTAGTTCCTACTCTGTGTCTCCTGCTCTTTGTGACATATGGCCTTGGAGATAAGCTACACAACTTTGTGGCTGGTGTATTCATTCCACAATACCACTATCCATATGCAGTCTTCCTATGCTTCGGACAGGTTGGTATAGTACATGCAAATTAGTAACTAATATTGTTAATCATTGCTACAGCCAACCCGAGAGGGTTTAGGGGTTTAGTTTATAAACCTTTGAATGTGTTTGTTTGTTTGTTGTTTGACTGTGAAGGACAGTGTAAGGTGTAAGAAAGGAAACAACTACTGTTGAAAATGTAGTGGATGCTATAGGAAAAAAAGAAATCATCCTATGCTGTAGAAGCATTTATTGCTGGATCATGGCTTGACTCAGTAATCAGTTTCCTAAATTGATTTGTTTGTTTAAATTTAACTGCCTCTACACTGACAACAAATGGGAAAATGCTTGTAAACTCTGAATGGTGTACATATAGTATGCAGCTATAAAAATGCATTACATAAAAGTATGCATGGCTTTTAGACTTTAGATTTAAATTTTCCCAAGAGGATATTCTTTTTTACAAACTTAGGGCTTGTCTTGACAAATATACACAGATAAAACAACAATAGACAAAATGTAATGACTGAAGGATCAGGCTTCTTCCAAAGCAGGCCCTCCTGCATCTGAGCCATATGTGAGTCATTTTTTACATATGTGACACCAGGTGTGGCAGTGAATGTCATAGCATTGTTAGTTTGGATTTTCTTGTGTTTAAGTTGATTGACCATTTATCCTCCTTCCTAGGTTGTGATCTCTCTTTTATTTTTAAATCTGCTGCATTTGTTGGGTGCGGTGTCCCTTCAGAGTTACTCCAGAGAACTTGGTGAAAAGCTGCTTGTGCCATCTATCTGCAGCAGCATCTATGGCGTGCTGTCCATGTGGGCCAAGGCCAACTGCTCAAACTCTGGTCTGTTCCCCCTTGTTATGCCTCTGCTGCCTCTGCTCACTATGCTTATGAGTTTCCTCCTGAAGCTGCCGTCTCCACTGTCCACTCACATCTCTGTTTTAATTTCCTTCTTTGGCGGGACTACCATTGTCACCGCAGGTAATGAAGTGCATTTTATTGGAAGTTGAAACTGATAAAGTCTGCCAAACAAATTGATCTTTCATATACTGTCTCCTTTCAGTCTCCCACTGTGTGCCTGGTGTAGACATTCTGGAGTACATTTATGCACCTCTGGCATTGATACTCTTCAGCGTTTCTCTGATTTGGCTGGCTAAAGTGTCAGAAGTCGAGCGACAACACCCCCCCGATACCCAAGCCTCAGTTTTTGATATCTACTATGTTCACTTGGTCAATCAGAGCGTGGTCCTGGGCATCTTGTGGCTGCTACATTCAGACAATCCGTGGCATGTTTTGACTCAGGGAAGCTGGCACAGTCTGCTTTTTCATGGCTACTTGTTAGCCATTCTACTTTTAGGAATGGCGCTCAATTTCTTTGTTGGTATAACTGTTTTATGTTTCTCACCTCTGGCTGGTGCAGTTCTCCACTCTGCATACCAACTTTCTCTGCCTTTTCTACAATATATATAATTTATGTGGAGAGGACTGTGCACATTTGAGACTTTACTGTAGGTAAAAAGGCAAACAGCTTGGATTTTTGACAAGCTAAACTTTACTTTTTTCATAAAGCATGTTTAAATTAGGTTTATTAAATTTGGTTCTATGTGAAACTCATATTATTAAATTAAACAAATTTTAAGATAGTTTAACGTTTTAGTGTATTTGTCACAGGCAACGTAGGAAATCAGGCATCCGTGAAAGTAGGGCAAAGTAGAATAGAATGCCCAAAAGTACTTAGGCACAGTAGATAATCTGTTCCCATTCAAAATGTATAATAGCTTGACTTGAGTGGAGCTAATATTTTTTATCATTATTAGCATAGTCCTAACAACAAAGATTTATTTATAATGAAAGTCAACTACTTTGGCTGTATATGCTTAGTCCCAGTTTGTTAAAACATTTTCTTTAAATCAGATGAATCAGCTTGTTCTTATTGTATATTACCTAACATCATACCGATTGTTTATGGCTGTTTTTATTGTAGATTTAGACTTCTTAAATCATATTTGAATGATTTTACAAAACCTTCTTTCTTTCAGATTAAGGCTAAAGTGAATACACATTGTATAGATTTGATGCTAATTCAAGGTATTTTGGGTTTTTATGGAAGAAATAGCATTGTATTTAAATTTCAAGGTAGTCAAATAAAATTAATTTAGGTCATTGCTATTTTTATTTTTATTCTATGCCCGGGGAGTGTGAAGTATTCATGCTAAAGTGCTTTCTCTCTGACAGCGCACTATTACTGTTCTCATAAAATCCAACAATTTGCCTAAAACACCAGGCATTCTGTACAATGCCTGGATGCCTGTAACATACGCAATTCAAACATTTAATGATGATAATTAAATCATTTTAAGCTTGTATGTGTGTCCCAGAATGATTTAAGATGACGGTAGATGAATAGGGACAAATGTTAAGTATGTGTATTTTTAGTGATTGTTTTGTGATTGCTGTCATGTCTTAGTGATTATAATGTATTTTTCCAAAGTGTGAAGCACATTGAATTGCTTTGTGTACGAATTGTGCTCTACAAATTAACTTGCCTATTTTGTTTGAAAGCTTTATTAAAAACAAATAAATGTGTAACCAGAAGTTATGGCTCCTAATGACCACTAAGCAATCAATAAGGGCAAAGATAAGATTATGATCAGTGAAGTAGCAATTTTTTTATGTTTGAGGCCACTTGTAACAAAGGACAAAAAAAACATTCTAGAGTAAGTCATTATTCGAATTTGGTAACATTTAATCTTACCCTTATGATTAAAGGAATCACTCATTACAACAGGACTTTCAATATATTTCTAGTTTTACTTTGTAGTACAAATCGTCTACTGAAACAGGACCTAGAAAATTACAATCAACATTATGTAGAAAAATGTATTTATCCATTCAGCAATACAAGACCAATCTCAGTTTGGTTTATGAAG
This sequence comes from Chaenogobius annularis, assembly GCA_015082035.1. Taxonomy (NCBI): domain Eukaryota; kingdom Metazoa; phylum Chordata; class Actinopteri; order Gobiiformes; family Gobiidae; genus Chaenogobius; species Chaenogobius annularis. Next base: position 248,750 of record BJKM01000345.1, on the reverse strand, counting down.
GATCAGAGTTGGGTGGCAGGTGTATACCCAGACTCTGCAGCAGGTTAGATGCAGGTCCAGCCAGACCGGCCTGGGAGCTAAGAGACTCCAACAGATTTGTGACTAGATTCAAGTCTATGTCTAGAGGTTGAATGTCATCTTCTGCCTCGGCAATTCCTTCATCCCTGTTGAAACTACCTTCTCCAGAAGAGTGAGAGGTGCCATTTTGAGGATCTGCCTTATGAGGCTGAAAAAAATAATAATAATTCAACAATTGAAAACAGTTTTGAAATGATGTGATTTCATTTTTTTTTTTTTTTTTTTTTTTTTAAGCATCCAGTACCTGATTAAAACTCTGCCCTATATTTGTGCCGATGAGCTCCTCATCCATTTGGTCCATGTACTTCTTAAGACTCTTCAATGTCTCAGGCCCATTCATTTCAGATGAAACAGAAAACTCTTCTTCATCATCATCATCATCATCATCATCATCATCATCCTCCTCTAGGTCATCTGAATCAAGCTCTTCATCATTGCCCCCTAGTATAAAGCAAAAATGTAACTTTAATTTTATTTTTAAAGGGTGGGGTATGTAAAAACAATATCCAATTACGGTTTACATACCTAGTAGTTTGTCCACTGCACTGACCATGGAGTGTGGGTCAAAATGAAAAGGCTGACTGAAGCTAGAGAATCAATGCAACCAAAAAACAGAATAAGAAACGATGAACCGAGTACCAAGAACCAACTTTTTTTGGTGTATACTATTCTGAGAAATGACTTCTCACCGAGGCAGTTCAGCTCCCTCATGAGATGACATGGCATTCAGGAAGTTCTTCATTCCTTGACTGACAGCTACCAAACTGTATCCAGCATCTTCTTCCACTTGGACGCCAACTGCTTCATCTTTGCTACAGCTCACACTGGATTTCTGAATTTCCACACCAACACATTCTTTGGTTCTTTCTTGTAACATTTGTTCCAAATCCTGTTCTGTAATATCCAACCAGCTGTCACCTATGAAAGACAAAACATAGAAGAAAGTAAAACAGAATCTTATGTGTTTTATATTCCATTAGTTCTTAGTTTTTGAATCCTGTTCAATGGCAATAAACCTTTCTGATTCTGATCTGATTCTGATTAAGTCTTGTTTTAAGTTAGTAATTTCACTTACTGTCCTCTGGGGGGAGCTGTAACTCCTTTTCTTTTAGCTCTTCCAGCCTAAAAGGAGTAAGACTTTGCAGCAGCTGGAGAACCTCCTCACCTGGTGATAAAGCCCTAAAATACATTTCCAGATGCATATGTTAATACAGAAACCAAGAATACTAATGACAGGTGTCACCACAATAGACTTACTTAAATTCTGAATAGACTGACTGTTTGAAAAAGTTTTCAGCTGTGTATATCAGATCTTTGTAAAGAGAAGAGCCCTCGATTTCTCCCTGTGAAGTAAAGAATTTAAGCTTATGTTTTCATGTTCATCCCTGTAAAACATAATATTGCATTGTGTTTAACATACCCTGAAGTAGCCATTTCTTTTCAAACATTCAATGAAGCCCTTCCATTGAGGGTTACAGCTAACTGGAGCATTAGGCTCTGAAGATGGCATCCTGGCCTTTGAACACAAGATCTCAAACCCATGTGCCTACAAAGATTAAAGGCCAAGCGAAATTACTGCATGTTATATAGGTACAGTTTACAAAGTCAAAGTTACATCAAAACTTGTACTTCCTTACCAATTTCATGCCCAACTCATGAGCTTTGTACTTGGGATCTGAGCGTGGAGGCAGTGTAAAACCACTCCTACGATCTGGAGTGAACTGTTGCTGCTGTAGCTGAGCAAACAAGCAACGAGTGAATGTCACCTGAAAACATACACTTTTATTAAAAAAGATAAAATATTATTAAAAAAACAAAACAAACCCAAAACACTAAGGTTGGATACCAAAGTGAGGATCCGTGTATCTGGTGGAAACGTCTTGAAACTTCGGCAAGCCTGGAGATCGACTGGGTCCCGCAAATAAAATGCTGACACGGCTGGAGCCACAAGATCCGGACGTTTTGCTAGTACCAGTCCAATGCGTGCCGGTATGAAGCAGTGGGCATGATGCAATTCTGTCTGAATCTTCTCTGGATACCTAAATAAAAATTACATTAATATGCATCAAAGGTATACTATAACTTCTAACAAGGTGGTAGAAGGCTTTTTTATTTACCCTTCAAGTCTCTTTTTCACGGCAGTGGAAATCTTATTACTTGGACGACATGCTTCTGGATTGGATAACAGCAGTGACAGGGCTTTGGCCAAACTTGGTACCTCATCTTTTGGAATACCTATTGTATTTGAATGAGCGGGGCAAGGAATTATGTGCATATCCCCTCTATATATAAAAACCTGTAATATAATGGCATCAAACATGGTTACCAAATGGACGTGAATGGTAGATTGAATTAACTAATAATATATTTATTTAAAAATAAGGAATGATGGATATAGCTCACTCTGTTTTCACTAGTATCAGGATTTAACCACTTGGGTAGATAATCTGCTGCTTCAATTAGAAGAAATTCTCCATCATTATCTTCAATTCTGCAAGAAAAACACAGGTAATTGCTTATCCACGTTTGTTATTGAATGCCTAATACCATACCTGGCGGCAAGCTCTGGGAATGCTTCTGTTATTTGCTGAAGAAGGTAAACTATAAACCACTCATCCTCCACATTATCTGTAAACTGAGTGCTTCCTCCCAGATGAGCAGGAACATCCCCTAACACATTTTGTTTTCTTGATTAATACAAATCACATGACATAACGGCATTAACAAACCATGTTTTGATATTACCTTTTTCGGGATATGGCTTGAGGTTAAAAGGTTGATGGTGCCAAATATACTGTGCCAGGAGCGTTGCAAACTTCCCCAATATCTCCTTAATTAAATCTGAAAGGCGCTTTTCTGTTTGAGTAGAGTCGGAAATTTGAACAAGAAAGATTTTGTACTGTACAGTGTCCTCTTGGGCCACTCTCCTCTGAAACACGTCCATTATTTTATATTTTTAAATTACGATAAACTATAATGTAACAACAAACTTAGCTCTTGCACTTAAAACGCTCAAAGATCCATGAGAACGTTCTACACACGCCACTGTTTGGGTCCGACGGTGTAATTTGATCGACTCGAGGCTAAAGACATTTTGCTATGGTTCCTACTTTATTACAAAACACAATTCTGTGTATATCTAAATAAACCAATTCCTAAAATAGTATGCACATGATTGTGAAATGTTAATGTAACTTCATTGTTTTGCTCACGCCACCTATTTTTTTTTATTCTGTTGGCAAAATTGTGATCACATGGAACAAATGGAGTTTAGTTTATAGACGGAGATAGTTAACAGACGCACAAAAACATCCGCAATGCAGTGTTAAAGTTGTAGTCCGTTGACTCGTCTACCGCCGCCGGAATTAATGGTTGGATTGGACAAAGTAAAACACATTTCCCATAAACCCATGGGACCCTGTTCCAGTGTATCCATGACAGCCGTTCGCTGTTGTTGTGCCAGAAAAGGGGGGGCCCCGTTAATGCAGCGGTCAACGGCTTTGGTCAGTGCAAAATGTGATCCTTCACAACCTTCAACAGATCACCACGTGACGCCGCACTGAGCTGTCAACTGGTAAACCAAAGGCCTGTGCATTACTTTAAGTGTCTTTTTGTTCTAGACTATGTAGCTAAAGGATATTCCAGTAGCCCCCCGACGTACTGTAGCTAACAATAACGCCGAGCAAGAGCCGAGCTGCTGCTGCTGATGTTGTTGTTGTGCACCGCCTGCTGAGATACGCACCACCGACGAGGACGGACATGTACAAGCCCGGTTTCAGCTGTGATCCACGGGACCAGGCTGTGGTCATGTTAAAAGACCCTGGCCTTTGAACATACATGACACACCAGGGAGAATGATTTCACGATACAGCAGAAGACCAGTATCGCATAAACTTGAAATGTAAGTAAGGACCAAAAAGATGGGATCCTCATAAGATCATGCTCCTGTTATTTAAACTCTTGATTTTGTAACAGGTTTTGTTTTGTCTTATGTCTACAGTCGCGGTTTGTCTCGGAGCAGCCTTGACCACCCTCTTCCCGAGGACGCAGATGATGACCATTCTACCCCACGTTACCTCCATGACCTCCAGGAAGGGGCCTCTACTCACAACAGGTAGACACAACAGAATATTACACAAATAGATCTGAGCAAACCCGCAAAAAAATATTGTATTATGCAGTCGACTAAGGATTAAAGATAAAAGCTCTCAAAATAGTTAGGATGTAATGCAAAAACAATTATTTTTACAGAGAAATACTAGTTACTTAACAGCAAGTGAAAAGGCAGATTAAACTGTCCATTCACTCCCACAATAGCAGCAACCTCCACGCTTACTCCTCTTTGTTGTTGTGGTGCATAAAACCTTATCATCTTACTAAACATTGAGTTGACTTATAAAAAAAATGGTAGTCTAAGTAAGACACCATTGACTGATTAATAGACTAATTAACTAAAGGCCTACAGCCCAAAATATTGCTAAATGTGAATTGTGAATGCCTGTGTTTTGTAATATTAAACCTTCTGTGGACAGCTGACTCTCAAGTCTCATGGTCTGTGAAACAAGGCACCAGAATGCTCCTGATAAATTGATATCACATAACCTCCTTAAGATGCAGGCAAAAGAATAAACAATGAGCCGGCCTCTTAGAATATTCAATTACTCTGACATTTGCCCTTTATTTTCCACTTACATGACAATCATCACTTTCCCACATTTTTACTCAAAGAATGAGAATATGGCAATAATGGCTCAAAAGGGAACGGCTGTGTCATTACTTTTAATGACTGGTGTATTTTTATGTATTTGTGTGTAGCTCCGAGACATCCGCTGCATCAGTCCACTCAGACTGTTCGACTATTATCACCGTGGACTTTAACCAGTCCTGGTCAGGTCTTCAGAGTTCAACGGGAACCGGCATCTCCACAGAGAGGAGCTCTGTTTTCTCCTGGGGCTATGACGTAAGTGTCGCATACTAAATCTGTGTGAAAAATGCTGTTTGTTGTAGTGTTGGTTCAATTTGCACTGCGCTGCTAAGGCATTTTTTTATATTTAGTTTACATCATGTTTAACCATGCATTTTGCTGTCTTTACTAGTTTACTATTTTTCTGCGCTCTTCACACTTAAAATGCTAATTCACATCTCTCAAACACTAATTAATATTCATGCTGAACCTGTGAAATAAGTGTCCTCACTAAATGAACAGTGTGCTCTGTGACAGCTTTAGTCATAGGCCTGCTGCATGAGAATAACAACCATCGCCTCCTGCATTATTTCTCTGTTGGCGTCTGTGTTTCTCTCCCACAGGAATTTGACAAGGCTGCATCCCGGCAGGTGCAGCAAATGTTTGAGGAGATCGACAAAGAGCTTTATGAGGGTAGAGGCAGTGGGGGAGGGATTCTGCCAGGTCTGCAGGATGAATGTCAACAATGGGCTTCACGATTCCCACATCTTCGGTATTATTTATGCGTAAAAAATCCCTATCCATTCTGCTTATCACATTGATTATTAGTAGTTAATAAATGCCTGTATTGTGTAGCATTGGTGTGTCTCAGGATGTTATTTATCATTTCACAAATAAGATCTGGTTTTGTATATCTTACAGAATCATTGGCACTCAGTTGGTGTGTCCCACTGATGAAGGCTTCCAGTGGTATTCCACTTCAGGAAAAAGCAGTTCATCTAGCAGCCTGTCAGCAGTCAAAGAGAGCGATGTCAAATCCCCAGAGAACGACCAAGGCAACACAGAGTAAGTCTTAACTCTACTTTCCTTTTCATATTCCTCTCATTTGGACTAAAATGTCTTTGTCAATCCAGAAATGTCATGTTGAAGGTCTATACTTCCAGCTGCAGTGAGGGCATCTATTATTAAACAGCCCTTCTCTGCTCAGTGAGTTTGTGACCTAGAAGCTCCAGCTTTTTAATTAAGTTTGTTATTCAAAGTTAGTCATGGGTTTAGTAGTGATATGGAGGTGATAGTAATCAATGGCTCCTTGGATTACTATAGCACATTGATTAGTTGAGTATTTGCACATACTACTATGCTTTCCATTTGCCAAAACTGACCAGACTAAAAGCAAATTGGATAATGTTGAAATATAGAGTGAAACAATTAATTAATTGACATATTTTTTAAAGTCTGAATGTTCAAGGTAAAAAAGCTTTGTTGAGAAAACCCTCCTCATCAGAACTAGAGGAACTTCCGAGGACCTCCAGCGGATCCAGCAATCATGACAAATCCAAAGTTATAGAAGTGGAGGGTGTCATGGAGGAGTACCTGGCATTTGATAGCCAGGACGTGTAAGTCTAGTTCAATTACATCTGTTTATTGTTGCGTATAATGTTTTTACATTTAATATCATTCTATCTACAGGGATGGCGAACGAGAGCCTGACAGTTCAGATTCTGGGCGGAGGTATCACTGCCTTCCGCCGGTTTCCCCGTACCGCTGTCGGCGTCAGGCTGTGCTGGACCTGCTGTTTGATGATGTATGGCAGCAGCTGGTTGGGTGGACAAAAGAGCTTGTTCAACGACACTGGGAAGGGTGCACTTTGAGTAGGCCTGGACTTGAGCATCTTGTTTATTTGTAAGTTAAGCAATATTACAACAATCATTTTGGCTCTGCAATTTTCAGTAGACGAAGAAAAGCTTTGTGTAAACTTAAGCCCGGTCCCACAAGAATCTAACCATCCGTTCATGCTGCTGTCTACGCTGCCGACCACACTTCCCAAACTGGGTCTGGGCAGGGTGCCTCCACTCACAGTCTTACCAATACAGGTCAGTAGCCCAATTTCACTACTCATTTAATTCACATCTTTACAGCTGTGTGCACTGTAAATCCAATCTACTGACAACAAAGTAATTTGTCTTTGTCCTCATACCCAAGTTTGAGCAGCAAGTTTTTATTCATCCGCTTTCAATCTCTAATACATTAACTTTTCTCCCTGTTTTCTTCCCTCCCTTTTCACTGATTCACTGTTTATACTGTTATATAATTGTCGCATAAAAAATGAAACATCTCTTTCTTTATTCTGTTATGTCTTCTTTCTGTTTCAATAAATTATATTTATGTTTCATTTTCACTTCCCCTCTTCCCTTGGTCCTCTTTGAAGAACACTAAGTCAAGGGGCTCAAAACACAAGTCCAGACGGAAAACCAAAAAGCAGACAAGGCCTCCCAGTGTATGTCATTTTCTCCCTTGGAGCCAACATAATGCTGTGGTTGATCACACTCTAATGGAGGCTCATTGTCATTAGAGTATGTGAACAATATGTGCTTGTGCCTGTTGATTAACTGCTGTCACGCTACTTTTTAGATGGGTTTTCTTTTAATTACTTGACGGTGGAATGCTTCATTCTTTATTTCAGCATTGTTTTATATTACAGTTAGTGGGTGGCATTGTATTGTTTTGGAGAATCCAGTCATTGCATGATCAGTAACAATTAATCTGTTTGACATTCTTCACAACATCATACTAACAATTAATTTTGATAATGGATTTTCCATGAGACCATTAACTTCTTATTTCTCATTTGTCTTTTCCATCACAACATCTGCCTTGTCTAGACTGTGAGAGCCCCCGTTGGAGCAGCGGCACAGCACAACTTGAACGACCTCATTGTCATCCAAAGCATACCTCTTCAGCAAAGAAACCTGACTGCGCTGGATAGAACCCAGTATGTCTTTACTTTTCCCTTCAGTTTTATCAAAATGAAGCTGTTCTGCTCCAATTCAAATGTTTGTGGCGGTACCACCATTAGTCATCTAGTTGTCTTTACTTGGCAGGGACCCAGATGAGAGGATGTACCCCAGACAAGGCTCCAGTGTTGTTCCCTCAAACAAAGCTCGTCCTCGACGGATGTTGGAGCAGAGCTCCTCCTCAATATCTCGTCCAGCACTGTCAGCCCGGCGCAGAAACCCACCTCCCCGCACTCTTCTGCCCCTGGTTCCTTCTCTGAGTCAGTCTACAGCAGGCTCTATGGATGAGATCATCCGTGGGACACGCTTGTGAGGAAAACTTTGTTTTCCTATGTAGTTGCAATTTCTGAAAAAAACAAGATGACAACATATGCATATACTGAAACTAAATTCTGGATTTTATTTTCTTTTTCTGCAGGCCCACTGCAAACACGTCTCCATTGCTGCCACTGAGCAGAAACACCCTTCTTCCCCCCATTGGCACAGGAGATCAAGAGACACCCCATGCACTACAAAACTTTAAACCTACACAGGTGCTTGAACAGGGCATTAAAACCAAATTGTATATATTTTATGAACCCGTTTTTTCTTATCTGGCCAGCGTCAGAAAGGAACCTCCAGCCGTGCACACAGTGCTGTAAATGAAGAAGTTGGCAGCTCTGTACCAAGAGATCGTCACCACCTACTCGATGCCTTCTCTCGCCCTAACACCACCCACACATACAGGGTAAGGTGCACTCACACTTGACTTATTACTTATCACCCCATCTCCACACCTCATAATATCAATGTAGAGTGCTTCCCAACCACTATATGCAGAAGTGTTATTAGATTTAGTTGTGTTGCATTAATCTTTTTTTACTCTCAGTCAGACACTCCTTATCGCCGCTCCTTTACTATATTGGATAACATTGGTCAGGGGAGGCCAGGCAGGGCCTCAGTGGCAGCAGGTAAGATTTTAATACTGGGTATATTAATCCTGCTACTAGTTTTAGATAATTATTCATGCTTTAATGTGATCTCACCAGATGCTCTTGGTATTGGTGTGACTGGTGTCAGTCTTGGAATCAGCAGCTCTTCTTTTTTAGACTCTTTTTCCCACCATCCTTTGGGCCACTCGCCCATCAAAGACGAAGATGAAACAGATTCACATGCAGCTGTCCCAGGTTTGTCCCAAATTACAGTATTTGTCAAAGTTGTACTCATAAGTAATGATTCTGATGCCAGTCCTTTACCAAATAGGTCCTCTGATGCCTGTGCCCATCCCACGATCATATACTCGAGGAGGGATTTCATCCAGAGCTGGAAGACCTGGCTTATAACGTCTACTACCTTAACATCAGCCATTTACAACTACATCAATAGTGCCCTTGAAGCATTTATTTTTATAAAACTAGCAATGTTTTTAGATCTATGCTGCTTAGAAAAATCATACATTTAACAGAGGGATTTTTGTGCCTCTTAACGGGAAACACAATGGCTGCCAAAAACAACCCCCCCCCCAAAAAAGTATATTTCTGCAACAGTATGAGCTTCTTTGAGAGATCAATTGTGATGTGTTTAAAATGTAAATGTGTATATATCTGGATTTGTGTTTGTGTACAGTATATTGTTAATTGTACAGTTTTAATAACTATGCAGGGAATAATGTTCTCTTACAGGGATAGAGAAGCACTTTTTAAAAGATCAGTTTAGTACTGTAATTTTATACACATTGTTCAGAATGCATAAGAACCAGACCGCTTTCTTTTGCACAAATGAAGACAATATGTGATGCCACATTGCTGTTTATGATTGCCTTTTCTTGCATTTTTTTCCTCAACCATCAGGGCCTATGTAAAAAAAAAAAAAAAGTTGCAACAATCATTAAAAGTAAAAGTGATTTACATGGCAGTATTGCTGTCATTTACGAGTAACACAGCTACAAATCTATTGTTCATTTCTTTTTTATTAAACCATGTATTTAAATAATTTATTTGACTTACAAACACATGCACAAACATTTCGAACTTTTGACATAAGTTTGAACAGATACCACAAGCATGAACAATGTTAAAATGGCAGGTATGTTGAGCACATGCTTTCAGGACCACAACCTTCACTTTTTTGCTTTTTTGGATTTTCCAGCTTTGGAGCATATTTTTCCTCCAGGTTGGACAGGAAACTGTTGAAGTTCTTGTCTCTGGATGTCTGTCTTAGCTGATAAAATGAAATGAACACATTACTTTTTCCACAAACATTTACAACAGAAACAAAATCTCATGAGATTTACCTTAATCATCTTGGTCAAACTATCATCTCATTGCCGAGACCCATTTCTTTCTGCATTTGCTCAGCTTCTTGTCTCTCTTTATCAGCCTGTTGAAACCCCAACAATATTAAGTACCTCTTAAGTACATTTTTACAAACAATAAATTGCTCCCTCACAATCCGTACCCGCTTTCTTCTGGTCTTTTCTTCTTTTCACTTTCTTTAGTGAAAGCAGGGAATGCATCTACATCTTTTTTTCAATAGCGTCCTGGATGATGCTGCATATTCTCGGCTCATCGTCCGCAGAGCAGCACAGGGCTGATTCCATGATAGCATCCATGTCCCCCTTGTACTGGACATAAAACTGAAGAACATCCTGCCGCTCTTCATCTGTGCCTTGTACTTTTCTCAAACTCCTTGATATCTTGCACCGTGATCTGATAAATAAAAGACACGGCAGATGTAAATACAAAGGTGCCATCATACTGACAGTTGAGAGATTCCAGGAAACATGGAGTCGTCATGTAATAACTGAAATCCCCATGTGTGTCCCTATACCTGGGGAAAAGCACTCTCCAGTAGTCTTCCCAACAGCGATCATGGCTCAGAGCATCAGTCTCCTCATCGACAATGCCCCTGCTCATCATAAACAATCTTCTGCTCTGCATCACTCAACACTGCATACACTTTCCCCAACACCTGCAATACAGCAAAGCCAAGAGTTACAACTAGGATTTAGGGCTGCACAATATATCTCTAAAGTATCTCTATTAATACGTATCATAAATGGCAGAAATGTCCAATATAGTGCAGCCCTAGTGTGTTGTGTTTACTGTAGCTTTTGTGGCAACTTCTTTGATGTTAAAAATAAAACTTTGTAAATAAGGAATAATAGTATAATATGCCAACACAAACCTTATAAAAAGGGGCTATTTCAATTTATCCAGGTCTTAGAACTGAACTATACCATAGATAATACACTTTGTTTATAGTAAACTGCACTCTAATAAAAAAAAAAACAGGTTAATTTACCGTATGTTCAAACTGCAAAACTTCATAGTGGCATATTAGTTTTTTTTTTTTTTATTCTGCTTGTATTACTGTCTTATCTTCCCACCACCCCCTCCACCGAACAATCACTTATAAGTACAGGATGTGGGCGGAGATAGGTGAAAATTGAGCATTTACTCAGTTGCAGGACAATACAGGATTACACATGCATAACCAATCAAAATATAAGTGAGTAGCCTATTAATGAGAAACATCATTGTAACAAATTTAAAGCTCATTGAAGTGGATTTTGAAGAATATGTCTCCTTTAATAAAGAAAAATTTGCTAACGCAAATTAGCTGTTGTTGTAGCTTGGTTTGGCTAACGTTAGCTAGCTAACAAAGCTTATTATAGCAGATGGCAACAACCTGGAATTTCTCCGTAGCCAGCTCGTCGTCTGGAGCCCGATCTGGGTGAACTTTGAGCGACACTTTGTAGTAGGCTCGTCGTATGTCGGCCTCTGTTCCTTGCTTTGTGGTCCCAAGCACTTCATACAGGCTGGAAGTCTTGAAGAGCTCGTTACAGCGCTCGATCAAACCCATAGTTACGTAAATACGTTGGAGTTAAGTTGGGGAAGGTGGTTTTCAGGACAAGAACGCTGTTCAGCTCAGAAAAAAAGTCTTAAATTGCGCACTTGTTCCCAAAGTTTACATTTCAAGATGCGTGTGGCTCAGTTTGGCGCGCTAGCTGATGGACTCCGCTCTGTGTGCACGTTTGCGTGATGACGTATGAAATTTAACATTTTCCCATTCGCTGTTGGACCAGTGACGTTGTGGTCTGCTGTGCGTGCGTACTCCGTCCGTCGGCCAATTCTTCTTTCTTTTTTAAAGGATGCTTTTTTTGACTGTATTCCACCTCATACAAAAGTATATTTTTGTACTGCAACTATACAAATACAATTAGTGTCCACGAAAGGCACTAAGCTCGTGGCACTGTAAGCATGCTGTAAGTTACGTGAAAGATAATTTATGTCATGTTGTGATGTTTGTATTTATATTTTATTTATATTTTATATATGTGCATATTATTTAGAATTTCTTGCCTGATCAAAAAACGTAATCGGCCACTATGCCTACATTCTTGTATACATTATATATACATAAATAATTTATTAAATCAGCGATCCATATTACACAAAGAACTCAATATTTTATTGGTGCAGTTTAAAGCAGCACAAGATACACCAAAGACAATAAGGCAAGCCACTAGCTTATTATCACTGTTTCATGCAAAAGCAGAACACAAAGTACACATTGACTTTGAACGAAGTATCTTGATTACCATCTGTCTCCAAATCCTGTACAAGTTGCAGAGTTAAAAGCTACTGCACATTCTTCTCAGTTATTCGCCAACCATTGTCCTTCCTGTTTCTGTTTGGCACGGTTTCTGTTATGTTTGTGTTTATTTAATCAGAAACTACTATGTCCATTGTACTTAGACACACAATAAGCACTTGGACGACTGGCACAGAATTAAATTAGTCAACAATGATAAACAAAATGACAGAAGCTGTATTGTAACTTGTAAGGAACATGTTGCTGGTGTGCAGATCCCCTCCTGTGCCTTTATCCACATCCTATCCTCTTGGATGGGTCTGGTCCTAGGATTCCCATGTAACCATTGTTTCTCAAGAGGGAACAGTCACTTCTGTTGGAACTCTTTCCAAACTTTCATATGGCTTTTTGCATAGCCATGTTTTTACAGTTTGTTAGGGGTCAGCAGTCCCTTAAACTAGGACACTCAGATCCTTTTCCTGTAGGGGGCGGCAGCTCAGCAGTCTCTTCTTGTCTTTACCATCTTGCTGGTGTATTTGATAGGGATCCCCCAGCGTCTCATTAGATAGACATCAAACACATAGGCCATTTCAGGCTCCAGGCCACTGATCACAGCTGTGGTGACAGCGCGCCGGGGATTGAGCTCCTGAAAATATTTACAGAGGACCCTCTCCGTGTCAGAGCGGGACTCTGGGCCCAGACAGGACGCATTCAGAGCCAATGCCTTACCAGACTCAGCTGCCTTACTGTCTAACTTTCTGCGATACACACAGTAGAGACTGCGCTCCTCTGTCCCCATCCAGGCTATAGTTACACTGTTGCATGTGCGCAGCTTGTTGAAAGACTTGATCTGTAAAGTTGACGGCAGAGATGGGACTCCTCTTTTGTGATAGGCGGAGGATGTCTGCATTTTCACTGAGGCTGTCAGTCCTGCTGGTAGAGCAACAGGACTGTTCTTTGTAGGAGTTCCTTCTCTCTCCAAGTGTATCAAATACGATGAACTTCCCTGGAGCCAAATCTGCACCAAATCTCCCCCCACTTTCTGAGTCTCCAACACTTGACCTTTACTGGACACAGTGACCTTGACCTTTTCGTCCCTCCCACAGCTTTGCAGCGTGAGGAGACCGCTCTGCTGCCAGCCTCGTGGACGAAAACTAAAGAACTGCTCCGAGTTGAAGCTCCTGTCAGGAAAGTTGACCCACCGCAGTTCCCCTTCTCTCAGAGCGGTTATATCCGGTCGTGCCTCTTCGTGGGTCCGCGCAAATGCCCCTGTGTACGCCGCGCTGCTTTTGTTCAACTTGTCCATCACAAAGACATCAAAGTAATACTGACTGTCAGGTAATAGTTCAGACACAGTGCACACATTCTCTTCTCCTTTACATACGCATTGCATCTCTTCAAACTCATCAGTGTTTAGGGGGTCTGGATAGCTGTCCCACTGCTCCCACCACCACTCCTTTAATATTGGCCACGGTGTCATTCTTCTTTTCTTTTCATTCCTATTCTGGATATCTTCTAGCTTTCTCCGGATGCTCTCCTGCGCCGCACACACGCTGGGGTAGTTGCTTTTGGAGTTGACCAAAACACAGTACTCGTAACCTTTCTGCGAGTTCAGGGAAGGACTTGGCGACCAATTCAAAGTGACACTAGTCATCCCAACTCCGAGGGTGTGAACATGGGTGTCGTTTGGGAGGAGTGGGAAAGCCCCGGAGGGTCCTGCGCCATCGTGGAGGTACACAGTTGCTTTGGTGGTGTGCTGCTTGGAGCGCAGTCTCAGGATGAAGATGGAGGCGTGAGGGTAAGAAGGGCCTGTAAAAGTGTTCACTGAGTTTCCAGAGAAGCTGTGGATTTTCTCCTCGGTGCCTGGACCACGCCACCAAACCTCTGGCGTGCTCTTTTTTGTAATCCCTGTGAAGATATAAAAATATGTGGTTTATGTGTGTCTTTTCAATCGCTGCTGTTTTATTTTGACAGTTTGACATATAACAGCTATAACTTTAGAACTTCATTGTTAAATATAAGCCAGAACTAATAATAATTTTCTGACAGACTGGTTTCCGAAATGCTCACCGAGGTGTAATATTTAACTCGGTTTGAATCAATTTGAGGAGAACATTAACAATGGTGAGTGAATAATTAAGTTGATTGAGAATTCACAGACCCTAGGGTCATTTTGGAGATAACACTGGGTTAATGAGTTGTCACTGTTACATGCAAGAATTCATGTGAAAGTCATATTCTTCTGAGATTATTACATTGGAAATCTAATGACAAACTACAGCCATTTTTTAATTTACTTTTATAAATGTTATATTCTGTGAAGAACTCCACTTTATTCAATGGAATAATAAAAGTGAAATTTACCACATATACATGACTAAAAGTAAGTCCAATGTTTTTTTTCTCTTCTCATAAAACTATTATTCATTTTAATTGTTAAATCCATATTATCCTGAGGACACGGTTAAACAATTCAATTATAATAAATATAAATAAATATATTGTAACCACTATGTTAGAATGTTTAGGCCTACTCACTAGGCACTAAATCTCAAAATGGTTTAATTCAATTTATGAACTATATATCTCCTCTTTTTTCCCCTACATTATTAAAATTGATATGACACAGTGTGCTTACTATCTACTCACACTGCAGACTCTTGAATGGCTTATCCTTCAACGTTCGTGCTGCTAAACTCCACTCAATCGGCAAATTACAGGGACTAACGGTCACTGACATTCCTGATGTCTTCTTCTTTAAGGTGAAATACAGCCTGCAAAAATCAAAACAAAAAAACAATTTTGTCAGGGGAAGAAAATCTAAATCAGTTAATATTACTATGGCTTACCTGCAAAAAATAATCATCACCCATTTGAGAGTAGATCAGAAAAGGTGACCTCATGGTACATCGTGATAAAGCTGCTCTGACTGATATCTGTTTTTTGCTGGAACTATCTGGCGTCGTGCTCAGAATAGAAACAGTGATGTTGCGTGTGGTTGTAAATGCTGATGATTTGCATATCGGATTGTAGTTCAATGACAACTCAAGGACATTTGTCATTCACATTGCCTTGTCTTTCATCTGTGAATGCAAACCGCCTTCTTGTTACCACATATTCAGAAAGAATAATTTTGTCCCAAAAGTCTCTATTTAGCACTGTGCAATACGTCTTTCTTTCATGGAACGTAGCCTCTCATGAAAATAAAGTAATTATGTGGTTATTTGTTTATAAATATTTGTTCTCCCTTGCAAACACCATTATTCATAATATTGTGCAGATGGTGCTTGTTCCCAGCTGATGTGTGACACTGTCATTCTCAAGGGCGCTGTGAGTCTTATTAAATAGGGTGATTAATTAAAGAACCAAATGTTGACATTATTTGTTTTGCAGTTCTGCAATGGTGGACAGGCTGCTACACAGACTGCTGCTCACAGGGAGATACATGTTGCAATTTTCAGCTACCCCATATTAGAGGTTTTTGGCATGGGGCTTTAGGGCTGGGGCCAAATGGACTACCTTATGCCTGCTCTGCAGTGGTGCTGGATGGAACAAGAAAAGAAGAGGTGGGGATTTTTTTGTGTGGAAATTGTTCTGAGAATGTTAAAGGAGACATATTATGCTTATTTCAGGTACTTAATAATAATAATAATAATAAAGAACAGGAATACGAGTGGAGATTCTGAGCACTCGAGCCTCAGTTCCAGGACAATACAGGATTACTCAAACATGCAGAAATCAAGTACAAATTTGCGTAAACTAATGACTGTTACAGCAAGGTTAAAAAAGTAATTAAAGTTGATTTAGCATAATATGGCCCCTTGAAATATAATGTGTCATGCAGTGTTGTCCAGAGCGAAATAATCACTCTACAGCATGATGTTTTCCTTAAACTAGTCTAGAGACAACCAGTTGAAATGTTTCCAACTGTTGAACAAATCTTGTATTGGGGCATATTGTTATTTACCATGGGCCCAGCTGCGCTTTTGCTTGCTCGCTAAATACGTAATGTGTGCTTTGGATTAATGGCATGTTGACATACTTGTATGGTGGAAGATGGGCATCTTTTTGAAATCATAAAATTAGAAATTAATTAATAGTGACAGTAATTCATCGCAACACCACACATGCAGATTGGCATTCATGTATCCTTGTCTTTCCGCTGTGATCAAATTCTTTTATTAGTGTTACCAATTTACTTATTTAGTCTTTAAATCTCCAGTAATTAAATAATAACAAACACATGACAAACATAAAGATTGCACATTGACTTTATATTAATAGAGCCATGTTGTTTTGAGTCACCTCTCGCAGACATATGCCTCTACGCACACATTTCACCAAACACATTTCAGAAATGAGCTTTTTTTGTGTGTCTGTTTTAAGATTACCCAAGAATACCTAAGGTTGTCAATCTTTTTCCTCACCTGACAGTCCTTCCTTTGGGCAGCCTTACTTGGGTGATCTTCCCCTCTGGCAGCCATGTGGTGGGTCGAAGGGGCACCTCATTCTCTGGTGAAAGCGCTGATCGGACTTGGGGCCAGAAAGAACTCCAACACAACATCAGGACTGCTCCAGAACTCCAGGACAACGAAAGAGGTATCATTCTGCCTTTGGGTTTTGATTACTGATCTGAACACAAGAGAGAGAATAGTAACTCCAGTTTAACATCTGTACAGCACCCGTAACACACACCGAAAATTGACGAATAATGATTCATTGGAGAAACTTTTAATCCTATACAGATATAATTATTCATGCAAGGTAAATACACTGGCAGGATATATTACTCAGAAATGTGTGTGCTGTACAACCACTGTAAAAAAAAAGAAGAAGAAGTCGCTAATATCACTGTGTAGTTGCTGCCTTTACATCTACAGTGTGTTGCTATTTTTAGTGATGGGGTTCAATTAGATATCTGTTATCATGGGCATCGTTAGCAGCCATTTTATTAAGCGACAGTGATGTTATACTGCTGTGAGGTACACAAACAACACCTGGGTGGGCTTTGATAGAGTCAAAACTAATCAGGGGGAACAGATGTGGAGAGCGGCCACACTTTTATTACATTTTTACACTGCCTGTCAGTGCTTTTTTATTTTATTATTATGTTTTTAAGGATTTATACATACTATTTTGTATTCAGCTATAATTTATTTTATTTGCTATAAATTGTATACATTTATGGTATCTCTCTATTATCTTATTGGTATCAAGGGTTGCCATAGTAAATCATCCAACCACAAACTTATGTTTACTTTTATTTGGGTACAGGACAAAAATGACTACTCTGTGACTAGTTTGTGACCTCTGGTTGAACGTATATCACTTTGTTGTCAAGAACAATTTGCTGTGTTAATACCAAACAATCTCTGCGGTTATAAATACAAATGGGTATTATTTTTTATGGCTGCCTGTGTGAGTGGCAGCATATTTCCCTTTGAATGATTACTCCCCTGCTCTACCCCAGAGAGAAACACATTTGTTCAAAGTCACAGTCATCCTATTCCCCCCTTTCCCTCTAACAAGGTGTATCATGTCGGTACGGTGCCCTATAGATCAGATGACAATCACAGCAGATCCACGGAGGCGGTGACGGCAAGAAGTCACACATCTGAGCCTTTTTGGGCCCCAGGACGCTCCCACATGCAAACTCTCAAACTGTGGCAAAGCTACAAAGTCAGGCAGTTGGCGCCTTCTCATTATCTGTGCACAGAAAAGCAAGTGAACAACCCATGAAGCCTGGAAACTGAGGGAGATCGAAACGGGAATAAGTCGAAAACGCCGGAATAATTAGAGGAGAAGATATGAAAAAATAAAACGTATCAAATATTACTGTGTGTTGCAATATGGCTGCTTTAATATTCACAGTTTGAGCGCTGCACGTGATTGGGTTTTGTGCGTGTGTATGAGATGTGTGACATTTTAACTCGCAACACACCCCCTCATTGAGTCTAGTTATAGAAGACGAGTCACACAAAAAGGCTTGGCATGGCTTGTTTCTTCAAATCTTACCCACCGATAAAATATGCATATGGCTCCCCAGCAAATTATGGCCAATTGAATTTTCATAAGGCAAAGCGGCTGGGTCTTGCGGAGAAGAGCGAGAGAGAGGGAGAGAAGCAGCTTTGGTGAACTTAACTACCGCCCTCTATAAATAAATACACAGTCTCTTTAAATGCAGCAGCCCAGGACTTTGATGGTCCCGCTTAGTGCCTTTTTCCGTCCACTCCATATTATAGAGCACACTTACTGCATTTACTCTTGCGTGCGTTTGCTGGCCTTATTATTTGGTTCCTCTACTCTTTTTCATGCAAAAATCTCATTTACAATATAAATGTGTCTGAGCAAGGCATTTGCACCAGTATCCCTTTAGTTTTACAATACAACAAGATTGATTCAATGTTGTTATTATTGTTTTTTTCCACGCAAGCTAGATAGAAGATCTCTCTGCTGGGACCATCTGCCTTCTGTTATCTGCGGGCAAGGGACAGATTAAATGGCATGGGGTGGTCCCGGCAGGATCTGTTGTCCCCTTGAAACTACTACGGGCGAAAGAAGTGGCCTGTGGGTCCCTGGTGGTGGAAGGGGGGTTGACCAAACGCATGAGACGAATAGGAACCTGATAGGATTTTACGGCTGATTTTGTACATCACATTGCACATGCAAATAGCCGAATACATAAAAGACGTCTTACACTTTCTTTGTCCTTGGTCTTTTCTAACTCAAACAGACTTTTTACAGAAACGCAAAACTTCCCTCAGAACGGGCAGAGATGAAACAGCAACTCATGAAAAGTGAATTACATCTTGTTTAAGCCATTTAATCACGGACCACACATGCACAAAAGAAACAACTTGCTGACTTCCTGCTCCTGTGGAAATTTGAGACACGCACACACACACACGCGCGCACACACACGCACGCACGCACACACACATGCACATCCTCTCTCACCCTCCACAAGGACAACATTTGCGCTCCTTACTAACCTCTTCTCCTCTGTGCGCAGGCTGTCCCCTCTACGGCGCGTGAGCTGGGAGTGCGGGATAGGATCAGATTGAGAGACGGAGTGAGGAGGATGGATGAAGGAGGAGGAGGAGGAGCGACAGCAGGTTGTTGTCGGCTGTTTGGCTTGCTCCCATGGGTGCTCTCTATAGCTCCCAGTAGTTTTCAAAAAGGTGTCCCGTGTGCTTTTATTGTGGTTGTCCTTTTTCTAGATTGCCCCTCTCTCATTCACACACACAGGCTGGTCCGGTTAAAGACTTTTGTCAAACAGCTTTCGCCTCTGTTTACCTTTGCCGCTAGTGATCCGGGCTCACTTGCAATTCAAATGGACTCATGTGTGATTGTGTATCTGGATGTGCTATCGGAGAGAGAGGCGGTGAGTGGGCTGCGGGTGAGGTCACTGACAGGGGGTGGCGGTGAGGAGAGGAGAGCGTTCAAGGGGAGAAGGGAGGCGGTGTAAAAGTTAAACGCATTAACCGTTCTCCGGGCCGGTCTGATAACATCTGTATTAACACAAGCAGCAGGCGGCGTTTTGGAGGTTACATCGTCTTTGGGAGCTTATCTCTCGTTCAGTCCCAGCTTGAAACGTTCAAATAGAGCAATGGGTTTTCAAATAATGAATTGATTTATGTAAATATTTCGAGTACTTGCTTGCTTGGATAAAGAATAGATGTGCATAGCAGTTTATAGTAAAGTCTATTTTATATCTGTACAGGATATCCATGTCTTAATCTCATGTAGGGGAGGAAAAAAATACAATCTAGATATTTTTTCCATTATCTCGATAACAATATTTAGACCATATTTTAACAATGCATCAGAAATGTGCAGAAATATGTTTGTAAATGTCGTGCTTGAGGTTCAAGTCCAGCCCAAAATGTAAATGGGTCATAAAATGAACCACAAAGGGGAAGAAATATCAACTTTCTGTATTTTTTTTCCCCCAGGTCATTTTTAATACTTTTAATTATAGACAATGCACTCGATATTCTATTTTTGCATACCTTCAAAACAACAATTGCGATATTATCACATTTTTGATATGTCTCCCACCTCTAGTCTTATTTTTTTTTTTAGGCTTTCTTGGCCTGTAGGTTTTATTAGGCAGGACAGTGTAACGTGAAAGGGGCTGAGAAAAGGAAGGAAATTCAGCAAATTGTCGGAGCTGGAATCGAACTCATGATTTTTTGCCGTTTCAACAATGATCTGCTGTAACTGAGCTGAAATAACACCTGATTAGAAAGAGCAACAGCCAGAATAATTTGTTGCTTTTATAGTTCAATCTTTTATTTCTATTTCTATCTCAGATTTCACAACAGGACTAATTGTAAACCTCTAGCCCTGACTGAATGAAGTTGCCAGGAGACAATGTGATGAAGTGGCAATAACTGATCCAAGGCTGTCATTCACGGCTGCTCCTCGATAGGACGCTCGTATTAAAGGCTTTATGTTCTCCCCTCAAAGGTCAAGTACAGATCTTGAAGGACTCAGGGGACTTTTATATCCTGGACTCCTAAGCTCCGCCCACTCATCTCCACACAATGGTGGCCCTCATGGATGGAGCTCTCCTTCCTCCACCTTTTAATCAATATCATTAGTGAGAGGGAACCTGCCAGAGGGGCCTGCTTTATTGTATGCTAACTCCACCTGTCCATTCTGCCTTGGGGCCTTTCCCCACTCATTCACCAGGTACTTCAGAGTAGGGCTATTGAGGTGCGCCTGAATGGGATCTACTACTCCCACTGGGAATATTGTCTATCCGCATTTTCAAATTGTAGAGACCTCTTCTCTCTGCCTAGAACATAATTTTACGGACAAGAAATCTGACGCTTGATTGCTATTAATAAATGTATCACTTTAGTGGCAGTCTTCTTTTTCATCAAGCACCCTTTGCAGCAGCTCGACTTCCTTTTCAAAGCCACCAGTCTCCTCTCTCTCCATTTGCTGGCCCACTTTACAGTTCCTAAGAAGTTCTGAAATTCTGCAATCTGGCAGTGCGCGATATGCCGGTTGCTTTTGAAGATGGATGGTGATTAACCTTGCACAGATTACTACTGCATACACAACTAAAAGTATGAGCTGTCGACTCAACTTTTCAAAGACACTCAGCCTGTCTATGAGCTGTAGCCAGTTTGGAGTGGACATCTGCGTGACATCTGCCGGACCTGGAATAAACGCATAGGCTTGGGCGACAAACACACAGCTCTCCATCTTCCCATCCACTTCCATCATGAGTGGCCTGAATATTTCTTTTGATGTCACGGCACCTTCTTTTGTATGTAGCTTTTAATAATTTAGTAATACAGTCGCCGGACAAACTACATTTAGTCGTTCATCCACACGGAAAAAAAACATCCTTCAGTTGTCTTAATTGCATGAAAAGAAACGGCATAACTAGTCTTTCATCTATTATTGATGCCTGCTTATGAGGCATGCATAATTCATTGGCTTGTCTTTATGACAGCCATGTATTAAATATCATGTTTGAGGGTCTAGGGTCCCAGGCTGTGTGCTTTTCAGTAGCACAATTTCTTAATTTCTGAGTAAAAGCTGATGTGGACATAGCTGTGGAAGAAAGATAGAACCAGAATGGCTGGAATTTAATTGGAGGTAATGCAAGAGGACAGGGGGTGAGGATGAGGGCCTGCTAGCTGCCTACGGGTTAACTAGAATCTTTATTTTAACAACTAGTGTCATCACTAGTGTCCATCTGCTCCTGTGCTCCGAGAATCCCATGGGATCGTGGAAGTGTGAGAGTACCATGAGAGATGAGCTCAGCACACACAGAAAATGGAGGATTGGGCTTTGGTAATAACCAAACAGCACGTGGAAGGAGGGGACAGTAGGTCTGCGGCGTGGATGGCTGTATGTGACAGGAAGCAGGATTAGGTGGATCAATCTACAACTGTGTTTGTTTGTATGGGGGATGGAAGGAGTGTGTTAATGAAAGGGAAGGGGGGAGAAGACACAAAGCAAAGTAGCAGTAGGCTTTGGACCTTCAGGGGTGGCCTCATGTTATTTCTATGTGAAAAGTCTCCAGGGTAAAGTGAATGATTGAGGAGATGTTTATTGTTAGAGGTTGTTTGAGGGTGAACTCTATAGAAACACATCTGTCTGTTGACTACGCTGTCATTTTTCTCTTAAACTATTCCAGAGTTTCTTCAAAGTTTATAGGGGCTTTTGACACCAGTATATTTTTTTCCCTGAATAACTGTTGGCAAAGTGATCTAAACTCGTGCTTCCCGGGCATGTTTGCAGCAAATCATATATTGGAATGTGGTGGTCTCTTATTTTCTTCCTCCATTTTTTTCTATTGCCCCTCCATTTGCCCCTCCTCTTCCTTTGGGTGGGATAAATGTGAAGACTAATTAGTCCAGAGAATCCAGTCATACCAAAGAAGCCACCCCAGGCCACACATCCTCCTATTGATCTTGCAGTGCCAATGCGAGCGCATGCATTCCCTGTCTCGTGTGGACTTTCCCCAAGCAAATAAACAAGAAGCAAGAAGAGTTCTGAGAGCAGCATGTATTATGAATGGTTCATACAGACAAAAAGTATGCTCGCACCATGCAAGCTTCTTGACCTTGATAGAGGTCAAATGTTTCAAATACTATCATCTCTATCACGCTCTCATAGATGCTTTTTACAGAAGCAATGGTTATGTATTGTTTGGCATTCATCCGCGCTCTCTCCCTGCTCTGTCAGCCTTCATTTCTTATCCATTTTTCGTACCATTTCCCTCAATTTTCTTTTCAAGTGCAGCATGTTCTCTTGCATTTAAAAAAAATAACTTTGCACTTCAGCTTTTCCTATCTGCTCTCTCTGTCTTCTCTCTTTGTATCCCAAGCATTGTCTTAATCCTTATCTTTATTACCCATCCACTTTGTAATTCCCTCTACACCACATTATCCTTTGCCAGCGCTACAGTCTGCCTCGTTCAAATGGTTACTTAAAACGTGCCATGTTCTTATCTTAATATTTCATTTGTACCACCTGGGACTGTCTTCCTGTTAAAGATTTGATGATGGATAGACAATATAAAATAACTCAGTGTTTAAGGTCGTCTTCGATGCGTGTAGGACACAACTTGTGAGAACCCATTTTGATCGCTGTGAAGAGAGCAGAGGAGAAATATTCACATCATTAATCCCACCGAATCAATGGGAATTTTCCCTGTACTTTATGACATGTGGGGTTCGGCAGACTCGAGTTCCTATCAAAATATGGTGCACTTTTAATAATTTATCTCATTTCAAAACTTTTGGGACTCTATAATGATTTATTCACTCAGTACAGTTTGGTTCAGACTGTGAAAAGGCCATAAATTACATCTAGGACTAATAAAAAGCAATCTACATTATCCTTCAAAGCTTAGTGTACTTTATATGTCCTACTTTCTCTACATTGAATAGTATACTGTATGTATTGACATGGTACATACACATGAAGTGGTAGAACCAGGCTTCAGAGTTAACCACCAGACAATTGGTCCATTCTCTCAGGGTCACCTTCCTGTTCCTGTCTCTGTCACATGATCTGCAACGACATATGGCACTCTATTATTAACAAAATACCTGTTTTACACTAACCATAGCCAATAGATATATGTTCATACACATGTAAGTATGGAAACACCACACTGTTAGCCATGAACAGTCATTGTCTTTGACTGCACCTGCTCTAAAATCTCTGAAGGATATTCCTTCAATTTGTGTTAATCCACAGCAGTGGGAGGCACAGTGGGTAATAAACATTATCATTGCTGGGAATAGCTTGACATTGACACAGCCAGATTTACTCTTACAAAAACCATCAATGCAAGCTGGCGCAGATCTGGGGGATCTGTAGATGAGACAACGTGGATGAAAAATACAACAAGAAAGAGTTGAGGATTAGTTTGCTGTGAAGCAGGGAGCAATATGGAGATGGTGATGGAGAGGTGGTCATTCGTTTGGAGAGGAGGAGAGCAGGAAACGGGTATTGGCACGAGGGATGAATGGATAGATGGCATGCAGCGAGAACAGCATGGTGGGAGGTGCAACTTAGTCACAGAGCGGAGGCGCTTTGTGACATTTTTAACCCTTGATGTATCAGCAATTACCCAGAAAAGAAACATATTGGCCTATGATTATTGCTTATGTGCAGAAGGTTATATGCATTCTATACATCTTCAGAACGATAACCCCAAAAGTTGTGGGAGACGTCAGAAGGACTAACTGAAAGAATGATGTAGCACAGTGCTCCAGAGGCATCCTTTTATAATGCAGCTTCTTCAGGTCTCTGCGGCTCAACTTTCTGTCTCCGTTCTTATCCAGTATGGCAAATCTTTGCTGAGAAAACAGAAAGAATAAACATCAGATACATGACAGACACTATAAGAGTTTTCTGTAAAATATGTTGTGAGTTGGAAAATTCACTTACTACTATGAACTACTTTATCTTAACAATGTAATTAGAATTGAATAGAATAGAAAGCACATTACGGAACTGCTTAATACAAAGATTTATGCAACGCATATCAGTGCGTTTAAAATAACGGAACCCAATTACATTCTTACTTAATACTACTAAGTTACTCCACTTGAAGTTATGCACATGAACAATGTAATAAATAAATAAATGCCTGTATTGCCTATATGATTTGTGTGATTACAGAATTAAGAGTCTTACGACCTTGAGGCTCTATTAACATGGCATAGCAGAGCAGGAAAAAGGGGAGAGAGCGGGAGGCAATACAAGGCACAAGCTTACAATCCCAAGACAAGTTTGTCCTCTGCATATGTCATGCTGTTCTAACGTAATGCACACCTTTACAACTATAAACACTTGTTGTAAAATATGTCACAAAGCATATAGTTTAGATAATCTATACATAAACGTATTAATAGAGTGACATCATCTTTACAATTCGATATTATCATTATTGCAGATTGTGGGGTCAGGGTGACTCGATGGACCATATAAAGTTACCTCTTTATTCAGCCTCCCATTGAATAATTTAGTGAATATTGACCAAAAACTATTTATACAAGCTGTTCTTGAAAGCCATCATCCTGGCCTGTGGATGACCACACCACCGACATTGTCCTGGATGTTAGTATTGTTTTATTGAACTCGGGCACAAGTGCATTATGTGGTCCTGTGCCAACTTTATAACCAGCATTAAATTACACACAGACATAAATAGCCCTTTGTGTATTTTCTGACAATACTGTTGGATATTGACTGTATTTGCGGTATTTAATTTCAGATAATAAATCATATGCTGATGTGCTGTTTTTCGTACCCATATTGTTTTAAATTTCAGAGAGTTGTTGCGTTTTATTTTACTTTGTCACAAATCATTTCTGCCTGACTTTTCCCCGCACCTGTGCAAGCTGTACTCTCTGCGCATGACTGAGACAGCTCTGTGTTGGTGCGTCAGGTGCGTAGGACTCTCCCATTCGGCTAAGCAGTAGGAACCAGTCCAAGAGGCGGTATGGAAACTGTCCCAACTCCTCCTGGGTGCAATTAGCCCTGGGAACTTGATCAAGAGGGACAACATTACTCATGGGTGCAGAGTGGAAATAGTGTGTAATATCATATGTGATTCACGCCTTTACCCGTGCAGGGTCCAGCGTGAGCCAGTCCCGTGCGCCGTCTCTTTCTGCAAGATTCTTTATGCAATAAACACTCGTTACCATATGTTTTACCCACAATGCTGCACACTGGCTCCCTCTGCCTTTAAACAAAAGTCATAGCACACGTCTCACAATCTATATTGCGCAGATAAAATATATATATGCCTTTAAAACAATGCTGTATGGCTTACCTTGAACAAGTCTTTGGACAGATACACTTTGGCACAAGAACGCCTTTGACTTTCACCGCTTGGCACCAAGATCCCACTGGAGAGCGACACTTAAGAAGCTCACAAAGCTTTTCTAAAATAATACATTCATAATTATCTCTGGAAATTGATGCCTAAATGAACTAAACAGGACATTACAAATAAACATAAAATACATATCATTTAAACAAATTCATAAGTGAAAATATGAATTAATTATTCTATTTCAGCATCTAAATTTTTTGACCCAGAAAAATATAGGCTACTTATGTCATATTTTATGTTTTTTTTTTCATTCTGTTTATGACTGACCACCACATTTTCCACTAGGCTTGGCTTTATGCACTGTAGAAACTACTTGGGCCCTGTACAGAATTGAGAATGTCTTACCGGGCTGTACTCTGCCAATATAAGGTCTCAGGGACTCCTCGGCTTGTCTCTGCCTGCGCTGGCCTCTTCCTCCCTGCTCCAGACACGTCAAAGTTGAACAAGATCTGCTCATGTTCCTTATGTCACAACCCTCACTGTGAGCTTTTCCTTTTAACTTCTTCCAATCATGAATACAAATATTGTCCCATATGTGGTTAACCTGTTCTCAGGAGGGCAAGAGTTAGCCATAGAAAGATCAATCCTGCAGTAAACACTGAAGTTTAAGTGCATATGACAGGTTATACCACTCTCACAAAATTTGAATTAACATCCTTATATTTATTATTTTGCTAAGAATCGTGTCTAGTTGTTGGGTGAAGTTTATAATATTACTGACGGGCAGCAGATGTGACATACCTAGAGGTAATTCCATAACTATTTGAACCATACTGTAAACAAAGGAAAAGCTTTTCTAATTTACACAATAGTTATTATTTGACAAAGAGCGCATCAGTGGGTCCTTGCAGACAAAAATCAGGTACTCCTCAAGGACAAATAGAAACATTAAAACGCCATAAAAAGCCTCTTGTTGTGTATCTGCATGTGAAATATTGTTCAAGGTTTTAAAACATTCATCCGAGAAACTTGAGCCCTGAAGAGGACCTCCACAGATCAAGACGTGTTGTTGTACCACTGTTTAATAAAGAACTTTTAAATGTATAATTAGAGTGCCCTGGACATTCTTTTTAAGCCCTTGGACAAAGTGGCATTTTATGGCCTTTTCAGCAAAATTATCTTCTTGAACGTGAATTGTTCCCGGATTTTAGGTGGAATTTTGTCTATTGGTGCCATAGATAGATATTCCTTTTTAGAACTCGGGGATACTGTATGTAAAAAATAATTAAAACACCTTCTTCACAAACTGCCATTTGACTGATATACAATTATAAATTGTAGAAAAAGATTCAGCTCCTGATACCCGCCCGGTGGGCAGGGCCTACTCAGAGTAGGATAAATATCTGAGTTCCTAGACTCGATCCGCAGATTGAGAATGACTCTTGGATTAGAGTCGAAACGTTTTATTTTCTAAACAGTGTTTAGCTGACTCAAACTGAATATTTTTCTACAATGAAACACTCCAGGACGAATGAGGGATTACACCGACTAATTATGATAAATATTTACCACAGGTGCTATCCCACCAAACAAAGTAATAATCGAAAAAAACATGAAAGTAATAATTGAAAAAACATGAAACCATGTCATATGGACTTGGTGCTGACCATTGGAACATTTAGTGTCGAAAGCGCTCCAGTGGTATGCACCTTAATTCAAGACTTATATTCAACATCTTTGTAGTCTACGCCAGAAAAACATCTGCCTTGAAACATTTCCATATGAGTAACAAGTACTGTATAACCCTTTTGTGCCTTTTTACACCCAATTGTTCTAAAAAAACAACAAGATATAAGCACTTCACAACAAAGTACAACTATACTAATTGAATGGTATATTTGACAACTTACCATAGCTGTGCCTGTAAGTAACAGGAATAATACAAGCGTTAAACTCCGGCTTTTGGATGAGATGTCCAGTGAACTACAAGAAAACAATTGTTATTTGCACTAATAACAGATATTATAATGTGGCATTTTCAAATACTATGTGATTGAATGACTTATTTTGATCAATAAGCAATGACTTCTTTGCCAGTGCTCTTGACTGACTTGCAGTTTGTCTGGTGCATAGCAGGAAATAGTGAATCTCCCTCAGTCTCAAAATTCAAAAACACAATTATTTTCCATCACAGAGGAAATGTGGAGTAGAGTTACACAGAAAGGACATTTAGCTTTCACTGGAGGAAGTGATTACTGTCTAACAAGTCATTTTCTCTTACAACCGGAGCATGAACAAAGCCACATCTTACCCAGTCTGTCTTGCATTCTGGATATTCTCTTTCTTTTTCGCCATGTTAGCAGCGGTCTGATGTTTGTCTTCCTCTGCAGTGTCTGTAAGAGTTTTAGAGCCTCCTCCAGTAGTCTTCAGTCCATTTTGAAATAATTTAGCTTTTGCTCTGCTCTCTGCTTATTAGAATTGCATTGTTTGAGCTGATGCTCTCTGACTATAGGACATTGAGTCTACGGTAAGTGAGAGAGAGAGAGAGAAAAAAGTGGGTTTTGAGAGTGGATGTATGTGGTTTTCATTTAAGCTGGAACTACACCACAAGATTTACAGCCCAAGGGGGACATATGGAGTCTTAAACATTCCTTTCCTTCAAGCCTGCTTTATTATCTAAATTATATACCTTATGCATATACACACACCACCAAATACGTATAACTCAACCTGTATTTATGTGTGTACTGTTTTAGTTAACACAAATTGTGCTAACAGACATTACATTAAATATTGGTGATAGACTACACTCTAGTGGTAATGTGTTACAGCTACAACAAATTGTATATAAATCTAAGATGGGTGTAACTTTCTAAAGTAAAATCTAGCCTACATAAATGATTCAACCCCTTATCAAGAGGGCCTGCTTCTTAACCCTTTGGAGCATAAACAAATGACTGTACTGTACTTTTGGCTTTTACTATTGTCGTCTAAAGTGATCACCAAGGGATGAGCCCCGGGCGCAGAGCAGCGGTGTTGGACGCTCTACTGTCGCTGAGCTCTCGCCCGCTCTGTCACAAATTAAGTGTTCAGATTCAAGGCAGACAGAGACCTTGTGTGTCCCTCGTGCAAATAATGCCAAAAAGTCAAACCTCAGAAAAGTTATTTCAGGCACCAGACCAAATAACTTAATAAAAATAGCGCTCACAAATGATACAAATAAACAAATAAATAAGCATATAAAATGTGGACTGTTAAACATTTGGTCAATTTCCTCTAAATCGCTTTTAGTGAATGAATGAATTAGTGATTATAACATAGATCTTCTAGCTCTAACTGAAACTTGGCTTCAACAATATGATTATGTAAGACTAAATGAGTCCACCCTACCCACTCGTGTTAACTTTCAGACCGCCAGGAGCACAGGCCGAGGTGGTGGTGTGGCAGTGATCTCACACTCAAGCCTACTCTTGAGTCCTGGAATTAACAATGCATTTAGCTCATTTGAAAGCATCATGCTATCAATCACATGTCCAAATCGGAGAAACCAAAAAGGAGTCTTGTTTGTGGTTCTCTACCGACCTCCTGGTCCCTATTCAGAGTTTTTAACAGAGTTCTCAGACTTTGGTAACTTGGTGTTAGACTGGGATGAAGTAGTGATAGCTGGAGACTTCAATATCCACGTAAACGTGAACGATAACTCTCTTGTAATTCTTTCAATGCCCTGTTAGATAGCATTGGTTTTGCTCAAAATGTAAATAAACCGACTCACAGTCATAACCACACTCCAGATCTTGTTCTAACATATGGAATAGAGATTAGTGACCTCATTGTCTTCCCTCAAAATCCCATACTGTCAGATAATTTCCTAATTACCTTTCAATTTGTTCTTAAAGATTATCCAGCCCCACAGAATAAAGTCATAATGAAAAGGACAATATCGGAAAAATCTATCTCAAAGTTCAAAGAAAAAATAGAGCCAATATTCCGTGACAAGTCATGTGATCCTGCTGAGAACAGTTTTAGTCCCAGTGTAAGTGATCAATTTGTCGACTTGACCATGAATTCTCTGAAGTCTGCTCTTGATGGTACAGCTCCACTAAAGCAGAAGGTCATTAGGCCAAAACATGCCTCCCTGTGGTACAATGAAGAACTGCGTTCACATAAACAAAGAGTTAGAAAATTAGAAAGACCATTTCGTCGCTCCCACACGGAGGAATCCATAAAAGCATGAAAAATCTGCCTACTGTCCTATTAGCGGGCTCTGCGTAAGGCCCAAACCAGATACTATTCAAATTTAATAGAAGTCAACAAAAATAACACTAGATTTCTTTTCAGCACTGTAGCCAGGTTAACAAACTGTCACAGCGCAGTAGAGCCCTCAATCCCAGCTACTCTCAGCTCTGATGATTTTCTTCTATTCTTTAACAATAAAATAAAAACAAGAGATAAATAAATTAGCCCTGAACAAGCCCAAGCTGTAAAACTAGTGCCCCATATAAATCCATCAGTAAAACTAGAAAGGTTCACTGCTGTTGATCAAGCAGATAACTTCAGCCATTATGTCCTCTAAAACGTCAACTTGTATTCTAGACCCGATTCCAAGCAGACTCCTCAAAGACATTCTCCCCTAATTATAGATTCTATTCTTAATATAATAAATACTTCATTAAGAAAGTGGTTATGTTGCACAGTCCTTCAAACATGCAGTCATTAAATCGCTTCTGAAAAAGCCTAATCTTGATCCTGACCTGTCGGTAAACTACAGACCTATTTCAAATCCTTCCTTTCTCTCTAAAATCCTTGAAAGAGTTGTAGTTAAACAGCTTTGTCGCCATCTACAGGACAATCATTTATTTGAAGTTTTCCAGTCAGGGTTCAGAGCCCACCACAGCACTGAAACTGCACTAGTTAAAGTCACAAATGATTTGTTATGAGCTGCTGAGTATGAACTGGTCTCAATCCTGGTTCTATTGGACCTCAGTGCAGCGTTTGACACCATCAACCACAACATTCTACTGCAGAGGTTAGAATGTGATGTAGGTGTCAGAGGCCCCGCCCTCATCTGGTTTAAATTCTACCTATTGGATAGGTACCAGTTTGTTAATGTAAACCAGAGCTCCTCACCCTGTTCTAAAGTAACCTACGGTGTGCCACAGGGTTCAGTACTCGGTCCAATTCTGTTTACTCTTTATATGCTGCCTTTAGGTAACATTGTCAGACAGCATGGCATTAACTTCCACTGCTATGCAGATGACACACAGCTGTATTTATCAATGAAACCCGATCAGACCGATCAAGCAGACAAACTTAGTACTTGTGTGAAGGATAAGAAAAACCTGGATGACACTTAATTATCTGCTTCTTAACCCTGAAAAAAACGAGGTCATTGTACTAGGCCATAACCATCTAGAGACGCTTTATCTGAGCAGATAGTCACACTGGGACAACATCAGTGCAGCCTCCAGCTCCACTGCAAGAAACCTTGGAGTCTTAGTTGACCAAGAGCTCTCATTCAAAGCGCACATAAATCAAGCCTGTAAAATAGCCTATTTCCATCTGCGTAATATAGCCAAAATCAGAAAAATCTTGCCTAAAAGCGATGCTGAAAAACTTGTCCATGCGTTTGTAACATCTAGATTAGACTACTGTAACTCCCTGCTTGCAGCGTGTCCTAAAAGGTTCAAAATGTAGCTGCAAGATTACTAACAGGAACTAAAAGAAGAGAGCACATTATGCCGGTGCTCGAGTCTCTTCACTGGCTCCCTGTTGAGTTTAGAATCAAATTCAAAAATCCTCCTCCTGACTTACAAAGCCATAAATGACCTGGCCCATCCTACCTCAAAGATGCTATAGTACCTTATCATCTAAACAGAGCACTTCGCTCTCAAAAATGCTGGACTTCTGGTGGTCCCAATAGTCTCTAAAAGGCCAGTGGGAGGTAGAGGCATTTAGCTACCAAGCTACTGTGTTATGGAATCAGCTTCCTGTCCATGTTAAAGAGGCCGACGCAGTCTCTTCATTTAAGACCAGGCTTAAAACGTTCCTCTTTGAAATCGCTTATAGTCAGGCCAGTTAGGAACAGAAATAAAAAACTACAGGGTCCCAGCTATGCTGCCCTAGGGGCAACTATGCTGGGTGAAGTATGGCAGCTTGAGCACTATCCTCTGCTTCTTACTACTTTTCTATCAAAACAATATTTAATATTTAATTTCACTTGCAATTTCACTTTTCCTTCTTTTTCTCCAACTTCCCCGACGGGAGTGGAGCAGGCACAAATCGATGATCTGTGGATCCAGATGCTCCTTAACTGCCTGGAGAAACGGTCTGCCTGGAGAAATGGTCTCTACTCCATACTTCATCAGCCTCGAAGAATTGGTTTCTCCTCTTGAGTGGGTCCAGCTCCACCGTCTATCTGCGAACGAGGGGGGGCCGGGGGCTGTGACTTTCCTGAAGTCAGTGGAGATGATCGTGGACTTCAGGAAAGTCACAGCCCCCCAGCCCCCCTCGTCATGACAGACTCCCCCATCACCACTGTGGACTCCTTCCGCTTCCTGGGCACCACCATCACCCAGGACCTCAAGTGGGAGCCCTCCATCAGCTCCTTCATCAAAAGGCCCAGCAGAGGATGTACTTCCTGCGGCAGCTGAGGAAAGCCAAGCTGACGGTGCAGATGATGGTGCAGTTTTACACAGCCATCATTGAGTCCATCCTCACCTCCTCCATCACCGTGTGATACGCTGGAGCCACAGCCAGGGACAAACAGAGACTACAGCGCATTGTGCGTTCTGCTGAGAAGGTGATCGGCTGCAGACTTCCATCTCTGCAGGACCTGTACGTCTCCAGGGCTCTGGGACGAGCAGGTCGGATCACAGATGACCTTTCTCACTCTGGACATGGACTATTTGAACCACTCCCCTCAGGCAGGAGGCTACGGTCCATCCGGACCAGAACCTCCCGCCACAAGAATAGTTTCTTTCCCTCTGCCGTTGGACTCATGAACACTTCAAAACACCTGTCACTTTAACTGCAACTATTCATACACTCACTGCACTGTCACTTTCTGCACTACAACTTTAAACTTAACTGTAAACTTGTGTACATAGCAATGCCTATTTTTATTTTTATTTTATACTATAGTAATTTTAAATTGTCCCTTAAATGCATGCCCTTTTGTTTGACTGAATATATGTTGTTTTATTATTGCTCAGTGTTTTTGTGTTGCACCTTCATGCCGAGACAAGTTCCTATGTCTGTGAAGTTTGTTCATTGACAATGGCAATAAACCCCTTTCTGATTCTGATTCTGATTCTGATTCTGAATTGAGGCGCGTCCGCCTGTCCGTCCGAGGGAGTCGGATCTCTCCTTCACTGTGGAACTTCTCCAGGTTTCTACTTTTTCCCAAAGAGGTTTGGTAGTTTTTCCTGGCCGAGAAGGAGGGTTTAAGGACAGGGGAGCTTGAGACATCTGTTTAAGGACACGAGATGCTGGGACATTACCAAGTCCCTATGAACATTGTTTATTCTGTTTGTATTGTTTTTTTCACTGTAGCCCCTTGAGGCAACTACTGTTGTGATTTTGGGCATTACAAAAATAAATTTAATTGACTTGAATTGAATTAATATCTGATATACCTGTGCACAGATGAAAATCTGATTTTAAATCCTGCTGAGAATTTCTTTGATAAATATAAGGAGGACTAAATCTGATGGTGGGATGGTCTTATGTGGACACTATTAGATTCGTTGGGTTTTGACAATTCCCCTTTCTCAAACAAAGGACGGACGGAATACATTAAAAAGGCCTATTACATTTTTGGTGAATTTCAGGTTTATTTTTATTTGTGGGTTTGGAATACAAACCAAAATCGTTGATTCAACTGGAATACGCTTTCTTTTATGTTTAACATGCTCAGCAGCTTTTATCACGATTGACAAAAAGGAATACATTAGGAAAAAGTTGGATTGTCTCTTAAGGAGGCAATCTTTTTTATATAACAAAATAAGTGGCTTATTAGAGTAATGTTTCATGTAAGACTACTTGGTCATCTTGACTAGGCTAAGTGACAACATTAGTTTAGAGTCAGACTCTTATGAGGACACATCAAGCTAAATGCTGGGACAACATCAGAGTGCATTTACACAGAGAGACTACTAGAGGGCGCAACCTTCCAATAGCAATAAGCTAGCTACTGAAAAGTGCACCGTGCCAAACATCAATAAATGATGATGATACAGTATCAGCTAATTAATAGGCTACACAAGCGGATTGCTTTTGTGCGTGTGTGTGCTGGTGTGTAGGTGTGCTTGTTTGTTGTGTATAAAGATTCTAGATGCCTTATGTTAATTTCATGTCCTCATTCATTTCCCTTTATACGCATATAATGTAGAAGTTATTTACTCAATCCCAAAGGCACAGTGTTAAATACCTTTGCGTCATTAATTTCCAAATACACTTTCATCCCTTTGATGTTATTTTACACTGTACTAAGCATCAGAATGTTTGATACAGTATGTGGCGGACACACGATGAAGCATGAGTCAAATAGGCAGATGTAGATTTAGATATAGACTTTTTTTTTATGGACCTGGCGTATATAAATGACCTTTCAGCTACTATAAATTGTGTGCTCAATTTACAGCAGCCGTACAGCGAGCACCGTGCGCAGGCGATGACGAATGCAGGCCCCGCCCCCAGCAGAGGAGGACGTCGGAATGAAGTGCGGCGCGGACGAGTCGAGCACCGCGACCGTGATTGGGTGTTGTGTTGTGTACAATGCGCTGAACCCAAAATGGCACATGTTAGCTAAGATTTAAACACGTTTACCTCAGATTTAGTCTTCCCCGTCGCTTACTGTCAACACTGTGCTCTTTCCCTTTCTGGTTTGGCTTCTATCATCACTTTTCACGGCGTTTACATGACCACAGTAAGTAGCGGAGCATCCATCAACCTGTATGATTAAAGTGTGTTATTTGAGGGAATCACTGCCATTAAATGTGTGTAAAACGTGTTCAGGGCTTACTACCAAACTACTTTCGATAGGACTTGCCTTAACAAGTGGCGGGAATTACCGGTACTCGCGTTGGAGTCAACGCCGTTACGAGCGCGAGAAGAGCGTGACATTCAGAATAGTTTGTTGCAAAGTGGCTAATGTTTGTATGTTTCCCTTCAGCTCACGCTGCTGTCACCCAGAACGTCGACTAGCATGCCTTTGACAACGTAAAACCGGTGAGTTTTTCAAGCTACAAAGGAGGGCGCGCTACAGTACGGTAATCTTCCCGTGATAGAAAAGTGTGTCAACAGCTGTAGCCTATCAGCGTCAATTAGGGCCGTCACAGTACGCGCCGTCGACGTGCATTAAGTTGCGTCGTTTTTTTTTTGACGTTTCCTTGTATTTACGAGTTTACTAACGACGTACTAACAGGACCCCCCCCCCCTTCTGAATTGCACTCTTCCTCCTGCTGCCCTGAGGCGCTGTGGGACCCATGTTTTAACGTCACAACATCACCCCTAGAGTAACAACGTGAGGTCAATGTGGCATAAATGATTAGAGCAGCGCTTTATGTAATCAGAAAATGCATACCTTGAGTTTCAATATTGAGGATTTAATAAACTCAATGTGCTCAAGCCCTCAATTTTCTTAGTAAAGCACGGATTAAGTGGAAATCAAGTTGATAAAGGCTATGTCCAAATGTCCACACTATTCCCTACATAATGGACGCAACCCCTAAGTCAAAAGAGCTTTGAATGGACTGTTGAAGCATGATCATGCTTAGACAATCTGTTACGGTGTAAAGCTGCTAGAGTTAGCTGCCTTGAGCTATTAAATGATCGATAGATTTCCTGACAAAAAGCTGAATAATCCATTCATATTTAGTGTGAGATCCATTTTGGCTAAAAGTTGAATGATTCATATTAGTCTCTAAATACCTGTGTGTCAGACGGATTTGATCAATATTTATTACAGAAATAATGTTTCACTTGTTTCACCCAGACCTGACCTTCTGCAAAGAGAAAGTAATGGTGAGTTCACGCAAATGAGCATATAAGCCCCTGACGTTCTGGACCCGTCAGATACCGTAGTTGAACAAAGCTGAGCTTTTGGCGGCTACAACAGAAACTCCATGGCGGCGAATGTGCTTTTGGAAGCGTCTGTCTTCAAGATGCATAGGCGTACAACAAGGGGCGTCAGGCGCGGTGTGAACTCAGCATAAGATGGTGTCCGAATCACTCTGAATGAGGCACTATAGAGTCTGCTAAATAGTGCAGGCCTATGTAGTGTATGAGGGGTTTGAGGCTGGACTGGACATTTGGAGACAGCTATAGACTCATTGGCTCATAGTTTTTTCATTGTATAGTTTAATTTTAACCTGTGTTTTCCCCCTGGCAGCCAGTTTATACAGTTATACACCATGACGGAAGTGTCTTGCAGTTCTGACACCAAATGTACGTCTGAGTTGGTGCCATTTTAGGCTGTCCACACAAGAAGCCAGACAGTGCAAGCGTCCTGGGATCAGCACAGCGGTGCCCCTTTAGGATAAGGCATGACGGATTACTCTGAAGTGTAAGCGAGATGGTGGCTACTGTAGTGCCGTAATGTTTTGGGTGTGGCTGTGCACTCGTGGACTCTGGCCTAAGTCTATGTGTGTGTTCCCCCGACACCTGTTGGCAAGGGTCCTGTCGCGTCACCTTGGCTATGGGTGTGTTTACTATCTGATCCCTTCAAGAACAGCTGAGGGTCTCTGCGGTGTGCCTTTGCGCTAAAGACCCCCCAATCTGCACCTCCGCATGCACTTTAGCAGACTGTGTGCCTCGTCAGCGTCAGCATTCTTCAGTACCTACTCATGTGGAAGGATACATACTACACTTCTCATGGCAACCGATGAGTGCATTCTAGACATGCCTAAGGACGCAAGTGCCACTTTCTAAAAATTGCAATTAAAATGCCATTATACGCTCACAATCTTAATAATTATATGGTAAGTAAAATTTTGTAAGTAAGGTGACTCTTTTTTTGTCTCAATTTGTCCTCAATTGGTTATTACATTGAATGGTAATGTAATAAGCCAGACCACGCTCCATAATGTCGTCATTTAACTACTGCTTGAAGTCCTGACACGGCTTGACATTCACTGATCCACCTTGCCTCGTACATGGCCTCCTTCTCTGCATGTGGCCTATCATTGGAGCTATTCTTAGTCGTGTTTATCAGTGCGCTGGTTCGCCTAGTTACACAAAGTAAAATAGGAATAGCAAAATGCGTACACATCTTACCTACACACAGGTGTCATGTTTAGAACATCTACCGTACTTTGCTTTTGGAGGAACCATTTTCCTTTCTTTTGTGCAGATAAGCTTGACTAAATTGATTGAGTCCTTTGTTTTGGGCATAAATCGGGGTTGACAAAGGTGGGACAATAAGCAGCCTGCAGCTGAGCTCACAGCAGGTTTGTGTCAATGCTTTCCTTTTCCTGGTTGTGTTCAAGGTCTTCAGTTGTCCAGTTTTGTAATTAGACATTTACTGACTTAAGACATGATTATTTATACATGTGTATTTTGTTTTAACTTGCGGTACGTACGGTAAGTGTCTCAAATATTTGTTCTTGATGTCCTCTATTGGTCTGTCCTATACCCGTGCTGTACCGGGCTGTGGGAGGCACCGTCCATGAAACGTTGTAATCCATAGTCTTGCCTGCCGTCATGTGAGGTACTATAGCCTCCAGCTTGTGACAGTCTTAAAACTGCTAAGTCTGTGCTATGATTTCTTATGAGTAGAGAATGTTTCCTTTGTGTTTCAGAGCATATGGCGTTGAGTCATCATGAGAGCGGCTGTTATTACATTACAATGAAAAGGCAAAATTCACAGCATATTACAGAGATTACTTATCTCAAACCTGAATTTGTTCTTATTCAAATCAACTTGTCATTATAGTTATTGTGGTTCATGTTCCACTGTATGCAATCTTAAAACCCAGAGATGAAAGAACATTTATGTGTTTCAAAGTTCAGTCTGCAATGGCCTGAACTGTCATAAAAGTAGCCTTACAGCTGTGGCCTAGAATGGTTTTACATCAATTTTTATTTAATGTATGCCATAAATTATATTTCAGTTTGTTCTATCCATGTTTGGCTGTTTGAAAATGTGATGTTGAGATAAATAGTTTGCCTACCTTTTGACGTTTTGAGTGATGGATTAATCTAAAGGCCTTAATACTTGAATTTAAGATTAAGGCTAATTGTCAGATATAGAAACTTACTGATACAATATAGCATGGTTGGAAAATTACTATTAAAAGATGATTGCATAAAGGACAGGGAGAGTCCAGGTTATCTAAAAGCTGCAGATTATCTATTATTAACACATGCATACATCGGTAATGTATGTAATATATAATGCAAAAAACAACTATGTGGAAAAACATTAAACTAATGCTAGAATAACAGGCTGCGGAAAGAAGCACATGTTTACGCACAATCTTGTTTGTACATTGTTATGTCTGACTGCTTGTCATGTTTATACTCAATAAGTCCTCAGACTGCATGCATCTATGTTTAAGTGATTGGAGTGACTCTGTGACTCCAACACTGTGCTACTTTCTCCTGACACTCAGCACTTTCTGTCTGAATTGAAAAGTACGATTTTTATAAGCATGCCAACTTTTTACAGGTTGTTTTTGTTCAGGAGAAGGCCACAGGCTGTGTGGGGATTGGGGAATATTTGTTTATCTTTACAGGAGGCAAATGAGAGGCAGCATTACTGTCCTGGGCAGCTAGATGATAGAAATAATCAGGTTTAGCAACATATACTACCAAACCTTTTTGTCATGTGTGACTTCGAGTGACAACTTTTAGATTAGTAAACATTCTTTCAAGGTTTTATGATGATTGCTCTTGGACAGCTAGCTTTATCAGTCTGTACTGTGGCATGTTCGTAATTTGAATTGTTAATTTGGCGTCTATGTATTTTGGGCTGTTAATCATAGCTTGAACTGTTATCTTGAATTAAATCTGCTGGCTTTAGTAGAATTATTTTTTTTACTCTCGAAGGACCCGTGCTCCTGTTTTGTGCTCCACCATTTCTTTCGGTCTGAAGCTTCTGTATCAAATATTAAACACACCCATGAAGGTTGCTCTCCCACCCACTCGGTCTCAGTGTGCCGGCGTCCACCCACTCCACAGAGAGCCTGGCAGCAGACGAATCACCCTCTGCTCCTTTGCTCTGCTGCTGCTGCTGGGCCCCTCTCACTTCACATCACGGAGGAGCAGACAGCACAATGACTTGGCACACTTCAGTAGCCTCTTAGTAAATAATTGCATAATGGACTTTAGCCTTTTGGATGTGACTGACTGGCAGAATCAGCTAACTGAAAGACAATAAAGGTAAAGTCTTCTTTTCTGATGTACAAAGTTAAAAACTATATAACTTTTATCTTTCTAATTTACAAAGCACACATATTGCATAACAAACTGGGTGCCACACCTTATTCTTATTCTGTTGTTTTTTTGTCATCTGATCTAGCTCTGTGAGTATATCCCACTTTATTGGATTAGCATCACTTACCATCAGTGAAACCCAAGCCAGTGTGGCTTTCACTCGATACACATTTGTCAAGTGTCAGTGTTGCTTTCATCCCTGTCTCATTCTATTAGCCTCCTCTAATGCTACTGTTAATCTCCTAAGGGACATAGCCATATCCTACTGCTGTTCAGGTCATATAATTGGCCTAGTTATTGTCACAGATGGATATTGTTACCGTAATCAAAATTTAGTCTTAGCTACACCTTATTCCTAGCTACTATCACTTTACATGGAATCATAGCCCTTATAAGACGTTTTTTTTGTGATGAGCAGATGAGAATGTCTTAAGCATACTCTATTTTCACTGAAAGGCCCCGATAAATCTCTTCACTCTTTTTTGGTAATTTTACTCACTTGTCATGTTACATACTTAAGTCCATATTTTCCCAAACACAAATTCTTAAAACATAGACCATTGGACATACAGTAATGCATCTTCCTTTGAGCTCCCTCTGCCTTAAATAAGTCTGGAGAGGATGTGGCCTGACAAGCTGGAGGAGAGAGAGAGAAACAGTGCCAAGTCTCTGTAACGACAGTGAGGTCAGCTAATGGCAAACAAGGACAGGGTGCTGTAGGGATGAACAGCAGGAGCGGGATTTGCTGGGTCTATCTGAACACCTCCATTCATGCATAGTCCCACTGACCCAATAGATCATCGCCCGACTGTCACATCCTATCTGTGTCTGTGCCACTACCCTGGCAAAAAGGACCTCTTTGATGTTTCTGTCCATACACGTGGGGTTAAAAGTGGAAGTTGGGCCAGAGGACAAACGGACGCACTCCCTTCGCAGATGTCCCTTTTCATGCCTCCCGCTCAGATCTGGGCACAACTCTTTTCTAGCTGTTTGGTTGCAATGACAAAAAATCATATTTGCCATGTCACTGCAGCTTTACACGATGCCATGTCTATAAGGGCACTATATGGGGTTTACAGTTCTACTTGTGGGGGAAGGGCAGGTTTTCTGATATGAGTTTGACAGATGGCTGGTGTGGGTTACTGGCTTACCTCTGAATGTATGTCACTCAGATTGGATGCTACTATATTTTTGTGGTATTTGCAAGGGAATGGCCTGTGCTTTGTTTTGAGTATTTGTTTGTTCAATATTACGGTAAGTATACATGTACTGTGGAATGAAGAAAGACAACTTGAAAGTTGTGATATTTCAGTTCAGATAATGTAAAATGCTGTTTTAACAAGTCTCACTCAATAGGTCAGGAAATGTATAAAGCGACCCAGATGTGAGAACAGCACCGTCGTACTGGCCTGCTGTGTTTCTCAGGATTGAAATGAAACTTGATAGGTTCTTGAGCCATTCACAGAGCATAACCTCTTTAATTTAATTCTTCCCCATTAAACACATGAGCAACACCCAGCCATCGCCCCCTGCCCCAGGCAAACAGCTTTAGTAGTGCTGTCTACAGAGGCTGACCTGATTCAGTGCGTGTCATATCCTCCTGAGGCAGATTAGAATAGTGGCAAAGCCAGACAGTTCTGTGGTGCATGTGTTTGGTCATTCATTGGAGATGTGTGTGTTTACCCTGGAAAGTTTTCAAAATGGAAATACTAAAGCCACATGACCTCTCTGTCTCAAAATTCTACCTTATGTGATAAGGTGATTACCACACATTCATACATTGTCATATTGTCTTTTCTTTTATTAACTTAATTCTTTTCTGATGCGAAGTATGGTTTAATGAATTATTACTAATAAATGTATGTCCCTTTTCCTTTAGCTGTGTGTGGCTCCATTCACATCCATGTTGTTCTGGGCGTCTAATGGAAACAACTGCAGCCTTAAGATCTGCCATGGTATCCAGATTGCCTAAATTTGGTGGACGCTCGTCAAATGGAGTTGCTAGTGCCTTACCCAATGGTTCGACACAGTCAGCCACTGCTCAGGATGGAAAGACACCACACCCAAACGGTGTAATCCGTGCGCCCTCTTTTTCATTCAAGTGGAAGAAAGATGAAGTTGTTACAACCACAAGCCCAGCTACAGATGGAACCTCTGAGGAGAGGTCAAAAACTCACATGGCTGCACCAACAAAAGAGGTCAAAAAGGCTTCTCCTGGGACGCCCAAAATACGGAGGTCAGGGCCTTTGATGGTTGCTGTTTCCAGTCCGAAGGCTATCCCTAAGCATGCAGCAAAGACAAGCCCCAAAATTGACACCAAAATAAGCCAAAGTCAACTGAATGGGTGCTTTAAGGTAAGTCATAGTCTGTCCACTCCCGCAGAGTCCCATCCTGTGAGGCCCAAACGGCGCTCCAGCTCCCCTCGAAGTAGCTCCCAGGACAGCCTCTCTCAGTCCTCCGATTGCCTCAAGAATCTGACAATGGACAACATGGTGCGCTCCAACAGCTTCACTCACTTCAAGCAGATCCCCTCTCCCAGCAGCCAGCCCATGACACGCTCCTTCTCTTTTAACCGAGCTGTGGAGCTGGCCAAGCCTTTAGCCAACACTCA
Source organism: Chaenogobius annularis (assembly GCA_015082035.1). Classification (NCBI taxonomy): domain Eukaryota; kingdom Metazoa; phylum Chordata; class Actinopteri; order Gobiiformes; family Gobiidae; genus Chaenogobius; species Chaenogobius annularis. The sequence continues at coordinate 206,532 of BJKM01000345.1, read as the reverse complement.
ACTAAGGCCCCCACGAACCAGTCTGCTTAAACCACCTCAGCTGAGCAATGGAAGGGTCGGTTTGGGGATGGGAGGCCTCATTGGTTCTGCTGGTCTTAGTACAAGTTTGGGGGGACTTCACTATGGTAGAAACCCTCCAACTGCCTCTTCTCTGCCCACCCTCTCCATCCCATCTGCACCAAACACACCCGGTTCTCTGAAGAAGCCACTGCTCCCAAACTGTGTGCTTGACAAGTCATTGAACAGTAACGTTGCATCTGTGGGGTACAAGCTGGTCCGATCCTCACCATTAAAACAGCAGCCACTATTACCAGGTCGCAAAAAAGAGAAACTCCAGCCATTAGCACCTGAACGCAGAGCACTTGTAGCATTAGCATCAGACACTGAGTCAGCAGAAAAAGCTGAAACATCTGATTTTCAAAGTGACAGTGAGGAGAGCTCCGGAGACAAAAAAGGTGTGTGTCGAGAGAGCCAGAGTGGAATGTGTGCAGAGACTTTAGAAGACATGTCGTTATCCTCTGCCTCGTCTTTGGACAGAGGTGACACCAGCGAGGAGTTTCTGGATGACTTTGACAGCACCACCGATGTACTCAGTGATGTGGACGCTGCTGAAAATCCTGAAAGCGCCCAAAGCCGGCTGCAGAGGTTACTTGATGTCACCGCAGACTGGCCTCACCCAGATATGTCAGGTACACTCAATTTTGTTCAATATCTTCTGTATTTTTCCAAATGACGGAGCTGACAGAACTATTTTTTGCAGAGCTAAAGGATATTAGCCCAATGGATGTGTCCTCTGGCTCCCTGGTCCTGTCCCCTGAGTCCAGCCATGCTCCAGTGGGCTCTTTCCTCGAGCTGTCCCCCTCAAACAGCTCTGGAGGGACATACATGTGGGACGAGGAGGGACTGGAGCCAATCGAAGGATCTGCGTCACATCTAGATAGCTACGAGGACACAGACCTCAACAGCATAGTGAGTCTTTATGTGCACACGTGCTCTTTATTGTGTGTGAATTTCTACTGAGGGTAAAGGCGTGAACAGAACAGGATAGAAATGTGTCCAAACTTAAGTGAAGACCTCATGATCATTAGAGAACTTTGTTGACACATTGTTGGTGGTCACGTAAGATGTTGTTATAAAAGGACAAGTACACAAGTGTGGAATGATGAATGTTACATTTAGAGATAAGCTGTTGCACGTTACTGGCATTTGGTGCATTTTCTGGTACTGAGATCATTACATCAAAGTCATGAGTAATATTCAGTGTTCTATTTTAATCTGTAATGACTTTGTTAGACAAAAAGTGTTTTTCGCAGAGAAGGTGACCTCAGTCATTTATCTTACTTTGAGGCCATTACCAAGTGTAGGCTTCTGGAGAGCTCTCCATTACAGCATTTTAGACATAGGCCATTAATCAAATCCTCTTTTAATAATTCCTCCTTCCTTCTACAATTAGACATCAAATGAGCAGAACAAAGAAATGTCTCCTGAGTTTTTTCCTGCCAGCTTTTGTCTAGTCGTGCCAAGGTCTTTTCTCCCTGAGTGGAATCAAGACCGGACCACGACTGCAGCGCCTGCTACACTACTGTCGGCTCGCTTTCCTCTTTAGCAGTTTGTACCAAAGCCCATTTGCTCTCAAATCTATAAAGATCTTAAAATTACTGGATTAGAAATGATATAATACGATATTAGCTTTGCTATGCATCATGTGACGTAAAAAATTGCAAAACAGTCATTAGGTCTCAAAAAAAAGAGAAAATATCTGTTTAAGTTGTTTGTGGTACCCACCATTAACAGCATGAGCTCATGATTCAAGAGGCATTATTAGCTTGTCCTTAGAAGATTGTGTTAAGAAGAAGCAGAAGAGGACAACGGCAATCACAAAATGACTTTAAGCAGAGGCTAAGCTTGTGAATGATTATGGATGTAAGAGAGTATCGGCTGAATAAGGAATCTTCCTTTCAGAGATTGCAGCAAGCTATTTGATTGTAGGAAATGAGCCCACTTAAGGTGATTGGATGCTCCAATATATGGCCTCCTGTTTTTTCTTTTACACAACACGTCTAATTCATGAAATGTTCAGCAAAGCTAAACTGTATGCTTATGACAGACAAGAACCCAGTGAGTAAAAATTAGACTTGCCCAAAATCTGATTACTTGGCAAAGGGGGAAAACAAAAGCTGTGAAATTGTATTTGTCATGGTGCAGTGGAATGCTCCAGCCACTTGGTGGCGCTGTGTAACTGTTAAAAAGCTGCTTATGTTTGCCTCCACGTTCCCACTTTGTGCTCCACTTTTTCTCTGGCTATATATGGCTCTATCTGCATTCATATGCTGCGGCTCAAATCAAGCAGGGGGCTACCTGAGAGCAAAATAACATTCCCATAATGCACCAGGCAGCTCAGTTCCCAAAGCTTTTTAGAGGTGGTTTATTCTTGTTCTTACTGAGTAAACCTTGAGAATCACACCAGCAAGTGCTATTTAAAAAAGCAACATAATTAGATTACAATTTATAATCTTGTTTATCTTAAAAACAGCATTGAGCTGAAATGGATACATGTCTGAAATGTTAATGAATTTAAATCTTGGCTTTAGAATTGTATTGTATCTTTCCACTGCTTATTGTCCAAGTTCAAATTAAAATAGCACGATACAAAAAAGCGGCTTGAACACAAGACACCCATATTGACTTTTCCTCTTCATTATTTTATATTTCCGGCTAGTTTTTCTTATCCTTTCCTCGTATAAAGTTTTGTCCATCTTGTTTCCACCTCTTCTCGATCTGTTGCTTCCTCCCCATTATCTCTTGTTGTTCTTCCAATTCTATAATCCGTTTTCCTCTCCTGAGCATCCTGCCCACACAGCTTCCTCTTCTACCCCTGATTTATTTATTTTTGCCTTTTACATTTGGCTTTTGTGGCACCGGGTGATGACAGGTCAGTTCATTAGTGTGTAAATGAGTGAGGTGCTTAAACCTTTTCTGTGTGCAGTGCTCGGCCATTTACAGAACACGTTGCCGGCCGTTTGGCTCTTGAATAAATGAGGTCCACACATCAGCAGCTTTTGTTTGTGTTGATTCCACATCGACAGGAGCGGCCCTTAAAGCTGTAAACCTCTTTTTCCTCTTGAGTTTTTTTTATTTATTTTTGAACTTGAGCAAGCTGCACGTTGTGAGTACAGTCTTGAGTCGTGTTTCGAATTCGAATCTCACCAGTTTGCCATTGCGGTCTCAGGTTTTGCATGACCTGTAGCACTTCATTGGGATCCTCTCATGCCTCTCAGCAAGAACATTTTGGTTTTCCATGCTTGGTTCATTCTCCCCCTGCTGTATATAAGGAATGCTTCTATGACTGCACAACGTCGTCACATCACCCACACGGTCCAAGCACCGCCTAAAGCTCGAAGCTGGAGCAGTAGACAGTCTTTCTTGATCACAACCTTTAATTTCTGAGTTACTATTGATTCGTGTCCATACAGTTTTGACTTTGTTTCATGTTTTAACACGTAGATGGACTGATGTAATTCATCATTGAAGCTTTCATGGTCAGACTTTGATCCAGCTCTCCTCACTAATGCAGGCATGAATGAACATATGTCCTCAGGTGAGTGCAATAACAAGCGGGCTGAAATTAAACATATCAGCTGAAGAAGAAAAGACTGCGCTTTGGGTGAGCTCAGACATATTTTTTATAAAAAAGAAATATACGCAAAAACATTCTTTCATATCTCACTGTCAATCAGATTTTTATTTTAAGCTTGGTATATTGTCTTGAAATATGAATGTCTTGCATTAGTCTTGCAGTCTAATTTTAATATGGCGTAAACTGTCTATTTGAAGTATATTTGGATCGAGTAATGAAACAGACCACCGTGCATCCACACTTTAATAGATAATTTAGATAGATAAACTTTATTCACCTTATTCCAGATGCCCGTCTGGGCGCCGCTTCTTCCATTTGTATTAGTTAACATAGAGATGTCGACCTCGAGAGAAAAGAAGACATTGGATATTTTACACAAATCAATCTACTTTATAGCATGTTTAGCTACAAGACTTTCCCCTCGTTCTCCATTTAAACCAATGGAGTTCCCACTGTACCGGAAGTGCCATTACAACAGCAGTGCCGATCACGTGGGAAAAGAGGAAAAAGTGGGCGGGGCGGAGTAAGGTCAATTGTCTGTCCCAGCAGGTGACAGAAATTCTTCTTTGACAAAGCTCAACACATTCATCATCAGGACACACGCAAGAAGCACATTAAAAGCACATCACTATAAGAAGGCAGAAGTGATGCGGCCTTGGCTCATCGTTTTTAGTGAGTTGGTGGCATTTGGAATTAATAATTTTTTTGTTTAAGTTCCTACGAGCAAGACGGTAACAGTGTGAAGGAGATATGAAGCGGGTCTTCAGTGATCCGAGTTGCCGTTCTCAGCACTGAGCGACTGTAAAGTTCAGTGCATTTGGATTTGTGTTTGCTGAATTTACTTTATTTAATTAAATATTATGCTCAAGAAATTTCTCACAGTATACGATTAATTTATATCTTTATTATTTTATTAAATATTGAGGGTTTTAGTTTTACAGAGAATGAAATGAACACAGCCGGACTTACCTAGTCTTTAGCAGCCAACAGTTTCCCTCCCAACCAGGAAGCTCCTTCAGGGCTTGTGCTGGTGACTGTAGATCACACTAGATGTAGACGTTGAATTGTAATGTCAAAATATTTGTTTTAACTTTATTTCTTTAAAAAACAACAGTTAAATAATCAATCAAAGGACTACAATGGTCTAGTTTTTAACTACATACATATTTTTTTTCATGACATCTGTTTTTTTATTTTTTTTACTGAGTGGAAAATTAGCAGCCTCTGCCTTTTAGCCTAATTCTGCTCCATGAACCTCATTGAAATTCCAACCCTGAGAGCTCCATGTCTGCCAAAGATCTCACAGACAAACTCGAAGAAAGCCACGGGTAGAATTAAGGCCTGTGTAATGAACTTCTTTCTCTGAGTTTATCAGCCCCTCACTTAAGTTAGCTGGCTTTAAAGTATCAAAGAGCGGCACGCACTCCCGACTTTCCACGATTTTTGAAGTTTTAATCATTGTTTGATCCGAGCGTGTTGGTTTGAAGATTTGGCAGATGTTACGGCTGGAGTCAAGTGTCTGCCATGAAACGCAGTGTGCTTCAAGCTCGGCCCACGGCTTTAAACTGTCCTCATTCTGATCACGCTGCAAAGGTGGGATTGATGGAGCTCTTGGGGGATACGTGAAATATGCATGCGTCAGAGTCATCTACGTGTTTCCGCCAGATAATCACCTCACAAATGGAAGCGTATAGCAGCAGTGCTTTAATTGTCTCAAGCCTTTCGTCAATGGAAGTCTATCACACAGACTTTGCCTGATGGATTTCATTGCAATATTTCAGTAGAATTGTTCAGAATAATCAATATTATTTTGTCGGTTGTATTTTTGTGGCCAATTAGTGGAGCTTTCCCTCCACTGCATCAGTTTGTGTGCAGAATTGGCTTGAAGCACTCACTACCTTTTCAAAGTAATATAGATGCTAAATATTTAAACATATTGTGATATTTTGCTGTTCAAATAGGATTTTGAAGTAACAGTTTTTGATTTGAGCACAATTCAAATTATTTAAAAATGAGCTCTCCTAGTTCAATCTAAAAGTAAAAATTATTTGTTCGATTTTTGACATTCTCAGATCTCCACAGATTGCTTTTGTGAAGCAGAATTTACATTTTGCTTTTGTAGTTTAGTTTTTGATTTGTACATACATATTATATAATATTTGCTTAATTCATCAACGAAGCCAGCCATTATCACCCTATGATATAACAATATAATAATAAGCAATTTAATGCTTGTGATTTCTGTCAATTTGGGTTTTCCGAGGTACAAAATTGCCTTCAAAATAAAGCTTTGAACTTTCCTCCGCTTATGGGCATGTTTTGAATTATTCGGTAGGCATTGCTAGCAGCCAGGCAAACTGTTTTGAAGCTCTTAAAAAATGTTTTTGTTGCCGCTTTCAAAAATGTCATTCCAGTTTTCTGGTATCTGCAAGTTGATATATTGAATGAGGCTGCATTTCATCACTTGGGCTGTTTGATATTGAGAATTACAGACACCTCCTGCATATTTATATTTTAATAAACAAAACATTAGGAACAAGTACACATAGGATGTTATTAAAATGGCATTTACTGCCAGATGTTAGTCGTTTATAACTGCTTTTCTTCAAGACAGGACCATATGGTTTGGTGAGAGACATGATTACTTCAATAGGCAGTAACAGTGCAGCTTTCTTTTCATAGCCAAAGCTCTACAAAATGTTTTATTTTAGCCCTGTCGTTGATACAGTGGTGGATGTCAAGGCAGAAGGCAATTACTTTCCCACAGATATTCAGAATGGGACTTATTAGAGTTTATTGTGTTTTTAACTATTTGTCTTGGCACAATGTGGTGGAGAGGCATGCCCTAAATCTGGGGTTAAAATGATTGAATGACTTTATTGTGTTGATGATGTTGTTGTAATGGGCCTGTAATGCTTTTTTATGTGATGTCGTAATGTGTTTGCAGGACATCCTGAACAACCTGGAGCCTTCGGGAGCCGCAGAGCTGGAGGAGGACGATCTGATGCTGGATTTGGACCTGCCCGTGGACGATCTGCACGGTCAGCACTTCAGACCCATTCAACACACTCAATACTGAAAGAATTGAAATGTACAAGGTTATTTGTTGGCCATGACAAATGCTTCCGCCTCATTGAATAGAGGTTTCTCATTAGTTTTGAATAATCCCACACCTCCAGCTAAAATAGTTCAGATTGTACTTGTAAATGAATGCATTTGCATCAAGAGTTTAGGGGTATTGTTTCCAGTTGTATTGCTGCTTAGAAGAGTTGAATAAAATGAGTGAATCAGGCTTTTGAAATCTGTTAATGCACACAATGCTACTCCTCACAAATCTATTCCAATATTTTCTTGCTGAAAGGTTTGTGTGAACAGATGCACACAGCTGTAATTGGCAATGGCACCACTGTGTACATGCTGTTTCTACATACGCAGAATGCTTTTAGATTGTCATCATATTAGACTTTGTCAAAGAACAATGTGTTAAAGAGCCACATCCCATTGTCAGGTTACATATGTCAAGTTTTTTTGTGTGTATTTGATCACATTTTCAGCTGAAACGTCTGTGCTGTTAGTTTGACAATAGCTGCTGTTTATTTGTTTACAGTGCTTTTGTTTGTGACAGAGGTGCAGGAATGTTCACTCCAGAGGAATGTGAATGGAAGTAGAGGCCAAGCCTCCTCCATTTTGGGAAGCAGACATATTTATAGCTCTCTACATCATGAGGTGCTACTAAAGAGAGAGAGTTAAGGGAGTGACATGAAGAATGGAGCAGAGGCCGGACATGGGGTCATGGTGCCCCTCCTCTGGCGTCTGTCGCTGCCTCTTCACTCTGCAACTCCACACTTTTCAAATAAACACTGAAGAGAAAAGAAGCGGCCAGGCTTCTAACCCCCACATTTTCCCTCTTGACCCTAGACTGGTCACTCCCCCATGGGCTTCACTCTTCCTAAACCCAGCTGCTTTCTCCTCGACAGCTCAGCCTTGTCTCCACCCTAGTTCTTTGGGAGTTCCCAGAAGGAACAGGACTGACGACACAGACCGGTGCAGGCCGAGGGGGCGGGCTCGTCTCTGGCCCTTTAACGCCCCACCAGCTGACCGCACAGAAGTCATTTTGTTCCGCTTCCCCAGGCTGAATGGATTTCACTTTTTCAGATGGATTATATTCCCAATGTGCTAATGTAACATTTTACTGAGTTGATGAGGAGTTTACCAGAACAGACCACTGGAATGTCGAAGGTTCACTCTGGACTAGGCTGTGCTGTGGTGACACCCGGTAAAGTATTTTAAACACGGGCACTGAATTCCTCGGATTTGATCTCTGAATTTTGCTTACATTTATCTATTTCTTGGCCCACAGACTTTCAAACATATACAGTAGGAAGAGGTCAGGGGTCTGTTTGATTTCTAGTTGTCAATTTTGTTGCAGTCATGGTTCAGTTCACAGCTATATGCTATTGAGTGTTGCCACATACTGTCCTTTTACCTCCTTAAAATCTAAATGGCCTGTCAGTGTGCCAGAGTGTGTGTGCTTGCATTTGATGTTGGAGACAGTAGGGAGAAATCAGCAGAGAAGGATAAGTAATACATACAGAATTGTTCATTATCAAAGAGTGCAAAGCTGTAGTTTCTCCATATGTGAGGGTGGAGAAGGGAGACAGAGCATAAATCAGACATGTATTCACCGCTTTTATAACAGTGGATTTTATATATTTACAGAGTGCTTGATTGTGGCTTTCCATTTGTTTTTAAACTTCATATGTAGAAATGTCCCCCGTGGAGCGCTCAGAGCGAGGTCGTCTGGGGCCACGACGGAGACACCACCGCTGGAGCGCACCGGATCACTTCCACAACAGGTTTGAAACACTAATATCATAATTGTTGCTCAGGATGTCATTACAGTAACTTTACCTCGTTTTCCCAGAATGCACGGCTTTCAGCACTACGAAGGCAACACGGCACCCAGGTTCCCCTCACAACCCTTTTATTCTGACAGGAAGCAGAAAGGCCACATCCCAGCGCTCAATGAACTCACACTAGAGCACATGTCCCAGGACTGCAGCGCCCTCAAAAGTCACCTGCTCCGGCTCAAAGATCTACTGCAAGTAAGGCCATAGTTACCGCTAAAGTCTGGAGAACGTGCAGAGAAATGCTCATTTTACTAAACATTAGGACTGCAACGATTATTCGAGTAAATCGAGTAATTCGATTCCAAAAAAGCTTTGATTATTATTGTATTGCCTCGATGATTCATTTAATATTCAATTAAAAACACGTGAATCTGGGGCATTCGGAGCGCACGGATCGACTTGTGGCGCTTCCGTTTCACACAGAGCTTGTTCCGCTCGGAGAGAGCGGCGCGTTCCAAACTCACGTTTTTTTGTTGTGTGAAAGAGCATGGTGTCCCGAGCTGCAACTCTAACTACCGCAACTAGCTCCGCGCCCTGCCACCGCGGACCCCCTGCCCCACACTCTCGGTGCACCGCGCTCCGCCTCACAACAACTCTGCTTCCCAGTCACACTCGCACATTTAAAACACGCCACTCTCTCCAACCTCGACCATGTTATAATAATCTGTTGTGAAACAGAAAGTCGTAGGCCAAAGTGAACGGCACACAGAGCCAACGCTGCAAAATGACAAAATGTAAAAGGCAGAGCCACCGCTCAAAACACCCGGATCACTGGTCCCATCCAACATAAGGTTTATATATATAGAATATACATATTCTTTATATACAAACAGAACAGTTTGGACTGAAGTGAAATGTTGCTGTTTTAAGAAGAAAATGTGTTATTTTAAGCAGAAACTCATTATTTGTTATTTGTTTATTACCATGAACTATAACGTTTATTAAAAAAAAAAAAAAATTTATATGCTTTTAAATGGTTTACAGCAGGGGTCCCCAAACTTTTTCCTGTAAGGGCCACATAACTTTTCCCTTCTCTGATGGGGGGCCAGGGTCAGTTTGTAACAGAAAAAAGTGTGACGATCGCAGGGGCGGGGTGGCCTAAATGTAAACATGTATTGTTTTCCAGAAAGCCACATATAACCAGATATGAATAACCCTTTCCGAGATCAAATAACCCTCTCTGGGTTCTTCACAGAAAAAAATAATTCAGGAAATATATAATAACACTATTCATGAAATCAATAAAAATCAAATAACCCTCTCTGGGTTCTTCACAGAAAGAAAGTTTGTGTTGTGCCGTGCACAGTCTTGGGTAAAAGTTCAGCTTCAGTTGTCAGAGCAGAATCTATGACTCATATGAGCATGAATAATGCTTCTCTTGTATTGTTCAGGGGGCCGGGTCAAATGTGGAGGTGGGCCGTATCCGGCCCCCGGGCCGTAGTTTGGGGACCACTGGTTTACAGCATGTACAAAAAAAAAGATCAATTACTCGATTAATCGAAGAAAAGAATCGATGGATTACTCGATTACTAAAATAATCGATAGCTGCAGCCCTACTAAATATAGGGAAAACCACACTGTTTCAAGCATTAAATGGTTTCTATATTACAACATGAAGCAAAAAAAAAAGTATTATAACTGCCATACTAGTGACCTTTGTAAAGACCAGGGGAATTGTTTCTTTTATCTTAGTAGGACAAGTTTGATTGTATTTTGACTGTAGCTAAGTAAACACTGATCTTATCCCAGTTTCCTTTGGGGGGTTTGGCTTTACCTCAAATGTCTGATTCAGATGTTTAAAAATCTAATTAGACACAGTGCCTGGAAGGCAAAGTTTTGACAGTTTACAGAATGCTCAAGGCTTTTGTCACGTCCATGGTTTACTGTCACTTCTGCCTGTAAGTTCATTTTATTTGAATTTTAGCTTGAAGATGCAAACTCTCCAGCAAATGTAGCCGAGGTGGAGGCTGAAGATAAGAGCACAGCACAGGTGAGCAGAGTTTAATGCTGTTATTGATTGAATATAATGTATGATTTATATACTGCTGTAACCCACTGTATCGACAGGCTTTATATATAATGTGTGTGTGTGTGTGTGTGTGTGTTATTGTGTATGTTGCAGCTTCAGGAGCTGATTAAGGAAGTGCAAGGTCTCAGGCAGGAGCTGAGGATTCGAGACAGAACTATAGCTCAACTCACGCTGCAGTGTCAACAGCTACAACAACAGCCCCAACAAATGGTGAGTTGTTCTACACAGGAGCTGGCTATGAAAACAGGAGCTGCCGCTGTACACAAAGCACTAACTTATGCTCTTTCCACTAACTTTAAGGCAAATGCAAAGAGAAATGTTTGTTGTTTGATGCTGTGATAACGAGCTTTTAGCACAAAAAATAAATATGCTAATTATCCGGACAAGCAACTGCGCAATCAAATTTACATGTTACAAACCAGCTTTACAAACTTACTGACAAGATGTTTTAGACATTTGACCACAAAGGTCACAGATTGATATGATCCCACATTAACAAAACATGAAGAAAGGATATCAAAGGCATTTCAAACTGTGGCATGTGTTATTATCTGTGTTTGCATCAGTGGTGTTTTATCTAATGAAAAGCTGTTACTGTGTATTCATCAAAGATTTTTAACTTATTCTCTACATAAATCTATCTGTGTTTAACAATTCAATACAATTTAAAGGCTCATGATTCGATTCAAAAACAATACCTTGATGTGTTGATGATTGAATTAAATTGATCCAACTTGCAGTTTTAAATTGTATATTGAATATTCATTTTTTTTTTATCCTTAAAGACAATATTTATGCAGCAGAATATTTTGAAATAATACTAACCGGAATTATTGGGGATTTATATTCATTATTTTCTTGAACTCATTATCACGTTGGATAGAAGCTGTGCTCGGTTTGCTTTAACTCCTCCATACACTCTGCCTTTCATTAGTGTCTTGACCAGCTCCTTGTTAGTCAAACAGCTGTATGCCCGGCTCACATTATTCAAATCCAGGCAGTATCCACAAATACCAAAATGTCAATGGATGTCCTGTCCAGCAGCGCCGCTATCACATGCCTCCTCCAATTAGAATAAGCACTCTCCCATGCCAATTGTTTAGACCTTCACCCTAGTCACAGACAAGACAGAAACAAGTCTGAATGCTACACAAATGTGCAGAAGGTCAGACACACACTCATGTAGTTGCAGCTTGTTCAATTCAGCCTTAGCTATTTTCACTGCTTTATTGAATGTATATGAAATGTTGAAATGGCTCTCTGATACATTCCACTGAGAGAAGGAGGTCACTCCATAAACTGAACTCATGAAAAACCTTATCTAATATTATAGTAGTCATACGCATTTGGAATACCAAACTCTTTTATCTCTTATCAAATCTGGCCTTTATGCAGGAGTTACATTTTTTTAATTTATTTTTTAACCTAATTCTTCCTTGGGTTTTATCACTCTAGCCTGCTCAGGGACATCAGGTCAGGTGTCAGTGCCACCACCAGAGGGCACCCCACTCTCTGCGGACCAGCGGCCAGCAGATAGACAAACGGAAGCAGCAGCACTATGACAAGGCCACGCAGACTCACTATCGACCCCCTGCTAACACTGTGAGTAAGATTTCACAGACATTTATAGTCGTATAGGAAGTGTACATCTCAACTTTACTAGTATTTGTCAATCACTGCTCATTTTACTGCGCGGTGAGAATATTATTTTAAACCTTAGCCTGCTGAGTCACTCTACTTAATGCACCTGCTGCCAGTGTCTATCCAACTGTGTCTGAGGCATCTGCTGACTATACTACATCCCCTTTATGGAATACACTTCATTAGCCTGGCACTTGTCTTGTCAGTCTTTCTCTCCCCCCGTACAATTATACACTGAGCGGGAAGCATGCTGCTAATCCTCCCAGAAAAGGAGAGGGCATTATTCGTTTGGAAAATAAGAAAAAGGAAAGAGCGGGAGAGAAACATCTGTGGTCTGGCCATAATAGTGCATTATCTGCCAAATATCGATCCTCGAGCAGTGGCGCCACAGGCAGGCGGCGCGTGAACCCAGCTCTAATTGACCGCCCTTCAGTGCAACAGTCCGGTGACGGGAGCAGCATGCCACCTCACTGAGGAGCAGTAAGAAAGAACAGATGCAGTTGAGTTTAATATTTCATTCTGTTTACAAACAAGCACCCAAAACACATCAGATCGAAGACCAAGCCGTAGTGATCCCAGTGTGTCGCTCCGGCACATATAGTTTAGCAGTAGTTACCATGGCAACCACTAGTCCAGGGCCGGCTGTACAAGGCAGCATTCTGTAAACGTTTTGTGCTTAGCGTACATTACCAGACCCTTAACAGAACCCAGGGTGGATTTATCATTGTAGGCACACAAAAGGATTATATAAGTGGAAAAATAACAAGGGCAAAGCGAGTAAACAAACGGGGTGAGGCAAATGTGTCGTCTTCTTTCCTACTTTGAAAAACCGGAAAGCTCTGGAAGCATGCTGACAGGAATACCACCTCCAGCGTGCTCGGCTCCAGCCGCCTCTGAACAATACTTTGCTTTTCTCTTTTGTATTTCTCACACTCACTTTCTTTGTGGAGACGTTATTGTGAGTTTATTCTTATACTTGAATCTACCTCGCTTTTATTTGCTCGAGCATTGTTTAGTTTTCCATTACAAATGGGACAGTGTTTATTTTGTTCTGATTTGTGAGGCACCATTGTATTGTAGAGCACAGGAGCAGTCCTCTTCTTGATCTTATCTTTTAAGGGCTAAGATAAAAGGAGAAGCCAAGAATCATATTGAGGTCAAAGGTCATGAGATCAAATCTGTGTGTAGATTTAATGCTGTTATCGAGGTGCTTTTATCAGGAGCCTGGTGTGTTTAAGTTGAACACTGCAGGCAACTTGAACCGAAGCTGAAGGAGGATCTCTTTATGCTTTAAACTGAGATTAAGTACACAATTATCGTCTATACATTTTTCAAAGGATATAATCTCATAGTTTACAGAAGAATTTATAAAGAACTGTAAAAATTAATTAAAAATTTAACCAGTGTTTTCACCCGACATGAAAGTTTTTTATATCTCGATCCACTCAAAGCCGATGGAGTTTCACAGATCTTTATTTAAAATGCGTTGTGGGTTTGCAGCAGCACGTTCTTATAATGTCAGATATTCCACGGCTTGAATCCCACCCGTTGAAAATCAGTCACTCAGAACACTGTTTGCAATCACCACTCCGCAAATGTTTTCAGTGCATCTCCTGCCTCTCGCTGCAAATGCATAATGATGTTGTGGATCTGGACTGAAGTGCGTACTCGGGGTACAAGCTGGGCACACATTGGACTACAGAGCCAACCTGATTCTAACCCTCATAAACAAACACTCATGCAACATTAGCAGCATGAGGACGCCTCCTTCATCGCCTTTTAAACATCCTCTTCTTCACCTCATCATAGTACTCCAGGTTCTTCTGCTCTTATCACGGATTCTCGCTCCACCGATTCTTTCTTTCACCCTGTACGCCTGTCTCTGTTATTCTCCCTCTGACATTACATCTCCACCCGACGCCTCTGTTATAATTAGATCCATTTCCTGTCACGCCGAATGACAGGTGTGTGAAAGACAAAACCAAGCATAGAGCTAGCGCGCCAGTGAAGAGATAAGAGCTGTTTTTCAATAAAGCAAGTGCTCCAAACTTTTCCAGCTAATTTGCAGGTGAAAGGAAGGATCGGTGGACTCATTGATCTGGGTTGAGCGCCGAAAAGCCAAGAATGCTTGTGCATGCTTTCTCCAGCTCCTCCGTTGCAGACAGCAGTGTTTCCACTCCCAGGGCCACATTTATGCAAGCGCACGGCAGCAGACAGGTGACAGTCTAATTGCCCGACTCAGTCAAGTGAGAGATTGTGGCGAGGCATGAGGTGTTAGCTGTAGCCCACCTCCACTTTGCAGTGGATTAGAGGAGTCGGGCTGATAAAGGCTGGGTCACACACACAGGGCCATGGCTTTGTTGTCCTCTTTGATTATTACATGGAGAAGTCTTCAGACGAAACGGCTTTCTCTTTCATCTGTGAACTACTTAGACACTTTTACCATCTGCTTATGGGAACCTGCACAGACGAAGTGGCACAGCAAATCCTCTGTGTGCATTACATTATGGAAGGAAGGAAGGAGCCCCACTGGGCACAAAACACTATACAACTTTTGATTTAATTCATCATGTATGCTTCTGCTTCAGGAAAATAAGTGGAGCCAGGCAGTAGAAACATATGCAACACTTAGAATAGGAACACCAATTAAAAAATAATTGTATATATATATCATAGAAAAAGATTCAGTTGTAGTCATCTGGACTCTGTTTTAGAAAAAGCGACACGTTTCGACTCTCACCCAAGAGTCATTCTCAATCAGTGAAACGAGTCTGAGAACTCCTGTTTATATCCTACTCTGTGAGAGCCCTGCCCACAGGGCGGGACCTCCTGCTAATGGCCTATTGGAACTTAACTGGGATGGGTCTATTGTTCCCTGCCTCACCTTGAGTGCCTATTTAGCATCCGAATGTCCCGAGCGTCTCCAGGGTTTCAGCAGACCATTATAAACAACTGGAAGGTTGAATCTTAAACCTCCATTACGATTTAAGGAAGGATTCTCTTTTTTAACAAAGATGGCCTCCTTAACTCCTCTTTCAAACCATCTTTTCTCGTGTCTGTGTTTCTGTGTTCTGTGTGTCTGTGTGTCTGTGTGTCTGTGTGTCTGTGTGTCTGTGTGTCTGTGTGCCTGTGTGTCTGTGTGTCTGTGTGTCTGCGTCTGCGTGTGTGTGTGTTATTTTTTTTAAATCAGTGTTCCTATTCTAAAGCTGTGATGGAATAAAATAAAAGTTTTTCTGTTTATATTTGTATTTTGTTCCTGGCCTTTAATTTTTTTCCAGTGGCTTATTGAAAGAACCTTCAATTCCAAGAGCAGGAGAAATATAGAAAAATGCCTGTCTATGTTGCACTGTAGGTCTAATAAAGCTGCCAGACAATGTCAGAAGAGTTTGAAAGCCCTCCAACACAGCCTCTTGTTCTCAGTGCCTCAGGTTTTTCTACTCCACAAATGAAGGCACAATGGGAGGTTTCAGTGGAGGCCGCCTGCTGAAATAGCTGTTGCTTTTCAGAAGAGGACATGGGGCTGTTCCTCCTCGCAGGAGGCCACGCTGAGAAGTCACTTTACCCTTCTATTCTTTGCTTTTCCATTTTCCCCACCCTCAGACATTGTGTTCTCTATATGTCTTTGATTTGTGTAGCTGTTTAAAGCCAGCCTGGAAAAGCATTTGATAAAGTAAGCGTTGTTCACTCAACGTGATATTTCAGCTGCTTCCTCACTTTGCTTCTCCCCATGGGGTCTGGACGATCTTTAGACAGCTTAACCCGTGGCTTTGTTCGCTCAATAAGATTTGGAACCTTGAAATACAATGTGGCCTCTTGTAATGTTTATCCACCAGAAACTCATATTGCGAAAGAAGATATTGTACAAAAGAACAGCTAAACAACAGTTCATATGGAGGTCTATTGAGAACATCAGTGCTTTCTATTTTTCCCTGAAACATATTTCAGCGTGCCCACTTTCCTTAATGGCCTCTAAAGCACAGCACAACTCAGGTTTCAAAGTAAACGTGAAGATGAATGACGGAGTGATAATGGAGGGCTTGTTCTTGTGTCTGTTTGGTACTATGACTGTTCTCCTCTATAAATAATGAGCTAACCAATCTGCTTTCAGTAATAGACAAGCACACAAAGCTACTGTGGAATATGTAATGGGTATGTTGACGTTCAACTGTGGCTTTCTTTCGAGGATTGCTCTTCTTTGCAACAGAAAACTCCTTCTGAAATATAATTCAGTTGTGTTGTTGAATTGTAAAGTTGTCTTATGGTATTAAGGCTGTTTCTCCTCTTAATAATGAGCTAACCACTGCTTGTTGCATGTAAACTAACCTAAGGTGAGTGTTAGAGAGAGCCACGAGGCAAGGGTAATATCTACTAAGTCTTCCTCCACTTTCAATGTCCTGAAATGCATGTACTGTATTTCTCAACGTGCTGACCGCAAATCAAGTTTCTTCTGTGCTGTGACAGAACAATAAATACTCTATTGAATAAACTCAGTTGTGTTGAAATGTAAAGGTAACATTAATGTGTTGTCTTTTGGTTGAGCTTTCTCAGTGTAAGGCTGTAAAAGATGAAATTACTGATTATAATCATCCTTAAATAATCCTTTTTCATTATTCTCTTTTTATTATTGTTATAGTGATAACACCAGTTAAGCAATATTTACGGGGTGATTCCACATCATGCAGCTCCATGCTCTGCTGCGCCACTCAGCATCCCATGAATGCAGGTCTACGCCTTGGCCCTGCCACTCCGATGGCGTCCAACTAAGTCTATTTTCGTCCGCGCGAGTCCAGCCGACTCAAGTTCTACGGTTCAGAACGCACCAAACAGGAAACAGAACAGGAACAACGTCCAGATTTGCAAAATAAATACCGTACACTCCGAACTGACTTTATTTTGATCAAATTACTTATAACTGATGTTTTTACAAATTGTTGCTTTGATAGTTTGACTCAGTAGACTGTTATCTTCACTTTATCCCACTGAAACACTTATAGGAGAAAACTTTTATTCGTTACAGTTTAATGCATAAGCACCCTCGCAATGGAGAAAAAACATGTGGAAACTGATGTGACATGAGCCGAAGAGCGATCCCACTCCTGCTTTAGAATAAATGTCTATTTTGGTCTTAATCAAGAACTTTTATTTCACAAACTCAGCTCTTCTCCAGCTCCTCGGGGTGCCGCAGCCCTGAGAGACAAAACGCATCCAAAAAGCCAGTGTCTGCACCCTCAGATGAAGGCGGTCTGTGGTGCGCTGCAGCGCGGAGCAGAGCTGCATGAGGTGGAATCGGCCCTAGATTAGTGGTCAATACAGTGAATCATTCAGATAGTTGCATTTAATATACGTTTGGCTGTGCAACAACCCTTTCATTTAAACACGGGTTTATGTCAAACATAAATGTGTATTATTGGGATCATAATGTAAGAGGATTTTCTCAAATTACCACCCCGCAGACGGACGTGTGAGCATGTTGTGTGTTTCCTGTCCGTCATGCCTTTGTCCTGTGTCTTTCCTCTGCTTAGGGTGTGTTGCCCTCCCCAATGCTGTCCCCGTGGCAGGCACAGCACCAGGGCCTGGCCCGTCCCAGCATGCACCAGCGCAGACACAGTGAGTCACTAACACTCCTCTGCACAGTCTGCAGTCAACGCAGTGCTAAAACAAAACAATTGCCAAACATGTTAATAAAAAACCGTCTGGCCATTGTATAAAACTATGTTTATAATAAAAATAATCCATACATGGTTCTTAAAAGTAAGCACCGATAATATTTTATTGGTGCTTACTTTTAAGAACCATCAGGAAAAGTTTGTGACAGGAAACCTTTTTTTTTTTCTTCGGTTTATTTAATTTTGTCAGTAACGGGAGTTTTGAGGTGACATAATCTTTTTCATCCTGTTTGTTTACTAACAGTCGCTTCCTCCTCCTAACCACTCTATTTTACAGCCTAAAGCCTTGGTCATATCCCGTCCAAAACCTTTTTTCCCCATCTTTAGCATATGCAGCTCATAAAATCATAAAAACAACATTGTCACACACAATCAAACTGCATTTTCTCTTTGACAGCATTGTACTCTGGAGTGATGCTCACAGTAGGAACCTGTTCGTCTTTGTATAGGCATATTTTATTGGAAAAGACAGGCATTTGGAAACAACGATATAAACTTGACCTTTTGTGTGAAAGAGCTTTTATTTTGCACTGAGGAGCTTGTGGAGGAAGCAGGTAAACACAATCACAGTGTGCAAATGGGCTACAGGAACGGCACAGGTGTGAGGGGGAGAAAAAAGGTGAACATGGAAAAAAAGCAAAGGAAATGCAGATTTGACTGGTTATTTAAACTACACTTGCCTTGAGGAGGTGTTTTTCTCCATTCCCATAAAGCTAATGACATAAGATTAATTAAACCATGCTGCCAGCTCCGAGCTTTGTCCTAGTGCTGGATAGAAACAAGCTAGCTGCAGATTAAAGTAAGTCGGATACAGTCACTGTCTTACTTTTAAAAATGAGAAGAAATGAGTGACCTTTGGATGCAGCAGGACTTGTGTTTGTGTACACATTTTTGATTCAAAGTTCTTTCCCAATTCTTTCAGCATCTTCCTAACGTCTGTCATCTAAAAAGTTAAATAAGTCCACTGTTTCTCTTGTCTTTTTGCGCCTAACCCACGAAGTGGAAAATCTAGTGCAGTTCTTCACTGACAAAGCGTGGTACAGTAACCTTTCCTCTGACATGCGGCCGACAGGCGCCCTCTCTCCGTCTGCACGCTGTGTTGTGCCTGGTCCTGATGTGTTGTGACACCAGCACGTCCTCTTCCATTTGCATGAATCGTTCATGTTTTCATACTTTTTAAGTTTGACACTGTTTTCACACTCAAATACTTCCTCTGTTCGCCTGAAACTCCTGACAGTTTGAGGCCATTGCTCTGCTGTTTTAATTAGGATTCAAGTCATTTAATTTTCTTGCACAAATTTCATTTACTATTTTTTTTTTTAAGTGGAAAATTGATTTCACTCATTTCATTTTTGTTGTTCTCTTACATAATTTTACCATAATGCATGCATTGATAAACTCTCTTTGTTTTTGTTTTGTTTTTTTCACTGAAATCTAAACTTCGAGTACTCTCATATAAAATGTATGTTTTAATAATACAAAAATATTGATCTTAAATTGATTATGTTTGAGACATTCCCCTCACTCAGTAGACTAGATCAAGATCAGAGACTATAGGGCCTCTGCTGGTTTATTTGAGTCTGCACATACACATTACAGTCCAGGTGCCTCTGAACAGGACACTTTCGTAGACCTGGCTGGTGATTCACATTCGACTTGTAAATAGCTGTCATTAGAAGCCGAGGTATTTAGTTCTTGCCAGCGAAGCCCTTGTCTCTAATTATTACTATCTGCTGCAGACAGCTGTTTGGTGCAAATGAAGGTTGTGAGCCTATAGAAACCATACAGTCCATGGTGAAAGTTACCCAATTTATTTGTTATTTATTTCATGGACAGTTCCAAAAAAACAAGAAGACTAATTCAAATGTAACATCACAATATAGATGGCACGTTTATTTAACATCTAAACTACAGACTTCTTGAACTATGAGGAAACGGCAGAACAAAACAATCA
This sequence comes from Chaenogobius annularis, assembly GCA_015082035.1. Lineage (NCBI taxonomy): Eukaryota > Metazoa > Chordata > Actinopteri > Gobiiformes > Gobiidae > Chaenogobius > Chaenogobius annularis. Next base: position 186,695 of record BJKM01000345.1, on the reverse strand, counting down.
TTGCTAATGCCGTTGAGCTTACTGATGCTTGATCTAATTTGCAAATGTGCTTTGGCATCATAACACATCACAACTCAAGCGGAACAAAGCAGTTATTTTAGGAGTCGGTACAAAGTGCTTACTCACAGAATAAATCAGTAAAGAAAACAGATAAAAAATGTCAAAGCCAAACACATTTATCAAATGACTAATTACTTAAACTGAAACCAGTTATGCTTGTGACTAAACACTGGACATAAAGAGCTTCTTTTTTTTTTTTTTTTTTTGGAGTTAGTTGGCACACAGTAAAACATAACCAGGAGGGGGCGCTGTGGTCTCAAACATCTTTGTTACAAAGACTGAAGCAAGTACAAAAAAATTGCGGTCAGTTCATTCTGTCTTGTACAGAGAGGCATCCAAAGATAAATACAATCTTACTGCTGTAAAACATGTACATATATTTCAATCTAAATTTGGCATAATGTGCAGTGGATTAATATTGTTGATTGTGTGTTTATCAGAATATTTATTGTAATACAGCCTTTACTTTAGGTAGCGCTGTCAAATTTCCTCTAAATCAAAGTTAGAATGGAGGGTCTGAATTGTAGAGCATCTGCAGACGATTCAGAAGTAACAAATGAGTGGCAAAATCAGCAATGTGGAGAATATAGGGATGAGCTCTTTTATAATCGAATCCAATCCACAGTGCAGTGTAGAGTCTCTAAAATGAGTCTGAGCTGTGGGGTTATTCATTACCGGTGATTCATTTGAAGCCATAGTGTGTTGTTTTGATGTACTGCATAATAAGAAGTTTTCAGCTCCACAAATATTTAATAATGGAGTAAAATTTGGATGTGCGCTGAGTGCAGAGCTGTTATAGCACCCAACATATACATGGTTCATGCTCCTGTCATGCTACGTCTGCATGTATCTGTGACTACAGGTCCAGAAATAGTTAGGACCTTCATTTATTACCAAGCACAAAAACTCACTCGTTTCGCATAATCCACAGATTAGAACCCATTTGTATAAAATGTTTGCCTGACCAGGTCAGCCCCTTCTACATTCTGTTCAGATGCAGAAGTGTCTAGAATCAGACCATAGGCCTATATAATAGGCCTATATAGTGCCTAATAATATTTGATTATGTATACATGTGCAATATAAAGCAGGGGAGAGAAAATCAGTGAATTAGCTTGACTAGACCCATTCATACAGATGACTATTTTGAAAATAAAATAATAACTAGACTAAATATTATAATCACCTCACTTGAAGCTCTTTTTAACTATAATATTAGTTATTATAATAAGACAAGCTCCATGGTAATGCTGGTAGGGGCTTGAGACGTGTTGTCGGCTCGCTCATGCCGCGGTGTGCTCCTTCCGAAACTCACTGAGAAAGGGGACAAAATAACAACTATAGGCTTTGTGTATCTGTGTAGACACATGTATACACATGTTGTCTTTTGAGCCATGAGTCAAGTCTGGCCAAGAAAGTTTCACTTCAATGAGGCCGATCGCCGTAATCGCACGTGCGATCCCTGTATGTACGTGGCGAGACCCCTGAGTGGGGCGTCAAAAAATCTCTCCCAACTTGGGGTGGTCCAACCACCGTTGCTAATTTGTGTCACGTGTCTCTCAAATGTGGAAGACATCTCCTGTCAGATATCCTCATAATATTCAGAACAAAATATAGTATAAGTCGCTCCGGAGTAGAAGTTGCACTAGCCAAAAAATGCACAATAGAGAAGAAAAAAAACATATAAATTGCACCGGAGTATAAGTCGCATTTTTCGGGGAATTTATTTGATAAAATCCAAGACCAGTACCAGACATTTCATCAGAACAACATGGTGAATAGGTGTATGCATGCTAACATAACACCTTCAGCTACATGACGCATAGACAACGAGTCTGGTATGTTAACGTGACATATTAACAGTTATTCAGATACACTATAGCATAAAGAGCATGCTAACAGGTATACCAAAGCAAAAGTATTACCCCAAATCACTAAATCCATTGAATTCTTCTTCCTCGGTGTCACTTCTAAACAACTCCGCCGACTCTGGAGGTAGACGAAGCGCAGAATCCTCTTCTGCGTCGCGTTTGTCAGACTCGTCTGCACAAGCCTAGCGTGCCCTCTTGGGGTTGTCAGTGTGAAATGCGATATAATAATGTGTTTAAGAATATCACTTATAAATTGCTCTGGAGTATAAATCGCACCCCGGCCAATCTATGAAAAAAAGATTTATAGTCCAGAAAATATGGTAATTTACCTCAGTTTAGTGCGTTGCTTGTTTTCCTCGTAAGCCGCCATGTTTGCTTAAACACAAACGGACCATGCGTTTCTCTAATTTGGTTAATCCGCCTGTCAATCATGCCTTTTGGAAATTAGGAAGACAGGATATGATTGACAATACTTTACAACGTTTTGGTCTGGAAAGTGTATGTTCTCGGCTGGTCAGGAAAATAAAATTTGCCAAAATGGATATATTGGAAGCTTTTATTTCTTGAACATGAAGGGCCATTCTGTTTCAGCCTCGTGCCTCGTTATAGTAAGAGTTTTGATGGCTGCTTAAAATAATAGAATAATAAAAAATAATAACTCTCTTTTTTTCAGCCTCAAATACTACAGCCTTTCCACCCCAGCCTCAGAGAGCAGCTGTACCAGGGAAGAGTAACAAGAGCAGCCTCCACCGTGGGCCTCAGTGAGCGGACGTGTGCTCCCCCACAGCTCCACCGCGCAGCTGACGACCCCGCGCACAAGAGTCATGTGCTCAGGGCCCAGCTCCAGAGGCCGGGCTCTCCGCGGGGGGCGGCTGGTGGTGAGCCCCAGTGTGAGCCCCAGTGTGAGCCTCAGGAAGGATCCAGTGCTCTGATGTGCCCTCGCATGCTGCAGCCCCCTCGCCTCCACAAACGCGTGTCCCTCCCAGCACTAAAGCCAGGGGGCGCTGCTGGACATCCTCTGCAGAGCAGGCAGCTGCTGCCCCCTCCTTCCAGAGGCCTACCGTGCTTTAACACTGGACCTCAGGTGCAAACCCCCAGTGAGTGTCGCACTCCAGTGCTCCGGCCTTACAGGGATTTAGCGAGGCCAGAGTCCAGTCCTGAGCCGCTCAGTCACAGCAAGCTCAGAGAACCTGCCACGGCCAAGATCCCAATCCCCGCCAGTCGCTCATGCCTCCCCAAGCCAAAGACTTCGTGAGGAGCTTAATACTCACCCATTAACACCACTGGACTGACTCTGACATTTTAATTTTGTTCCTCCCACATCGCCTTATGGTGAGATAGAATCTAACTTTTTTATAGCATTTGTCTCTTTAATAAACAGCATTAGGGAGTGAACATTGAACTCAATGCAGGCCCACTTAAGCAAACACATACCAGGTACCATTATCTCTGGGCATGGTTTTAGTTGGGAGACTGCAACACCTGTAAAGTCCTGATGTGGAGCTAACCTCTGACATACGTGTGGTAAGTGTTAAAGAATGAGTCAACATGGTTTGACCTTTGTTGTGTTAGGGAAATAGCCGGCGGGAGGGAAGGAGGGAGGGGGGGAAGAGAGAGAGGAAGATTGAGAGAGAGGGAATGTTAAGGAAGTGTATGGAATGAAAAGTCTCATGAACTGAGGTACAATGTTGCTGAACAGTGCTGTTTTTCCATTTAATTTAATATTTATACAGGAAATCCTTATAAAAAACATAAATTAGGCCTGACTTTAAAACATTTTCAAGCAGGTTTGTGTTCTACAGTAGGGCTATTCAACATAGGCCCGGGAGCCATATCAAGGCCCTCCAAGCCATGTAATCCGGCCAATGAACCATCTTCCAAATGTTGAAAAAATCAAATAAAAATCTTGTTTTTAATTCTGGGTTAGCACTAGTTTAGACCTGGTTTGATCTTGTTTAATCCTTGTTTAATTCTGCTTTAGACCTGTTTTGATTCTGGGTTACTCCTGGTTCAGACCTGGTAGGTTCTGGTCTAGTCCTCGTTTAATTCTGGTTCAGTCCTGGATGGGAGAGCATTTCGTATGTTATTTCTCACAAAAATAATCTTATCAGTAGTAATTGTATTGTATTAACGATTGTGCAACCCAAAATTTTGTTATAGTGGCGTGTTGTTCACCTCCGGAATCCAGGCTTTTGGCCCTCCAAAAAATCTGGCCCTCTGGAAAATTAAGGCTTTGGCCCTCCAAAAAATCTGGCCCTCTGGAAAATTAAGTTGAATAGCCCGGTTCTACAGCATAGGATAGAAAAAACATTCACATCAAGAGCAGACAACTACAGTGTAGCCTTTAGCCAAAAAAAAAATCTATACATTTTTGGATAGGCATTAGGGAGACATCATTCCAGCGCCTGGTGTAATGACCTCCGTCCAAAGGTGTTTCAAAAGACACCTGGAGCTGCTCCTAGGAGCTGGCACGATCTAGTGTTCAGGCGTGTGGTCACTGATGGTATTAAAGCTGCCAGTGCAGGAAACGGTTATTTTTTTTATCTGAAAATAAAAGCAGAGGGATGCTCTTTATATAGTTTCCAAAGGTTAGTACAAGTCTGGACAGAACAGTGCAGTGGTGAACCCAGCCAGGAAATCTACCAGGAAATCTACAATTCATTTGAAATGTCCTGTTGTAAAAGCTGGCCTCTGAAATAATTAAAGCAAATACAGTGACAGGGCTGGAATGAAAACTGAGGGAGTATGAAGTGTGAACTGTTTAACCTTAAAATAAGCATCATCTAGAACCAGAACCCACAAACTACAGTCATGCTGTAGTTTGTGATATAGAAATAGATACATCTCCTGCAGATATCAGCTCAATTTCAATCAGTGTAACACTTTTAAAAGAAACGGGTCCCACAATATATCAACTCTAAAGTCAGAGACTCTACATGAAGTTGTTCAAATTATTCTCATTGATTAAACTCAGGTAAAATGACTCAAAGTCTAACTTAATGAAAGAATTTTGAATTAAATAAAGTACAAACACTGCACCCATTTTTGTCACTGACAAAAGTGAGTGTGCACTTGCGAGTCAGGGCTGTTGTCGATTTTCCTTCCGTTGCTGCACATCTTTGTGGGAACATCAAAGGTATTAGTTAGGCATTTTCAGGTAGGGAGCCTGTGGGGCTTTAGGTATTTCGGAGGAAGAATTGTGTTTATCTCTCCTTTGCTTGAGACCCTTTTGCAGTCAGTCGCTCCTAAAATGTCCCCGACCGGAGAGCATCAGTGTGTTAAAAAGGCCTTCTGACAGCGGCGCTGCTCTCTTCTCTGTCACGCCGCGTGACCGCTCGCCTGTATGCCTCTGGCACTGTCCGGTCTACTGCGTCCAATAATGCACCCTACATAGAGGCAGGGAAACTCTGCAGGACACACACTTCCTATAGCACACAGACACACTCACACAACAGACCACACTCCCAAATATAGCCACTTACAAAGTGTGCTGTCATACTACACAAGTTTAATAACAAAGTGCATCAAACATGAAGACTTCCATTTTGAGCTCTGCTGGTGTCTGTCGCAAAATGAGCTCACAAATACACTTCCATTCATGTGTTTGTAGTTGGAAAAGATGGCCGCCTCCAGATATCCAAATTGCTCTGCCTCTTGTATTAGAGTTTGTGTGTATGAGCAGATCCAGCCTCTGATAAATCATGTTTACCTATTGGGCGCTTCGGGCGCTTCAACAATGTGCCAAACCAACCAAGCAGTCAACAGTGCTTTTCAGCTCCGACAGAAGCCCATTACTTCAAATGACAATGAAAAAAAGGACGGAGAGATACATGGCGAGGATGAGAAAGATCGCAGCATGAGATAATTGTAGGGAGCAGTGGTAGAAAAACAAGCGATGAAATCAGGCCTGCGTCGCTATGATCAAGATGAGTCGTGTTTGGCACTACTGGTAAAGGTGTTCTGAAGAGTTGGACTACACACTCTGTGTGTGCTGCCCAATCCTCTCATTGCTTAGTAGAGCCAAGCAGGAAATCAATGTTGCCCCAATGTTGCCACTCTCTGAACACTGCGAGTGTGTATGCATAAATGAGATGCCCACTAGCCAAAGGTAATGTCACGCAATTTTTTTTTTTCCTAATCCAACTCCATCCTTCCTATCTCCAAATCAATGTCTCCACTCCACTTTAGCTCTCAAGGCAATTCCTCTAGTGAGGCACGGCACGGCACAACACGGCAGAAAACACGCTGCAATCACCAGGATCAATCCAAATGGAAAATTACGTTACTTCACTAATTGTGACGCTGCACCACAGAACAAGAAATGAAAGATATGTTGTACAATCTGCATTTGGGCAAGAACAGACCCACATACCTACATTTTCTGGCTCAAAATTCTCAACAACCGCTACTGCCTGGAGTCGCACTTTGTCAGCCGCACTGCATCTACCATGAATGTTTTAAAATGTTCACATATGCTCAGATTCTATCCAGGGTCCCTATTTATAACCATACTCTGGAATGTGAGCTGCCTCGCCACTCAGCCGTGCAAACTCACAAAAACAGCCACTATGATATAATCTCTATTATGCAAATGAAAAAGCAATTAAATGCTTTTGACAAACTCTGATCTAAAGCACTTTAAATGCTACATCTCTTAAAAGTATTGATGTATGTGAGTTAGCTAGCATGTTTATTCTAAAATAAAACTATTTTCTAGACAATTGTAGCTATTTTGTCAGAAGCGTGTTTACAAGTACAGTGCTGCAGGGAAAGGCTTCATTTCAAGGTGTGAGAGAGAAGGCCTGTGTGGTGACAGGTCATTGATCGTTACTGGAGTGAATCATAGACCTCTGTAACATTTGGGCTGTACAGAAATATGTCTTGAAATAAATTGAGATTGTGAAAAGTTATGTTTTTTTCTTGTGTTGAATTTGCTCCATAGAAGTTGCCAACATAGTCACAGCTGCAGACCTGAAGATTTCTATGAAGACAGAACTTGTACATTTTTAAAAGCACTTAGTTAAATACACATGGAAAATGAGGTCTTGGTGACCTCAAGTGAACTGGTGGGCTTTGTTCATATCTTGTGGTGGCTGGTGCTGTACACCTCACATTAAGGCCAGTCTCTAATGAGGGGATGCGCTTCAGGGACGCTGGCTGAATAACAGTAGACCATGTGCCAGAGAGCCCTGACACTGTCATTAAGCACACACAAGATGTGTTCAAAGTTTGACTCTACAATGAGAGATTCTGTGCCTTCACAGTCAGGGCTGCTAGAATAATAGTTCAGTAGCTGGAACACATCAGCTGAATTTAAATGATTAAATATTGAGCCTTCGAGATCGTGCTATCAACCCAAATCACACAGAATACCTCTTTGAAATTGGACAAAGGCTTTAGTAACAGTTGGGCCTGGTGGAAAATGTCTGCATGGGGCTGGTTTATGAAGTTTATGTAGAATGGACAGTAAGAAGTACTCATGTATTTGACTTTACATAACTTTCTATTTTTACCTGTACGTGAGTCAGCAGGTTATGGTTCAAGACCTCTTGTCCTCATACAGGTTGCACTCTAAATCAAGTTTCTAAACAACCAATCATCTTGTTTTATTTGATGAACCTCAGTCGTGTGGACCCACCCTTTTTAGTGTGCTAAACTTAATCTACATGAAGGTAATACTTAAATTTAGATATTACATTCCGATGGTACCGTTATCTACTATTTATTAAATGTGCAAAAAGAAATGTCAGTCAATTAAATATATAAAGATGCATTCTATTCATTTCAATTTATTTTTGTAACGCCCAAAATCACAACAGCAGTTGCCTCAAGGGGCGACAGTGAAAAACAAAGAGACTTGATAATGTCCTGGCATCCCGTGTCCTTAGACAAATGCCCAGAGCTCCCCTGTCCTTAGCCAGGGTCCTTCTCGGCCAGGAAGAACTACCAAACCTCTAGGGAAAAGTAGAAACCTCAAGGACTTCCACAGTGAAGGAGAGATCCGACTCCCTCGCACGGACAGGCGGACGCGCTTCCCACTCAGGAGGAGAACCAGTTCTTCGAGGCTGATGAAGAACCGTTCATCTGGAGTAGAGACCGTTTCTCCAAGGCAGACTAGACTGTTTCTCCAGGCAGTTGAGGAGCATCTGGATCCACAGGTTATCGATGTGCTTGCTCCACTCCCGTCGGGGAAGTGAGATTAGAAGAAGGAAAAGCGATGAACAGATTGCAGGTGAAATTAGATATTAAATATTGTTTGATAGAAAAAGTTGTCAGAAGCAGAGGATAGTGCTAAAGCTGCCATACTTCCCCCAACATAGTTGCTCCTAGGGGAGCTTCGCTGGGACGCTGGGTATGTTTTTATTTCTGTTCCTAACTGGCCTGACCATAAGCGATTTCAAAGAGGAACGTTAAGCCTGGTCTTAAATGAAGAGACTGTGTCGGCCTCTTTAACATGACAGGAGCGATTCCACAACACAGGAGCTGGTAGCTGAACACTCTAGCCTCCTATTGTGCTTTTAGAGACTCTAGACCACCAGAAGTCCAGCATTTGAGAGCGAAGTCTCTGTTTGGATGATAAGGTATCATATAGCATCTTTGAGGTAGGATGGGGCCAGGTCATTTATGGCTTTGTAAGTCAGGAGGAGGATTTTGAATTTGATTCTAAAACTCTACAGGAAACCAGTGAAGAGAGTTGACGCACTGGCATAATGTGCTCTCTTCTTTTAGTTAATCGTTAATTCAATTCAATTTATTTTTGTAATGCCCAAAATCACAATAAGTAGTGTGCCTCGAGCGGCGACAGTGAGGAAACAGAATAAAAGCAGAATAAACAATGTTCATGCGGGACTTGGTAATGTCCCAGCACTCCCGTCCTTAGACAGATGTCCTAAGCTCCCCTGTCCTTAAACCTCCTTTTCGGCCTGGAAAAACTACCAAACCTCTTTGGGAAAAAAAGTAGAAACCTGGAGAAATTCCACTGTGAATGAGAGATCCGACTCCCTCGGACGGGCACGGCGGACGCCGCCTCAATTGGCAGATAGACGGTGAGCTGGACCCACTCAGGAGGAGAACCAATTCTTCGAGGCTGATGAAGAACTGTTCAATTTGAGTAGAGACCGTTTCCCACAAGTTGAGGAGCATCTGATCGCACAGGTCACCATGTGCCTGCTCACTCCTGTCAGGTAATGGGAGAAGACGAAGTGAGTGAAATATTAAAATGTTTGATAGAAAAGTAGTAAGTAGTAGTAAGTATAGTAGTAATCTGGCTGCTGCTTTTTGAACCAGTTGAAAGCTTTTTATAATAATAATTAATAATAATACATTTTTTAAAAGCGCCTTTCAAGAACACCCAAGGACACTTACAAGAGAATAAAACAACAGAATAAAACAACAGAAAAAAAACCCACAGTACAGAACGGATGATGTGTTGGAGTGACTGAGTTATGTGGTGTAGGATTTGAACTAACAGGTGAGTTTGAGTCTGGATTTGAAAAGTGGAAGGGTGTCTATGTTGCGGAGGTCAGGAGGAGAGAATTCCAGAGCTGAGGAGCAGAGCGACTGAAGGCTCTGCCCCCCATTGAAATAAGACGGAAAGAGGGGAACAGCGCAAACTGAGAGAGGAAGGACCTGAAGGGAGCGAGAGGGAGTGGAGATGTGAGAGAGGTCAGAGATGTACGTGAGCCAGGTTATGGATAGCTTTGAAAAGTATTTAGGATAATTTTGAAGTGAATCCGTTGTTTTATGGAGCCAGTTGAACGTTGTGGTAAGGATGGGGTGATGTGATGGCGAGGGAGGGCCGTCCTCCAGTGATAATGCGGGCTGCAGAGTTTGGAAGGAAGCTGCCAGATTTCTGGAAGGGATTTATTGGGAGACCAAAGAGGAGAGACTTACAATAATACAGATCCGGAGTGACCTAGACTATCGACAAGTATGGCTGTGTGTAGGGATGACAGGAAGGACGGAAGGACGAGAGATGTTGCGAAGTGAGAATAGGCAGAACATGTGATTTGATGTGGGAGTGGAAAGAAACGGTTACTGCTGAGGATTGACACCCAGACTCTTGACTTGAGGAATGAGGCGAGGACAGTAGAGTCAATTGATAGAAATGTGAACTGTTTGATTTTCGAGAGAGTGGAAGAGGGTGCCTACCAGTAGGACTTCCGTTTTAGAGCTTTGAGTTTGAGGAGATTTGAGAAGACCAGGAATTGATTTTCCGCAGACAGAGGGAAGAGAGGCTGGTGAAGTGATTCAGTGGGTTTAAGGAGAGGGTAGAGCTGGTGTTCATCCGCTAGCAAGGAAATGAATGTTGGTTTACGGAAGAATGGAACCCAAGAGGGAGAAGTTAGATGATGAAAAGAAGGGACCCAGAACAGCCCTGGGCCACACCAGCTGGACCAGGGAAGGGTGGATTGGTGGGATTTCAGTTGTATGAATTGCTGCGATCGGAGAGATAAAGTGAAACCAAGAGAGAGGAATGTGAGCATGCCAATAGATTTAAGCCTGATGGATGAGATGGCCTGTGAGATGGTGTCAAATGCTGCTGTTAGATCGATGGAGGATGAGAATAGATAGTAAATTAGAGTCAGGAAGCTGATGAGAGATATTAGTATTTAAAGAAGTGCAGTCTTCAGCTGTGAAGGACGGAAACAGATTGAAAAATTCATAAGACTGGTTGAAATGAGAATGGTGTGAAGTGAGGAGCGACTACTTTTTCAGAAGAATTTTGGATATAAAAGGTTAAAATAGAGATGGGCGTCCAGATTATTTGTGAAGTGTTCGGAATCTAAATCCAGGTTTTTCAGAATAGGTAACAAGGCAGTTTGAGTGATAATGAACAGTCCGGAGGTCAAGGAATGCAGTGGATGATATTAGAAATGATGGGGGCAAGCGAACGGTAGGCAAATTTGACCGAGCAGCTGTGGGAGAGGGTCAAGGTGACGGTGGAAGGTTGGAGTTCCAAAATGAATTCAGAGATTGTTTGGGACAGGGAAGGGAAAACTAGAAAAACATGGATTAAGTATTGTAACTATGAGAGAGGGGCGGAAGAGATGTCCACTAAACAGGAAACTGCAGCTTGGCTTGTTAGTTGTTGATGGATGGTAGTCACCTTGGAAACAGAAGTACAATGAGGAGTACAGAAAGTCAGGTGAATGCAGATGGCTTGGGGAGCGAGTCAGGGGTTTGTTATGTGAGAGGAGGAGAAGAGAGTCTTGGAGTTGTTTGATGCGAGTGATCATACCTAGAATAGTAGGAAAGGATTGCAGCAGGGAGGATTTGGCAGCAGATATAGTGTCCTTATAGAGCTGAATGTGGTTGTTGTACATGTCCTTGTGTATGGTGAGTCCAGTTTTGTTTTGTAAGCGTTCCAGTTGTCGTCCTTTGGCTTTTTATGGAGCTTTTAGGAGATGCTGCGAGCAGGGAGTTACAGTAGTCTAATCTAGATGTTACAAACATGGACAAGTTTTTCAGCATCGCTTTTAGGCAAGATTTTTCAGATTTTGGCTATATTGCGCAGATGGAAATAGGCTTTTTTTAATAATAATGCTATCTTATGTCTATTATAAGATGTACATAACTTCATATAATTCACAATTAAATGGTAGAAATGGCTTCTATCGTTAATAATACTAGTCCAGTCTTTTTCCACCAGAGTACCAGTAACACATTTAAATGCAACTTAATATTTTTCTACCACAACAAAAATAATACAACGATTATTCATCATGCTGACCTCGCTGCTTAATGTGCAGAGTAGAATGACCAGGATTTTAAATTCCAAGGATTTTAATCGTTCAACATAAATAACTGTGCTTCCTGCAAAGTAAACAAGCACAGTTTAGCTCGTGATTGTACATTTATGAATGCAAATGTTGTTTTCTATGCATTATTGTGGACACATTTGTAAAATATGATATGTTAATGTTGTTAATGTGTTAGTGTGTTGAGAGTGAGAACACAAGATGAGAAGCTTATAAATAGAACTGTTTACATTAATGCCATGCTGTGGAACATTTACTCCTAGTGACAAATGCAAAAAACAATGCAGCAATAGTACTCCGGAAATGTTATTGTTGCCTTGGATGATCAAAATAAAACTCAGGTGTGTTTTGGAACAGGTAGAAGAATGGATTTAGCCCTGCGGCAAGCAGATGAAAGCTCGCCTCCAGGCCAAGTTGCAAGTCAGGTCTGTGGAGAGGCAAGCCCATTCACAGTAAGGACGCTTACTTTCAAGGTATTTTGACGCAATGGACAGAATGAAATAAATTCATATTTTCTTTTCATTTTATTACCCAGGTAGTGTTTCAAAAACGACAGCTAATTAAAATGCATTTTTGATTGTAAATGAGATAATCTGATTAGTGGTTTATTAGTGGTCATTTCAATATTGGTTATCCTCCTAAACCAGGCGTACGTCACATTTGCAGGAGGGTGTGTATTTAGAATTTGTTCATACGCCAGGTCCCATGCGCACAGCTCTGGTCCTGCCGTACGCACGAGCTCTGGTGAATGTGGTGGATGAAAATCCGCATCATTTGAATAAACCCCCCCAGTATATCACGTTTCAAGTGGCCTCACCCACGGGATTTAATTCAATTCAATTAATTTTGAATTTGCCTTGATGGGCGACAGTGAAAAAGAGAAGCAGATTAAACGTTAAATGTTCATAGGAAATTAGCAAATGGAATGTCCCAGCATCCCCTGTCCTTATGCCGCATTTATGGCATGTGCGCGTGGAATACGGCAATGGCAGTTTTGTTGTTTTGCTCATGGGTGTATTAGGTTTTGGTATTGGCCCATTGGAAAACAGAGAAAATGAATTGTAGGCCTAATTATAGCTACAGCAAGCAGCATGGGACGCACCTAAACAAACTGGCTTGAAGTGTGTGGGAAGAAAGTGTACTTTCCCCCCCCCCCAAAAAAAAATCACTTCTACCCATTGATTGAGAGTAAGATGTTCATTACATGAGTTTGTTAACACTGAATAACATCGGGACATTTGTATTAATTCTTGAATATTCTGCCACTGAAGTCATGGATATTAAAAACAATCCCATCGGCTTTTGGCCAAAGAAGGGCTGCAGTGTGGTCAACATAAAGAAAATGTTCAGGTTAAATGACACTGCTAAATCTTCTTTAAATATGATGGCTATACACCAGTTTAAATTGGATTTTCTTTTTCTTTTAAGTGATCTGAAGTTACCTTTCCCAAGCCAAAGCGAAACTGCCACATTCAAGGAATCTAACTATTGTAAATACATTTGCAATCTCCTGTACTCAATTAAAACAATATGTATAATGTAAATACATATTTAGTGTATTGTAAAACATATTTTAGTCACAGTAGTTTGCTAAGCACAACTGCCACACATTTCTGTTTCTGTACCATAGAAAAAGCAAAGCAAGTGTTGTTGCAATTCGCTGGCAATAAACCAGGCACAATATAATATAGTTTGTTTCTAGAGGGGTCTGCCATTAACTACTAGTCTACCACACGCTCACAGGCTCCTGATCTTGCAGGAGAAATAAACAGCTCCTCGTGTCACTGGAGACTCTCTGGACAGCAGCAGTTCTGTGCCAACAACAGGTTAGAGATAGTATTTCTAATGATAAAACTTGTTCAAGAAAGTTAGAGACATTTCTTTGTACCGACAACACAGGAGGTGTTGAGGTCAGCCTTGGTCCACGGTGTGCCGGCTCCTCAGCACTTCAAGAAGGCTCACCACTCCATCAGTGACAAACTGAGTTTGGGAGAATTTGCTTTCTGTTCGTTTTAATAACAATAATGGATAATATCCCCCAAGGAGGGGTCGGGGATCCGGACCCCCCCTTGCTGACTGGTGTCCCCCTCTCCCCTCACAGTGTCCCCCCCTCCCTTCGCATAACTTTTAATAGAAGTGTTATATATAGTGAACTATTTTGAAAATGATTACTATTCACACACACCACCCACTCCAATTGGTTTACTCCGTTGCGTGGTGACTGCACTGCCGCCTCACGTGCTTCTGCGCCGTTAAATTGATTTAAATGTTTTTGCGCTAGGTAGAACTTATGAGGAAATGTTTCTCTTGAACCGGCACCTGCATTTAGCCAAGCACAGCGTAGCCTAGCTACTCGTCATACACCTCCCCATTACTCTGTATAATAAACAAGTTTGTATCGTGATTACAGTAATCGAGCGGATATAAGGTCCTATTTCATATCCCTAAAACGCCTCGTAAGTTTCACGGTGGAGCAAATGTATTGCCATAAACCTTGAAGAGTTATTATAGCTTAATGTCGTAGGCACGGGATCTTGAAGAGTAGGAGGAGACGGGAGTCACAAGCCAAAAACCTAAACGATACGTAAATTCACTTGGTTTAGTGATTTAGACGTCCTGCCAGAGGAAAACGATGAGATTGCGCCCGCTGGGTACAAGAACTGAGCTCGGAAGTTGATGTTCCAATATTTTAGTAAGTAAAGCCCGTTACAAACGCCTCGGATTTTGGATTCTCGTAATTTACGAGATTATAAAGCCGCTGTGCTCCTTGTGTGCGCTGACTTATCGTAACTATTAACCATGAACGCTAATGATGACTGAAACAGCCAATGTACAGCCTATGTGATTTACGGTATAAACTTGTCTATGTCCTTTTAGAATTTTCCGCAGAACATTGACACAAAATTCCAAAACACAACAATCTTTATCCAAATGGAGGCATTGCTTAAAACACATTAGGTGATAAAAAGACAAGATTAGATTTCAGTATTACGCTATGAGGACTGTTGAAGCTGCTACAGAGTGAACACACTACATCCTCCTGTGTTGCCAGCTGTTGGTGGAAACATTTTTCTTCTAAACTGCATCACATTTTAGAAAATAATAATAAGTTACAAGTTTTGACTTGAATCTTACTACAAGTGTCTTGCTTTATGCCTTGCTTTTTCGCTGTATCTTGAGGGATATTTGTGAGTAACCTAAACTCCCATAGTGGTCTCACAGTGTTTGATTATTAAAGTAATGCTCTTTGAACATTTGAACAGTTGTTGATCGTTTAAGTAATTTTCCTTTCGAAATAAAAACATTCTGTGTGTGACAGTATTTATTGATAATACAATGTCTTTGTTTATTTTGTTCAAACATGATTGCGCTTAAAAAAAAAACCTGATTTCTGACTGTTTGAAGGGCAAATACTTACATTAGTATTCAAATCATATTAACAATGTTTTTACAACCCCATTTAAAGCGTTAAAAGGTGATATAATTTTCATACATTTTTGGACCCCCTAGACCAAAATGTGAGTTTCGCCCCTGATTGTGACATAAAAGGATGTGTCGGACCAATGAGAGACAGACTTAAGTTCATCGTCCAATTGGAATGGACGGTCGCAGTATGGACACATTAGTGGAGAAACAGAAAATG
Source organism: Chaenogobius annularis (assembly GCA_015082035.1). Lineage (NCBI taxonomy): Eukaryota > Metazoa > Chordata > Actinopteri > Gobiiformes > Gobiidae > Chaenogobius > Chaenogobius annularis. The sequence continues at coordinate 171,360 of BJKM01000345.1, read as the reverse complement.
CAGTGTAATGAAGAAGCCTGCTACCTACTCTGGAGGCGACTACATACTGTAGCTTCTAGAGCCTGAAGCTGACGATTTGGATGGTCACCAGGTAACGGTGCTATGGTACTTCAGCTGGTAGTTCAGTTGAACGTAGTTTAGAAGATGCAGTGTTTCAATGGAGCACATAAATAGCTAAATACTAAACAGGTACTTATGGTTAGTGATAAAGTCTCTGGCCAGGAGTAGGTCAGTTGGTAGAGCGTTTCTTCTCTGAGGTCAGTGGTTCGATCCCCAACAATTTGGACCTAGACCCAAACAAGTTTCCACATAGAGTGGCATGTTAATCAGAATTGTAATTGAGCTAGAATGAGCACATTTACAGGGAGCTGGCTGCGTATCGTTCGCTCTTATTTTGATTAGGATTCCGTTTCTTTCACCTAAACCTCAGAGCGCTTCGATTGAACTTAAACTTGAACCAGTTTCAGCTAAATTCTAAACTTTTGGAGCCAGAACAAACACGACTGCACAGATAGAAGTGCACTCTGCTTTTATCTCTAAATGAATATGAGTTAACTTCTTATACAGTGTGGTGGCTGATTCCCCGGGTGTGTGTAGCAGGGTTAATGATCAGTGCTCTCCAAATGAGCACTTTCATAATGTTTACTTAATTGTGAAGCAGGGCGTCTTGCTAAGGTCAGAGCTGACACTGGCTATTTGTATCTGAGTAAGTTCACGTGGGTTATATCAGAATAATGCAGCCTATTGTCAGCTGATATTATAGCTTGGTGTTTTCTCATAAACTCTTCTTGTGGGTTGCAGACTCGTGACCCGATGTTTCTGTTGAAACAAGATTACAAAGGTAAGAGCTTTTAGGCCTTTTTGAGCCTAGTCATTACATCGTCAGGTAGATGACACACACTGCGTCAAACATGGACGCAAACAAGTATTGTCCAGGAAAGCAGGTCCTGGTGAGTAGTGTGACTCACAAATAGTAAAGCTGTTGCCATAGTATTACTTTGTATCGCGATCGAATAAAAAAATCAGTGGTATCGCCCATTACTAGTTTAGTAAAATCAAATCTACGTGGAAATGCTGCACACCTCCCTGATTTACACGGGCAGCACCCAGAAAGCTTGTGGCTCTTGTCATCTTGTCGTGCCAGGTTTGTGCTCTACGTCCAAAGGCTGGTTTATACTCCACGTCAAGTCACATGTTAGTAGTTATATATTTATTAGCACAATAAAATATCACATTTGGCTCGTGTGCAAACAATTCTGTGCCAAACCTCAGCAGTTTTAAGCAGAGCAGATTTTTGGACGTAGCAGCAAAAACAGAGCATGGCAAGAGCCGCAAGCTCGTGCGTCGGGGTATTGTCAACATTTTAGCCGTCGTATATAAAACTTTATTCAAACGCAAGGCGCACCCATGTTGAATTGTCTATCTCGGATAAACTTGGGGTTCGGAAATGTGCCCGAGATTCCAAGTAGGAATTTCGAGATGTGAGACTGTTCCAATGTGAATTTACATGTTGGAACGCAGCGTGACTTTGATTGTTCTTTTGATTGGTCAGATGTGTGTCCTGTGCGATGTGCTCCTGTGCACGTGGACGCACGAGAGCGCACATCCTTTACATTGGAACACTTTGTAAAATATGTTGCATGAATAATTTGTGCAGGCTGTATCTCACACACGTTTGTGACTATTATGACTTTCACACCTCGTTTTGTGCGTACCGAGCACTATACATGAGGCCCCCGGCTGCAAGACTGCTTACTACAAGAATATTTGTTTTTTGTTGTTGTTATTGTTGTTGTTTTATTTATTTATTTTTACAATAAAACCACCTGTAATTGAATAAATGCTAGATAAGTTTAATGTCATACTGTGAATCATTCCAGGCAAAGTAAAAACACTGGTGACTTGGAAAAGAGTTGCACAACTTTGACAACATATTCACCCAACCATTCCTTACGAAAGTCTCAAAGTGTGTGCGTTAGCTAAGATAATGATAATTGGAAGATTAGTTGGGTAAATGTGCCGCTCTCTGTTGATGTTTTGGCCTGTCTGATTTTGTAAGTAATGATCTGTTTGTGTTTCTCCGTTAATTGCAGTCATTCACTTTTCTGTCCGGGCTTCTTCTAATCTACTTGAAGCAGCTGTGTCACTATGCGGCCGATTTTTCTAAACGCAGTGTCGCTGAGGGCACATTTTTGTCTCTGTCCCCTGTTTTTGAGACCGCTTGTCCGCATACACTTACACTCTTGAAGGGGAGAAGCCTGGATCGTCCACCTCCTCCGGCATTTTACTTTCAAATATTCAGAATGGCTGCGGGCAAAATGGCAGGGATAGAGAGAGAGCATTTTTAGGGTAGATGTAAAAACATGCTACAGAAACATGAGCATAATTGGGTCCCCTGACAGCTGTTTGACTTCCATTCACGTACATTTTTTTTTAAATTACCGGCAAGAGATTGAGTTTGAGATAACCTGGCGTATGTTCAAATAGGTAGGGGTGAAAAAGATGAAGTTTCATGAATGCTTATTATTTCCGTCCAGGGGTTTCATTTATAAATGGTGCGTACGTTCAAAATGGGCTCAAAAATAACAGTCACGTGTTCCCGAGCTCACGCAAACCTGAACCATTCGAGCTTCTGCTTATCAGCGTCCAGGTGCGTCGTGGTTATTAAACATCACGTTAGGCTCATGTGCAAACATTTCTGGACCAAATCTCAGCACTATTAAACTGTATTTACATACATATAGTCAGTGTTGATCAACCAATCACTGCTCTTGCGGCCCACTGCACCTCGACGAGAGGTGGCTTTAACGCTGATCGTCAAATCCACGCACTCCTCCCCGGACGCACACAGCAGCCAATCAGAATCAGAATCTTGCCATGACGTTCTTTCTCCTACATCCAAAAGTCACTTCGCATTGAGGTGCTGTGGACCGCGAGGGCAGTGATTGGTTGCTCTTCACAGACTATACTAAAAACATATTAAATACAGCTTGGAACTGCTGAGGTTTGGCAAGGAAATGTTTGCACACAAGCCTAAAGTGATAGATTATTGTACCTGTAAATATATAAATGCGAAATAAAACTGTTTAATTCCCACAACTTACCTGGAGCCTGATTAGCTCTGTAGAAACTTGTATGGTTCAGGTCCATGTGAGCCTGGGAGCTCGTGACTGCTGCGAGGCTGACAGAGAGGCATAAACCAGCCTTGACACGCTCAAACTTCCATGTGCCTGTACAGTGCACACATCAAGTGAAATAAAACATAGGCCACGGTTTCGAGAGCCTTAAGATAGGGTTAAGCGCGAGTAAATATGGCTAAAAGCCATGCATTTGAGCACTACTTTACTGTTTTGTTCAAATGTTTAATGACAAAGGAATTTGGTCAGAAAATCTGAGTTTTCACTAAAGATCATATGCCTGTGTCTCTGCTGCAGAGACTCTCTGCCCCTCCCTCTTGGTCTCCATGTGTCAATCAAACCTGCTCATTATGGGCTCATGTTCAGTTAAATCTCTTTAATCACTCCCTTTGCATTGTTCTTACGATGTGAGAGGTCGGAAGTGGAGGAGGCGTGACGAGAGGCGGGATCATGTGCACAGATTTCTGCTCCAGGTGTGATCTGTGAGGAGGAAATGACCTGCTGGAGTGCATATGGAGGGTTTCATGAATCTGAATATTTTTCTACCTATGTGAAGTTTGGGTTTTGTACCCATGTACTCTTTTAGTCAGAGTTCCATGTACTGTTTGTAAATGAGAGCCCTGGTCAGTAGTCAATTTATTCCACATTTTTGTCCTTGTTCATTCGTTCTAGAGCTATGTCACAATGGTATAGCCCTATTATAGATTTGGTTTCGCCATGCTTTAGATCTGCAAAAGCCCTGTAAAAAGGTTTAGATCTAGGTCTATACTTGGAAGTAGGGCTGGTGTTTTAGTCAACCAAAATTTGTATTAGTCAATCGCAAACCTTTAACTTTAAGCATGAACTCACTTTATGAATCACATCACTGTACAAAGGCAAATAGAGATACTTTAGGAACATTTAGTACCTATCACATATTAGTCAGTGTATAAATACACTGTTCCCAAGTACTTTTTTGCATGATCTCCTGTGCTGTTGTAGTCTTGTGAGTGCAGTTCAGGTTAGATTATAGAGATACAGTACTTCATAGTTTTCTGTCCTGTTCAAGAATTTCTTCTGTCGACCACAGCTCAATTTTTTTTTTTAGATGATGCTACTACTAAGTGGTTTCCTCTATATGTTGGATACCCATTCTGCAACCATTTGTGCAATGTTAACTTTTTGTTGGTCTAAAAATTCAATATTTGCCAAAAACAACGTATTCAAATGTTTAATTAGTTTAAGTTTTGTTATTCTTAATGCGATGGTACGGTGTCTGTTTTTAGAGTCCCTTTTTAAGGCAAGACACAACAGGAAAAACTGTTTGCTCTCTCAACATTTAGGCTTTCACAGGTAACAGCAAGATTGTCCAATCTGCTCCAACACATGCATTTACATGGAACATTGTAACGTCAAAGGTCGTTTTCTTAAAATGCTTTTTTCCGATAGTCACAAAAAAATCCCTTCTTAAAGTGGCACCTTCTCTACACACACCTACATTTACAATCTTGGACTGAACTGAAGATTTTGATGTAACGTACAGAATGATTTGTGGAACTGGATTCATTAAAGTTTCAAATGAGGTAATGTAAAAATGTTAGGTCAATTTTCAGTCAGATCGAGTTTTCTCAAAAACTATATGAGATATCCAAAATCCCCTCTGTAATTTGTGTTGTATTTAATATGTCATCATATTGAACCAAGAAATATAAACTGCCTCCCTCCATTTTTCAGATTTAAATGTTCCAAATAGGTGCAATTTTGTTTGTTTTTACACATAAAATGCCTTGAAACAATGGATATCTTTAAATGTAATATTTTTTCCTATTCATCTGTAATGTCTCGCCTTAGCTTTTGGTGCAGAGGTAATCCTTCTTAAAATGGTGGAAACCAAAAAAAGCACACTTGTCACCAAAAACAAACACCAGCCACTTTTCAGCCGAGTTGCCTCATCCCTATGAAGCGTGAAAAGATGCGTGACTTCTGGGCATCCAAATGCACTTTCTGCCAGGACACATTTTCTATGAGCTCAAAATGTTAAGTAATGTAAATAACTCTGTGTTGTAGCTGTACGCTGCTATCTGTCGTTCTGTTCTGCGGGGGGAGGGGGAGCAGCTCTACCTTCAGGAAGGATTCAAATGGATTTTGAAGTGCCCGGGAGAGATGCAAGATTACTCAAACATGCATGAATTACATATAAAACTACTTCAGGCATGTTTTTGATGAGAGTCAAAAAAGTTGATTTAGCATAATATTCCCTCCTTAAGATAGATGTCTTAGTCAAAGGTCATTTTTAGCAACAGTAGAGCAGTTTGAGGTGAGTAACAGCCCTCGGGACAAAAGATCTACTGCGTCCTGCTGCCCAGCCATCACAGGTGAACTCTACAGACACAACAGGAACGCCCTTCTTCCGGCTTTACTCTTACTCTTCTCTCTTGTTTTGTTGATGAGACGGGCCATTCCCGCTAAGTATTTCTTTTTGAATGTTAACGTGCCTGATGCTAGTGTCTTCCTTTTCATTCTTGCTTTAAAAGGCGCACTATGTAACTTTTCTGGAGCTCAAAACATCCTTGAAATCATGCATTGTGACTGTGAGCTCGATCATTCTCCACAGTTAAGGCTAACTCTGGTACAATACATCAAATGGCAACCGGTATGTTCTAAATGTACATGGTCCCCTTTTAAAATAAATAAATAATTATAATAATAAAAGATGTGACCTGTAACTTGGCCTGGTGATAGATTAGGTTTAATACCATACTGTGACATTCTTCCTAAAGTAATTAAGCAGGTGACAAATTCTACATCAGAAAAGTCACGGTGTACCTTTGAGTCAAAATCCAGTGTCATATATACCTTTTCTCCAGTCTCTATCACTAGGCACTAAATAATGATAGTTTGTTTATTTTCAGTGTACATATTGTTCTGTTTTATTACGCTTGGTATATTCCAAGGGTGGGAATTCAGATAAATGCATTTTGACTTTTGTAAACTAGTTTGTTTGCAACCTATTTCTTAGATAAGGCAGTGTTTTGAGTGTCTGCATATCCCACTTCATTTCAAGGTTGATATGTTTTCATGTGGTAAATAGATAGCTTCAAAGCCAATGTGAGTATCTTAGCATGAAGGGAACACAAAATAAAATCACAAGTTGGCATTTTCAAATTTTTACCAGCTTTCAACCATGGTTTTACCTCATCATTAGCTCACACAGAGTTGAATTTTGATCTTTATCTTGTATTCCTTTGATGCATTTGAGGCTCGAGTGCTCAACGTTTTGTTTTCACCCTGTAAACCCCGCCTACAATTATTAGAGAAATTCCAATTCCGCTGGGTCATGCAGGAATAGTCAAATTGTTACATAGCTAATGATAATGTTTTAACAATGAACACAATATAAAATAATGATCTACATGTTGTTCATTACTTAACACTTGTGGAGGGTACTTTTTTCCCTTTTGACAGCATAATTTTGATTCCTTGAGTGAGCCATAACCTGTGTTTATTCTCTTCACATGGGGCAAAGCTTTGGTTTGGAACAGCATGCAACACGGTGGCATTCAAAAGACCAGGCTGAATGCCACATATCAGACAGACGCGTACAGGTTGTCAGCAGGTACACAAGTTTGTATAGAGAGTATTTTCAAATGTCAAAAGCCGTACTGGATCATTTCATTTCAAGTCATGTCTGTCAAGCCTGTCAATGTCTTGTAGCACCATTTCCATTAAACGCCTTTTTATGACCTCAACCCTGCCGAAGTTGAGGTCGTGATAATTATTTGTTTCTACAATCTTTCAGCCTGATCTATAATTTTAAGACTATATCCCAAATATCAGTAATCTCTTTAAATTACACCTTCTCTACTGGTCTGCCGCTTAGGGACTTATGAGCTTTTATAGACCTTTTATGTGACCAAAAAGGTATGTAACGGCTAACAAAACTGGACATTCTTCATAAACCAACCGTAAAAAGCGAGCCAAGCACGTACTGGACGCATCATTTGAGTGAATAAGAACAGAAACCATTTTGAAAACCAGCACATAAAGAGATATTGGGCTGTGATGTGGAGTCTGCCCGACGCAGTTAAAGTCCAGACGCTGATCCAGCGGCAGGCTTATTATTCTGAAATACAGTATAATGGCGCCTTTCTTGTGTTAGCCTTGTTCTTTTGTAAATCAGCAGCAAATCAGAATTATTTCTAAATAATGTATCCAGCCGGACAGAGCGCGCGGTGTGGTACTTGGTGTTCTCATAATGGAGACATGGAAAGTAGCTTGTTTGTTGCCTATTTTCGAGTGCATTAGTCTTTACCTTTTAGGGGGGACAGAGAGCCAGAGAAATAGAGAGAGAAAGAGAGGGCCAAGCAGATGGCTAGAGGCCTGTGTGCATAATATCTACTCAGCTAGCCAAATCCTCTTGCATGTGCCTTCCTACTTGAGAGAAAGTGGGACTCAAAGGGCACCGAACTCTATAAAAGACAACTCAACTCTATAAAAGACGACTTTATTATTAAAGTAGGGCTATCCATCATGCCGTGGTGCCCTGCAAAAAATTGTGCATTGACTGAAAAAAACACTTGATACTTGGGTTTAGGGTTAAAGAAGCCAACACATTTTAGGGACGTTTTATTTTTATTTTTTGTGAGGGAGAGATTAGGCGAATTTAGTTTGATATGATTCTGATCTGGTTTAATAACATTGGAGAAAGGTGTTGTGCGTCCTTTGTTTTGAACCAAGATTTTTAAATGAGCAGCCTAATAAGTACATGAAACTGATCTCTGAAGCTAAGTGGGGTTAGACCTGGTTAGTACTTGGATGGGAGACTATGGAGAATAGGGAATACCAGGTGTTGTAGTGGAGCCTACATTAATTGTGTATGTTTGGGCAAAACACCTCACCCATCTGTTTTTGTTTTTTTTTTGGTTTTGAAAGGATCTTTTGGCCGGAGGTTTTATTGGACAAGACAGATGGGAAATGGGGAGAGAGAGGGACAAAATGATTGGATATTGATGATGTGCTGAGATATGGGGAATTATAAATTATAAACAATTTTGCATGTCATCCGGTTACAAAAGAAGGCCATAGGAATTAACAATAAATCAGCTTATCTTTATCACACCGATCTATTGTTTTTTAAATCAAAGATAGCTTTTCATAGGGACCTCTTAGAATATCAAACGGCTCCAATTATGTTCAGATTGCAGCAGATTTCTTTACCAAAATATATACAAAAACATTTCTTAACAGCAGCACATTATCTACAACCTCAGAGGCAATGTCAACAAATGCATTTAACCCAAATTTCAGACAATTAAAAGCTTTTGTATCTGGTGCTAGATTATGGAAGGAGTTGATACAATGTTCCAGCATGATGAAATTTAAGAAGAAATTATACTTATGAAAACAGTGAAAAGTGTTAAATTGGATCTGCTTTAATGTGAATTGAGCATTTTAAGTGATAACTAGGAAAGAAGGTGGGACAACACGTGAGCTTAAAGTTCTGTAGCCTTCGTACAGCATCTTTGATTTTGACTTGTACTTTTGCGATGTTTTTTGTGACATGACGTGTGATTTATATTTGCATTATATGAATATAATTATCGTCGTCGCTTTTAAATAGGCTTTTAAACACATTTGACTTGGCAAACAAAATACATATTACATTATGTGCACAGGTTATTCATTAGCCACCCAATACAGGCAATAAACAGTGGGCTATTGACATTGACATGTTTATTCAAAGCTGTCTTTCAACCCAGCTGTTATAATTATTACAGGACACAAGACAGGTTAAAACTACATCTGCTGTGTTTAACCAAACAATCAATAGTAGACAAGTCTAATATTGTTCCATAAACATTATCTTACTGACATTATCAGTCAGCAACAGACACTTTGCAACTGTAATACAATTTATAATAAATGAATGAACTAACTGTAGACAGTTTTTTCACATTCTCGACTGATGTAACCACTGCAAAAATGTACTTATACTATTTTTTTTTTACACCAGGTGCCCTCCATTTATAGTACTTGCCATTTATTTACATTTTGGACGCCTCCCTGAATGTGAGTGGAAACACATAAAATGATTGGCAGACCTTCAATCATAATTTCTTATAATAGCATTGCTTTCATATCTTGACTAATGCAAATTTCTGCCTTGTTCTTTTAATCACATTCATAATCTATCTTGTGTCGGCTCAATTTGTTTGAAAATGTGCGCCGATCATTTATAGAGACAGTGTTTCGCTCCTGATGTACAATGCTTGTGCCGTGATGCGCTGATGGCCTGTAATTTGCTTGAGACTTGCTTATCTTCTATTTCCAGTGTGCACACCTCCACATCGCCACCTACAGACACTCAGTGAACCAAACACTCAAACAAAAAAGACACAGAATCAGACATAAAGCTAAAAATAAGCTGCTGTGGTGCAATAGATTACATTCAACACTGGTAAAGGAGTCATCAGTCCATTCTGAGGTTTTAATAGGGTTTATCATGATGTGTTTTGAATTCAGATATTGAGGGGCATTCTGAGTCCTTCTTGTTGTGGCACAGATTTTGGTTCATTTTTAATGCAGAGCACAGACGGCGGGGCATTGCGATGTTAAGTGCCTGCAGCGTTGAATAATTAACACTAATATAGAAGATAGAGGGAGGGCGATTCACATTTTGTGGACGTTAACCAATGTTTGCCTCATAGTTTTGATTTAAACAAAGAAAATCAACTCTATTCACACTCAAAGCATTTTATTTTTGTTGTGTTATTGAAGTATTTCTTCAAACTCTTGGCAACCAAAAATGGAAGCCCAGTGACCACTGTAGTAATGCCAGCTTTATACTGGGCATACTGTCAAATACAGCCAATATCAGCATATCTGAAATGTACATTTCTAAATTTGTTAATTACTTGTACATAGCAGCAGAGTAACTTAGAGTAACTGTCAGGACATGGCCTCTGTTATATTTTGAAGTTGATGTGATTGGAGTGACAAAACATGAATAAATAATGGTATTATTAAAAAAAAATGAGAAGTACTAAATAATCTCTGAAGGAGCAGTACTCGAAACACAATTGTTTGAATCTTAATATAGACTACTACTGTAGTTAACGCAATTATATGTAAAACTAGTTTTCCATAGTTTGACAATTTTGGTTAAGTTTATAGTTTTTAATTTAGGCTTTCCTGGCTGGACATCGGCAGCAGATTTGACATATGAGGTAATTCAGTTGCCTAACAGTTACCTAGCAACCATAGTGTAAACAAGGGCCAAAGCCAATATTTACACAATAGTTATTATTTGAAAAATAAAAATATAAGACAAGACCTTTATTTTTTAAAGCAACAGTATGTCATTTTCCTGAGGTGTAAAATCACCTGCATGATTCCATGGAAATAGAGAATTAAAACCATACTTATATATTAATATATTATGCATGGAGAAAGATAAGTGTTATGGCATACTGTGGAATATAGCCAAAAGAACAACATTTCCAAGGAAACAAGCAGAAAAAAAAAAGTGACTAAAATAAATGTAACTGAGCGACTATAATGCCGTACAAACCACCTCTGCTAACATTGGAAACTAAATTGTACAATTTTTTTTACTTTTTAGTGCAACCTTCTTTATGTTGCTGTCAACAGGCCAGTGTCATCTGATGTAGCTTCACTATTTGTCTAGGTGCATTTTTTTTTTCTTTTCTTTTTTTTTTTTTTTAACTAGGTGCATTTTTTTTTTCTTTTCTTTTTTTTTTTTTTAAGAACTGTGCTGGTTTCTCAGAACTGCTGGAACTTTAATAGCAAAATGTTTGGAGCTCTTTTACAGCCAGAAATGGACAAACAGAACTCCGAAGAGCACAGACTTGTGGGCAGTGGCATGGCCTCAGGCCTGCTCTTGTGTTCCTTTGACCACATGCTGCTTCACTGGAGGTGACACTGGGTTACCCTCTGAGGAGTGAAGTGAGGAGACAGGTGAACATGCATTATGTATGTGGACATGGTCACGCCAAAGCCCCAGGTGCAGCCATTCCAAAGGGCTTTGTTCAGACGCTAATCGGATTTGTTAAAAATATATTCCTGCACGATATGAAAGAAAATTATATTTGATCAGTCACAGTTAATTGCATCTAAAAAAAAATATAAAGGACTTTAAACATGAGGTCAAATAAACAGTCACAAGTATATAGCATTTTGTAACTGTCAAAGATTCTTTCAGCAAATAACTATTCACTGAATTCATGTTTGTCTGGCCCAAGGACGTGCACAAAAGGTCTGTTAAGTGTGCTTGGATCCAAATGTTTTGCGTTCCATAAGGACTTTGTCTGAACCTCTTAACAAATCTGTTTCTTAGTTACCTATTACAAAAAAAAAAAAAAGAAGTTCTTATTTAAGATTAGATCTCTCTCTCTCTTATTTTTTCTTTTTACGATATAACATATACTTTGAAGATGTGCAACTACAGTAGGAGGCGGTAAATGCACCTTTTCAGTTGGCTGCCAACCGCCATTAAAAGTACACACACAACGCTACTTTTTCCTCAATTTATTTATGGGAAAGAATACTACAGTTATTGTTTTTGTATAACCTAAAAACACAAAACTTTGTACAAAACCTGAAGTATTTTAAAATCTGTCAAAATGCTATTACAGTACGACTCTTAACGACTCTATAACAGTATGCATTGTTTGTGAGAATTGAACCGCCAACCCCATGTGCTGCCCTGCACAAAATGCTCACACGACCATTCATGTCCCCACAACACTCTCATCCTTTACTATTGCATATGGATGGGCAATCTTATTTTTCTTCCCTTTTTGAATCGGCAGCAGAAGCATTTTGCCTTCATTCATCTGGATACAACAAGATGATGAACTAGGGAGTAAACAGGCGGAGAAAAGGCGGCTATAAAAGAAGCAACTATTTTTCACAACACTTCAAAGGGCAGCCTGGGTGATTGAGCAGAAAACATCAGAAAACAGGCCCAAAATAGATTTTCATTTTGATTTTTTTCCTCTTGTGTGGTTTTGTCATAGTACCCAAGATGCTCGCCACCAAACCGACAGTGACAGAATAGTTTAAAGAAAAGTGAAAAAGGTGTTACTTGGTCAATTTACCCTCCAATGATCAAATTTTGATGCAAATATTGTATTATTATTTCAAGCTATAATAACACTGTTTATACAGTTCCGACACAGGGCTAGAGCATGGCTATAACTCCTTCCTCTGAGAATGTTATGTGTACAATTCCCTGGCACAGAACATAGCAACTTAATAACAATAATAAACATGTATATGACAATTTAGACTACTAATTTGACTAAAATGTATGTTTAAGATGTTAATTTCTCTTGTTTGACAAATAATACTGTAATTTTACTTCCTGGTCGGACATGGAAAGAAGAAGGAATTTATGATGGCACCTTTATTTTATTAAAGCTTTTTTGAACTTTTAACCATGTTCTAACATTGTTCCCTCATCAAAAACATACCTAGAGTAGCATTTAATCTCAATCACACTAGTTTGACAAATCCTGGTTAGAAAGTTCTCTCCCTACCTAGCATCAAAAACACTGTTCCATAAATCATCGCCATACTTGATCTGTGAATTTCTCCCGTCCAATCACTTGATAAACAATCAATGTTTGTCTTAAACTGTGTAATTCCCTCTGCTGCCAACACTCAGGTAGTCCCGGGGTAAACGGCAGAGATCCAAATATAGTTTTGTTCTAAAAAAAATGTTTGTTTAGTTCTAAAACATGAGATGCCAAACTAAAAGCACCCAAGAGCATGTTTAAAGGCTATTAACAATATAAATCATGCATATTATTTGTCCTTTAAGTCAAGTTTTGGACTAGAATACCCTGTTTGCGTCAGGTGTCAAAAAATAGGTTGGATTTTATTTTCTGAAATATACAATTTCAACTCAAAAACAGAAGTATTGGACTCGTTTACGTCACGGTGACAGTGAGACTGGAGGACAGCAGGAAGACAAACTGAGTGGGATTCAGTATATTACACACTGTTGGTTCTACTTTGCACACCATGTTGAAGCCATAATTTTGTTTTAGTTCATTGCATTATAAGAAATACAACTTCACAGCAAGTTCACGTGAATGCCGCATCAGAGACTCCCGTGTCATCGCAGAGCTCAGCAGTACTTCCTGTTTCTTTTCTTTTTATTTCCCACAAGGACGGGTAATAACCCAAGTATTTCTTTTATTTACATTTCATGAAGAATAACGCCTTGACATGAAACATCTTGTTTTTGAATATGAAAACTTGTCAAATGCCGTTTAACGTACTGCTCCTTTCAGACACTTGGAGTCCCTGTGCTCCATTCTATAAGACTAGAAAATGTGGGAGACAGATATTTTGCTAATTGACACAGTTGGGACATAGTATTTTCAGTTTTTTCCTTGATGAAAGTAGACTATCCCTGACAATGTCCTAGAAACTTGTTGATCACAACTCTCGAAACATTGAAACACTGCTTTGCCCCTTTAAAATCTCACTGACAGGATACAGTTTATTTACTCACATAATCTGCTCTTGGACGGCTTCCATGCACCCCTCTGACTTTGAAACTTCACTCACAACCCCTCAACATCAACTTTTTGCATGATATAGCTTACACACCTTGTTCTCTCGCTCTCCCTCTGGTCCAGCTCGGCTCAGTTGGAGAAATCAGGAGGAGATTCATGTCCCGGGGAGTGTATTTGTCAGTAACAGATCAGCTGGTGCCTCTCCAGTGGCAGGTAGCTCCATCACCTCCACGGGGCCTTCTCCTCCCCTGCTCCGAGCTGGATAAGTAGGGTCTTCCAACACATCTGAGAGACCAGTCTAACAACTTAACAACTGGGTCGCTCGGAGCTATGATGGAACGTTTTATCTATAGCTTTAAAGCCGACTTGTTGTGTGGGGTGTATTGAAGTCTATAGTGCAGCCCAGAGGAAGCCCCCGGGCAATGTCAACTTTAGGGTCTGAAGCATCTAATAGATTTATGAACTTTCTGTTTATTATTGTAATTAAACTGTTACAGAGGCAGACATATTTGCATATAGTATTTTTTTTTAAGTGCTCTAACTTTTGCCATTGTTGCGTATAGTTGATTTTGTAGAAAAACAGGTCCAAATTAACAGAACTAAGCGGACATCAAAAACAACTTACTTCAGAGCCACATAAAATAATTCAATGCATTATTTTTTGTCAAATTATCATATATTTTTTTAATTAATCAAATTGTAATTCATGGCACAGTTTTTTAACATATTTTACTCCTCTCTCTACAGTTAATGGCTGCACTGAATGATTCCACTTTCCAGACACTAGGGGCCTGGAACAAGGGACATGATTGATAAAAACAATTGAGGCTACTCAAAAAGTATTTTTTCATCATACAAAATTCACTTGAAAAAAAATGCATCCTCTAACAACTGGTAATGTGTTACAACCGGTCTCTAAGATTGAATGTTTTATCTGTACCTTTAGAGCAGGCTCTCAGCAGGGCGCATATTGGACTACTATTGTGCAGCCCGGAGGAAAATAGAGCCATATACACCTTTCTCCTGAGATGCAGCGATGTCATTGAGCAATCCCTTTCTGTCGGGGAACATCTGATAGACTTGTCCGATATTCTGACGCCGCTGTGTCTGGCCTAACACGTTCCGACAGCCTCTCTGAAGTGTCCCGTATTCTTCCAGAGTGCGTGAGGAAAACAGGGTGTCATGTGATGGACGGGTACAATCACAGCATGTTTACTTGGCCGGGACCGGGCATGTCTGTCAAGGCCCACGTGTGACTTTGGTGTGTGACATGGAAGAGCTACCTCTGATTGTCAGATGCTCATGAAGAGTGGTTACGATGAAGTGTTATTTCAGCTCTGACAAGGTGTTAACTTGTCTTTGGAGATGGGAGTGTCGCTGTGCTGTGGCTGTTGTGAACCTTGTTCAACCTCCATGTTATAACCAAGGACAAATGACACAAGCCCTAACCATCGGCTTTATAATAGTGTGTGTAGATATATATTTTTTCTTTAAGGCAGCAGACCGGGAAAAAAAAACCCTCGTATATTGTAATGGAAGACTACATTAACGTTACCAAAATAACTTTGTATGTTTGTGAACCTTCCCATTGACACTGGCCCTGTCAATGTCCCGCTTGTGCAGCACGCCCTCTGCTGCTGTGTTAGCACGTTTATAAGTTTGCACGCTGGCTGCATGTCATCTGTAACCTGTTCTTAAAACTTTTCAACAGCAAATGTTTATTTTTAGCAAATCTGTGCTGTGTTTACTATGTTTAACTGGGTTTTATTTGCTTTGTATTTGGCACTGCTGGTTTTTTATTTTGTTTTATGACTTCCCTTTATAGTTGGTTAGTTATATGGCTAAATACAACTGGGTCACCTTTACTTAAATCTGCTGAATTAATGTGTAAGTCTCATTTTGTATTGGCTGCAGAAGACAGGCTATCAAGGGTGGTATTCACTGTCAATGGGAAATTTTAGTGACCACCCACTTAAACTAAAATAATTACATCTGCTGGGTATTTTTGGGACTTAAATGTGTGAGTACAGTATGTAATAGGCTTAACACATTTTGTTTTCATTTTCTGTTAATTGCTAATTGCTCATATTCCACAATCTATTTTCATCATTTTTCGAGTTTGGAACTGAGACAAGAACTCCAAAGCTTGAATACTGAGGTAGCACATTATTTATATATATATATTTTTTTGTTATTTGAAATACTTTTTCACTGAAATGTCTTTTTTTAAATGTGCAATTTATAAACCCACAAGTCACTTTTTCCCTCCAAAGTTTGTGCCAAAGCTTAAATTGGTCCCATTGCAAATAATTTTCTTGGAAACTGGAAACTTAAACTAAAAACATTCTATTCCAATAATTGTCAGTTTTCAGCTATAAACGTCTCCATTTATATCTCCATTAGCTTTGACTGTGGATGGTTCTCTACGATCTTGAGTGTTTCCCACGAGAACTCGAGGAGGATTTTGACATGTTTGAGGGTGGCCTGGTGTGACTATGTTTTCTTCTCACTCTCATTTGCTTTGAAAGACTTACATATTATTTCTGTTCCCAGTTAGATGAGTGCTTGAAGGAGCTGTATGCTGTGGCTGCCTTATTGGTACCCTGTAATAATGATATGATTGAACCATTGTCTGAATATAATATGGCTTGATGACAAAACAAGGCACAGTTGATTACAAAATATTGCCAATATTGAGCTGCACGGCCCTGCTTTGTACAACAGTAATATACTTAACTCATTTTAAATCTTGTTGACAACTCTTTCTCTCCCTGTAGTAAACCTCGAACCTCTTCTTCAGAACAGATTTATATAAAACTTTCATTTCAACTTTGAAAACGTATTGCACTTCTGCTTTGGCTTCAGTGTTTTGAAGATGTGATTAAGGAAGACCTTGCTGCAACAAACTCCAGTGTTCTTTTTAGTTTTTGTTATGCCATCTATCCTTCGGAGAAATAAAGTTGATGTTTCAGAGGTCAGTGTGCGTGCTCCCAGGTGCAGTGCTATTATTGAGGGCTAAGCTTCATCAGCCTCATTACTTCTTTGGTTATGAGTTCCAATAGCTCAAACCAAACTTAATAACTTGGCCCCTTCCTCAATCACTCTTTCTCTTGCTCTTTTATTTATTTACTTTGTTTTATTCAATGTCTCATGTTAGAATTTTGATTTAGCAACCCTCTATTTAATCTCATAAACAGTATACATATTTCACTTACAGATAGTTACTACTTACCAAGCCAACACTATCTCTCCATATAAATATTATAATATATATAATATAATTGTTTGTTGGGGGGAATTTATTATTGAACTCTAACACACGTAGATCATGATTACATAAATGTTTTAATGACTGAAAAATGGCTATGTGATAATTTTTAGCCTAACATGTAAGATCTGTTGTTTGAACAAATACAAAAGAGTAAAGACAAGTGGGCGGGGATAGGGGGAAGATGAAAACAGGAATTTTCTTATCACTCAAGCCTCAAATGCAGGACAATACAGGATTACTCAAACATGCAGGACTCAATCAAAATAAAACTACGAGTAAGCGTATGCTGAGGGAACAACATGATTAAGAGCATAATATGTCCTCTTTAATGTCAAAACATGTTAAAAAATGTCAAAGGCTGATGTTTGTAAAGTGTTATGCGAGTATTGTGGTATAATGTGTGTTTGTTGTTGTGGTTTCAAGGTGATTTTTGGCCTGAAATTAAAGTATGCGTCTCTGTAGGCTAACCAAATGCACAGGAGCAAACAAACTACCCAATATGGCCTCGCAATAAAAAAATAGAGTGGAAAAAAAAATATATTTTTTGCTCCGATGTTCTTCATATTCAGATTCAGCCATATCCTTGTATAAAAAGCCTTGCTATATTTCTTTGAGCTGTGAAAGACCTTGTCCATGCTGATCAATGCCAGTCTCCGCTCTATGTTTTGAATAATTGGATAAAAGCAGAGCGCTGAAAACCAAAACAAGATTTTTGCGATACCTGTGAATAAATTGGCAAAAAGTATATTCACTTAGTTTAATGCGCCATAACAAAAGACAATGGCCTAGCTAAATCAATAAACTCAATCAGTTTTTGGGGACATAGAGAAAAAGTGAGTGCTTCAAATGGAGCTACAACAAAAAGAAAAACTATTTTGCTCCGAGTTTGAACGTCTAATAGACAAAAAAGCAATCTCAACCAAGGCAGGAAATGGCCAAAATACTTTGTGTTGCTCTGTATGAATCATTACCCCCTGATTACATCGGGAAAAAGAGAATATCAATTATTATGGGATGTTTCAAACTGGAGGGCCAAATCTTACAGAACATCTGGACATAATTTTGTTTTACAACATTGTAACACTATTTTTAAGTAGAATTAAAATAACATTGGGGAGCGCCTCATGGACGTGAACGTGTTTTAAACTGAACCAGACAGGTTCACCCTGAGGAAGGCTTGACAGAGCTGAAACGCATCGGTGTGTATTTGAACCCATCAGAGTGCCTTGTTTTTTTTCCCATCTGCCACTGTACATCTTTTGCAGACTAAAACAACAACAATTTTTATTTGTTTAAGTACCACTAAAGCCTACCGAGTTCCCTAAAAAATGCAGCTGCCACTTTCCAACGGTTGATAAAGGTGGTACTCTGCAAACTGCATGGTCAGAATCTGTTCGTATTTCTGGATGACATCATCATCTACTCCTCCACCTACGAAAAACAGTTATGACATCCAAGCAGTTCTGGACAGATTGAACGACGCAAACCTGACTGTCAACATGAAAGTTTCTGTGGATGCAGAGAAGATCAAGGCAGTCCAGGACTTCCCTGTCCACAGAACATCAAGCAACTCGAGGTTCTTGGGAATGGTGGGTGGCACCATCTCTTTGTCCCCAAATCTCAGAACTGACTGACCACCGAATGCACTGAAAAGAAAAGGAGCAAAATGTATATCTGGACTTCAGCTTGTTCTCTCCGCCAAACCAAGGCATCCAAATTTCAACCTGCAGTGATGTGGGTGTTGGAGTTGTCCTTGCTCAGCTCTGGTTGGGTACCAAACGAGTGCTTGCCCTTGCCAGCCGCATCTAAACAAAGCTGAGTGAAATTATATCCACCACAGAACAAAAGTTCCTTGCGGTCATTTGGCCATTGAAAAGGTGAGGTATTACCTTGAAGGGTGACTCCACTGTGGTGACGGACCATTCCTCCTGGTCTGTGTCTTCAAATCAAATAACCAGCCCGGCTCTCCATCTCCAGGAAAAGAGAAGTACAACACTGTCCCTGATGCACTGTCGTGAGCTCCTGTTGTGAACACTGAGAATTCACCTGCCACATGTCCACCATTACCACAATGATCCCTTCGGATCGGAAATTGTGGAAGGTACAAGATCTACAAATGCAAAGCAAATCGCTGTGCTATGAGGTTTTGCAGACCAGAACCTGAGGAAAGCCAAACAAAGACACCACTATATGACAAAGGAAGGAGGAATGACAATTTTGAAGAGTAGAATCGTGTGTGGATCCACACACCACAAATCTTTTTCAGCTAAACTTGCCCCACGGTGGAAAGGTCCGTACCGGATCACAAGGCAGACCGACCCTCATAACAATGAGGACACAGGAGAGGACCTCTGTGTGGTCAACGTGGCCCAAATTAAGCGCCGTTATCCAACAGCAACAGAGTAGGACAAGAAGCAGCATCGTGTCCTCAACATTTTTCAGGAAGAAAACCGGCAAGGGGGACTTCTCCTGGTTTCCCAGATAATCTGGATTTGAAAGTGAAGAAGTGAAATGATTTTTTTTTGCATTGTTTTTGATGTCCTGGTTTAAGCCTTCCGTATGCAAAATAAAAGTAAAAGACAATGAGAGAAAGGAGCAGATGTTTTAGAAAAATGTGAAGGGACTTATCCTCACTGGTTCTGTCCTCTCAGGGGAGGAGGAGTGGGACAACCTCGGTTGCACTGCCCGTGGAAAACTACAGTTAAGCCCATTATCAACAACGTCCTGCCCATAACAACTCCCCCACTACATTATACAGTCATGCCTGTCTCCCTGTCTGCTCACGAATTCCCCAGCCATTTGCGCCATGTTTAATCCAACCTCTTCTGTAACCTCTTCAAATAAATGTCAGAATCCCAGTCCAACGAGAGCAGCCACATCAGAGCGTGACACACACCTGTCGCCACAGTGCCAGAGGCCGTTCAGTCTTCAGCATTGGTAAACGGCGTCATCCAGTTGTATGTAAAATATTTTTTTTTCCATCTCTCGTCCATTCTCCAAAAGTGTGTGCCTTACGTCAGCACGTGCCTTACGTCAGCACGTGCCTTACGTCAGCACGTGCCTTACGTCAGCACGTCAGGTGACTAACCGCTATAAGATTATTATAGCGCTCTGCTTTTTGGAGTCACTCCCTCTCTCTCTCACTTTCTCTCCTTCTTTCTTTTTTACGGTATAGCGTAAAACGCATACTTTGAAGAGGCATATCTACAGAAGACGTACAACTACAGTAGGTGGCAGCAAATGCAACTTTTCAGTTGGCTTCCAACCGCCGTAAAAAGCAACACAAGAAAAGCTTTTTGGAGTTTCAATATAATACTACTTTTTAATGCTTATGTGTTTTTATTTGAGTGTGAAATGTTGAGTCATTTTTCTAGAAGACGTTGTGCCGTTACGGCATGCAAAGTATCTCATACATCAATTATGTGTAATTTATTGGCAATTGATGACAATAGCCTGGAAGTTTTGTCTATATTGTAGATTGTTGGGAGCACCTTCATTAAGGAGCTGTTTCTCAGCCTGCTTGCCTTGCCCTAAACTTATGGACTCTGAGCTCAATACTCCAGTGGAATTGTTGATTTTTGTTTATGGACATTAGATTCTGGAGACACTTTGCTTTGTTTTATTATCATAATACATGTTGAAAATTGAAATCCTTTTTCCTGTTTACTCATTTGCTGAGGGTATGCACCTTGTAATGTATGTCCTTGGGAGAGTTTGGCAAACGAAGGGAAAACAAATGACACGCAAACGCAAGTACCTCCACACACACAGCCCCAGATGGTCCCGTGGGTCATATTGCATCGAGTGTCTTCTCTAGAAAGTGTCGAATGTAGAAATTAAAGTGATATGTGTCCCTGGTGCAAATTGTAGAATTGTGTGTAATTGTCTAAGTGTAATATATGATTCCTGTTTCATCCATCATCCTCATGAACAGATGATAGGATTGTGGGTAAGTGTGATTATATTAAAATGCCGTCGTATAAACGGGCACACATGCATGTTTGTGGTGTGGGCTTGAGTATGGATATTACTCTGCGTACAGGTCTGTAAAAAGGCACTGGCACCCGGCTGAGTGAGTGTGCCTTGGTATGGACAAGTCTAAATACAATCAATGTATAAATTATGGCACATGACAATTTGGAAGTGAATTTATTATATAAGTAATGATCTGTGTCACAAGGAAGTATTCCGTTTTGTGTGTATACTCTACAGTCTTGCAGCTGCAGCTATGAATATGAAATGGTTTGGGGTAGGCACCCATTAGCTTTTGCCTCAGCCTACTCTCTTAGGGCTCTGTACAACATTAAATGCCACGTAAATTCATCATGTACAATAATGAAAAAAAGCCCAAATAAAGTAAAGTAAAGTAAACAACCCTAGCAACTACTACTGCTTTTGTCCAATTCCTACCAATGTCCTGGCTGCGCCTTGTCCGGAACTAAACTATGACTGGAAATGAACAGCAAAGTCATTTTAAACTGAAAATTAACATGAGCAAAACAACTCTAAATAAATATTACAAATTTTTTGGAACCTTTGTCTCTGTGTCAACTCAATGTACTTACCTGCATGCTTTGTTTGGGTAAAATAGTACTAACGTAAGGCTAACAACATCCAGTCGGTTACTATTATATCACCTTTTTCTGCATGGTGGAGGCTCGGCACTCGCGGTTTTTTTACTTTCTCACTCAGTCATTCTTGATAGAGCTTATCAAGCAGATGCAAAGTGTCGGGAGAGGCGCGTCATGTTGCGGTGGAAAGAACTGATTTGAGGACACAATAACATTCAGGGAGACCTCCCCCTCCTTCCGTGTTTGCTTCTCTCTGCACCTCACGCTGTTTCAATGAGCTCCTCCACTGTTTTGGTTCTGGCACATCAGCATTCTACGTGGGTCTAATTTGTAAAACTTGAAATGCATCACACAGTATTAACAAGGGCCAACATATAATTGGGTAACCCGTTTATTTTATCGCATTAGTTTCACTTCTGTCCGTGCACGCTCTGTCCTGCATAAAGTGCAGGGATTTATGTTGGTCTGTGACTCGTGGCTTGAGTTGAATGCAGATGCAATTTGTGACAAAATGTGACTTACAACAAGTGTACTCACTCACCCAAACTAACTCAATAATGATTCATCACATGGCTATATTTAAAACAATTAGACCTACATAAAAGTGAACAAAAATCTTACTATTTATTACAAGTCGGTGTAATTCCTCATTCGTCCAGGAGTGTTCCATGGTAGAAAAAGATTCAGTTGTAGTCAAAACAAAACGTTTCGACTCTCATCCAATTACCAGCGATGACCTAAGACACATTGAATCTTCTTCAGGATGGATGTGCGTGTCTCTCTTCTTTTGCTGTGACACATTGGAAACATTGAGATTTAGGTATGAAAAATAAAAATAAATATCAAACTGATGTAGAGTGACGTTTGGTGGAATTTGGCCTGACAGAAGTGGCGAGGAGGTGGAGACATGTCATCTCCATCTGACCCAGAAATAGGACCCCTTTCAAGTGGGTTGAAGAAAAGTTGTGGTTAGGCATCTGGAGCGACAGAGGGAGACTTTTAGTGTCATGACCTCTGCCACTGGGACTCCTCACTCCGTTCTGACATGCTGTGGCTGTTGTAGTAAGAAAGGTAATGGCTGTGCACCTTAAAATATTGTATATAAAAAACTTGCCAGGTCAAAAATATTGTCTGCGAGTTTGACCAGAACAATTTTATATGTTAAATGTACACATTTCAGAATGAATCTAATGAAAGTTCTGAATTTCAGCGACAAATCCCCAGATCCAAATCTATCCGCTCTCTGTGGAGCTTCTGTTTGAGCGTGAGAGAGGAGGGGGTCCGTATCACCGGAGGAGTGCTACTTTCATAAATGCTAACCTGGCGATACGATATGTATCACGGTTCACATGTCACAATATGATATTTCCCGATATCTCTTGATATTGATGACGACTTATTGCCATTTTTCTTTGACTTGATTTAACAATTATTTTCTCTGTTTTGATGAGTTATAATAAGACACAGCTACTATAAAAACTTTCTGGTATTGATACTAAATCTTAGAATCTGCACTTTTGTCCTGTAGTGAGAATCTGATTCTCGGTGAAAGTATTGATACTGAATGATACTGCATCAGTGAAAGTATTGATACTGAATGATACTGCATCAGTGAAAGTATTGATACTGAATGATACTGCATCAGTGAAAGTATTGATACTTTGGTAACACAGGGCAGATCCTGTTTCCAAAAGTAATAAACCACTTGTCACGTCTTATGAATACAATCATTTAAAGTGGTTATTTATACTTCAACAGAATGGGTGCTTAGTGGCTCAGTGCTTCTTCTTTCCATGCCCAGCGAGTTCTGGTTGCCGTAAAAGTGAGGATCTTCACTTTTCGCTCCATTCATTCTTTAAGGGAATTAGCAAAATCTTCCTCAAATAAATCAAAATATAAAAGATTTGACGGCAGAAAGCAAGTTACAGATGGATAATCACTAGTAACATGTTAAGCCTTTTACGTACGATGTAAACATTTCACTGGAGGAAACCTACGTGTTTTAAAAAAAAAAGTGTTCTTGTCTCAAAGCGAAAAGCACACATACATTAACTTTAATTTAAAACAGACAAACTTGATAAAAGCGCATAGAATACAAAGTGGAGTGTTTTTGTAAATGTTTTTGTTATTTTAACATTATTGATTATATTTATTATATGATAGTATTAGCTTAGAGACAAAAGCACTTACTTTTCTAAACATAGCTGTCCCCATGTGAAGTATTTATATGGTAAACTTAAAGGGCTTAATCCCCATCTGTAACTTACTTAGGGCTGCAGCTATCATTATTTTAGTAATCGAGTAATCTATCGATTCTTTCCTTCGATTAATCGAGTAATCGGTTAATTTTTTTGTACATTCAGTAAACCATATTAAACGCATATTAAATTATTTTTTAGATAGACGTTATAGTTCATAGTATAAACAAATACAAAATAAGGAATTTCTGCTTAAAATAACACATTCTTAATTTCATATAAATTTGTCCCCAAACAGCAACATTTCATATAAAGAATATATATAAAGGACTTAATTAACTTGTAATAGACTGTAAACAGTTACAGTAGCTCTGTCACATCACTTAAATAAGACATTTGTAACGTTATGTTCGGTGGGACCGGTGGTCCTGGGGTTTTGAGCTCTGCATTTTGCGTTTGCCGTTTTGTCACTTTGGCCTCCGCGTCTCGGACTTTGTTTCCAACAGATTATTCTAAATAACCGCGGTCTCCGCGCTGTTTCCATGTGCATTGGCTGTTTAAAAGTACGACTGTGACTGGAAAGCAGAGTTGTTGGTGGGGGAGCGTGGGGGTCCGCGGTGGCATGGCGAAGGCGCGGGGGCTGGGGTGGGGAGCTAGATGCGGTGTTTAGAGTTGCAGCTCGGGATTATTATGAAAGACCATGGCTCTTTCACTCATCAAAACTCTAATACATCCATGAGTCGCACTCGTAGTTTAAAACGCGCCGCTCTCTTCCTGTTGCCCCTTCGTCAGAGCGGACACAAGCTCCGTGTAAACAAAAGCGCCACAAGTCGTTCGCGCGCCACAGATTCACGTGTTTTTGATAAAATATGTAAATTAAACGATCATCGAAGCAATAAAATAATAATCGAAGCTTTTTTGTAATCGAATTATTCGATTTACTCGAGTAATCGTTTGCAGCCCTAAACTTACTCTCCGCTTTGTGTTTATTCACTATTGAATTATTTCAGCGAGACTCCGCTAATTCCCCATAAGGAATGAATGGAACAGGAAGTGGAGCTCCACATTTTTAAGGCAACCCGAACTATCTGGTTGGTTTCATGAAAGGGCCCATTGACATTGAAATCAACCAAAATCCAGGCAATTGCATGACGTCATCAAAATATTGTGATTCCAGCATCTGAGTATCGATACCAGTATTGTGACTGAGTAGCGCAATATTTAGTTGAATAGATTTTTTCAAACACCCCTAATAAATACAACAGGACATTCCGAGGCTCTTGCGCGAGTTTAACTTCTGAAGCCTGGCAACCCTGAGCCAAAGTGAGCCAGACCACTTTGGAAGCTAGTCAAGGTCCACCTTGGACCCCTTAAATGGGCCAATACGCCTCACTTAAGATAGTAGGCAAGGCAAGGCAAGGCAAGTTTATTTGTAGAGCACAATTCATACACAAGGCAATTCAAAGTGCTTCACACAACAGAGTTGTAGTAGAGCCAGTTTTGTATTGTCCCCATCTACACCAGAGCAAACCAGTGGAATAATACCAAAGCAGACTGCACCTGCTTTTATTTAGTTGTTTTTTGTCCACAGTGATGCCTCTTAATACTTTGGACATGTGAAGTTGCCTGTGCCGTTACTCTGGCCTCTTTTCTATTGTCCCTTGCGCTCCGTTTTTTTTTTTACCTCTGGCTCTCACAGGCCGTGTCTATTCAAATCACTCAGAATGGTGTTAGTGTTTAGTGCAGGAGAAAGGTTACCTGTCCACCAGAGCTCCCTAAAAGCCCCCCTCCCTAACGCACTGTTTGTCTCTGTATGCGAGCGGGGGCACTGTGACTTAATGTGGAGAGATGGGCCAAACTTCTGCCTTTTAAAATATTCATAGTCCCTAGCACCGGGTATGACATCTCCCTAACTTTCACGCTCCTCTCCTGCCGCAAAGGGCAAAGGGGTGATGTACTTAAATGTCTTCCACTGTAGCGAGTTTTTGTTCTCGCATCTTATAGCTTTTTTGTTATTCGTCGTGACAGACAGAGTACATTAAAAAGCAGAGCAGAGATGAAAATATATACTTAAACGAAGCTGTGGGGAGGTGTCTTTTCACGAGATCGTATGTTCTGAAACAAGCAGCGCACCAGAGAAACATTTCAACAATGCCACCCTTTTATTTTTGTAAGAGCTGTTCTGCTTTCAAAATACAAACACACACATATCTGAATACAAATATATTCTGCTGTGGGTTTAGTAGCAGCAGTAAGTCAGAACCAGCATTTTTTACTGCATCCGGTGTGTGATTTAGTTTGTCAATTTGAAAATGACTCCTAAAAGATGCACAACTGCCTTCGAGATACCATAAGAAATCTTTGTTATTGTGAGAAGACACAAAACAAATTAGGATTTCCCTAGGGATAATATTCACCCCAAAGATCATAGAACAATTTTCTTGAGAGCTGGTAAATGTATTGTGATGCCAAAAAGGTACTGTTGATTAACTGGCCCCTTGTGGCCAAGTCAATATTTATTTTAAATACTATCATTCTTTTTATGAGAAACAATGGGATGTGTGCAAGTCATCTACAGGTCTGGGTAACGTACACAACTTTCATCCACTTTCTGGTTTAAAAAGTAACTACAATCACAACTGAAGCTGTGTTGTCAGGCGATGCCTTAACCTACAAATAGAGGACACGTTTTTCTCCTTCTCAATATATGAACAGGGCATGTCTCATCAGCTTAGAACCTCCAGAATTCCCTCTGAACTGCAGAGGGTGCACTACTGTGGCAGGACAAGTTGTGGACCGCCCGTAAATGCCTCTTTTTTTACGCACACATGTGGTATTATAACGTATTGTAAGTGACCTGCAGCTGACCTCAGACAGGACTGAAGCAGGAACAGAAGGACCACCATTTCTTCCCCCAGGATGAAAGTCAATATACAGTTAGAGACTTATCTGTTTGTCTGAGCTAGCTGATCTAAATTAAATTAAATTTAAATAGTAAATTGTAAATTGTGAGTAATGTAAATTTTGCCTGCATTGTCATTTGAATGTCTTGTGAATGCCTTTTTGTCTGTGCAGTTGGTAATATTGCCAACAATGCTCTACATAATGGACAATGAATTACCCACTTTCTTCTCAGGACATCCTGCTCAGTCCTCCTGACTCAGCACAAAACCATGTGTGCTGATTGCTTGAACATCGACACCGGACTTCAGGCGCTTGCTTAAAACACATGCCACAGATCGCTCTTCGCGAGGGGGGGGGCGAATCTCAAACTAAGCCGTCAGCATTTCCAGGTCTGTGTGCGGGTCCAAGATATGGTTGATATTGTATAAATATTTTGTTATGGGAGTTGCACAACACTTATTATTATCAACTATGCCCTTGGGGAGGACTATGAAAAGGGAAAAATAGCACAATATAGGATCTTTAAAGACCCACCTTCGGCTGGATCACACTGCTCCTGCTCTTGGTTGTAGCGACGCACATGTTTCACAGAAAAACCTTTGTTTGGTTTCACGTAGCACTCTTATTTGGTCGAGTGTATAATTTATTTCCAGTACTACTCAATGTCACGGTTACGCACTCACAAACCTATTAAAAGTAATTCTATTTTTGAGGATGGCGCTCCAAACTTATAAAATATACGAGATAAACCTACCAACACTCTCGTGATGTGTGGCATGTTTGAAATGTTAATCAGATTCTTTAATCAATATCAACTTTGAATGCCACTGATTGTGTCTGAACAACTGCGTGGCTTTTGTGAACCATTCAATTACGTGTGTTCTCTGTCAAGGGACGATGTGAACCCTTCAATGAACTGATTTTGTAGCATAAAACAGCCAATTGAAAAACGACATATTTTCAACTATATTAAATTGAAATAAATCAAATATAATGGAATCTGTGCACCTTTTAATGGTTGTCATATTTACTCAAAAGGTGCAATTCTTGGGGTGGCGTTGTTGGTCTTTTAATTATTCTTATTATTATTTTTCAATTAACATTTTAAGTTGTTACTATTACTTTTAACCATTGATATGCCATACTATTACCGATTCATGATTGATGCAGGTGCTGGGCTTTACCTAGAGACCATTCCGATCATTTTACTGTGGTCAGTAAAAGCAGTATATTAGATTTAAACATACCTCATATCTGGGGAAAAAGATTGGTTTGGTTTGGCATGTATTTTGAGCGGGTTATTTGCAGCCTGCCTTTCAATCAATTGTATTGTAGTGCATTTTTGACCAAACGCAGTGCAGATTCATGTTGGTTCACTCGATGACGTAGACAAGTACAATACCTGAAAACCACTCCAGACTGCGGACTATTGCAACTTGTGTCTATAGACCCTCTCCAAAGTCAGCGTAACAGCGCGCATTGATTTGAAGGACTTTGGAAATCTTGCAGGACCAGCGTGGGTCCCAAACCGGACCTGAGTTACATTTGGTATAAACAGAGAGTCGCCCTAAAAGTTACGACACATTTTTTGAAATAACCGTCTTCTTAATGTTTGTAACGTCTAATTAATTGAATTGTTAATATTTACTTTTTACATTTCTTTTACATTTACCCACTATACTTTAGATGCAAATTATTATGTGTTTAAGGAAGTTGCCCAGTTTCAGTCAAACAAGAAAAAACATTTGAGCTGTGTTAATTAAACTATTCTGCTTATAGAGGGCACAAATTATAAGGCTCCTGCCAAATGAATGAGACCAGTCAAATGAGCAGGCCCTGGTGAGTGATATAGGAAGTTATCTGTTAATTAATCTGTGCAAAGGAATCACTATAATTGGAGACACTGCCAACACGCTGCACTTCCAGGTCCAGCACACTCTCCTTGAGTCTTTGGCCCCGCACCGACCGCTGTTGCTTTTTAATGAAATGAAATGCTAAACATCAAATGACGGTTTCAGTTTTAATTACCTCCCTGTGAAAGTCATCTCCTTCCTGTTTCTATGGCTTCATGCTCTGATAAATCATTGCTCTGTAGCTGAATGCTTTGCTCTGTTTTGTTTGAGTACAATGAGTGAACAAACAGTACAAGCATAATTACGACTCGGGGACAATGACTAAGGTGTAAATAAACAGGTGAGCGACTAAAAATGGTTATTAAAATGTCTTCTTAATAAAGTCGATCTCAGGTTTTCACAAAAAGACGTGTAGTAAAAGTAAAGCGCTGTGAGACGTGGCTAAAGCTAGAAGAAACATGAAACTATTTCACTCTACGCACGCTTAAACTATCCACGTTTGGGACGTGGCTTTTTTAGCCATCTTTAAAAGTGAATAAGAAGGGCCACGCCGTCAGTAGGGTTCATAAGATAGAACTAAATCGATTTTTTTGTTAACATAGAAAGCATCTATTGCAATTATCATCAACACAACACATTCCTGGGGCATTCATGTATCATTTCAAGAAGCCCAGGTTCATATTTGCTTTCATATTTACTTTAGCTCAGCCTACCCAGATTCTCTGTAGACCTGTTATAGGTGGATAACCTCTCACAGAGCCAGTGCCGCCAGGGTTGCCAGGCTTCAGCAGCCAAACCCACGCACGAGCGTCTGTCGATGAATAAATATCTTCTTGTGACTATGGACTTTATTTTTTTAAAACATGTCAAAACACTTTGTAAAATTGTACATTTTAATATTCGTAATTTTAAACAAATTAGAGCATTATTGCCTTCAAATACTACTAATGTTCAATGACAAACCATGCTGCCTTAAAACCAACTGACTCGCCATACAAAAGAGCCTTAAGAATATTAGATTCTAAGCTTTGACAATTTAAAACAATTCCGAATAGCTTGTTCAATTTATAAAAGTTGACATGGTCTTCCTCCGCCACCCATGAATGAGTATATTCAATTCAGATCTGGACAAGTGACAGAGTAACCAGAGCTTCTACTCAAGGTGGCAAGTGCTGACAAGGCAGAGGCACCGAGACTTGGAACAGTATCCCAGCTGCTCTCAGAGACACACCTCAAACGTCCAGGTTTGTAGTCTTTGATTCTGAAGTGTTGTTTAACTCTTATTTATTGAATGTGTGTGCTGTGTATATTATGTTCTTTCTAGTAGTAGTAGTAGTAAAGGGGCTTATTCTGGCATATTTACATTGTATGTTCATCAATTTGCACTGTCCTTTTTGAATAAAATAAACATTTAAAAAACACCTTAAACTCGCAGAACGACCTGCGAGGTTATAACTTCCACTGTATTTACGAAAGTCGCGCTCCGGTGATACGGACCTGCCTCTCCTTTCTCTCACGCTCAAATAGAAGCTCCAGAGAGTGTGGATGGCTTTGGATATGAGGATTTGTCACTGAAATTCAGGACTCTCAGTTAATCAATTTTCCATAGAATATTGCTCCGGCTCATCCTGCGAACAATATTTGCAACGGTTTATTACAAGATCAAGTCAGCGTTTCATTTTCAGCCTGAGTCTGCGTTCGCTCTTGTCCTATCACCTAAAGCGTTACCGAAGCCAAGAGCAAAGCAGCATGCTCTGGGAGCAAGTACCACTCGTGGCCCCCTTAAACAGGCCGGTACGGTTCACTTATGACAGTGCATGTTCAGACCATCCGCTCCTAAGTCAACCGAAACTTGGCTTTAGACTTGATGTGAAATTGGACAAAACATAAAAAAACGATTTGGTCAATGCCATGAAATACGGTTTAAAAAACAAAAGCCTATCTGAAGCTAGTTGTAATGCAAATGTTCTGCTCAACAATGTCACTATGAAGCTTTTGCCTGATGACGATATTCAAATTTTTTCATATTTTTTTTTCTTCATGAATGTGTTAGAAAGTTCCTGTAGATGTCTCATTTGAGGTCTCACACGCAGGTGAATGGACTGTAAAATGAACCACATAAGGCCAGGAATATCAATATAGTGGGACACTGCCATTGTGTTGGTTTTGGTGAAGGGGAACAACGGCTTCTACTCCGAGCTCCTCTCAGGGGACCAAGCATCTCTTACTCTACCTTGCCCTTAAATGTAGATATTAGAAAGACCTTAGATCAGACTTGCATTTTCCTCCTTTCTCACATTTCTTGGGACTGGTTTTATCGGCACAAGCCACTCAGCATCGCCAGGGGAAGCGGCTATTGTCGGCCACCCCAAAGCTCTTGTAAAGGGACAGATGCTGAATGCAGAGCTGGTGAGCAATAACTCTAACATAATGATGCGTGAAAAGGAGCAGACACACAATAAGAGCGCAGGGGATTGTCAGGGGAGGGGCACACCCGGCTTCACAAAACACTTCAAAGGAATAATTTTGGAGTCAGTGTTACGCACAATACAACCCCCTGACAAATTATTGATACCCCATCCGACAATTATGGAACAAACAGGAAGAAAAGAGGTGCCTGTATGTTGTTGTTGTTGTTGTTGTTGCTAGGCCCAAGCCGGGGGTTTTAACTCAGGGCTACAGACGTGTACCACTGGCTTGGTTAATGCACTCTGCAACAGTAATTATATCCACGGCATTGCTTTTAAATGAGGAGTAGGTAATGAGCGTGTGGTAGAGGAAAGCGAGCCTGGCTGTTTCCCAAATAACAGTAAGCCACTGCTGACATATTTCCAGTCTTCTAAATGGGAAACCTTCACTTAATATCTAGCCTGTACCAGTTGTTGATTTTAAGACATTTGAAAGTAACTTTACGTTGCAAAATACATTACAGAACTAGTTTATTTTAAGGTGTTTGCAGCGGTCCAAGTCTTCAGGTCAAGTTAGTTCAGTAAATAAGACCACATTTCATTCAAATAACTTTAATAGGCCAATGGAAATGTCAAACTAAAAATGGGCCATGCTAGTAATGGGTCAAATACTCTTTTAGATGTGTAGATTAGCAGAAAGGCAGTGGAAATACTTTTAAAAAATGTTTTAATTAACAAATTGGCTTTTTATCCCATAACCTATAGAAGAAAATACATTTGTTGTTTGAATCATTTTTTAACAGTTAATAATAACCACTTTTAAAAGTGACTAATCGTCTGAATAACTGTGAATACAATTATGCAAAAAATTATTGTGATTATTACATTTTCTATCATCGAGCAGCCCTATCGGATCATAAAAGACAAAATTAAAATTAAAGACAAGATGTATTTCAAATGGATAAATAGGTAATAGGTCTATAATATAATTATTTTTGTAAGTAGTCACATAGGCAACAGTAACTGAAAGATTTGGTTCCCTCTTTGACCCAGTACGTTCTGCTCTTTAGCAAGACCTCCTTACTGACAGGGCATCCTGCATAAAACAGCTGCAAATGCCTTTAACGTTCATGATTACGGTCACATTGATGCAATAAAATGTTTATATTGTCAATGTCAGACGCCATTTAGTTTCTTCATATTTCAGAATAATTTAGCTTCATTCTATTAGTCTTTAATCTTCAGCTTCTTTGTGCTGAAACATTACCGCCTTGCACCGTCTCTCATGTTGTATTTTCCAGCTGCACTAGGGTCATCGATTAAAATTCAGACATCAAGTCCAGTCTGCATGAGTCCTTGGTTTTTCCACTTTGTACCACAGACATATCCTTTCAATGCCATACAGCTTTCTTTCAGTATTTTTTAGATGTGATCATATAATCTGGCTTTCCTTATCTTTTCTTTTTGATTGCAAATAAACGACTTAAGATTTCTTACCTAAACTCTTGGTAATCAATTAGCTCATGGATATACATTGATGTTCTAAGAATGGAAAGATTAAAAAAGTAAAAATAAGATATCAATATAGTTATTCATTCATTTTCTCCCAAAGATTTAAGGCTTACAGCTTTGTCAAACTCTCTTGGTATATTGTTGTTGTGTTTTTAGACAAGACAGAAGAGACACTTCAAGCTTCCTATTTTATTTATTTTTTATCAATGCAGTAAAAAATAGTCCTGATTAAAGTGCAAGAGATAATGCTGGAGATTTTAATATCTACTAAATGATTACTTTTACTTTCAAATGTGTTATCAAAATCTAAAAGAATACATTCCCAGCAGTGCAAATAATACTATAATTTGACGTACTGTAAACATTGCAAATTCAATTCAACTTTTTACATATAGACTTTGCCACACTTCCCCACGGAAATGAATAATCCCGCAAAGCTCCATTTATTGACCATATTGACTTGTCACACCTTGTGACACACACAAATCCAATCATTGAAGTTAATCTCCAAAGGCCATTATTGATACACTTTACCACGGCTTCATCCGGCCACATCAATGCAAAGATGTTTTGTATCCATGTGGGATCCTGCTTTTTTTTGTTTGTTTTTGTAGTTCAACCATTTCTAGTCCGTCTCATTTGCTCATTTGCTCACTTTATGCAGAAAAATGACGCAACAAGTTTCAAAAAACATGTCAGTGAAAGAACATTACATTTCACAGTGGTTTATGGGCAATCGGGTGATTAATTCCAGGGGTAAATTAGGGTCCCTCGTGTTTACAAGGTATTTTTTTCGACCAGCTTGTCCGAAGATCACAGTTGCCATGGGAACCGGAGCACCACATACTACTGGCCGGTCAATCCAGTCAGCTGATAGGCAGAATGTTTTTATCTGCATTCTCAAAATGATGAAATATTACACGCATGTTTAAGAAAAGTGCGACGTGTTTTTGCCGCGTTAGCGATGAGGCTGAAGATCGATGGGGTTCTTTTCCACCTCATGAGGTACATCAGTCCATTCAAATGTATGCGCCGCGGCTGTAACATGTTTGCATAACCCATCATCCTGCTTGATGGTTTTCATATACAGGTGGTCTTATGAGGATGTTCGTCATATGATCTTGGGCTTTACAGAATATTGAAAAGCTGACATGTAATATAAATTGTGTTTTTCAAAGTCAAACAAGGATTTCTCAAGGGCTTTTGTTTTCAAGATTTTATTCTCACAACAGAACGTGAGAGGTGTAAAGGCATGTCAGACGAACCAGAAAAAAACATCTGATAATTTGAATAATGTATTATATTTTATCTGATTTCTTGTGCATATGTGTCAGTTAATTAGTGGATTTTTAGAGTTACTGCTGTATTTGGAAGACAAAGTTTAAAACAACTATTTCAGTCTTTCAAGGGCACACGTAATGTTTTTTCCTGGTATTTCGTATTGAACTATAACATTAATAGATTATAATTTGAGCCTTAGTTTGCAGTGCCAACAATACCCGAATTTCTCAAACATGCATGAATCAATCAAAATACAACTTTCAAGTATTTTAATGATAAGAAAACTTACTTGTACCAAGGTTAAAAAGCTCATTAAAGTTGATTTTGCATGATACATTTTTATCTTTTCCACATTAGTTCGCCCCTTTTTTTTTGGGCAATTTTTACAATCAGACAGAAAAATAAGAGGTTCCAGGTGTTGCCGTTTACAGAACATGACATTTCAATAATCTGATAACTCCAGATAATCAGATAATGATCAGAGTTTTGTGCATGTTAACATAGCCAATAACGGTATACTCTTACTTAAGTACATTTTTTGGTTCCTCTTCCCACTGTGAGTAAAGTGACACTTTTTGTTCGCAATATTATGTAATTTCTTGGACCACTACTTTGTAACCTTACAGTACTGGGGAAAGGTTTTCATAGTAATTTGGCAACATTAGAAGAAAATAACAACAACAACAACCACCGTGTGATTATAAATGAAGTAAACCATCCCAGACTTCTTTGAGTAAAAAAAAAGTACGAAAAAAATGATATTAAGAGTTTAAGCTTTTGTCCATTAGCCACATCTCAGCAGCATCACTTTGCCAACAGAAAATGACCATTTTAGGACAGAACTGGATTCTTTATCTTTATGAAGTGAAGGAGCTTTGAATAGAGTCTTTACCCCAGAACTTTACAATTGTAATCACTGTTTTGATGAGGCCTTATTTTTATAGTGGTCTAGTGTTTTGTGGGTTCAGATCCAGCCCTTGATCATTTGCTGAATGTCACGTCCAACTGTCCTGTCAAATAAAGCATTTGGGACAGAAAAAAAATATGATAATAAAGTAGAAGAAAAAGTAAATTTAAATCATAATCAAAAACTCTACTGCAATAAAACACTGCCACTCAGAAACACCCTCCAATCGTATTTATATGTTCATATTATTTTTATCCATCATGATTTTTCTTTCCATTTTATTTTGTCAAATTAAAAACAAATTCTAACGTCAATCAATATTCATTTCCTGAACATAAACAAGACAGACTTTTAATCACAGCACAAAAATAATCTGCTCCAAACTACATGCTTGCACTGAAGAGGATTGAATTAAAACTGATTACATTTTGATTCATTGCACAGCCCTACATTTATTTTTGACGCTCTCTTTTTGTATAACAGGCACACAATCCACAGCAAATGCATGTTGTATCACACTTTCCCTGAGAACTAGAAACCGCAGCACACACACATATGTTCATTGATAAAAGCTTTCTCAGTACTGTGCACTTTGATTCCCTCCATGTTTACAATTGTGGTGTGTTTATCTGGAGAACTGACAGCGCGTTCTGCCACAACTCCCCATGGGCATTTTGTTTTACACTGGCAGGTGCAGAGAGAAGACCGGGCCTGCATTAATACTGATGGATGGATGTTCCCCAGCGAATGGAGCCCGCTGGATTAGATGTACGTTTGCCTACTTTGTGGTTCAACCTGACTGGATTACTTAAATTCAGATGGGGAAAACATTGTAACAAGCTGTCTTGGGCAAATGATTTCCTGTGAATTCCTGTTTCGCTAAAGATCCTTGTTTTATTTTTTTCTCCTAATGAAGAGGGTCTTTATTATGCTACTTCCCGTGTATAGGTTGTGCTCCGCAAATACATCAATTATTTGCCTTTCTTTTTCTTTAAGTAACAGTAAAATGAAATTGGAGGTTGTTTGATCTGGCGGATGATGTGACATGTGATATTAGTCAGGCAGGTGTGAAATATAAAAACAGGAATGTGTGGGCAGGGCCTACATTTGTGAGTGACAGCTGCCAGTGCATTGTATAGGACGTCCTTTGAGAACAAACTGCGATTGAGAAGAACAGGGAACGTCTGGACAGGACCTCGCCGTGAGCGTGGTGCTTCTCCTTAGAAACCAAATGTAGCTGTGTTGATGCGGCTCTGTAAGACACTCGACCTCCAATGCCTTCTACATTCACATGATTGGAACTATTTACTAAAACTAAACAACAAATGAATAAGGGGTAACTAATATTCTAATAATAAAATATAAACCTCTAACTTGACAATCACTGAAAATATGCACTAAAAGATAAACCAGTGCAGTACACACCTTTGTATATTAGCACAGATGTGACCGATGTGCACCTCATCAAATATATGTTTCATCATGCTTGCTGATGGTTTTATCTATAATTAATATCTCCTATCCATGCATATACAGCTAAACTGGTTGGTGATGTCTTCTGTAATGATAGAGGTGATAGTTCCATATCCACTGATCCGAATGGAGCAAAGTCACACGACAGGCTCTCTGACTCCAAAGACAACCTTCAAATAAAGCCATCTGCACATTTGAAGTCTTCACTGAAATGATTAGGCCCTTTCGCCAAGATGTGATTCATTCAGTGAAAACAGTGAAGCAAGTATCCGGTCGGAAAATGCAAAAATAGAGCACATTGGAAGTAATAAATAAAAGACTGATGAAAGTTAGCAAGTATTATTTCACACATTAACATATTTTCAATTTCAAGCTTGTTTTTTCTAATAATTTGTTTACTCAGAATTGTATTTTGATTGGCTCATGCATGTTTGAATAATCCTGTCTTGTCCTGCCACTGGCCTCACGTGCTCCTCTTTGCCGCCCATATTCCTGTACTTGTGATTATTTGAAAAATTCATACTTCAAGTGACACATGTAGGGTTCTAAAATGTCACTAGCCACTTTGCAAAATTAAAAATGACTATCTGCTGCTTGTTACAGTGAAACGTCACTATGAAGCGGCAGGGCTTATCAGTTCGGCAGTTTTGAACAGGAAGTCAATGGTCCCGTTTCTATTACTAAACTGTTTTTAATCAATATTGGGTTTTACAATGAACAAAATGTAAAATGATGATCTACGTATATTATAGTTCAACACTAAGTACCGTATTTTCCGGACCTTTAGCCGCTCCCCTATATAAGCCGCATTTGCTCTATTTTTAAAAAAACGATAATAAAACAATACATAGGCCGCACCTTTTGTATAGGCCGCAGAACTTTCCTTGACTTTTGCATCGCATGAGCTCGTCCCGCTGTCCCCCTCCAGCGTGCTCTCCCCTCCAGCGTCTCACCGTACATTCATTGATGTTAAGCTTGCGTGCAGCCGCGCGGCTTCCTAGCAAGATCGATGGCCTTCAGCTTAAAACTTGCTTCGTACGAACTTCTTCGTTTGGGTTCCATAATGATGCGGCAAGAATTTGAAAATAATTTATAGTTGGTAATTTGTCGTCCGTGTTCTATTTGCTAGCTGAATAAAAAAGCAACATCTGCTTCTTTGCTTAACTTTTCTGTAGTTTTGATTCCAATTCGGTTAGTTCGCCCCTAGCGGTGAAAGAAAAAAACCACAGAAAAGCCGCAGCCTCTAAATAAGCCGCATGGCTCAAAACATCTGACAAAAGTAGCGGCTTATAGCCCGCAAAATACGGTACTAATTTTGATGAAATAAGGGGTTTTCTATTGAAATAATGCACACACTTGCTCGGTAAGATGGTTTCCGACGGCTTCTGGGAAGTATTCCATGCAGAGAAATAAGATGTGGTCTGAAATTCTGTTACTGCTGGTACACGGGGTCCTTTGAGTGTTTAATCATCACTCACATTAGAGCATGTTTTGTCTAATTGTAGGCCATGCTTAGCCCTAATTTAGACCTAATAAAGTCAGATTTCTGATCTGATGGTACTCAGATAGCCAAATATTTAGAAGTTGAGAACACCTGGTATATTAGAACGGAGCAGACTGATGTAGTCTTGGGGTTTTCCCACTTCACAACCCTCTCAAAATTATAATTATTTAGGCCCGAGCCGAAAGACGAGTATCGTCGCGAGAATCGAGTAGTAAACAAGGAGTTCAATTTTGAGTGAAGACCCGTGAAAACATATTGAAAGACCGCTCAGTAGCGCCACCTCAAAAATGCATGTAACCGTGGCAACTGACAAATAACATTAGTCCTGGCTCGGTCTCTGCACTGGTCCTTGTGGCTCAGAGAATAGACTACAAGTCTCTCCATGGCCTAGCACCAAAGTACATCTCGGACATGTTAGTGCCATATGAACCATCTCGGACTCTGAGGACCTCAGGGACCGGCCTCCTGCTGGTGCCCAGAGTCAGGACTAAAAGATGGGAATCTGCAACAGGAATTCCTGTTGTGTGAAGCACTTTGGATTGCCTTGTGTACGAATTGTCCTCTACAAATAAACTGCCTTGCCTTGCCTTGCCTAAACAAAACAGTTTTTAGCTTAGATTTGAACATCAGAAATAGAGGCCTCTCACATCTTCAGGAAGACTGTTTTGCTGCATATTTTAGCTGCATAAAACTGACGCAATTCCCCATGTTTAGTCCTGACTCTGGCACCAGCCGGAGGCCGGTCCCTGAGTTCTCAGAGTCCGAGATGGTTCATATGGCACTACATGTCCGAGATTGTCTTTGGCGCTAGGCCACGGAGAGACTAAAGCAGAGCTGCCTTTAAAGTCTATTTTCTGAGCCACAGGGAGCCTGAGCACAGGACTAATGTGATCGTACTTCCTTCTTTCAGGACCCGAGACAGACTTCTAGATGTACTGCAGCTGTTTTACAGCTCGTTTGAGAGGCCAGTGAGCAGGCCGTTTAGTAGTCTAACCACTGGAGCCAAATGCATGGATAAGACTCTCAAGTCTGGTTTAGAAACTAGCTTTTTACACTAATAAAATCTGGCCCAGACACAACACCCTTCTTGCCATTCTGAACAAAAAGACAATGACTGTATTCTTCTATCTGCAAGCATGTTTACCGTGCAACCTGACAAATATTTCCTTGACTTTCATGCGTTTTGTTACAGGCATTTGAATGATGAAGAAATGTACTTTGTCATTAACAGTTGCATTAGTCACACAGTCTCCACATCACACGAACATATAGCCAATGGGGACATAACTCTATCTCAACCGTACGATCGGAAAATGTTGAATAAAGTATAAAGTTGGTACTGTTTCTGGGGAGGGGTGACGTAAGCGGGTGGATTAGAGGTGTGGCTTTGCGATGGCATGTACCCACGGTCGCAAGGGAGGGAGGGCCTTTATCACTCGCATGCTTTAATTATTATTATAATAACATTATTTCTTTATCTATTTCAGCGGTCTAGACCTCCCATATTGCTAATAAGCCAATGCTTATCCGTCAGACTACTGTATTTGCTTATCTAATTGTAGCATATCACACTAAACTCCTTGGGCTCTTTTGGCGTGATACCTTGTGAATTGCTGCTGGAGCGTTGGTATTGCATATAAAACATTCATTTACCACCAGGGCTGGTCTCCTCGGATGTGATTGGGAAATGTTAGCTGTCAGGCCTGTCAGCTCTGTAGCACTATTCAGTAAATCCAGCCTTTACTATGGAGCCTGTGAAAGAGGCAGACACTCAGACGAAACCACTCACCACATGTTTGCCCAGGAAATTATATGTACCTGCGCACTGACGGAAAAGTCAGGCCAACTGGCAGCCCCTTTACATTGACAGGCTGCGACTGGAGCTTTAACTTTGGTCTCATGTATGTGCATTTAATACATTGTGGTAGTAAACCATGGTCTAGTTTAGCTTCAATGTTGTTAAGGTCTTAGCCAAGACTTTGAATCAGACAGATTTGAAATGTGATACGTGCTTTGTGTTGTATTAGATAGCTGCAAAGATAGAGGTGGAAGGAAGCAAGTTAAATTACAACTGTAGACTGCTGTGTGGCTCTGGGCTCTGAACTGCATATGTCACTCATCCAGCCTTTGGTCAAATTAAATAATGTAAATTATTATTTTATTGGTAAGCATTTAGGTGAGACTATGGAAGCAAGAATAATATACATATATTTATATATATATATATATATATATATATATATATATATTTTGCTTGCCTCTCAGGGCAAGAGACACTGCAGGTGAATAGGAAAAGAAAAAGTCCAAATCTGGCGCATGAGTGGAAAGTGAGGTGTATTGGTGCTATTTAGGGAGCGACCTTTGTGTTCTTCTGCCGTTTAAGAAAACAGCCTTTGAATTTAAAATGTCTCATAAATCTGTGGATGCAAATTAAAGTGGAAAAGGAAGTTGTTTCCAGGTGAAAGTGTATGAGAACTGTGTCTCACCATGAATACAAATAGAACATTAAAACTGATATATATTATATTTTGAATTAAACAACAATCAATTTAACTTTCATGAGAAGATAAAAGTAAATATTTAAGATATGAAGTCGATGTTAATTAAAAAACACAATGCTTTATTTCTACAAAAATGCAATGATAAAATACCTTAAACAAACATATCTTTTACTTCCCATTAGAAATGCGCCACAGACTTTGCCACTCTTTTACAATGGAAGATGAGATATGATGGACTTTGCAAACTTATGCAAAGATTCCATTTTCTCAACAACATCTTGTGCCCTTTTGTAACAAATGGCTATCAAATTGCTGCCATTATAGTACTGTTATACTTTGTAGCTAGAAATGGCCCCAGAGTAAAGACTTTTGCAATAAAATGTGTCTGTACTACATTTGGTTTCAGATTTAATTTATAGACCTCAAGCAATGCAACTACACATCTATTCAGGAGAAGCTGTAATAATCTTCTACAAGGTAAATGTGCTTTTTGAAAGTCATTTTATGGTGGAAATCACTCATTATATTCCAACATTTAATCTTCACATTCAAAAGGAGGAGCGGTCTTAGATGATTTTTTGGTGTGAATGAACAACCTTTTTAACTTTAGGGAAACTTTTTAATAACAGTCCTCGGTTCAATACAGGCATTTGTCATTCTCTGCCATTTCACTCAGCACAAATCAATGTTTCCCATAAGTCCACTCGTCTGTCTCACATTCTTAAAGGAACATTACTGTGTTATTACGTAGGTGTAATGAAATCGTAAAATAAAAGCAATTACTCATCAAATAAGTAGCTGTACGAAATGTTTTTGGATAAATATAGATATTTTTTGACCATTTCCAAGTTTTTGAAACACTTTGCTATAGTTTATCATTCACTGTAATTTTATAACTTTTCATTTCCACACTGGACATTTTGATCAGCTCCCTGTCACCCTCTACTGGCTATTGTGAAGAGTGACGCTTGTTTAATTGGCTCATTAGCGGCACGGCTATTACCAGTGTTCACACATACATATGCAAACATTACACCACACGTAAATGCTCCATAGTGAGTGCATTTTCAAATGAGAGTGCAAACATCAAAGTATTGCTTTAAATTGCACTCTTGTATATTTGACTCGAGATAATCCCTCACTTCCGTCTCTCTTAGCTCTATGTGCTGCCTCAAATCAATGTGTACGTTTCTATCGAACCACTCCTCATTCATTATGACTTCATGGTACACAGCCCATTAGGACCCCACACCAGGCACACGGAGGGAGCCACTGTTTTTCCAATGCCTTCTCTCCGTCTCTAATCACTGTTTGGGTGTTTATACTTTACATTAAAAACAACATTAACAGCCTAGTGTGTAAGATATGTTTGGGTAAAGCTGAAAACTCATTCCTTTTTTGTTTTCATTTTATGTGTCCTTGTATCAAAAACACTGTATTTTAAATATGCAACAATTTCTGCTGTTCAAAAAGTATCTAAAAATAAATGCAATAGGTTACATATTTTTGTTGTCGTTCCAAAGCACAAAATGAGCAATACCCGGATTGTGCGGTTACACTTTACAGACGCTTTTGTAAACAAAATATCTATATTCCAGAATGGAGGCAAAAGTGAAGTGAAATGTGATTTCAGTGGAGAAACTGGGCTCAACCTAAGAATATAACAAAAAATGAAAAATAAAGTATAGTTCTGTCAAATGAAAACCACTCTGATACAGATCAGAGCCTGGTTTCATCACATTTGTATTTGTTTTGTTTAATATGAGATTACGACAGACACTTAAGGTTTTACTGGGAAAATATTTACAGTTTTGAAAATGCTTTGTAATGGAAATGCAATCGTATTGAAATTTCTTGTTAAAAATTGTTACTTATTTTAAAGGATTCTAAATTAGCCTAATGGACATTTTAAGTTACTAACAACTTGAGTTAGCTTTACACTAAAGTATTCTGACGCTACAACACGATAAACACTTTTACCTCCACGCGGGGTTGTTTTGTTGACCTTTTTATATTGTTTTGGCGTACGCTTTTTTTTTTTTTTTTTTAAGCTTTCAAACCAGATGATTTTGACAATAATGTTCAACTAATAACTTTCAATCTCTCTTGACACTGTATTGTGGCCTGCACAGTTTCGAAAAGGTTTATTGTGCTTCAGGGTAACCAAAATTCAGCTGGGAAACAATATTTTCTTCCTACACTTTTCAATTTTTTGTTTTAAAATTTCGCAAACCCATGTAATATCGACCTCCAGCTACTGCGCTGCACCTTCCTCCCTCCTCCGGCTCTCCAGTGCTAAAACGATGATTACTTTTCCCTGAAGAACAAAGACCCAAGCTGCAAAACAATACAGAAACCAAATTGAAGTAGCAAATTAAAATAGAGAACTCCAAAATATTACAAAAGTGCACCAAATGAAAACATAATGAAAAAAGTAACCCAAAATGAGGAAAAAGCAGAAGCGGGTTGCTATGGTGATGCCTTGGCAGTCAATAGAGGCTTGCGTGTGTTTTTTAAGCTTCCTTGAACGCTGACTGCTAAGTACTGAGTTTGCCTATCCATTCTGCTGATTAGTCCTCCAAGCTGTATCGCATTCATTTGAATCATTAACGTCAGCTTGTATATGTGTGCACTCTGCTTCTTTAAAGGTCTCATTTGTTCCAAACGCCAGGCCAGAGAATCAAAACAAATACCGGTCCATTCAGTGGGAATCATTATTTGGCTGACCCAGGCTGGCTCTGATTGAACTAAAAATCAAAACGTATTGGATTATTGTATTGTGTGAAGAGCTTACAACATAGCATAGAAAATAAGTCTGCAGACTCCAGAAGATTTTCTGTTTTTTCCTTCTTCCGAGCAACAAAAGCAAGATTGAAAAGTGGTCAATGGCATCCCTCTTTGCTTCCAAGGCTTCCTACTTGTTGAAATCACAGATGTTGCTATTGTGTTGTTTTCCACATAAATTATTGCTTCCTTTGCCTGACTGCAGCTATTGACAATATTTTCTTTTGTTAAACACCCACTTCCTTTTTCAAAAGGAATCATGTTCAACAGAAAAACCTTTTTTGTTGTTGTTGCTAATATTGTATTTGTCCCAGCATGAGACAGTAGAAACTATCTCAAAATCGGAGTTAAGAGTGATATGTGTTGACCCAGGACACAATGGCAATAGAGTTGTGCACTAATGTTCTAAAACTGACTAATTTAAAAACAAAACCTGAGACTGAATTTGACATGATTTGTGCACTTGTGGCCAATACCTGCTTGGAATAAACATGCATAGTATGAACTGCATATGGGTTCTCTCTTGGTCAAGTTCTAGGTTCTAATTTATTTGTTTTTGTCCTGATATTCAAGATGATGCTTGTAAACCTTCTCAACATTCTGCTGCGAGTGCGAGTTCGCCCAGCTTTACTCTTAATCAGATTCAACGTCTGTTTAAGCTTTCGGCCTCATTGCTCTCCTCAGAGCCAGAAGCCAGCCCCCATACCGCTGCTTTCTTGAACTTATGTATTTTAGATACACACTCCACTTGGTAACTTGTGGGCAGCCCATGGACCACATTGATATTCTCTATACCTCCTGTATCTGTATCAAACCCAAACACGCTTGGGTATTGAATCAACAAATCTCTGTTGTTTTGCTAAATTTGACTGTAATGCCTTAGTCCATTCTCACGCATTTATCCAGAAGAATACACTTAACAGTTATAGGGTTCAATAATGATCGATTGTAGCTGTTTTAATAGCATCATTATCTGGCTTCAATTGATGTCAGCATGGCTCGCATTGCAATATTGGTTTGACTTGCACATACTTTACTGCATTAAAGAAAGGAGGCCTTAAAGGTTGTTAATAATGCCACACATAAAGCCAATTTTCTTGTGCTAACTTTTGACTGTGGACTGCTTGGAGACATTTGCTCTCCGAAAACATTATTATATAATTTAAATCCATTAAAGTATTTCCCAAAACTTGAGCACGACATGTAACGCAATAAAAAAAAACATTCATTCTCAAACCCTGGTATATAATGATATTTACTATGCAGATTTGAAAGTTGCAAGGTTTCAACTGAATTCAAATATACTTCACACACTGTTACCCAGTCCCACAGTCCTTTTAACAGCACAGGTTTAGAAATAACATTTCAACCTGGAGAGACTCAAATGAATATGTGATAGAAGATGATAAACAATAAATAATTAATAACAATATATAAATATATAATATAGGATTGGTGCGTAACGATGAGCAATGCTCAGTTCAAAACCAGAGAACAAAACAGGGCTTTCTCTGCTGCTGCCCCCAGACTGTGGGACAGTCTGCCCCTCAGTATCAGATTGGCCAAACACACTGCAATACCTTCTCACTGATTCATTTCTTTTTTTAAATGCTTGCATTAATTTCTTGTGTAAAAGAATCAAATGGAATTGCCACTTCTTCATAACAGTGGGTGTGTTTTGTTACTGTCTTAAGTTCAAGAGTCTGTGGTTTATACAAACATTTTATATCAGTTGATGGGCAGAATTAACAACTCAATACACATCAAACCAATATTTATAGGGTCTTGGTCTTTTTGGGTCTGTGTCAGTCAATGATCAGTGAAACTATGTGTGCCATTAAAATTCTGCCGAAAAAAATACTCTATAACTCAGGTTGTGATTTTACACTTTTAAAAAAACACAAAATATGTATTTTTTTCTTGATGTGTTGGTGAAATCAAATTGAAAATGTATTTGTTCTGCGATTGTAAAATATTACAGTACCAAATGTTTTGAATTTGCTTGTTTGTTTTTAATACTGCTACCACCACCAGTTCTGGGAGAGTCCATCTGCACCTCAGACCAGTT
Organism: Chaenogobius annularis; assembly: GCA_015082035.1. Lineage (NCBI taxonomy): Eukaryota > Metazoa > Chordata > Actinopteri > Gobiiformes > Gobiidae > Chaenogobius > Chaenogobius annularis. The sequence continues at coordinate 126,462 of BJKM01000345.1, read as the reverse complement.
AACATCGGGATGGTGGAGGCGACAAGAACCTGGAGAGCTCCAAGTACTTCCCATTCATCTGTCAACCAAATGTGTGTAAGGCCAGGGTCGCACTCAAGGATTACTGCTGATTATCGGACCATCCGCACAGTCACAGCACAAATCCTGCACTGAAGGAGGCTGGCACACAAAGACTTCTCTGAATATTCTGTAAAAAACAGGGCAATCAATAGACTCAGAGAGCCATACGACATAGTCTGTATGTAGTTTTTTTTTTTTCAGACCAAAGTTTGTTTGTTTACTTGACAGTTTTGACTGTTCACTCATAATCTTCTTCAGAGTGTCACGTATAAACCAGGAAAAGGGGGCCTTTTTTTACACTCCCACACTTGAGATACTAAGATAGATAGACTTGAGATAATGCAGGTGCTTCTACCGGTAGGAAGACAGCGCCACAACCTGTATAAATCAGCTGACTTGATGCTGCAAATAATACTCTGCAGAAGATTGTGAGTGAGCAATTAAATGAACCTCTTGGATAGAATTATCCATCCATCGATCCATCTTCTTCCGCTTATCCGGTGCCGGGTCGCGGGGGCAGCAGTCTAAGCAGGGACTCCCAAACTTCCCCCACCTCAGACACTTCCTCCAGCTCCTCCGGGGGGATCTCGAGGTGTTCCCAGGCCAGCCGAGAGACATAATCCCTCCAGTGTGTCTTGGGTCTTCCCCGGGGCCTCTTCCCAGTGGGAAGAGAGGCCTCCTGGGCATCCGGAAGTTGAGGAACAGATGCCCAAGCCACCTCAGCTGGCTCCTCTCGATGTGGAGGAGCAGCGGCTCTACTCTGAGCTCCTCCCGTGTGACTGAGCTCCTCACCCTTTCTCCAACGGGAGCACTCAGCCACCCTGCGGAGGAAACTCATTTCGACCGCTTGTATCCGCGACCTTGTCCTTCCGGTCACTACCCAAAGCTCATGACCATAGGTGAGGGTAGGAACGTAGATGAATCGTTAAATCGAGAGCTTTTCCTTTCGACTCAGCTCCTTCTTCACCACAACAGTAATAATACAGCCAATAACCAATACAGCGTCCCTATCACTGCTAGACAGAATTATATGCATATGAATTACATTGTTATGTGATTAGGAAGGATGCTCAATAGGTGATCATTTTTTTTAGGTGAAAAAGTGACATTTTTCCTTTGGGTGAGGTCACCAAAGATGTTATATGTCTCTGACAGAAGTGTCTGAAGTTGAGCCCATTCATTGCCCTGCCAGGAAGAAAAATGAGTTTGAATCCCCAAAGATGAGATCTATAACAGTTTCAAATGTGTCAAAAGAATCAGCCTTCTCACTGTAGAGGATCAGATGACCAATGACCGAAGTTGGAGTAAAGTTAATATTGTTTCTATATCTTTCTCTAAGAATAAAAACATGAACTATAGGTTGTCATAGAGTTTATTACTGTATAGTGCTGTCCTAATTTTCATGCCTAAAGCCAGAACCGCCATTGATATAGACGTCAATGCACACAAAAGATTGAGATTAATCTTCACTATTAATCTACTCAATATTTCCTGTCACTGAAAAGCTGAATAAACAGCGTTATACTTGGCGTTGCTGTGGTATTCTTGTTCTAATCGCTAGTGAGACTTCAATCATTGGAAAAGATCTGCAAATATCATCTAATTGATGGTTACCAATAAGATCTGCATTCACAAAAAACATTTTTTTCATTAGCTTGATCATTTCTGTTGGGTTGGGTGCGTTTCTGTTTCGACCGCTTGATTTGAAACACAACCATCAGATCACCTTTTTCATTTCTCCTTCAAACTTTGACTCCCTGTGCGCTCCACTGTCTAAACTTTCTCTCCTGTCGGGAACAGCAACAACAGAAAGGTCAAAAAGCGGTGCCATCATCTGTTCGGCTAACCACTTAAATGCTTCGTGTTGCATGCCAGTGTGCTTTCCAAAACTGCACACCCTTGTTTTGGAGGTCAGAGTGACAGACAGGGGGCAGTGTGGCACAGTGGGAGAACTGGCTGAGCCGTCCACTCCACTCTCTGTCAAAAATATCAGTGGGACTCCTGCTGCACACTAAAGTGCACAATCCAAATCAGGCAGAAGCACAAAATCACAGATCGGACTGAAAAGAGGGAACATTTAGCATGTTTCCAAGATCACTCAGAAATGATTATGCAGCAAAGAGTAAAGAAATGATACATTTTTGGTGTGTATTCAAATTTTGGATTATTTGTTGCAAAATTGCAAATAAATGTAAATGTTGAACTATTCATAAAACCTTGAATGTAAGGCGTTTTTGTTAACCATGTATGTTTTTCATAAAGCCACAACAAGAGTTGCTTATTTATATGATATGCCAAGTAATAATTTCAAGTTTTTACTTTGCCTTTTTTTGGAGAGTTGATTTCATACAGAATTGCTAAAACATCTGCTTGCTCGGGTGGATAATTATTCGACTGCCTCTAGAATGTGATCCGCCTACAAATAAATCATTCATGCAGAGCTTTCTACCTGTTTTTATTGATGTATTACTTCTACAGAAGAGACTGAGGAAATGTTTGACCATATGCTAGACACAGTAAAGCTAAAACAAACAGTCTATTACCACACCACTAGTGCATATAATCAATATGGCACTCAGTCAAGGGAAATTCCCAGAATCATGGAAGCTTTCAAATGTCATTCCTATTTTCAAAGCTGGCAATCGTCCGCTAATATCCAACTACAGGCAGATTAGCATTCTTCTCACCTCAACTATAGTTCTTACCCATTGCACCCAATGCAATTTGGATTTAGGACCAATCGCTCCGATGAAACGTCGACATGTTGGAACATTTTTTGGAAAAGGTCAAATCGTCAGTGGACAAAGGGGGCCCAGTGGAGGCAGTTTTCCTAAACCTGGGGAAAGCATTTGACAGTCAATCATTCCATCTTGTTACAGAAACTACCAAATTTGACTTCTCAATAGAAATTATCAATCTCATCAAGTCTTAACTTCTCAGCTCGGACTCAATCTGTAAACATCAAAAATCATAGTTCTCATCCTCTACAATTTTAACTGTGTCACACAGGGTTCAATAATTGGCCCGATTTTGTTCAGCATTTACAATTGCATTTACAATTAACAATAACTGTTGTAACACCTTAACGTCATCGGAAAACAGCAGAAGACGTTACAGCAAAACTAACAGATGCCATGTCACAGGTCCCCGCCTGGCTTGAAAAATTCTGCCTTCAACAAAAAACAATTCACAAGTAAAACCAGATATCTCAATAGCAGGACAAAGACTACAGGTTGTTCCAGAATCCAAATACCTTGAACTACACAGACTCAAATCTCAATTTCAAAACACACATTCAAAAAGTTAGCTATAAAATAAAACTTCAGCTACATCAGAGACAGTTTATCAACCGAAGTAGCAAAAACGCACTTATTTTCCACGATCCTTGCACATATTACATATTGTATTGTCAGCTGGTCCAACAACAATAAAACCCTTAGAACCACTCTAAAAACAATGGACAAAAAACACTACAGATTTCATCACTGTCATATTTTGAAGAAATACAAGTTGATTAATTGGGACAATCTTATTAAATTCAAAAACATCTGTCTCGTATGTGGGATCAAACATGGCTCTGCTCTTCCTTCACTGAACGACTTTGTTTGCTCTAGATCTAGGGAGAGCAGAGTGACCAGAAGAGCAATAACGGAAGGCTGCGTCATTCCTCGCAGAAGAACTGTTTGGTCATGCTCTTCTCCTTCAGAGCTTCCCAACAGGATAACTCTGTACTGGAAGCCATTCAAGATTCTCCCTCTTTCCTTTGTTTTAAAAAGAATGCTAAAAAGTGGCTTGTAGAAACACAGATTTTGGAGTACTATTTTTTTTTTTATAAATATATTGTCTTGTGTGTGATTTTTCAGTGTTTTCTCTTTTAGGAAGCCTTTTTGACATCTGGCAAAGGGACTACTGTTGCAAATAGCTCATATCAGCTAACTCGGGCACATTTACATTGTTTGATGTTGATTAATGTGCAATGTCCCTTTAAAAACTTAAAGCTATTTATTTTTTAAAGAATTCAAGTTAAAGGAGTAAAGTTTCTTTCAGTATATGGTGTTACATCCTGGACTGTTCCAGAGTTGACACAATGCATTCAGCCTCACCTTCAATCTGTAGGTTCAATATAAACAAAAGTTGTCTATATTGTGTATATATGTTGACCACCTTTTTCTATTTACATATTTTATGTCAAATGAATGCCGCCTATATATTTTATCCCCTTACGCTTAGGGCCTATTTTTCCTAATCTGCCTGACTAAAATGAGCCTCAATAGAAAGCTGTGGAGCTCTGGAGTACAAACAATTGGTCGGAGCCTTTGTGAAGCTGAGACTGTAGTTTTGTATTCTGATGTCTGATTTGCTCTGCTTATAAGTAGACACAAGCTCTGCATGGAGCAAATCAGATATTAAATTCTGCCTAGGAGGTCGTTCCACTTGTGGGACGTTGGACTTTTTCTTTAGATATTCCACTTTGTCCACCATTTCTAAAAGATAACTCTCAAGTTGCTTGATCTGCTGTACATAAAGATAAAGCCGTAACCCTCTTATTTTCTGTCAAATCAGTCATTCTGGGAAGCATTAGGGTCAGTTTGTACTCCAAACCATAAGGTAAAAAATTACCCAAAAATAAAATGAAAAATGCATAGGACTTTCATATGGATTCTGCCTGGACTTTTTTTGCTTTATTACAAGTCCCTAAAACTAATTTTTAGTGACTTTACCTTCAGCTTTTAAAAGAGAATTGTCAAAACCCAACAGATGCTAATTTTAGTGTCAGTCAGCCCACACCTCCAGACACCAGCTTTACTCATTCATATATTTAACAAAGAAAATCTAGGCAAGATTTAAAATCTGATTTCCTCTGTGCAGAGCTTGTTTCTACTCATGATTAGAGTAAAACAGACATCAGAGTCCAAAACTACAGAGTCACAGCTCCACAAAGGCTCCAGCCAGTTGTTTGTGCTCCAGAGGGTTCAGGAACAGCTTCAGTTTTAAATGGGGCTCATTTTTTCAGGCGTTTTCACTTAGAATGAGGTTTAGAGATTTGTAAAAGCAAAAGTGTTCAGGCGGAATCCATGGAAAAGTCCTAATAATTTTTATTTTATCTTAGGGTAATTTTTCATTTGATGGTTTTGAGTACAAACTGACCCTAATTCTTCTCAGAAGGATTGATTTGACTGGAAATATGTGAGTTAAAGCTTTTCTCTATACAGTACAACATATCAAGCAGCTTGAGAGTTCCCTTTTATCAGATGTTTACAAAGTTGAATAAATGTAGTAAAATTCCAATGTCTGATGCGTGGAATGTCCTATATATATATAATATATATATATATATATATATATATATATATATATATATATATATATATATATATATATATATATATATATATATATATATATATATATAATATATATATATATATATATGTGTGTGTGGTGTATATATATATATATAATATAATATATTTATTTTTATTTTAATTTTTTGTAATATATATATATACACGTTATATATTACTGCTAGATAGGTGCGTCCTACCACAATTATGCAAACGACACTCAACAGATCTAAGTTTCACTGACAATGTGAATTTGGACCAGTGGATTCACTCTGTCACTGCATCAAACAGATCAGTGTGTGGATGCAGAACAACTTTCTTCAGCCAAACTCAGACAAGACTGAAATCATCGTCTTTTGGCCCACAGAAACAAAGAAAGCTGTAGCAGTCTCTCGCTCTAAAACCTACAAATCAAGTTAGAAATCTGGGGGTAATAATGGACTCAGACTTGAATTTTAACAGCCATGTCAAATCAGTAACATCAGCAGCCTTTTACCATCTAAAAAACATTGCCAAAATCAAAAGTATAGTGTCTAAACCAGACCTGGAGAGACTTCTCCCTGCATTTATCTCCAGTAGATTGGACTATTGTCCAATTCATACTGTGTGCAGCAGGAGAGTCCGTGGTTCATCATTTTATACACATAACACGTCCTAAGACATGCATGTATGTGTAGTCTCTTGCTCTGCACACCACAGCGTTTGCATGCGTAAACTCGCAAAACCATAGTCGCATGTCAACGTGAGGACAGCCAAAACGGCAGCTCCAGCAGAAGGTCTGTGCGTTGGAGCCGGGCTTCTAAGCACGTACTGGCTCTGTTCTTCTATATGAGAATGCTGATCAAACTTATTTGTGCACATTTAGACACTTATAACAGGTCCACAGTGCAGATTACTACAGTACATGAATAGGCTTGTATTTACTCTTTGTGCAGGCTGACCATGACGTGACTAAATGTGAACCTGAACTCCTTCAAATGATCCATAACTGCCCCAGAAATGTGTGGTGCTGTGGTAATTGCACAAATACAACTACAAACACATGCTCTCTACATATATACATGGATGTAGTCGGCGAGTTGTCGCCGAGTCGCGAAATAGCCGCGCAGATAAGTCTATGTTAGAAAGACAGGCTGGCCAGGCTCCAGTTTATTTAACAATGGTTTCACCACAGAAAACAATATTTTAAATCAATTTGTAGTCATGACATAAAATCTTTAGTAAAACACTTTCACATGCTTTCTCACTCAATTTCCTAAAAACTAACCCCGGCCTGTTTGCCTGCCAGGCCAAAATTTGGGGCAAAAGTGCACCTTGCGCAGTGCGCAGAGTCCCACAGTCCAGCCGTAACCCGACACTAGGAGGTGTCAAGACGCTGACGACCATGACAGGACAAAACAAAAGCCAAATAGCAAAACAACAGAAAACCAGACAGATAACAAAAGCAAAACAGCAAAGCACAAAACAGCAGAGAACAAAAACAGCAGAAGCGGCGTATCCAAGCTGCTGCAGAGCACCGCTGAACACCTGCAACGTTAACGGTGGAATAAAAATACAAATTTAAGTTTACGCTGTCGGATCTGGATTAAAACTTAAAATAAAATTATCCGGCTCCATTCTGCTGTGTTCCTCTACTGAGAGTTATCAGTACATCACCACGGACCCTCACATTCTAGTAGCTATAGGGCCAAATGGCATGGACCACCGTGCGCCACGTTGGCCAGCTGCCAGCTGCGCAGCAGCACAACAGGCAGTGGTTTTAGGAGGTGGATTAAAACATGACTTAATTTGAAAATAGAGCTTCGAGTTACCTGTTGCCACGATCTGCACCGCACAGCGACGTACAGCGACGCACAATAAAGTTCATGGCGCAAGAGACTGATTTGACCAGTGTAACTAGGAGAAAACGGGATTTATGATCGTTTGAACTGAATGAATCAGGAGTAATTGGGCGTTCATTACCTACCAGTGCAGACGAGGCCACACAGTGCACAATGAGACTCAATGGAGCACTGGGATTGACCTGGTTGAAGCTGGTGAAGCTGCAGCTCAGCAGTGGCACTAAAAGAAGAAGTTGTTTTATAAATTTGGAAAATGGAAGCGTCTGGGCCGAAGGATTGGCATTTACCTGGGAATGGAGGACAGAGCGGCCACTAAACATGGCCCGGAAGAGTGTGTGGGCAAACAAGAAGCGAACGAGAAGGGATCGCTTAAATAGTCCACCAGCCCAGCGCCACGGAGCGGCAGGTAAGAGTATCCTCAGTACAGGCCCTCACAGCTCGTCTTGCACACACTGAGATACACACGCTCACGGCAGGCGTAAATAAATAGGTTGGATTCTATTTTCTGAAATCTATGCACCATGACGTGCTGCTCCCTATGTGGGTCAAAGCGTAAACAACATTTGTGGGGAAAAATGGACTAGGTGTTTAGCACAGTAGCAACAACAGTGTTCAGTGTTAACACAGCGTTCAACATTCGACTGACCTAAATTAGATGTGTTAAATAATCATAAGCCAAAACTCTGTTCAAAGTCCATGTTTGTCAGTCTCCGTGAAAGTTTAATAGGCTTTCTGTTTGGCCTCTTTGATTTAAACGTTTTATTTGCCCTAATTGTATGTTTAATTAGCTGTTATGGGAAAGCCCAGGACATTTCTCCATGCCTTTGTAATATTATAAATATAGAATTTATATTTAATGGACTTCTGGTTATGGCGGCGCTTTGAGTAGACGCACCGCTGCTGCAAAACTTAGCTTTAAAATCAGTTTGACCCACCTAATCTCAAAGAGGAACTACCAAAGATGAGTAACCAAGGGTGACACAAATCCGGTAACACTACGGGACCAAAACAAACATAACTGACGACCCACAGGCCCATTGGAAAACAGCCCACATCCCAAGCTTACGAAGCTAACGAGGCTAACACGGCTTGCAAATCTGACTCGGAGAGCAGCGCTCCTTCCTCGCTGGCCCAGATGGAGATTCTCGCGACTTCTTTGCATCGGAAGGGGGAGATTGTAACTAGTCATCAGTTATGGCATGGTTAAGTGCAGCGTGCCATGGAGTCTCTTAGAGCCGAGCCGTGTCTGCTGCAGCTGACGCTGCCGCTCAGATGAAAGAAGAGGGAGTAACCGGTGCGCGCATGGATGAAGTCGAGCAGCGTGTTTCAGACAGTATGGATGATTTGCAGACAGTAACGGTCGAGATGGGGGCACTGCGGGCCACGGTGACAATGCTGGAGTTGGAGAACAATTACATCTTAGCTCTTAGATTTGGGGTCCAGATTTTGTCATCCTAACCGGCTTGTGGGGGTCTCGGAGTAGAGAAGAAGGACAAGATACAGAAAGTTTTTTGGAGAAGATTATTCCTGAGATTCTTGATGGCTCAGGGGTTGAAGTCCCTCCCATCACATTCGAACCCTATAACCCTATGCCCCATGTTGGCTGTCTGTTTAAGTACATAAACTTTGTGTTTAAGTGCAGACAGTCTACTCATCGATGTGCCAAATGTGGCAGATTGGATTTGTGGGAATTTGGAAATTCCTTCCCTTTAACAATAATTTTCTTGATCAGGTTTTGGGTCATGCCTGTTTCCAACATGAACCTTTTTGTTTTCTTTTTTACCCTTTCATTGGTTTTGTGTTCCTATGGTTCTTGTGTAAATTTGTTGTTTTCAACCAGAGGGATTAAAAACATTCAAGAGTTATCAACGGTACGATCAATATAACCAACCCAATGGCATCAGAAGAGTTAAAAGTAGCCTCCTTCAATGTGAATGGCATACTTAACCTAATCAAACGAACAAAAATGTTAACAAAAATGAAAAATGAAAGAATTGACATTATATGTTTACAAGAGACACATTTGAATGACACTGAAAATCAGAAACTAACAAAATTCTGTCATAAAAAAATCCTATTATTTATCATACAAAGGCAAACATAGAAGGGGAGTCGCAATTTGGATTTCAAACCAAGTAGTTTTTGAACAGGTTTTAATGTAAGGATAAAGAGGGCAGATATGTACAAGGGAACTATTAATGGAAAGGTTTTCACTCTTTTGAATGTGTATGCTCCACCTGAGATTGATATTGCTTTCTATGCTGATATCATGGACCTGATTGTAAACCACTCTGAGGGAACCCTAATTTGTGGTGGCGATTGGAATCTTCGCATTCAGCTAACTTAGACGTGTCAAACTCAAGAGGCACTGGAAGAACAATAAATAAGAAGTTCCATATCTTATTGAAAAATATAGGATTGCTTGCCCGCCAGTATACCCATTTTTCTAATCCACATGCAATCTATTCCAGAAAAGACTACTTTTTTGTTCTCAATAAAGGCAGATCTAAAATCACTGAAGCAGATATAGCCACAATAGACCTACGTGATCATGCTCCTATCTACATTTCTGTAGATTTGGAAGGAAGATCAGGTGGAGAACCCTTGGGTGAAATTGAAGGAGTTAATCAAAACACACAAACTAAACAAAGATGTTAAAATTTTAAATTTGTTAGCTTACTATAAAAATGTCACACCTAATAGCACAGACTCAAAATTTGAATTCTGGACAACAAAAGGAATAAAAGTCTATCAGATTGTAAAGGAGAATCATCTTAAGAGCTTTGATGAGTTGAAAGAAACCTTTGGCTTGGACAAAGAAGATTTTTATAGGTATTTACAAATGAGTTATTATGAACAAGAAATTAAAATTATGATGACCTTCATAGCCTTTTGACTGAAACATTCATTAAAGCATATAAATCTGAACTTTCTAAATTGTATAAATGTTTTAAAAATCTGGGTAGCTACTGATTACATTAAGGGTAAATGGGAAAGAGAGGGTCAGTGTGTTCTGGATGATGAAGAGTGGGAAAGTATATGTTCATCTCACTGGAGAACCACGGGACCACATGTTTGGAGGGAATTCTGTTGGGAAAAGTGTTTCTCGTTTCTTCATAACCCCATGTCAAAGTGTCCATTACTTACAGGGAGATGCTAACTGTTGGAGAGGATGTGGCAGCCAGGAGGAAAATCACTATCACGTGTTTTGGGATTGTTCTGTTGTCCACAAATATTCAACAAAGATCAACAAGATCAACAAAGCCTTATAGCAATTTATGACATCACCATGCCAGTGGATTTCAGAACTCTGTTTTTGGGCCTCAGGACTCCTGCCATGGACGCAACTAGCAGCTATCTCTGGATTATCCTACTAGCGGCCGCAAAAAAGGCTCTAAATATTAAATTTCAACATTTCTGTCAACAAAGATTTGTGTCATAGACCTGCGTGTCGTGTTTCAGCGTGGCGCAAATGGGCGGTGCCGGGCAGGTGACTGTTTGTAAACAAACTGGAATGAAAGAAGCTGATGAGAACGTGGATTCAAGGATTGTGCGATTTAAGCACTTCTGGAGAAAATAGAGGAGCACAAAAATAGATTTAAGAAGTGGATTGCATCTCCACACTCCACTACTGTTGCTAGTTATGTTGCAACCTGGGGGATAATAAAGCGTGGAAAACCGTTCACCGATCGTCAGTACTTGAGAGATCTCCGGAAGGATTCTCCGCAAAGACAGTGAAGGAAAGGGCCATGAAAATGACACGCAACATCATCAATCGGCAAATCAAGGACATTAATTCAGCTCCAGCATACTCAAGTGCCTGTGATGAGTCTGTGACGGGATCGATATTGAACAGGAACGCATGACGTACGTACGTACAGGAACGTTATGCAGGTATGTAAACTCTGAAGAAATAATCTAATTTATAATTGCAGGCTGTGTTCAATTCCACTGTTGCCCAAATATGGGGGGAAAGAGAAGAGGATTGTGTTGTTATTGAGGTTTGAAGAGGACTGCGTTTTTGTTTTTTTAGTTGTCACGTGGTGCGTCATCACTCCAGGGTGCGCTGCAGAGAAAATACACATTTAGTCAGGAATGCTCATTATGTATTTGTAGCCTAGTTATTTTGATAGTAGGCTAATATAGCTAATATACACTTTATATAAGGCGTATATGAGGCTTTTAATTTTTTGCGGCACCAGACAGATTTTTTGTTTGTTTTTTGGTCCGAAATGGCTTTTTGGACATTAAAGGTTGCCGACCCCTGGCCTAGACCCTCCTGTTAGCATATACTCATAATCACACGTCTGTACTTTGATTCTTCTGATCAAAGACTTGTTTCTCTCCATTCGGTAGCAAAACCTCTGGGGTGTAGGACGCCCCCCACCTATGCCATTGTTTTAGGAAGTGTGAACTGACTTAATGAAAATAGATACTTTTGTATCAAGCATTTGCTTCTGTGTCTCTGTCATTTTCCTATTGAAGTAGGTCATCTGACCATCTGCTCAATTGTAAAATATAAAGCAACCCACTTGACCGGGACTGACACCAGAGCAGGACTAAACAGATTAACTCTGATTGTACAACAGAATGAAACAATTCGTGATTGAAAAAAAAAATTCTATTTTTATTACTTTATTTCTTGATAATTGTTTGAAGAGAAATTCCACAACAGGATTTAATTCGAAAATAGACACATTTTACAAATGTGATTTTTTTTTAGGGTTCTCTAGGCCATGATTTTATTTGATGGATGTCTGCTGCTTTGATTTTATGTCTGCTCTCTCTCTGGTCGTGTTTTTCTTTCTCGGTTTGTTTTTATATGTTCTTTAATTCAAAAAAATAAAAACATTAAAAAAATGAAATAAATATATCATTTAATGCATGGTATCACAGTTGAGAATTATAAAAGAACATAAAAACATGTGTGATTTATCGTTTGGAGCCAGTGGAGAAGAAAACATCATAAGAAAACATCATTGTAGATTTAATCCCCTCTGCGTGTCCAGTGCACCAAGAATTCTGCTCCAGGATATTATCGAGATTGTCCTGCGTTGGTCTGTGCTTTTATACCTTTGGATGAGTGCTATGTGTTACAGGGATAAAACACAAAACCAAGTGTCTGCTGCTTGTAAATAACATGTACAAGACAGGCACTATTTACCAATTGCGCCACAGCATCAGCTCACCTCTCTGTGGCACGGGATTCAAATGCATGTCAAAACTTTGATTCTAGATTTATAGACCTACCTCAAAATGTGATTATCAAATAGAATAAGAGCATATGATAGTCATTCATCTCTGTTCCATAAGTAAAAATGGAATCAGCTTCAGGAGTGGGAATAGTTCAGATACCAGTTTGTCTGGCTGGTTTGAGGTGTGGCACTGATACAAGTTGATTGGTGATCTTATACATTGGAACAAGTCGCTGATGTGTTCGTATAAGAGTTTTCCATCTGATGTTTTGGAGCATGGACGTTACACTGCTATTTGGATCACAGTCAAAAGTTACAAAATGTGCTGCCCTTCTCAAGGTAAAGATCGCAATATTCATGGGAGCTGAATAGCGAGTTATACAGAAGGCAAAGGTCTCTGCTTCTGGGAGGGGGTGCTTCTTATTCCTACTGATGAAGTCCAGGATGATGCTTGCCTTTAGTGACACTGCGTTAAGACCTACACCCACAGTGATTTGCAGTTAACACTGCCCACTTAGTCACCACATCAAAATTGGAACTAAACCAGGTCTTAACCCAAAACTAAACCAGGATAGCTCAGTAGTTATAGTTATAGTTATTTATAATTTCAGCGACAGTGCATAATAATAAACATTTCTGCAACAAAAAGAGAGAGAGAGGATGAGAGAGAACTACGCAAACTCCCAGTTCCTTTTTAAATGATTATTAGTCGTGTTGATTAATTCGTTAAAATGCGTCATTGTTTAGGTGCAGATCCTACATATTGTCCCCAGTTAAGACCTTTTAGGTACTTTTTCAGACTGAACCAAAACCGTAGTCCAAATTACACTGCATTTCAATATGCAACCTATTTAATGGACGCGGGGCGGCTCGGGGAGGACTGAAAATGTGATGCCGTGGTGCAGAGCGGGCTGGAGTTAAAGAACAACTAGTTTGTGTGACTGGCATCACTAACGGTTACACAATGATAGTAAACAGGTCCGAAGTGTCTTCATATACTCATTGCTATTGCCATCTTGAGGGTGAAAGCCTCATGCTCACTGTGGGGGGAATCTGCAACAAAGGTTTTCTCTTCTGTAACATACCAAGACCCTGTTTGTCAGGAGGGAACAGTGGACTTACAGAAGTCACTCCAGACTGAGGCTGGGCAGTTTGTATCAGGTAGTTAGCAGCTGGCTAATACTAGTTTACATATTATTGTGTGGCCACATGCTAATAATCATTATTCTACTGTCTACAGACAGTTTTAACAAGCCTAATCCAACTGTCTGGGTGTTATTTTAGGATCAGTCACTCACCCGCACACAAAGTCCGTGCTCTTGAAAGCTTTGCTTTTAAGTGTCAGTGACTCACTGCAGTAGATAAGGATCAAAACCCATAACTTCTGTCTTCTTGAAGTGTCAACCCTTTTCATTTTCAATTTTATGCACTGATTTTCATAACTGTCTAACATCAAAGAGGCAATAGCATGCGGTGATGTCTTCAAAATGGCGGTGACAACAAATAAGTCACCTGACTGAAACCCATGGATAAGGTTATGTATGGCAGATGGCCCAGTGGCAGAGTGGCAAGCACTCACACCTCCCAAAAAGATCAGGGGTTTGACTCCTGGTCCAGACCAGGCCTTTCTGGGTGGAGTTTACATGCACCATAGGGAAAAGTTCTGCGGTGAAGGTCCTGACCAAGCCAAGCTCAAAAATCTGGAGATAGGTCCCCAGAAGCTGCACTGCTCCTGAGGAGATGTCCCAGTGGCATTGAGGGATAGGTCAAATGCAGGGAACAAATTTCACTCAGAGGACAATAACGTGTACCTTAAAATAGGGTTATTTATTACAATTTCAAAATGTTACTAAAGTTAATTTCTCTTCGGCCAGTACATTGTCTAATCTGTTAGTCATTACCTAATACAAATCAATGTACTGGCAAATGTTTTTTTTCTTCTCCCACGAGTAGAGTCTCGTTGCTCTGTCAAAGGGAAATGAGCTGTCAATCACACATGCCACTCAAAAATCCAAATAGCTCATATAAAATCTAAACTTAAAACATGAAACCTGGCATTATCTAATAATAGAAATGAGATCAGAGATGTGCTTGTTATACATGCATATACTCTGAATATGGGGACAATCTGTGCCAATTTAGAGGAGCCTATATATGCATTTTATGTATATTGATAAGAGGACAGGTTATTCCATTTTAAGCATAATTTATTTATACATTTAGCTCGTTTTGAGGTTTGGATGGTTTAAAATGGGCTTGGTTCTTTTACAGAGTTCATATCAAAAGAAATACAATGATGCAGTGCTCGGTCCATAATTCTATCATTAACATCTTTCAATAAAATAAACATTCCTGATCCCACCCGGTAGCAGGGAGCAGGAAGACTTGTTTATAATATGAAACAGGGGCAATCAAAAAGGCAGCGGCGGCTGAGCTGGACGCCCGGTGGACTCCTGCACCATTAACTATAAACAAATACTATTATATTATATATATTATTTTAAAAACGCAGACTATCAACTTAATGCTCGCTACAGCCCGTCACCGGAAACACACCACTTCACAACATACCATGCCATACATGGGCTTTACACTAGGCTTGGAATGACCCATAGCTTCAGAGGACCACCGGACACACACACACCTGGTCTACAGTGAAAGCACACCCAGCTGCGCGATGAGACGCTTCCCAAGCAAACAGCGGCACTACAAAAGAGCGTTGGATAAGGGCCTAGCTATGCTTTAAAATTTAATGCACTATGTGCTATTCATACCTGCCACGTGGAGTAAAGCACGAAACACACACGCACCGAGCGACCAGCACCCGGAAGTACAGATGACCAGAGGACGAAGAACAACAAAGAGCCTTTCATAGTTTCATGTCTGGCGCCCTCGCAGGCGCGGCGGAACAAGACGCACACGTCCGCACTGCTACATAAGCACTCAAATATCACTTCAAAAAATTTGACATGCTTACATTTCTAAGACCTCCAACAAGAACTCTAAAAGGGTATAAAATAGTTCCCACCATCATAGGCCAATTTCATGGTGCAATCACGACTCAAGCCTACATATAAAGGCTTTCTGGTGCAACACCATCACCACCGCAGCAGCAGAACACATAACCACCCCTGCTATGAACCCCATTCTCTCTCTTAATCACACTATGCTACCTGATGATGTTGGATATTCCTTAAATCTGTGATTCCGAAGTGGGGTCCAGGGCCAGATAGGAGCTCCCAAATGTTGCTCGCAAAAGAAAATTGAGCTAGAAGTTAACTGTAAGTATATTTCTTAAAAGGTTACTGAAAGGCACAGTTTGGTGCTGTGGAGAAAGTCACCTGCATATATCCACGGCAATAGAACGTTAGCAACTATATTTCGGAACATTCTCCATAGAGATATTTGATGCCATACTTTGGCATATACAGTATAGCCAAAGGAACGACATGAAAATAAGCAAGAGGTTACTCCAGGCCAAATAGGAGTCCATTTTGTGGAGGGCCAACTCACAATAAGGACACAGTTTCATACATATTTATGGCAAAAAAAAACATGCCTTTACAGCGGCACTGTAATTATTCAAGTTAAAGCACCACCGCCTGCTCATTATTGCTTTGCCTATAATGCTGCCAATTTTCGTCACATGCAACCGACCAGCAGTTATCAAGGAAAGTCCTGATAGTCTGCAGAGTCTTGATTTTGGACATCCTCCTCTCTGATACATCCAGATCCTCCCCCACAACATGCCTTCTTGATGATCTCATTGAGTCTATTAGTGTCCCTCACGCGCAGAAAGAAGAGGCGGCTTGAATTATTACATTTACATACCCAATTGAACGGCACACTTAATTTACAAAGAATAGTGGTTTGTAGAAGAAATAAGAAGGCTGTTGAATTTTAATGTAGTTTGCCCACTATAACAACCACAGAAAAACGAAACGCTGTGAAAACTATTGCATACACCACCAAAGCAATGCTCTTCACAAAGGGTTCTCCTGGTCTTTCACTGCTGGCAAGAATAATAAGCACGACACCTCCATCCCCGAGTTGTAGATGACTTGTGATTCTGTGTGAGACACCGGCTGACAGTACAGAGACAGGACAGATTCAGCCGCAGATTGGAGGGGAAGAGACGATTTCAGCTGCCATGGCTACATTGATGGAAAAAAGGATCGATGTCCGGCTTTGATTGCAGTTGAAGATAAACATCTCGCATGGATCACGCTCCTTTAACTATGTGCACACAGGGAATGTCAGGCATGGCTCACCGGGAGTGTGCTGAACTTTTACTATTATCGAGGAAGATTATAGAAACGAGGAGATTTTGAGTTGAATTTCTACAGGAATTGAACAAACATGCAGTTTAGTACTAACACATTCAGTCCCACATTTTTTGTATAGTCTTCATAGTCTCATTACACATAAAGTATAATCAGCCTTTGCATAGTTGATCCTACCCTGGCCATCTTAATGAACTTTATGCCAGATCAGATTCATGTGTGTTACAGCTACAGTTGTGCCTATAAAACTAGAGTTGGAAGTATTCAATTTTGTTACATAAGTAAAAGTACAGATACAGGAGCAAAAGAATACTCAAGCAAAGGTATACGTATGACATGAAAATGAAGTACCCGTTTAAAAATGTTCTTTCAGAGTAAATAGAAAAGTATTTCAGGCAGATTTATCTGGATTAAAAAAAAAAAAAAGTTCTACAGGTTCACAACTGAATTGATTTCAAAATGTTTTTAGCACTTTTTATTTGTATATTGTTGCTCAAAGTTGGGATATCAACTCAAACTATAAACGTGCTAGAAAGAAAAGTAATTTTAGGTTTTAGTCCTGCTAAAAATGTTGTGCAGCAGAAAGTACAGATACCTGATCTGAAAAATAGTGAAGTCAATTCAAAACATATCCACTAATTTAAGTACTACTACATGTACTTCCACCACTGGTTAAAACCCTAGTTAGCATACTACACGCAACTACAAGAGCCAGTGAGCACAGAAGTGACTATGTAAACAGAGAAGTACTGGTAAACAGCAAGTGAAAAGGCAGATCACCCTCAATACTCCAGCTAACTCACTCCATGCATTCTGCTTTATGCCGTGGTGGTCCATATAAATGATTCAATCTTGATCAATTATTATTGCACCATGCTAATTTTCACGATCATGAATATGACATTGTTAATTTAAAGGATTTTTTTGGCCTGAAGGATTTACTGAACAGGATAGTTCAGCGTGGAATGGGGATGAGAGAAGAGAGGACATGCAGCATATTGTCAGAGCCAGGATTCAAACTCACGACACCGCGGCACATGGAGCCTGGCATATGTGCAGCCACCTTAACCACTCAACCACCGGGCATCACTACATTGATTTGACTTATATTGATCAGTTCAAACTGTTAATCGGTGAGTGTCGCCTGCCTGCATTTGTGAGCCCATGCAGTCGCCTTCAAAATGAATTTCCATGTATGTTCTTTCAGAGAGAGCATTTAGTGAGGAAATTTACATTCCGCTCAGTATTTCCTTGTTTTCATGCTTGCTGCAAAGATTTTAGTGAATTTAATTGTGTAGTTTATTATTTCCGTCTAGAAAACAACTCTGGCAGGATTGGGAATAAAAGTTAATGTGAAAAGCCATTTTATGTGAACTGTCAATCTAGAAATGAGAAAAAAGTGGAAACTGAAAAATAACTAGGTGCTAGAAATACTTAGATGAACAAAAGAAATGTCTTATGGTATGAAATGGTTCACGTTGACCATTGCACACTTGGTATGGGGTGGGCAGCATTGTTTTGGTCAGGGTCAACAGTATTAAAAGCTGGCTTCCTGGGACTGTCTTTCTCTTCTCTCAGCTGCCTTAACATTGTTTGACCTTTAGTTTAGTTTGTCATGCACACATACACTGCCTGTCCCAAAAAAAAAAAAGTCGCCACATGGATTCAACTAAGCAAATACAATACAATAATTGCTGCATGGGTGATGATCTTTCAGCTGCAGTGAGTGACTTCTCATTTCTGAAACAACCATATGCAAAGACAAGAGTTAAATCATCGGCATCAAGCAGAGAAAAAAATTAAAAGGAGAAGCAGAAACTAATCTTCTACAGATCTGAACCCCAGTGAGAGTCTTTGGGATGAGCTGGAGAAGGCTTTGTGCAGTGGTCACTCTCTTCCATCATCATACAAGATCTTGATGGAAAAAATAGTGCAACACTGGATGGAAATAAATCTTTTAATTTGGCAGAGGTTTATTGAAACTATGCCAGAGCGAAACTAAAGGCGGTGGACATGCAGTGTATTGAACCCACACAACCATGGACACCCGGGCAGATCAGTCACTTGCTCGTTTGTCTCTTCTAAATTTGTTTTAATCTTGCAATCTCCCTTGCATGTTTGAACCCTGAGCCAGTTTTTCGACAAAGTAAGAAGAATCCTGTTCTAATGGTTTCAGCAGTCTTTCTGCCATCCTGTCTACATGCAACAGAACATTTATTTGTGTGTGTTTTTGAGGGCAATCACATTATATTCTGATAAATTATGGGGGCTTGGCTACTCAAAGCTCTTTACATCAAGGAACCATTAAGGAGCGAAAAAGCAGCAGGGATACAAAAAAATATAGTCTTGAATATTGGAGTCTTTTTTTTGTTGTTAAAATTGGCATATTTGTATTTTTTTAACTTTATTTGTCCAGGGATGCCCCATTGAGATCTCTTTTTCAGGCCTGGTCAAGAGACTGTCAGCAGCACAACTCAAAGACAAGACATTTCATACAAAACATAACGACTAGTGTCATAACTGAGCTGACACTCTAACTGCACCTCTTTCTGATGAGAACGGAAAAGCCCTGTCCCTTTGCATAAGCTGTGTTTTGTAACTTTGCAACATTAGGCAGAGCGGACATTGGGAGGTGCTGCCTGGGGTAACGCCATGGTGCGATTGCTGCGATGTGTAGTCATGTGTTAGTCCTGGCTGGGCTGTCTTGTCCTGTGCTGCGGTCGGTATGAAGGGCCATGTGGCTGGCTGTGGGCGCGCGGTAGGAGAATGTAATGGTGACGACACGTACTCCCTGACACTCTCTCTCACCTGATGCCCCACATGGCAGCTGCAGACAAACACAAAAGGGTACAGCTCCAGCAAAACGTGTAAGTGTTATTACATCCCTGCTTGTTCAATCCATTTACTCTATTTGTATTACAGTTGTGTTGTTATCGGCCTTTAAACATGCTGTTGAGCACCTGTACTTTTGCATCCCACGCCAGGAATCTACTTTGGGCTCCTTCTACTGGCAGCAGAGGGAATTACATAGGTAAGATAAGCAAATGCTAGCTTTCCTTCCGACATGCTGATGTAGCCACGCAGTTATAATGAACGTAATTTGAAGGGCAGAAAGTTTCAGCAATGAATCTAGAAACTGACATGCAGTAGATCTTCAAGCTCGACGTGTCACACATCTGGGAAACACAGAATGGAGTTGAACTTGAGCAAGCGCAAGCTGTAAAACTAGTGTCCCATATTAATTCATCAAGGTTCACAGCCATTATGTCCTTTAAAATGTCAACTTGTATCTGATTTCAAGGTTACTCCTCAAAAAATGTCTCCCCGAATGACAGATTCTATTCTTAATATAATAAATACATCATTAGAAAACGGTTATGTCCTACAGTCATTAAACCACTATTGAAAAAGCCCAAATCTCCTGACATGTTGGTAAACTACAGACCTATTTCAAATCATCCGTTTGTCTCCAAAATCCTTGAATGAGTTGTAGTTAAACAGCTTTGTCGCCACCTGCAGGACAATAATTTAGCTACTGACAATGGACTGGTCTCAATCCTGGTTCTGTTGGACCTCAGCGCAGAGTCAGACTCCATCGACCACAACATTCTACTGCAAAGGTTAGAATGTGATGTAGGTGTCAGAGGGACAGCCCTCAGCTGGTTTAAATCCTGTTGATCAGATCATACCAGTTTGTTAACCTAACCTAGAGCGTTTCACCTTGTTCTAAAGTAACCTACGGTGTGCCGCAGTTCTTGGTCCATTTCTGTTTACTCTTTATATGCCGTTCGGTAACATCACAAAGCACAGCAGTAGATTCTTGTGAACACTGTTTAATTTGCTTCTTTATTATGTCATTGTCTCCCATCGATGCAACCGCTGTTGTGAGTTTGGGCGTTACCAAAACTGAATTGAATTTAGTGTTTTTGACACGAGTATTCATGAAACTAGCTAAACTGAAGCTAATTACAACTCCAGGTATGTTTTTGATGAGGGAATGTCATGACATGGTTAAATGCTAAACGTAAATTTGGCTTAATATGTGACCTCAAATTTAACATTTTGACCTCTGTTCTAGAGGTTGCAAATAAACTGTTACACAAAGGTTTGAGGTTGTTTTACCATAGCATTCTGAATAAACATAAGGCACTCAGTTTTGTTAATAAATAGAGGCAGGCACATTGCCATGCAATATTAACACTGTTTGTATTTATATTGTAGACTATTTGCTAAGACTTCATTTTACAATATTTCACTCACTCTGGATTGCTCTTTTTGTGTGTTTGTGCAGCAGTTTTCAAATTGTTCTGTTTATAAAATGTGCTAAAAAAAATAAATAAAGTGGATTTGGATTGCATTTACTTTCTGTAGTATGATATTTTAGTTGTCGAGTCATGTTGAGATTTTCATTTGAATGAGTTCACCATAACTTCCAGTCAAAACAGCAAAAAGACTGGGCAGCAGCGGCAGAGGCGGCAGCGGCGGCGGCAGCAGCAGCAGCGGCAGCAGCAGCGGCAGCAGCGGCAGCGGCAGCAGCGGCAGCACAGCTGTGCCAGTGACTTCTGACCAAAACCCGGCATCTGCCTCCACATCACCGCATGTTCACAACAGGTCGACCTGTAGTCTGAGGTCTGCTTTTTATTTTTGTTTTTTAGTCCTTCCTGCATTATGTGACGAATCTGGAGCTCTTTCTATATTCCTTTCAACATTGTTCAAGTGACACTGAAGTTCTCAAAGCTCCATCTTTCCATTTTTGGCGCAATACAAATTGTTTGGTCGTTCGTGACCCTCTCCAGTGCCACTTGAACCCTGGGTTTGAATAATCAGCATCTGAAAGAAGAACTCTTGATAGAAAATAGGGGGCAGTGTGCAGTGAGACAGTGTCGTGTGTGGAAACAGTTCCTGCGGCAAAATTAAATATATCAATGCTCAACTTAAAAAACAAATACTATTCCTTATTTCTATTGTTATTGGCATTTAAACATGTTCTTGGCAGTAGAACAAGGAATAAAAACAAAAACATATGTCTCTGGCTTATCCAAATCCCCAGGGAGGAAGATAGCGTTGAAGTCAATGGGTTGTGCTCGCTAGCGCATGTAGCCAGTTTAGCCTTTAGCGACTACAGCGGAGCCAGCGCAAAGCAGAGTGAGCCGAAGTTAAAGACCAAGCTGCCTGGTGGTGGAGTGGTTAAGGTGGCAGCACACATACCAGGCTCCATGTCTCCATCTCCAAAAACAAAAAAATGGGCAAATTTCACCAGGTAATCCGACTTTGATGGCCTGTCAAGCATGTTTTTACCTTGCGCTCCATGGGGGCAGTGACGGTGATAATCGAATAGATCCATGGGCAGAGTAGACAATTCTCGGAGCCACGTCACAGATTGAGAAAACGTCACACTTTGGTCGCAATTCAGAATGCAGTTTGCGTGTTTTTTTTAGGGGAGAGGACCTTCTAACAAGGATTCATCAAATTAGCAGGAATTAAGCTAAACACAACTCCAGGCATGTTTTTGATGAGGGCACAATGTTATAACATGGTTAAATTTAGCATAATATGTGTCCTTTACGACATGGACAGAGCAAGAAGAATTGTGTTAACAGATTTGGTCGATGTCAATCAATATTTAGCCAGAACTAAAGTTACCATTGTGTTAGTGCAAATTTAAATGAGCAAAATAAGTACATTTTGTGATAGACGTCATATCATATATATATAGGCTATGTGGGATCCATTGCAAAAGGTGATATTAGGTCAGCTGAGCCAAACAGTGCACACAGTGACATTTCTGTCCACTACCTGCTTGTCTCTTTGGAGGTGTTCTTGCTTTGCCAGGAAAGTTCCATAGTATAGTATTAAACTCATCTATTTTGTGTCTATTAAGTGTTTTTAATCCTAAAGTACCTTAAAAACATGCATTCATACTGTGTGCGGTGTTGCCTAACTTCACCTGCTCGTCTCAGAGGAGAAGTTGAATGTCACACTGTGGAAAATTCATGGCAAAGCAATAACATCTCCATGGAGACGAGCAGGTGTTGGACCTCCACCAGAAAAGTTATTTTGCTGTTATCCATAAACTTCCCATACTTGAACCAGTAGTTTAACCGTGACTTTCCATACCTTTGCTTGAATGTTAAATAGCAAAAAAGTTGCTTCTTTCCTTAATTTTGGGACCACCTTCATCCCACCATCATCCTGCAGTCAGAATCATTTTTTCCCCCCCAAATGTAGACATTCTGCCAACCAGAAAGTGTCATTTTCCAAAACAGACTGCTGGAGTTCTGACTACTTGTGTTCCTGTTGATTGTCCATCTTTTTTGCTGTGCAATTGTTGCATGTAAATGAGCCTCTAGCAAACTTCAATGAGCACTCTTCTCATCTGCAGCCTTTATTCCTCTGCTTCTTCTCTCCTCTCCTCTCTTCTATCTCTGTGCTCACAATCTAACTTGCTTCGACAATCTAGGAACAGTTATACCCCTCCACGGTTGCTGTATATGTAACAGAGTTATTTTTGAAAGGGAGAAGAGAGTTTTACGGTTCATCAATTAAGGTGTTGCCTTTGTGCCTGTGAAAGATTGTACGATTGATGTGTTTTGATCCTAATCGCAAACATCCTAATAACACATTTGGAGGAGTCAGAGTCCAGTCGTATTGATTCTGCATGTAACTGCACACTGCAGTGAAGACTATAGGATAAAACTAGGAGAGGCATTCAACTGCACACGGTAAGAAACAGCCAGGTAAAGATTAAACATGTGTTTGAACATGTACTCACTCATTTTAGATCAAGTACTCCGAGGACTAGCATGTGTGGTTTTGTTTTGATAGGCTGTGTTAAAACAAAAGTAAAAAGTACCAAAACTACCAGAGCTTCAATGTGTTTATTTGTGCTGCGGAGAGCCAGTACTTCTTAGCATGTCTGAAAAGCATTCATTGCGTGTAAATGAGAGCTTTTCTATGTGTGCCAGCCAGCTTATATGTATAGTTATTTTTATTAGCAATTATAACGGCATAGTTTTTCTGTTTATTACTATTACGCACTATCAGGAGCACTGTATGGCCTGAAAATTACGGTATATTACTACTATTACTAGAAGTCCCTAAACGTCTCTCAGTCGCCGATTGCTTCTTTTGAGTTATTTTAGCTGCATGTAGACTGGGACAAGACTGACAGGTTGGGAGCAATGACAAATTGAGTTTGGTTGTTTAGCGCCGTGGTTTTGAACCTTTTGTAGTCGTGACTCCCACAATAACCAACCACTGAGCCACTGCCTCCCTCTGAGGTTTCTCTCTTTTTTTCTCGTTTTGCTGGTTTAAAGACAGAGGATGCTCTGGGACAGTTTTCCATATAACTGCGTATTTCCTTTGAATGTTGGTTTCATTGATTTTCTAGCTTTCTGTTGGTAAAATCAACACATTTGTGAAGCTCGCTGCCCCTGACCAGAAGACATTCATTCATATCAACTTGCCTAATTCAGTATTAGCTAAACTCTCCCTCCCTCTGTATAAAAGACTACAGCTACCTTAGTATCTTTGAAAATGTTTGAATCTTAGAACTTCTGGGACTGTAAACATTGTTCCCCTGGCCAAGCAAATTAAACTGCCGACTTTACAATTTCCAGATGTTCAGGTTTTGAACTCTACAAAAATAAATTGATTTGAGTTAACTTCATTATAATTGCTTTTGGAAGATCTGAAATGCATTGTCAGTTTTGTATTTTGCCTCGCATCCGAGTATTTAAACACACTTTTGCCTCGTCTCGCTTGAGATTTGAACTTGCTCTTCTAAACCTGGAGTTTTGGAGTCTGCCACAGTGTCCACTTTTCTTTAAACCTATATATACTGTATATATTCCATTCTTCAACAAGTCTACTTTCTACTAAGATCCTGTCAGGCTGTGGTGAAACAAGGTAAAACGCTGACCATTGCAACTCACTGACAGCCCGCACTTCAAGTTAACTTTGTGAAAAACACGCACCTTCAATATCTCTGGCCGAACGCTGTCTTCTAAACGGTGTCTTCTAAGGTCTTCTTTAATTGTGACCAGGAGAATTGCTCGTTGCCATAAGGTGGTTCATTGCCCCCTGAAATTAAACAAAGCATGATAACAAGAAACTTCATTCACTTATTGGCAGCTCCGTTCTACTGAGAAATAATTGCTCCTCCAAAAAGTCTCCTGTTGCCAGATGATATCAAACTTATTTGCATACAAATTTAAAGCGGGGGGGGCAAAATGAAAGAAACAGCGAAATAATTGAGCAATTAACATCCAAACATGTGCTGTGGCTGGTACCGATGGTGAGGAGACCGGGATAACTCTGAAATTTGGATCCAAACGAAAGAAACGAAAACATCTGAAGGACTCTGATGGAGACTCTTCAGTCAGAAATGCTCAACGGAACGGTTTTAGCTCAAAATATCCGTATCCTCCAATGAGCTGTCAGGATGTTATAAATTGGGTTTGACAGAGTGCATTGGCTGAAAAGATGAAAAGTTAAAAAAAATGATATGATTTGGAAGTAGTCAACACAACTTTGGTGACTGTTTATGGTTAGATTGGAGTTGTGATGGGACGATTGCGCATGGTGGAAAGGAACGACGCAAAAGTGAAAGTAATGTACGTGAGTAAAATGGTTAGGTATCTAACTAACTTTGAGAGCACGGTAATTTCTACTGCACTAAATATTTTTTTTGTTCTTATGATTAGATCTGCTGAAATGGCACGTTAGCACGTTTATGGTGACATCTTATCTATTTTTACAGTTTCAAGAGTGGCTATAACCATGAAAAATACCTCTGAATGACCCATAAGCAGGACAATTTATTATCACGATCACAATTTGACACTTTAATCGTTCACTCTGAAAGCAAATTTTTTATGTTGCACTTAACTTAATGCTGGGGTACCCAATTTTTTGTAAATTAGTACATTTTGTGTTTTCCCTCAAAGAGTATATTGTAAAAGCAGCAGTGACTAAATGAGACCACAGTGTGCTGTTTGCATATTAATAAAGTATTTTAGGTAATAAAAAACAACAACAAGAAGAGCAGAAAATAGCACTCTGATTGGCTGTGCTTGGTTGGTCCTCTCCAGTCTCACTGAAAAGATTAGTTTTAAAGCCGTGCACGCACTCAATAATGAATGCTCTTGAATATGAATGATGTTTCAACGGGTTTTTTCCGGTTTCCAACCTTTTTATTATTAGTATTAATGTGATACTTTTACTTGAGTACAATTATAATTTTTTGCCCCTGTATCTGTACTTTTACTTCAGTAACAAAATAGCATGAGTCGTTTTGTAGGATATCAATGCGCTACCAATAGCTTTCTCATTGTTGGTGCAACAGAACAATTATTGATCTCAAAGTGGAGGTATGCACTTGAAATTCATTGGGCAAAAGCATTGTTCTAACCCAGAGATTCCAACTTTTACAATCAACCGTACCATTTAAGATCTTAAATTGCCTTTCCTGAGATGTTACTGAACTTTGAAGCTTGTATTGTTTACAGCTTGGATTACATTTGTATGAAAACGACCGTCCAGCTCAGAGAATAAAAAATCTACTTAAAAATTTGTTTTTTTAAGTTAGCAGGCAGATCTCAGATGACATTTCAAAAGTCCAGCCCTTCAGAGAACCCTCCTCATGGTTCACCTAAACTCTTTCTCAAATGTGAGTTTCCAATGAGGCAGAGAATACAGTATTCCACAAGACAAATCCCACCAGAAAGTGTCAGACTAAATGTATTTGCATTATATGAATTGCAAATTACCTCTACTGTCTGTTTTGTGCAGCTGCGCACTGAGTGTTAAACAGCCTAATTGAATCACTAAAATTCTAATCGTCTTTTTGATTCATGAATTCAGTTTTGGGAGTTTGAAAAACACAAGGTAATGGAGTGTTAAGAAACTCTTGTCTGTCTCTCGCTAGCTCTCTGCCTTGCACAGAGCTAAAAATAGACGCAGGTACAAAGCTTCTATAGCAATTTTCCGCCAACCTCCATTATTTCAGTTGAATTATGGGCTTTAATATTATATCCTTACAAGTGGCTAACCTTCACCTTTGTCACCCATCATTACCGCACAATCACAAAGGCCATGTTTAGCTTTCTTTTAGGGCACAAATGTTTACTGCTTTACTTTTTCTTTATTGTATTCTTTTATGTGCGCACATATAAAGCTGCTCTCCAAAGTTATTTCCTATCTTCTCGATTCCTCATATTTGTCAAGCTTAATAGTGTACTTATAAACCGTTGCAAGTTCTTGGCTGCAGTGTCTCTCTGGGCATCTGCTTAGGTCTAAAAGTGCACACAAGCTGTACGGTATATGCTTCCTGAATTGTTGCCAGTGTTATATTGGTAGCAGACCAATAATGAACTTATTATTAACTCTGCAAGAAAGAAATGTTTCATCTATTCAACAGCTATAACAATTCAACTTCGCACTTCTGCTTTCTTTAACTCCAAAATGGGTGGAGAAAATAGGTTTGAAGATACAAACAGAGCTGCAAATATATGAAAATGACACAGGAAACTTAACTGTAAATATGCAATATCCAAATCCCCTAAAGTAGCAACAATTACAGCTTGGGTACTTGATCTATTTTTTTTTTTTTGTAAATGAGTGAATTTTATGTTTTTCCCCAAAGGTTTATGGTAAAAGCAGCATTTTGTGAAAAAATTAGACCACTGACGCGCTGTCTGCAGCTAATACTAAAGTGTTTTATATCTTGTCAAGCAAGGAAGTAAGAGCCAACAGCAGTGCTCTGATTGGCTGTGCTTGGGTGGTCCATTCCAGCTTCACTTTGCTGTCTAAAAAAAGCTGATCTAAAGTCGTGCACTCGCCTGAAAAATAAAACAAAGGGTTTGTGAGAGCTATGGGCAAGTTAGATTTCAAAACCTGCTTCCTCCTTTTAGCTTTAATTGAGAAAAAAAAAAACGTTTGGGGGCTTCTGGCAATGAGGGCTATAGGCTCCCCGGCCTCAATACCCCCATCTAGGAGATACATTTGAATAAATAGAACAATTAAAAAGAGGTGGTGGGAGGGAGGGGCATGAAGTGCACGAACACTGATATGTGTTAACTGGATGCTTAAATAGTGTAGCTGCAGGAAGGGGCGTGAAAGGGTGTGGTCCTGCTCCCGAACTTAAGATAACAGACTTATCTTCATCTTGTCACTGTTGCTTGAAAAAAATAAAACACTATGAAAATCACCTATGGATAATCCCAGACATTTTAGCTTTAAAACATCACAACTTAAAGGCGGAACATAAGCAACTGAACACAAAATATCGTTCCATATTTAAATTTTATCCTGTCAAATTATAGTGTTAGGTCGGGGTGCGTTAATTACCACAGCTGCTCAAAGACTCGACTCAGCTAGTAGATCCGTGTAGAAATGAAGATTGACAGATTGCGTGGGTGCACACGGTTCGACACAGAAGTGTGTCTATTTAATAATTAATAAAAGTAAATGATTTCGCAGCTCTGTTGTAGTGCTTTAAACCAGATGGCTGTGCAATCTGCTTGTTCCAAAATTACCCGCGTGCACATACACTTCTCTAAACATATAGTTTCTGGAAAAAATAGTATCTTCATTACGCCTGGATAAAAATGTATCCTGGCAACCGGTGGACCTTCAGTTCAAACTACCAGCGCATTTTAGTTTCATTGTTTGTGAATCCTCCAAAACACACAGGAAAGAAATGGAAGACGAATTATTGGAATTCTGAGTGTTGTCTTGCATTTCGCGTCGAAGGCGCTCAGCGGTGCGCCGCATAAAACTTTCACAGCTCTGCCGGGGATGCTGTGCTTCTGCTGGATTATTTATCAAATAGCGAGAAGTTGTTTATCACACGCGCTAATACGGTGCAGCACAGGTTGGGGTCCTGTACCGCCTCGTGCATTAAAAGACAGAGCCTCATAATAAATATTGCATCTGCGCCTGCACAGCCACATGATGGGAGAAAAACGCTTGTGCCACGGTGGTTTGACTTCCGATTGTGGAAACAGGTGGTTCAGCGGAGAGCTCATCCTTTCTTATGTCAGCACAAAATAAACATATGTGGCATCAATCTTTTAAATGAGAGACGCACGGTGGTGGAGTGTGGGTGTGCGCATGTAAACAACAAACAAACAACTGTCAATGAATGAAAACAGCAGGAAAACCACTAGAGCTGGAAATATGTGTGTAGCTATTTTAATCTGATTGATATTATGAGTGTGGAAGTTGTTTACTTGATGGACATTTTTGCAGTAATTATTGATAATAATAATAACGATGCATTATTATAGCATTATACACACGTGCCGCTTTAGAATTTGTGTGCATTATTCAGTAAAATCAGTATTCGGTGGTAGAAATTGATTGTAGCCACAGCTGGGCAAATTGACTGCATCACCGGCCCCTCAAGATGGTCAATTTAAAGAAGACACATTGCTCTTTTTTAACTACTCATTTAACTGTTACAGCTTGCAGATAGTTATTTTACGTACAATATTGATCTAAAGCTGCGTAATATATAGAAGCAGGTTCAATGACGTCCGGTTCAAAACTTGCAGATCTGATAAGTGGCATTTTTTTGAAACCCATTGTAGAACCCGACAGGAATCACTTGGAGTCTTAATTATTCAAATAATCACAACTTGAGCCATTGATGCAAGACGATACTCAAAACAGGCAAGATTCAATGAAGAATACAACACTAATATGATGAGGAAAACAACATTGTAACAAGGTTTAAAGCTTATTAAAGTCGTGTTTTTTGCATAATACGTGCCATTCAAAAAATGAAATGAAAAAGGAACTCTGCACACCGCTGTATGACACAAGTTCACAACATAGGAAGTTGAGTCTGTTATCGTGGGACCACTTGTCATTCAGGCCTCTTCCAGTGGCTAACATTATTTAAGCTTCCAGGTCAGACGGATCGTTATCCTTGAACCCTCTTCCTAACTTTAGGACACGTCGAAGCTTTGTTTATGTTCCTTTTGTGTTCATCTTGTGTCAATAAACCATGTTTTCAGGTCTTAGTTTAGCGGTTGTGGTCACTTTTGGTTATGTATGTGACTTAAATCTGCTATAGTGGTATTTACTGGCCCCTTTCCAATGTACCGTAATGTTTTATAGTTGTAAAGAAATGGATAGTTTATTCTTCTCATTCTGTACAACTTTTCTCATTCACTAAGCTTGCTACGTGACACCAATAAAAAACAAAAACAGAACAACCCCAGAGAAAATAAACGAAGTCAACAAGCATGCACAAGGTAAAGACAGGTCAGCAACCGATTGACCCAGACGAGACACAAGGGCATTGTTCTGGCAGCACAACAAAGTCATTATCCCTCACTAATTAATCACATCATAGCTTAGCAGGCCAGGTCAGCGCGGCGGGAGGCAGGATGTAGAGCAGATATCACAGCTTCACCTGCCCTGGGACGCCTTGTTTACTCTGGGTCTCTGAGGGGATCATTCTGCTATAATCAGTGTGCTTTGGCCGGGCTTAAAGAGCTCAAAAACACGGTAAGGTATAGCGAAACTCCACAATGAAGAGAATAGTTATTTCTTTCTTTTATAGTACTTTGCGAAAAACGGAAAAAATAACATCAGAAGTGGGAGTGATTATAGTATGCTTGCCGAGGCTATGGAACACATCACAAATAAGACGGGGACCTGTTTTTACAAAGAGAGGAGAGTATGTTATATCATTCTTTGAAGCCTGTACTCGATTTTGATGAACATCATTCAGAATAGGCAAAGGTCGCTTGGTTTGTCTCATCCAACAACTTCTCTGATTGCAGAAAACCGTAGTTGCTTACTTCTTCTACTGTGGTGCTGATAAAAAAAATAGGCAATATCTAATGTCCAATGCAGGGGTCTCCAATTATATTTTCCAGGGGGCCAGATTTTTTGAAGGGCTAAGGTCTGGGGGCTGGACCACAACTCACAATTCAACAACAGAAATCAACACAAGACTTTACGTTCAGAGAAGTGAAAATATCATAACAATATTACGATACTAAAAACAGGACAAAAGCACTAAAACCTGCCGCATCGCAAAATAAATGTAAAGATATATTTTTAATTATGGGAAACTGGGCCGCGGGCCAAACCAAATTGCTTTGGGGTCCGGACTTGGCCCCCGGATCGGGATGAGCTGCATTTATTTCTATGGAGGACAGTTTCATTGTTATCATGGTGACACAATTTACACCTTCGCACACACGCAGAAAAGTGGTTTGAAAATTCAAGAAAAAAATACAAAATTGATGGAAACAATTTCTTTTGAGGAGCCTGCGGTTGCTGTGTAGGAGTTTGATTTTCAGCAAAAAGGGTGAGTGACTAACAGTTGGCTGACGCTACCTTTTGACTGCAATTTTATTTGAACGGACATTTAACAGCACAAATTAACTCACCTGTTTGTACTCATTCTGTCTGGACACATTGTGTTAAAATAAAGCTCAAATAAAGTCTAACTTGAACAGCGTTTCAGACCGAGCAGTGCCTCCAGTTAGCTTCACCCCAGAGCATTTGGATGACATCACATGCAAGTCATCAATGGGGTTGTTTAGTGATGATGTCATCACTCCAGCCTTTGAACCCTCCCCAGGGTTTTGAACAAAGCTGTTTTAAAATGTGAAACTGCACAAAGACAATCTTTAAAATCTGTTCTTCACCTCGGGAATATTTTTTGACATAAATTATCAAATTATTTTACCAATATAATCTGGGCCTAAAAATAAAACAAATGCTAAAACAAACAATTTTACATGTAAAATAAACAGTATTACTCAAGTAAAAGTAAAAGTATGGTGCCTGAATACACGAGTAAATGTTTTTACACCTCTGTATTTCAATAACATTATAAGGCAACATAGATAAATTGATGCATTTACTGCTGCTATTGTAAAAATGACTTTATCTTCTTGTTTTTATTCTTCCACCATAAACAAATGTATGTATTCTGTGAGCTGTTGACCTTAACGGAGCTCTGACGGCTTTTTCTATTCCCTGTGCAGGAATATTTATCTGACCATAAAATGCCCTTGTTGAGGCTCTTTACTCATTATACAACAGTGATTCTTGATAATTATTGGGAAATAGTTTTGCAAAGGAAAACCCCATCTGAGCCATACATAATTTAACAATAAAGCACTTAGTCAGCAGATTGAAAACTACAGACTATACACCTGGACTCTGCTCGTCTGCACTTCATGAAAAATTCAAACATTTTCAAGTTGTAGTTATGTAGCACGGTACAGAAAGTTTGTGCTTCTTTTTGTTAAGAAAGCGTTCCATCACTTTCTCAAACACTTCTTTATCCAATCTGTTTCATACAACTACTCACCTTAGAGGTACAAATAGCAGAACATTATTTATCCCGGAGAGGAGCTTAACAAAAGGCATATGCTAATTTGGATTAATTATATTTTAGCCAATGGTGTCTTGATTGGAAAAGAAAACGTAACTGAGAATCCAACTGCATGAGGTTACAAGCGAGTGTGTGTGTGTGTGTGTGTGTGTGTGTGTTTTACAAGAAAATATGTGTCGGAAAAGGCATCTGGTGTTATTCAAAATGTCAAAAGACAATTGATGTCACTGAGTGCTTGGAGGCAGTTCAGTGTTGTGTTTAGCCTGGAAAACCAATAAAGAGGCTGAATGTAAATGTGAATAAATGTAATATTTAAGTTAAGTTTTGGAAGTTCTATTCAATTTCAGAGGGACATAAAGCATCAAGGGTTCTATGGAGCTGTAAACGTGAAGACGGAACATATGTGGACACTTTGTTGTAAGTGCATGTTTTCATTCTTACAAATTTCAATTTTCAACAGAACACAGAACACGATACAGAGAGAACAAAAAAGCATAAGACGTCCAGTACAGTTAAAGCATACACAGTACTGTCCAGTTTGTCCAAAGTCTTTCAAATGAAGGTAATCTTTTCCATTATTCCAATTTCAGTTATGATTTTGGTCCAGTCCTTAATCGTTGATTCAGTTTGCGTGTTCCATTTCTTTGTGATGGCTTTCTTCCCTACAACCAAAAGAACGCTCCAAATGTATCCATTTATTGTGTATGTGGCAGGAGTTTTGAGGCCCAAATTCAATTCAATTCAATTTATTTTTGTAACGCCCAAAATCACAACAGTAGTTGCCTCGAGGGGCTACAGTGGAAAACAAAATAAACAGTGTTCATAAGGACTTGGTAATGTCCTAAATACATACTAGTTCTAAAGTAAAGTGGGATGCCAATGCTGAAAACAGTCTGCAGCGCTCTGTTAATCTCAGTTCAATATTTCTGAACAGTCGGACAAAACACATGGTGATGGTGGGCCACTTGGCAGCCCCAGTTTCTCCAGCAGTTTGTATTTTCCTGTGAGTAGAGAGTACTTTTGAAAATGTCGATACATTTTTCCAACAGAAGTCTTTCCAAACATGTGATTTTGGGTCTTCTATTGAGATGTATTGATATGTTCCCATTCTTCATCAGTTATAACACAATTACCTTATTTTTTCCAATAAAATACATTTTTTATTATTTTGTTCAGCTCCAGCAATAGAAAATACAGTGGTATGATCCTTCTCCTCGCTAAAGTAAGCAGTTTTCCATCTGTTGCTAAACATAAACCCTTTCACTTTACTATTTTAAACTTTAATAATTTGTGTTTCAGCGCTGACATTCTGAGCATAGCAGCTGTCTCTCAAGTTCATGCACGTTTTTTATGAGATGTCAAGTCCAAGTCAATTTATGCTCCGTAATTAGCCCGCTCATCATTTATTCATACGCACTATAGACTGAATTATCACAAAGTTAAAAATTGCTCTTGTGGCAGCAGCAGATTCAAATTTAAATAAAAAACTGGCACACTTGAAATATCTGCTGATTGCTGCACCGTGCGA
Organism: Chaenogobius annularis; assembly: GCA_015082035.1. Classification (NCBI taxonomy): domain Eukaryota; kingdom Metazoa; phylum Chordata; class Actinopteri; order Gobiiformes; family Gobiidae; genus Chaenogobius; species Chaenogobius annularis. The sequence continues at coordinate 92,843 of BJKM01000345.1, read as the reverse complement.
CTCTGTGTGATGTGTGTTGATGGGGGGCGACAAGTGAGGGGGTTGGGAAATATTTGGGGAAGACATGAGTGACAATTTTACTTGAGTTAGTATTATTTTGAAGAAAAACACAAAGTTGTTTTTTTTACCTTCTTTGTTACAGCCAGTTATGTTTTCTTCTGTTTTTTGATAGACATTTATTTGTCTTTAGTATCTAAATGTGTGTTTGCATATGTTTTTGTGTGTTTCCTTGTTTGTTTGACGTTACAAAACAGGCACGTTGTGATACAGATTTGAATCAACTTGCATCTCCGCAAAGCTGACATACTTGGCCTGTAGGAGTTTTTATGCTTTAGCAAGAATATTCCTCAGTATGACATAAAACATATCTATCTCCATGGAGAATGTTCCAAAGTATAGTTTTAACTTTCTTTTTATTTCCATGGAATCATGCAGGTGACTTTCCATCTACAGATTTTCACTTGGTTATTTTACACAAGAAGTCATGACAAGTGATAAGTACAAAAATAAGGCGGACCAATAATTTATATATCCGAAATCCCAGAAAATAGGGCAATTTAATGATTTTTACCAATAAATCAAACATTTTCCTAGCTTTTCTAACATTTCTATCATTTTAACAAATAATCAGTAAATACATAAATATTCATCTAGTTATTTTTTTGGAAGTGGTTGCCATTTGGTTTATTGTTTTCCTATTTTGTTTTTATGGATATGAAACTTGCCTGATGTGATAATACTCTGTACAAACAAATAAAGACTATTCATGGGTCGTTGCTACTGCCATCTTGAGGACGAAAGCCACATGTTGCAGTGTGGGCAAAAAGTCTCAAAACAAAAAGTTTCTCTTCTGTAACATCCTCAAGGCCCCATTTGTGGCCAGAAATGGATTACTGTGGTCAGGAGAGACCAGTAGACAGAAATCACTCCAGACTGAGGCTGAGCTGTTTGTTTCAGGATCAGACAGTCACTCACTCGAACAAAGTTTGTTTTCTTGAAAGCTTTGTGTCTGGTGCAGAGGGCTTGTGGACGAGGAATCTTAGATGTAAATGTTTGAACGTTGTTGTGGCAAGTTATGGCTGCTTATAGTTTCAGCGACTCGCAGCTGTAGATCAGGATCAAAACCCATAACTTCTGTCTTCTTGAAGCGTCAACTCTTTTCATTTTCATTTTCATGCGCTGTTTTTCACTCCAGCCTCACTGCTCCTGGAAGATCCTGATCTGATTCTCGTACGTATTCTGAGACTGAGACTGTATTTGTTTTTCTCCCTTCAACCCAAAACAACATGCACAATGCAAGCCTCTGAGCTAGGTATTGACCAGGATCCTGCCGTTGTGGAGCGTTGCAGGCGCTGCACTGTGGTTGCTCACTCCTGACAGCTTTCCCATGCAGCACCACTGTTTGAAGGAAAAAGGTCAAATGCAGCCAACATTTCCCCACAGGAACAGTAAGTCTATCTTAACCTTCCTGTGCTCATTAAAGCTCTCTGAGTCCGGTGGGGCAGATTGTTCCCTGAAGACCCAGCAGTTCACTTCTATGGGCTGGCCTACGATAGTGCTGAATGGATGATAAGGAGTGCAGAGTGAGAGTGGACAGACGCGCTCTGATCTGCCCCGAGGGACAAAGGAAGTTATTTTACAGCACACTGCCTCCTGCTGCCCACACGAGCTAATTATTCAGACCATTCATGCGAGGCATGTATGGCAGAATTGTCTAATTACAAAGTCCTTGTTCCTGTGATAACATTCAATGCACAAAAAACTGATGAAGAGTGGCTTTTACAGGGGAATGAGCTTATTAGCTGGTTCTCATCCATGTAAAATGTATTATCTACATTTCATCTCCCGCATACATGGTAATTGTTTTGTGGATTCTGCCAGGCCTGGAATCAGAGGTAGAAAATTAGGGTTCTTTCAACGTAAGCACATAATCATTCTAGTCTAGTTCTAGTTGTTGTTGTTGTAAAAAAACAAAAAAAAACATACTGTAGTGTATTTTGTTCTTTTATACATGCAACCATCACCACTGCCAACGACAGCCCTGTGCTACAAAACAAAGATATTATTATTATTATTCATCGTATGTCGCACCGAATCACCAAAGCAAGTTCCTACGTTTGTGAATTGTGTTCATTGACAATGGCAATAAACCTTAATTTTTTCATTAATTCAACAAAATAATCAGGTATTACCGGTATTATGTGTCACATCATAACTAGCCCTTGTTTACAGTATGGTTGCCAGGTAACAGTTGTTGAATTACCTTTACTTATGTCACATCCACTGCTCATGTTCAAATATAAACAACAGCAAAATGGTCCAAAAAATCTTCAATATAATCAGCTCTGTGTTATAACTTCATATTTGTGTTCATATGAACTGCTGCCACATGGTTATTGGTTCTGTTCCACATGCTTACTGCTCCACAGAAAAACCCAAGATATCCGGGAACAATAATATTTGTTTTTTGTTTAGACATAACTTTAAGCTAGTGCCAATTCTCTCTCTTAAAGTTTGTGTGGACGAGAATTGAACAAAGCAGTTATTCCGTGTTTAAACATTTGTGGAGAGGACTTCCAGAGCAGAGGGCACAGCCAGGTGAGGCCTAATGGGAGAAGGACTAGAGGTCTAAGGCTGCAGCATGGACTCCTAATGGCCACTGTTTCATTACACAAGTTTGCTTGTGGGGTGTAGGTCCAGCAGATGGAGGCCGAGTGTGTTCTGAAGCAGACAGATGTTGAGCTGGAGTGGGACCAGGGCACAGTCTGGGTCAGTGGCTTCAGAGCCTGTGGAAAGTGTTTTCAAAAGAGTTCATTTGAAACCTGTGGCTCTCACAGGGCCTCATTTTGTAAACAACATAAGCCAGGAAGGAGCAGGCCCTGTGGCGAACTCAAGAAATTATGAAAAGGTTTGGCCCGTACATTTATGTTGGTTAGTGACTTAAAATATGTAGAGAAACATAAATGTATATAGGCATCATATTTGACTATTGGCGACATACTGTATCTATAGAAACACACTTTTAAGTCTGCGTCAATAGAAGTAAAAGTAGCATGACAACATGATAAACATGACATTCTTTATTACAAAACACCACATGTAGTTAGTGTGGTATTCTCAGTATTTCTGTCCTATTCGTAATTAGAAATATGCAAAACAAAAATACCAAAATTAGATCAGGAGTTCAGTTTTGGCATGGCTGGAGGTATTTTTGATTGGCACACTTCCCATTTTTCAAAACTTTACTGAAATAGGAAAATCTTCCGGTTGCCAATGTCTGAAATGTCACTTCTTAATTTCTTTGCCAAATTATCCATCTACAGTTTTAATTCAGTCACATTTTCATCCATTTGGATTCAAACAGAACCTTTTATCTGCGTGGGTGGTTCAAGTATATACAGTGTTTTAAAGGCTTTTAGGAAATCATTTTATTTGGATGGTTGACAAGGAGATTGACGTTAGTAAGACGTCACAACATTATCCCATTTGTTCGGGGATTGGGTTGGCCAAAAATTAATTTGATCCAACTTTATTGAATACATCAGTCTGGATTAAATTGACAGAATTGGAGAAAATGAGACAGTTTAAGTTTTTGTTTAAGAAACCTGAACATCACAGTAAAATAAAATGTCCGTGAGACAAAATTGCTCCTCCAAAGATATAAAGTATCATAATTGGCCAATGGTAATGAATAACTCTTCCCACTGAATTTTTTGATTAATGTGTTCAGTGCTTAAAAGATGGCTGTCCTTAAGAAATCAACGGTGAATAAAGGAATCACAGGGGTTTGAATTCAAAGCAGTTGCAGAGAAAATCAGCTGTTCCTACAAAAAACACAATCAGTGCTATGTTCAGAGGAGCCTGTTATGAGATGCCATTCATGTGTTACAAGTGTTTAAATTCATACATCTGCTGTATAAACACTCAACATTCCTTTCTTCATCATATTTCTGTTAAAATCACAGCCTGTTTCGTTCGAAAAAAGCAGCAGAGAATGTACTCAATACACCGGAATCCTTGATATATCTTCTTTAAAGTCACAGTCCTGGTTATGATACTTGTCGCACTCAATAGTTTAACCGCATCAGAATCCTCGAAATAGATTGAGCTGTGCAGTTACGCCTTGACTGTCTACCAGCGCCAAACAAGCCTTCACTTACACCCGGCTCAGGTCTTGGTGGATCATTTTCGGCAGGTAACAAAGGACCAACAGTACTGCATTGGTTGCAGTCACATTCACTCTACACCTGTGTGCTCCCATGGCACTTCACAGGTTTACACAGCGTGGCTAGTACAAATTGGCCTTATAACACGCAGGAACACTATTCTAGGTGACATTCATTGGCCACATGTCTGTACTTTGCTGGTCCAGTGAGTTGGATGTGGCACTAGTTTATCCAAAGACCCTCCCACTGGAGCTGTGTGTCTGGGGTAGCGTGAAGGTGGACCTCATTTGGCCCAGTGCGAGCAATTGTCCTCTTCCCCCAATGGATGGTAATGTAATTTACTCCATTTAAGCTAATAGGGGTGTGGAAGTGCTCCAAAGTAAGGTTCCTACTGGGTTGGAAGTTAATTGGTGGCTTGAATAGTGGCTTTGTTGCATTATTGATTCAGCTAATAGGTCAAATTAAATGTTACTATTTTTGTTCTACCCATTTATTAATAAGCTTTGACTTACCTGGTCCGGAGCAGTTCATAGCAGGTGCAGTTTCAAGCGCACAGGTTTTTTTCAAGCACACGTCTCACAAACATTTTTAGTCAACTTTTTATTTTTCATATGAAACAAAGCAATTTTTCCAATGTCTTTGAAGTGTGAAATGTCTTTTATCATGATTCTCACAGTACATTCATTTAATGTTGATCTAAAAGAAAACAGCTTTGAACTTGGCACTTAGAAAACAACCACAAAGAATTGTCACCTTTATTCATTTAGAACAAAATTTACAAACCCATTCAGTCATTTTTTTTTCAAACTTTTATGTTTTTTAAACTCAACGCTTGAGAATATTCAAAATACACTTTTAATGTTGCTTCTCTCTCTCTTTGTACTTACAAATATGTACATGAAAGTCAGACTGTGTCCGCTGACCTGTGTCATAATAAAATCCTCTGTATTTATATTTTTCACTCGTCGCGTGGCTGAGCTGTGTCTGTCAGAGTCCTGCTCAGATGGACGTGCCGTGGCTGGCTCGCTGGCCTCGGGGATGGCCCCTCTGGCACTGGCTGATATGACATTGGCATGGGTGTTTGAAGGGGACTCTGCCGGAAGAGCCCCCGTTGGGAGCCCTATGTTTGCAGCGGATAGAGGGCATGGTGGCGCTGCTGAGGGGCAGTGGTAGGGTCCTTCCCCCGACCGCACCCAGTGTCCGGCCTGGCCCGTGGCTGTCCTGCAGGAAGGAGGTGACTGACAGGGGCCCCCCGCGGTGAGGTGGGTAGTCCCGCACTGACAGGGCCTCCAGAGATGACTGGGCTGCATACTGCCAATGTCCAGAGCAGAGATCTCAATAGACTGTCCCGGGAGCTGCTTATGGGCCAGGTCATCGTCCAGCAGACTGTTGAGGCGCTGGTGCACCTGCTCCAGGTTCATCTCTTTGTCCTGAGAGGAGATGACGTAAAGGGGCACGGGTGGAGGGGCATAAAGAATAAAAGCAAATGAGCAGCAGGGAAGGTTGGGAAGACAAGGAGAAATAACAAAAAGATGGTTAGACATTTGTCACAATCTGCTGTGTCATTATTGCAACAATAAATGTTAATTCAGTAAAGTTACTATTATCTATTTCTGTTAGCTTTAACATTTACAAAGACAGACTCAACAGTCACTAATGCATATGGTGACAACCAGATGATGGCCAGCATCAATATGTTTCACAGTTAAGTATAATTATTGTTTATCTTAGGATGTTTAGTTTTACTTGCATATGATGAAATAACACAGTAAACAACTTTGAAACAATGAAATATTATGTTTGAAAATATTCTTCTGTAGGCCTAAGATTAAGTCTACTCAGAATTATGATCATGATCCATGTGTTTTTGACTCTATCAAACAAACTAATGAAAGCCAATCTAGACTATGTAACAGAGGACATTGTGCAAAGGGAGGAGCAGTCATAAAGGAGCATTTTGACTGCTCCTGACCTCCACATAGAAGCATGCACATTAAACAGGAGAGACCATGGGGTGAGATGAATACAGTCATACAGCATGAGGTAACCCTGCCAAGTCCATGCTCCGCCTCCTGGTCCTGACGCAGCCTATGAGCATCCAGCACAGAAGACCTGCGTCAAGCGCCTCATCCTAGTTATATGTCAATGCACTTAGTGAGTTTTCCAGCCATGACATATAAATGTTGTCTATCATGGAGGCTTCAAGTGGGGTTTTAGCTTAAGTGCTCTCATAACACGCTGACAATACCACCATGGCATACTATTGACACAATCCATTTTATTTCCATTGATTTTTTAAACATGAAAAGATTAAAAGAATCAGGCCTGACTCAGGTTTGCAGTAGGTTCTGTTACATCAGAAGTCAGTCAAAGAACTCTTTTTGAAATAGGCAATTTGCGGGGACTCAAATGCACTGATGCAATGCTGTTATCTGCACGGTGGCAAAGCCCTATATATTCTGCAGCCTTAATTGAATGAATGTTCGACTTTGTTGAAATTAGAGATTTACAACTTTGACTTACTGCAAAACGCAACATGTTTTGATTAGAGGATGAATTTCTACATTTCATTGACTCAAAAAAAAAATCATGTGCAACGAAATACAGCGCATTTGATCAACACAATCATTATGATGGTTGCATGTGGCAGTTATGAGAGCACAGGGATAAGAGCAGTAAGTCAGAGTACCAACAGCTTGGATACATTTGAGTTACTGCTTTAAAAGGGGCGTGGTCTATCTGGGTAGTAGCTGTAGTAGTTTGTGTATTGGTCATGCAGCTCTAGGCCTAAATAATGCAGGATGTGCTTTGCTCACACTTTAGTTTAGGGATCCATGTCAAGCGTTGTTGTCTGGACACCCACCTGGTGAAGAGGGGCTGCCCAGTCAACAGCAGCAGGATGCACTTGGAGCTCTAAAGTGTTAAGACTTGAATGGATTAGCTATAGAGTGCTATTGTACTACTGAAGTACTTATTGACCCAGAAGTACAATTTCAGCTTTTGTATTCATTTTTTAAGAGTGTGATTAGCTTGTCTTCTCTATGAGAGAGAATCCCACTGAGTCCCTAGGAGCACCCCATCTCTCTCCCACATGAGCAGAATGATCACATGATGTCTGTGCTATGGCTCAGAGGCACACCTATTATAACTGGGGTACTGCAGCTCGACTAAATCGGGGCTGGCGTCAGCGCCTGCTGGATCCATAAAGTAGAGTGTGGCAGTGGCATCTCTGGGCAGCACCGGGGGGCCCAGGGGGCGGGGTCTGGAGCGGGGCCTGGGCGGGGCAGGGGGAGCGGCCGTGCTGCTCTGGGTTAGGAGGCGGGGCTCGGGCCTGGCCGGTGGAGTCTGCGGTCACCTCTTTGGGCTGCTCCTCCTGCAGTGGTTACTGTTCCACCACGTCTCCAGAGCAGCTACGAGCAGCGCCAGGAGCAGGCCCGCCCAGGATACAGAAGACCCCAGCGAAACTGTGCAGCCGTAAGGCCCGCCCCTCCGGCTGGGCGTCTGCATGGCTCTGCAGGTCACAGCGGCCCTTCTTAGGCACCACTTCTGCTTCAGGATGTCCAAGTCTCCCTTCTCCTGAGCTCCAGGATCCTGCACACATAAGCATGTGATTTTACAGGGACATTCATATGCAAATTAAAAGAAGAGAGAATTTTTATAAACCATTCTGATAAATTCAAGACACTGTTTTAGTGAGAGCTTTGACAGCTTTATGGATTTTTTTGTAGGCTAGGGTTTTCCACAGCCTAGTTCAGCCTACTACATTTCTAAGTGTAACGCATAGGTTTGCATTCATCAGTTATTTCTGTACAATCTAAATAGAACTGTGAAGTTTATGAACAATGCCTGTTTTTTGTTAGACTGTAGTGTTAATTTGTGCCTTATTACTGAAACAGTGACAGCTAAACTCTATTAACTGCTTAAGCTGCTAAATCATAACCGTAATAGCACTTTTGTGTAATGGTATCAATATGAGCTACATGAATAACAGCTTTACTATAAAAAGCAGGAAAACCAAATGATCAAATAGTGCGGCGAGGCCATTAGTTAGAGCACAGAAGCAGACAGAGGGATGGATGATGAGGAGGAGCGGGAATGACAGCCTCCAACAAACAGTGTCCAGACGCTCCATCTGTCCCTTCAGACCTGTGAGCGATGAGCACAGGGAGAGTTTTTAAAACTGCACGTAAATGTATCACGGGAAACAGGGGGCGATGTTTCTTCTAGTTTACTCTGCTCAGTCATCCACAAAACAAAATAATTCATAATTTAGTTTGTTGCTGTTCTAAAAAGCCAAGTTTGGAAAAGATGACCAAATTCCTGAAAAGCAAGACAATGACCATAACAGGCTTGAGGCATACTTTGAGATAAAGGTCTCGGTGGGCTGCCGTGCTGTAGGGCCATCCGTAGCCTCTCGTGCTCATGCTGTTCCCTGCGATGGTTAAAGTGCAGTCATCATCCGTTAAGCTGCATACTCCACCACCGCCATGTCCCACAAAACGCATAGGACTCACGCTTTGCCTGGACCAACAGTGACAGAAATACACTTACAGACACTAAAGATGGATAAGAACATGCTTAACGCAGATTTGTATAAAACTTTGTCTGCAGCTCGCTCGCATGCAACAAAACAGTGACATATAGGAACATGTCTACATGTTAGTTCATCTTGGTCGTGAACTGCAAGCCACTCCATGTGTGATACTTCCCATTAGTAGGACAACACCATAAAGGAGAAGGATATGTGGCATAGCAGGGATTATTTAGTGGTCGGGTGAGTTACTGTACTTATCATCACATAAATGTAACGTTCTAGGGCAAGACTATTCAACATAAGGCCCTCCAAGCTGCCCACTTCCCATCTTCCAAATTATATGTTTTAAAAAATTTTGTTCACTGTTTATTCGGGTAGCACTGGTTTGTCTTAGTAGTCCTAGTTTAATTCTGTTCATTACTGATGTGCAATACTTGCTAGCATTTTGTTGATATTCTCACAAAAATCTAACCTATCATAGTGATTTTATTGTATTAATCATGAAACAGTGTTGGATATTTTGCTGTGCACCTGCGGCCCAGGCCTTGCCCTACGAAAAATCTGGCCCACTGGAAAATAAGTTGAATACCCCTGTTCGAGGTATGTGGTTGTTATATGAGACCCTGGTGAACTTGTGGCATTGTGTACAGATTTTTTTTGGGACTCTTCTTTTTATGTCTTAAACGGTTTTTGATTTCTGCCATGTCTTTGTGATTTTAATGCATTTTGTCCTGTTGTGTGAAGCACTTTGAATTGCCTCGTGTACGACTTGACTCTACAAATAAACTTACCACACATAATGCTGAGAAAAGCAGGTAAAGCACACATGCCACGTGTCAAATGTACATGCAACTGCTCAAGTCTGTCGCTAACTAACATCTGTTCTAAAAGAATGTGTTTAGGAGAATTCTAGCCAAACACCAAATGTCTTATTTTGGAAGCTTATAAACAAACATGACCTTTTTCATGTTTGTGAAAGGTGAGATGCATCTAATAATGTCATTTTGAGTGCTTAATGATCAGAATAAGTGGTAAGATGTAATGACTTTAAATACAAAGAGGACATCCTGGATTTGCACTTGATTACACACAAGGTGAATGGTTGAGATGTAAGGAGGCAAGTGAACTAAAGGCAGGTCATTTAACCAGAAATTTAATTTAGTTTTTGTTTTTTAGTCAAGATTTGTCAAAAATTTTTTTGGTGGCAAACGTCAAGCTAATTTTGTCATAAATTATGATAGTTTTAGTCAATAATCTTGTATGTAGGTCTCGTGGGACCGTAAAGACAAGTTCCTTGAATTTTTGAATTTTTATTATGGTCGCTTTAGATTCTGGGATTGATAATTGAAATGTTCCTTTAGTAATTTATGTTAAGCTTTTAGCATTCAACATATATTACAACAAATGTATATTTCAGTCATAGTTTTAGTCAACAATTGCGTTAATTTTAGACAATTCTTGCTGTAACAAAGAGTAACGCGGACCTGGTCTGTTTTGGTGAGAAAAGCAAAAACAATCATTGCATCCATAATACTATTGTCATTCTACAAATTGCTTTTTTTTAAATATGTAATTTCGTACTACACTGTGGACAAGCGTAGTAGAAGACTTTCTTAGTGACCAGAGTGTGCGGCATGTGAATGACGGACCAGTTCAGTCCTTGAAGTTTTAAGCTTAATAGGCCTCCGTGGCTGGTGGCAGCACTGCATGGGCCCATGGGTTTAGAGAGGGAAAGTAATGGTCAGATGATTCACATAGAGCAGCAGATCTCAGCAGTGGGTGAGTACTTGTGAGAAGCGCACAGCCCACGTAACAGAATACTGACCATGCCTCATGGATGGACCTGCCCATGAGAGCGAGAGAGCAGAGTACTGCAAAATAGACACTGCTTTTTGTGGATGATAAACTTTCTAAATCTAAACATTGATAAGGGTTGTACCATTTCCAAACAAGACTAAACATTCACTATTGCTGAATAAATATAACAGTAATTCATGTTTTTTTGTTTTAAAACCTTAAGGGATTAAGAGGAAATTTGCCTCTTATTAAAAATAAAACAAATCTGGTTTAATTCAGATTCAGGCTTTTATTATTGTTAATACATTGGTGGATGTATGAAATGTGTTCTTTTTGGAAAAATCTACTTCTTTTTCTTGTCATGCTGCGAGGATTTATAACAAAAAGCTCTTTGTGGCAAGATGGTGTTGCATAAGAATAGAGTCATTTAATATAAAGGGCAGAAATTGAAATGGAAGCAGCAACTACCATGTGTCATTCCCATTTACAATCCAAGAGAGGTTGAGATATGTATTACATGTTCTTCAATACAACATCTTCAACATAAACGCCGCAGAGACATATAGTGCAATTTTCACAGGTTATTCATACAAATCTGCTACTTAAAATAACACTTTTTTATTTATTATCATGTTTTGTTGTTGTAATGTCCCATCTTAATTATTAATGATTTCAGCCAAGCAGAATGTTCCCTTGCTCAACTTCAATTTGTGTTTGCTAACCGCCGTTTGATTGCAGTGTCTGATTCAATCACACCAGATTGTAAGATCATATTTGCACCATTATATAGCCTATTTACCTCAATTTACTTTCACAAACACTTTATACGGTAAATAATGCATTTGTACGCTAATCTTTAAATACACTTTAGCTGGTTTTAGATCCAGTTTGGTCCATGGTTCTTTTGAAATATTTAGTTTTAATATTGTCTTTGATATCAACCAACCACTGCTTCATACTGTGTCCGACTTGCTTTGAATCTGCTCATGAACAGTATTTTTTTAAAAACGAACAACCAAAGAGTATCAACATCCTGATCAAAAAGAGGCTTTAGTGTGTAATCACTGACCTTCTTGATGCCCTCCATGGGGCTGCTGACGGAGTTGTCATGGCCATTGTTCTTGTTGATGATCTTCCACAGCTCGGCAAACGTGTTGTCCTGCTCCAGTGGGTTTGTACCTTTTGCCCCAAAATATTCATACACTGCCGAGTCCCTCACTGTCCCATACATCAGGTCCGACTGCTTGGACAGGTCAGCAAAGGACCTGCAAACAACATAAAGGCAAACATGTATTAGTTAGCAATTTAGTTCAAAACACCTCACATTTGAAAGATTCTTAGTGCTTTTACATATATATATATATATATATTATATATACACACACACACACACCACATATATATATACATACATATATTATCATACATACATGTATATATATACATACATATATATATATATTATATATACACACCACACATACGCACAATTAATAAACATATATATAATATTTACCTCATACTATAATATATATAATACATACATTATATATATACACACATACATGTATGTAATATAATATATATATATACACACACACACATACATGTATGTAATATATATTATATACATACATACATACATAACATATACATTTATATATCTATATATATATATATATATATTACACATATAATACACACACACATATATATAATATATATATATATATATATATATATATATATATATATATATATATATATATATATATATATATATATATATTATATATATATATATATATATATACACACACATATACACGGTAATATTTTTTCATTTTCAAATTAACAGGACCAGAGAAAAACAAGTTTGGTCAAATTGAAAATAAGAATTAGGAAATGAGCATCCTAGAAAGAAAAAAGGGGACACCGGTTGAAAGTACTTATTTACCCAGTTCTGTAATTTTTTTCATTTTTTCGTATGTCAGTGATGGTGTAGTCCAGTTTGTTTCATTCATTTTTTGTGATGGCTTTTTCCCAGCTGCCAGAAGTATGTTCCAAATGTATCCATTTATGTTGTCCATGGAGGGTTTTTGAGGCCAAATACATGGGTATACTGAAATTGAGTGGGATAGTGGGATTTCTGTCCAATATTTTAGATTTTTGAAGATTAAGGCAAGGCAAGGCAAGGGAGTTTATTTGTAGAGCAATTTACACAAAGGCAATTTAAAGGCTTCACACCCAGGGAAAAAATTAAACATCACAAAGACATGACAGAAGAGTTTAAGACATAAAAGAGAAGAGTGCATATAAAATAATTTCCGTCATATGCACAGTTAAACAAAATGTTTTTTAGTTTAGATTTGAACATTGCAGAGTAGCGGCCTGCTCACTCTCAGAAGACTGTTCCAGATTTTAGTTGCATAAAACTGAAACGCACATTCCCTGTTTGTCTGACTCTGGCACCACAGGAGGCCGGTCTGAGGTACTCAGAGTCCGAGATGGTTCATATGGCACTAACATGTCGAATGTACTTAAGTACTCGGCCATGGAGAGACTTGTATACAAGCAGAGCTGCTTTAAAGTCTACTCCCTGAGCCACAGGAGCCAGTGCAGAGACCTGAGCACAGAGTTAAGGGGTTAAAGGGTTGTATAGTCATTGCTTTGTTTTATTTCTTGATTATAATTACTTCTTATTGTAGATACATTTAAAATTGTTTTGTCCAAGCCAAAGGATTCCTAGTGCTTATATTTTCAAACTATGATGCTATAAGGCAACAACAAACAAAAATGATAATCAGAAGAAAATTTGCATTTTAATGAACATACAAAAGAGGCTTGCATATCTGCCAAAGAGTAAGGACTGAAATTTTTTTTTTAAAGATTAAAATTTCATCTGCTGTTTTTGCTTCATTTTAAGGGGACATTTTATACAAAATCAACTTTTATGAGCCTTTAACCTGTTATGACAGTGCTTTCCATCATTGCTTTACTCTTAATTGTATTTGATTATTCTCGATGTTTGATAATCCTGTATTGTCTGGAAAATTGTCAGAAAATTCCAGGTTTCCCCTTCCCCCTGCCCACATAAATGAAAACATGTAAGGAAAAATCTGTTGTGGTGAATTATGAATGCTACAGTTTTGAAAAGGAAGTCGACCCGTTTCTCTACTGAACCCGTTTAGATCAATATTGTGGTTTTATAATAAGAATGTAAAGTGATCTATTTATGTTATAGTCCAATACTAAGTCATGACAAAGCAAACTAAAGTTTCAAGCTTTTTATTAAAAACAATATCCATGTACATATTTCAAATAAGGCAAAGACTCAAAACTGCATACAAGTAAGACATCTCACCTTTAAACACAGTAATCTTGACTTTTGCAATCTTAGCTACTTGGCCTGGAGCAGTGTACACTTCACTGCTAATAGTAGGAATTTCACATCTATTCAACATTATTTCACATAGTTTAGCATGTTTTTGTAACATAATCTGAGGGTGGAAGGGGTTTAGTAAAGCATTGGCTATTATACAAAAGGATGCCAATATCCTAACACAGTGATTTGCTGGGGCAACTCAAAATGAGCAATCAAGTCAAAATAAGTGTGCAATAAATGATGTCACATTAAACTTGCAATTTCCAGAAAACACAGCTTTAATTTAGTTATCCTTATTCAAAAATAAAGTGGATGTCTAACATACAAAGAACGCGGTATTATGGGCTCCATAAACTCCTCTGGTCAACACTTCTGAAGCAATCATTCCGGTCCGCTCGTAGCTTATCATTTTATGCTTCGAATCTTGATCAAATTCCCCTTGTTCAAGTAGTGCACCAATCCCAGCACTCTGCTTATTTCTCTTTATCAACCAAATGAAGTGCACCGCCGCTATGACTACCGGTGCCACAGTCTCCAGGACAATAACACGATCCACCACATTACACCATCGCAACATCAGCGGTCGAAAATCTCTGACATGTTGTGGCTGATTTTCTTGTCTTTTCGGAAATGATCTTTGTTTTGAAAAGGGTCGATGTAACAAAATGGACTTGACAGTGTTGCGTGGGCAGCCGAGACCCAGCTGTATTTTACACATAGAGATGATTGCCAATTTGCACTGCAGCATATTCGCTCGACCCAAATGTCATTATAATTAGACTTTGCTTCAATGTATGTGAATGATAATCTCGCCGCGGAGATTATGTGGTCCAGAGGAGGACGGCAGGGGTGTGCGGGGACCTCTCTGTGTTTATGCGGCACGGATTGTTGTCTGCACTTTCCTAAAAAGATGGATTATTGAATAGCTTATCTGCAGGTGATAATGTCAGGCTAATTCAAGCATGTAATTAAAAGTGTATAAATGTGGAGCCGCAGCAATGTGTGCAAGAAAAGCGTGCAATGTTTATGGGGTTACGAGTTGACATTTACATACGAGATTATAAACTTGTCCTTAAAACAACAAAGTGACACCACTATTTGTGCAAGGAAAAGGACTACTAACTGATTCAAACTGAATTTCTGATGCATATGTCTTAATATCATTTTTGCTTTTCTTTTATTTATTTTTGTTAAAATGTTGTCTGGCCCATAGGCTTTACCAGACAGGGCAAGGTTTTACCAAAAATGGGGATGAGAGAAGGAGGACATGCAGCAAATTGTCAGAGCCTTAACCATTTAGTGTTAACCACTCGACAGCACATCTTAATATAATTTATACATTTAATCTATAATCATGATCAAACATGCTGTTGTTAGGAAAAGCCACGTTTCGACTGTTCAGTGTCCTCGAGTGAAATGCTCACACATTTTCACCCACTTTGAGCGAGATGATGATAAGAGAGAACACAAATTGAACCACGTCACAACCTTGGAATTACTAAACGTCCGAGATTGGCCTCATACTTAAAATATATAATTCAGGTACGACTAAATAGATGATGTAAAGTTAGACGCCTAAAACAAACCATTATATACAGACTAGGACGTCTAAAGTGTAAGCCTCCGTTTACAATGGTAAAAGACATTTTTGAGCGCAATAATAATTCTAAATCCTTCAGGAGCTATTTAGAAGGGGTAGAGATACTAGTCCTAGTATTAGAGCAGGGGTCTGCAACATGCAGCTCTTTAGCGCTGCCCTAGAGGCTCCCTAGAGGCTCCCTGGAGCTTTTTCAAAAATGTATGAAATGGAAATAGATGGGGGGAATATTTTTTTTTTAATATTGTTTCTGTAGGAGGAAAACATGAACAAACATCCTTAACGTTTTCAATGCTGTAAAAATGTTTATAATATATATTCATTTCTGACAACTCAGATTGGCGTCATAGTCTGCGACACACGTTTCAGCGCGGCGCAGTGCTGGACAGGTGGCGTGCATCTCCAAACTCCACTACTGCTGCTTGTTTTGATGCAATAATAAGCCAGATAATAAGCGTGAAAACGTTCCAAATCTTGGGTACATGAAGGATTCATTCATCAAAATATCATAGCACTATTTTGGACTTCAAAACAAAGTTGAGATAATACTACTTACTTTTTCAAAAGACTGCTGTTTTATTTTTATAATTGTAGGTTCATTGTGTTCAATTCCACTGTTGCCAGATATGGGGGAAAGAGAAGAGGATTGTATTGTTATTGAGGTCTGAAGAGGACTGCGTTTTTGTTTTTTTCAATCCGCAAAATAAAAATGACACCAAAAATCTGATTTCTTATTGTATTTCTATATTTTCATCAATGCAACGAAACCTAATAATTAACATTGTAATGGATTAAACTTAAAGCACAAATGTCGTATAGCAGAGTAGTCACGTGTCGTCTCTCTCAGGGGGCGCTACAGGGAAAATAACATTAATCGGAATGCTCATTATGTATTTGTAGCGTTGTCATTTTGAGAGTAGGCTAATATGGCTGATATACACTTGCAGCCTGTGTTCATATGCTTCATATAAGGCCGATATAAGGCTTTAATTGTTTGCGGCTCAGACAGATTTGTTTTTTTGGTCATTTGGTCATTTGACATTTTATGTAACATTTTGACAAGTTTTCTGTTCAAACATTTATTTATTATTAATTGTCACCTTTCAACACCACAAGTTATTTTGTTGTGTTTTATTCATGAAATTCTCCTGGAACTTTAAAAATGTATTTGTTATGCTACAATGCCAAAATGTGCCACAGCCCAAGTTCATGTAAAATCTATCAAGCGGCACTGAAAAGCAGTTCTTGACAACTGCAAGTCTAAAAAGTATCAACCATCCAAGATATTTTTGTTGCAATAAATGACTACCCTGAACACAGAGGACGTGTGTTAACTTAAAATGTTTTTTGTTTTGATGTCGTGTGTTTGTGAAGTAGAAAATACTTCAGGAGATGTAGTCTTGGAAACAAAGAGGGGACCAAAAACACCATCTCCTTCAGAAACCGGTCTTCTCTGTCAGCCGTAAGTGCTATTCTTTCAAACACTAAACCAAAATAAATCATTGGTCACAGTTGGTTTTAATGGAGAACGATGGAGAGAAGGGAAACTACAACGCACCTGTCGACTGTAGTAATGGTGTGACAAAAGTTCACAACAGGTGTGAGGGAGACAGCTATGTGTGTCATTTCGAATTCCAGTCAGATGGAGGTGCAAATGTTTTCAAGGCTGGAGCACTGAGTTGATCTCGGAGGACACGCCAATGCCATTTTATACACAAATTCACTGGAACCGACACTATTGTTGAGCGTTGAGACATTTCACAGCGAGGCCTTTGCTCAGAATATGTTTTAAAGCTGATAACCAGACTGAAAATACATAAATGAAAATGACAGCGGTAACACGTTTGGATTTCTCTCCAATTGAAAAGAACACTTGAACTGAAGACAACCAAATGAGTATAACACTATTTATGTGATTTACTTTCTCTGTTAGACGTTTGACTCTTTATCAGCGTTTGGTCCATGCTAGAATGGGCAAAAAACACATTTGATTCAGACGGTAAAAAGAGTGAATGACTAGAGAAACGCGAGGAGATGCGGCGATTATTAGAAGGTGGAGAGATGTATTTTGTACAAACATCTGCTGCAATTTGTGCTTGCAATTTGTTGTTTAAACACTTTGTTTGACACTGTGTTTCGAAGAGCAGTATAAAATGTTCCTATAGCATAATCTGTTCATGTACGGTATAGGATCCTGAGGCAGGGTCTCACATGTGGTTATCTGCTGTTAAAAAAGTCTGTGCTCCTCGTTCATACATTGAGAGTCAGACTTGCCTATGATGCGAGTCGTATGCCTATATATTCACAATCAGCTCTATGTGAACTGTTATAGATTTTTAAATGTTTGATGTTAATGTTAGGTGTATCTAGTCTCTCACTCACATGGTTTTATTTAAGAACGAAAACTATTCGCACAAGAGTCAAAATTTTTTCAATATATTTCAAAAAAAATCACATTCCATCCAATTATTTTCCAGGATGAGTTTTAAGTGATTTTTCTACTTTCAGAGGTAATAGTGAAACATATTAATGACTTAGATATATAAACAAATCTCTCTAGTGTAAACCAGACATTTATCATTTTTGTGCAGTTTTACATTTGAAAAGAGTATTATACAAAGCCCTTAAAATCTGCCAAAAGGCCATTACAGTAATTTATTAGATGCAAACAGCACCAGTTGTCTCATTTTGACCCTAACAACTGCTTTGCAATTATCTGTATTGGGGCAATCAGATTTGACTTTATTACATGAAAAAAAAAGGTCCATCCCTTTAAAACTATTACCTGGGCTCTGTCTTTAATGTTGGGAATGTTTACAAGCACAGCAGTTTGAAGGAAAGACAAATATTAAAATGATTGGATGCTCAACCTCATGTTTCTTATACTTTGGGAGGTAATTTAATGTTGCCAACAAAACTAAGTTTACTTCTTTAATCATGGCCTTGAGGATATACAAAGCAGCTCAATTGTCTATTAGGTTTACAATTTTTGCGAAAAATATCATAGTAGATATAAGATAGGTAAGTATATTAAATCGTATTATTATTATTATTATTATCATTATTATTTTATTATTATTATTATTATTATTATTATTATATTTCATTGTATTGAAAAGTTGATCACTGTGCTATAGTGATTCACCCAAAGACATACATTTACATTAGAAAACCAATTTTACCTTTCAGAATCAGAACAGAAGAGATTGTCAATGAACAAAATTCACAAATACAGGAACTTGTTTTGGCATTTTTATACAACACTTAATAATAATAAAAACAACATATATGAAATAAAAAGGGCATGCATTAAGAAACAGTTAAGATTACTATAGTATAAAATAAAAATAGGCATTAAATGTACAAAGAATGTACAAATAAATTTACAGTTATGAGTGCAGAAGTGGCAGTGCAGTGAGTGATTGATTGAATTGTAGTTAAAGTGACAGGTGCTAAAAGTGTTCAGAGTCAACGGCAGAGGGAAAGAAACTATTCTGTGGCGGGAGGTTCTGGTCCGGATGGACCGTAGCCTCCTGCCTGAGGGGAGTGGCTCAAATAGTCCATGTCCAGGCTGAGAACACTGGCCGTCTGCTCGTCCCAGAGCCGGAGACAGGTCCTGCAGAATGGAAGTCTGCAGCCGATCACCTTCTCACAGAACGCACAATGCGCTGTAGTCTCTGTTTGTCCCTGGCTTTGCTCCAGCGTACCACACGGTGATGGAGGAGGTAGATGGACTCAATGATGGCCGTGTAAACTGTACCATCATCGCACTGGCAGCTTGCTTTCCTCGCGCCACAGAAGTACATCCTCTGCTGGGCCTTCTTGTTAGAGGGAGCTGTGGTGGGCTCCCACTTGAGGTCTGGATAATGTTGGCCAAGAATGAAAGGACTTTCCCATCTTGATGATGAGCGGAGTCGTGCTGAGAGTCAGGGAGGGGACTGGAGGCTGTGACTCTCCTAAGTCCACTTATCATCTCCACTGTCTTCTGGGTATTGAGCTCCAGTTTGTTACCGCTGCACTAGGAACAGCCGGTCACCTCCATTCCTGTAGACAGTCTCTCCAAACTTGAGGGCTGGTGGTACAAAGTAGTTTATGGAGGGCATTAGTTGTGTACAGGGGAAAGCAAGGAGAAAGTACACAGCCCTTGGAGTCCTGTCCTGAAGTCAAGTGTCTGAGACATTCTTCCCCAGCGCACGCACTGCCTCCGATCCGTCAGGAAGTCAGTGATCCCCTGCAGGTGGAGTCAGGCACGTTGAGCTGGGAGAGCTTGTCCTGGGCAGAGCAGGGAGGATGGTGTTGAGTGCAGAGCTGAAGTCCACAAACAGGATCCTGGCGTAGGTTTGGGGAGTCAGATGCTGCAGGATGAAGTGGAGTGCCAGGTTGATGGCGTCGTCACAGACCTGTTGGCTCAGTAGGCGAACAGTAGGGGTCCAGCAGGAGGAGGTGAAGACTTGAGGTGGGGCAAACCATGGTCAAACTGACTTCATGACTACAGACGTCAGCGCCACAGGCCTGTAGTCATTAAGTCAGTCCGGGGCTTCTTGGGGACAGGGACAATGATGAGACTTGAAGCAGGCTGGGTGTGGCATGACCAGGGAGGTGTAAAAATGTTTGTGAAGATGGGGGACAGCACTCCTTCAAATGTCTTAAGGTGGCAGCAGCTTTTCGGGGGTTGGATATCTATAGTCTGTTTACATCCTGTTCTGAACTGAGAGAGTAGTGCAGGTTTGAGTGGAAGTGTAAGTATTAAGTTGCTCAGCAGTTTCGGTTGTCTGCAGCAGGGGGGGTTCGGGGCTTATTATTGGTGAGAGCCGGAGCCCCCTCCACGGGAGGCGGGGTTGTTGTCAGGGACTGCTGCTTCAGACGCTTATTGTACTGTGATCTAGCTCTCGATACTTCTTTGCTAAATTATACGTCGCATCTTTGTAGCGTCGCTGTCATCAGCTCTTGCGCTGCTTCTGCTGCTTAACTGCTCAGTTTGGTGGAACCAGAGTTTGTCATTATTGAAAATGACTTTGGTGTATTCATTATCCTTATGTTATTTTATGTACATCATTACTTGGAAGTTATTTTTGAAATAATGCTGTTAATAATACACTACTTTTAATTAATATTTCCCAGCAAGTTACAAGAGCATGCAATCACATGGACTTAACAATTACAATATGTACATACTAGTTTAAGCTGTAAGTTGTTATTAGTTGTACTATTTCTAGCGAGTCTTAAGTAGTTAAACCTCCAGATGCTGGTGTTCTCTTGACACTGTTTTAAATTATTTTTTTATTGGATTGACCTTAAAGTAGATGCGCACCAATGCTCGACATGCACTTATAATCAGCCAATAACAGGTTTGGAGAAAGTTCGACTAAAAAGTAATGTGAACAAGAACCCACCAAGAAGGGTGGAGTGGAGCAAAAAGGCAGCCTCACTGACTCTTAAGACGGAGCTCTCAAAAGACTAAAAGTGCCGCAGCCTATATACTGCAATAATTTTTTACTGGTACAATTGCAGACTGCAAGCCAGGCGGCATGGGAAATTGAAGTCAGCACTAGCAAAATCTGGCAGCTCCTTCCATTCATAGCGCAAATAGCAGCTGAAGTAAAAGACTTGTGCGCTCCTACTTCTGGTTACTGTTGCTTGAATCCACTTCTAGCAAGAGTTGTCAAAACTCTGTGACATGGGCAACCATTGCACTACTATGGGAGAAATGCATGTGTGAAATGTTTGACACTCTGAACTACTACTAGTATTTGTGTATAGGTTGTGTTCAGTGACATCACAACATAAGAAATGTTTAAATTGAAATTGATTTGATAATAGTTAAAATGTATTCAATCGGTGACAAAAGCAATAGCACATAGTTTCTGTTCCTTCACTGTCTGTGCCACTGTGCTGCTCCTTAAAGAACAACAATCTTTTGGATGAAAATGTGCATCGAAAAAAGTCTAACAATTCAGCAAAATAACAGCCTCAATCAATAAAATATCTCGTATCGTAACTATAGGTTTGATATGAGGATGTATAGCGAGACACTACAGGCAAACAGTTATTAAAAATAAAAAAATATTCAAATGAAGCAAAAACATTAACCTGCTCTAGCATTTTGAATATGTATATTTTAGGTGCAATTTTGGCTAAATTTACACATAAATGTTTCCTACATATGAAACATTACATGATGAAACTTACATACATTTTCCCTTACATTTATATAAGTAAATTACAGAAGACATTTCACATTGATAGCTCTAATTTAAATGTTTTTCACCTGTAGTGTCTCACCTAATACAGCCGTGGACATACTCTGCCTTTAATCAGCTGTGAAGTCTAATGTGTTTATCATTGCTCATATAATTAAATTAATTGGATTAGCTACAGGACTAGAAAACATGTATTTTTGTTGCTTTGAACCTTACATTTGTACGGGATCATGCAATTCACAAAATAAACGCATGTATTTACATTAAACATAAACTCAAAAGAGGAATTGCTTGATAGATGGAGTGAATTTTGTAATAGATAAATACTTCATCAATAAATCAACATTGCATTTGGAAATACATTTGCACTTTTGATTTCTGAATTGTCTCGTCATTGTCATTATTTGAGTAATTGTCAGTGCCACTATAATTCAACAGCGCTCAGGTCTAGTTTGATCTGTGTTGCAGATGGACACAGGTGAGTGCTGCACTGTTTAACATTCGCTGCCTGTCCTGGCATGTCCACATGTGGCTATTTGTGCGACAGTACACAGCCCCAATGCAATCAAATGCCTTTTGAGCCATCCTTTGGGGAAAAGACAGCAAACCAAATTGGATTTACCCTCAAATAACATTGGGACTGTGGACAGGCTAGTTTCTGGGCACTGGGTCACAAAATTACAGAAAACAGAAGAGTGTTGGCGATGAGGGATGCACACTAATGAAGCGATTGCTATAGCTGTAGATAGTTAGTAATATATATACAAACAACTATTATGCGCAAATGAAAACACTGCAAGCAGAGATTGTGCAGCATCACTCGGGGGTGACGGAAAGTGTTTCATGTCGTGTCGGATGCGTTCAGGGCTAAGTATTTCCAAAGTGTTTTATATTTCATATTATGTCCTTGGTGGAAAATGAAAAACAGCATAACATTGAACTGGACTAATATGGATAGGAAATTAGAAAACGTTTTTCTTGGCATTTCAGTAGTAATGAATAGAGATTAAATATTCTTTATGAAGTAGTGGAAGTCCATTATGTAATCTATTTTTGGATTTAATGTATTTTTACTTGTGTTTGAGTACTGCTTTGAGTACTGCTTATATTTTGGCATGCTCATGATCCTGGCTAAACAAACAAATATAGAATATTTGACTCTTTACTACTCTCAAAATCTGCATGAAATGTTTTTACTTTTATTCTGAAGTACATGTATATGTTTGTGTATATGAATAATTGTATTTAAATGTATAGTTATTATTATTATTAATTATTAATTTGGTGGAGGGTTCACCCCCTGTCTCCATGGAGATGTTATTGTTTTGCCTAGCTTCATGTAGACAAGCAGGTGATGCTACCAATCCAAGTTACAGTTCAGCTGTGTGGAAAGGCAATAAGAATGCATGTTTTTCATTAGCTTAAAAACCCCAACTTAAAACGGTAATTGAGTAAATGCAAAACAGATACATTTTGTAACCCATTTAGTGACAAAGAGGTGGCGGACCCCCACCAGAAAAGTTAGATTGTGCACCTTTAAGTATCCCTTTTTGTATGATACCCTTTTTTGCTCCTGTATCTGTAATATCCTTACTACAAGAGGACTTGCCTCTCCCACAGACCTGACTCATTCTTGGCCTGATGGATGGCAGGTTGCAGCTCGTCTCCATGAAGATATTTTTGCTTTGCTTGGAGTGCTTCATAGAACTTTGATGATGAACCCATTATGAATGTTCTGTTTGTTTGTAACTTTGCAGGTCATGTGCCCTCCACCAGGAATCTTACGAGGTGCTGCTTCATTAAGTGGGATTTTGTACAACTTTAAGACGTTCCAAATTACTCTCTACTCACTCTACAGAGCGAGGGAGGCCTGACCTGCTCACACTGTACGAGGGACAAGAGCCAGATGAGGCGTGTGCCCTAGCTGTGCTGTGGACATGTTTGTGGACCCACTATCTTCTCTCACAGCGCGTTTAAACTCCTAAAACATTATAGAAACGGTTAGAAAATAATTGGCACTGTTAATTTCAGCACTGCTTTATTTAAAGTCAGAGGCTTTGCCACAAAACCTTTCAGTTTTTCGTGTGTGCGTATAAGCATGCTTGTTGGCCCAGTTCACTCCGTGCCTCCAGACCCTCAAAGCTGCATTTACGGTCGCCTGCAGTGGTATTTTACCGTGAATGCGCTGCTTTAAAGCAGCTTTGGCAGTGCTCACGACAAATATCAAACGTGTCTGAAGTCCCTGCGACCGTACAATCAGCAATTGTGTGCTCAACGTGAGCATGTAAACGCAGCTCATAATCCCCTGTAGACTGCACAAGTCAGATGCTCAAAATCAGTCCAGCATTTTAAGGGGCTGTATCCAATTTTGTTCATGAAATAAAGTAAAATCTGTTTTGCCCTATGGTTTTACATATATTGTAAAAGCAGCTTTTTATGTCAAAATGAGACCGCTGTGTGCTGTCTGCATCTAATTAAAGATGCAGACAGTTCCAGTGGATCATCTCCAAAGCTTTCCCGTGGCTAGCGAAATCTTACCTTACTTTTTCAATCATACAATAGAAGGACACATAAACAAACCCTTCTACACTGCAAACGCAAAAAACAAACATTGATTTTTCGGGGTAAAGTCTTACCGAACTGCGTTGTCCATGCGCGACACAGTGAGATAAGCTGCGAGATTTGCAGTGTATGAAAACACACAATAAGCGTGAAGAGCCACCAGCTTCCCATCACATACGCAACGCACAGATCCAAGGATGGCGTCGCTTCCTGTTGAAAAAGAAAGAATAATTTAGTTATTCTGTATGTTCCTCTTCAAATGGACAATAAAAAGGAGACTATACAGATATCCTGCGGTATTTCTTGTTCCACAGGAAAGTTGGCAAAATGTGTAGGTGTACCACAATGTTTTGTTGATTAGCCTTGTTGTCCAAATGGTAAATGTTTATTTAGAGTTCCTTGTAATAGGAGCAAGAAGAGTAGAGATTTTGAACCTGCTATCTGCCTGGTTTACTTCCAGCAGATACAAGAGCTTTAAGGAGATTGGCCACTCCATAACAAAGATAGACGCCAAGTGAGTCTGTTAATTAAATTACTTGTTGGACATGTAAAAAGGATAACAGTGTCTTTTGAAGAATGAAAGAAGTTTCAACTAATGTGTTTTGTCTTTTGGTGGCTACACCTTGCAATATAATTTTTTTTTTTCTTAGTGCTGAAACTATGTTAATGAATCCCAGAAATGATATTGGAAATGAAAGACAAGTTATGCGTCATGAGTTTTTTTCTCTCCATTTCATTTCCAAAAAACAGTTTGTGACGTGGACGCCAAAATGTCAGATAAAATTGTAATCTGAGGCATAAAGCCGTAGAAATTCATCGGAAGACTGTGGATTGTGAAATGTAATGAAAACATATTTGTCTCAAAGTGTCAAATCAGCACAGCTGGGCCCCGGACACTGTGGGTAAAACACTGAAGGCCCCTGACAGATACATAGCCATCTGCCATCACTCTTTGAGATCAAACATGGCTTTGACTGATTGGCT
The DNA here is from genome assembly GCA_015082035.1 of Chaenogobius annularis. Classification (NCBI taxonomy): domain Eukaryota; kingdom Metazoa; phylum Chordata; class Actinopteri; order Gobiiformes; family Gobiidae; genus Chaenogobius; species Chaenogobius annularis. Next base: position 67,618 of record BJKM01000345.1, on the reverse strand, counting down.
GAGGTCATTCAATGTGAATTTGTGCATTCTGAAATTTTACTAGGCTCTGAGTGCTGCAATAATGAAATATATGTGAGACAGTCATTTTCATCTTCCGAACAAATTGATTAAAGTCTCGAGTTATATTTGCATCGTGGACTTTCATAGATGGTTTCCTATCGTCCTCAAACTCCTCAAGGAAAAAAAGGATAAACTATTCAAATGAGCAGTGATAAGAAACTTGGTATGCCTTTGGGTAGATAGTTTAATCTGCCCTGAACAATAAAACCCAGCCAAGTGTTGGCATATCATTATGAAATCAATGGGGGGATTTGGTTGCCAATTTGATTGCTCTCTGACAATAGCGTGCTATGTATGCATCAGTGGTCAGATCCATATCTGAAGAAAAATCCTGATCCAATACACTTGACAGAAACAAAAACGGCATGTTGTTAGCCAGGCCAAAAACCAAACACAAATAGATTTTTAAAGGCATAGGGTTTAGCTTTGGCTGGAATGCAGTGGGCAGTGGGTTAAAAAAATGTTTGGCAGTTGTGGGCCAGACTTTGATAGATGTAGTTCAGAATCTAAAATTGTTTCAAGACGTATCATTTGTCCAAACAGTTCATATACTGTAGATCAACATGAGATTTAAAAATAGGACGTTCCCCTCCAAAAAGACATCTGTTGGGTGGGCGCCATGCATTGAGGTGACTCATGCTGACTAGACACTGTTTCATACATATTTCCTGTCATTGTCATCTGCTTCAAAATGGATGGGCACTGAAGAGTTGTTGAATGAAAAATAGGCAAAAAAGATAGTTAGATTTCTCTGCCCAATACAAGATTTTAACAAACTTCAATTGGAAGTGGTAACTGTACATGTAAAAACACTTAGACTGGGCCACTCACCTTGCTGTACGAATGCTCCATAGACGATCCAGATGGCGCTTTGCAGAGAGGTGGACACAGAGGGCGTAGGGTGGCCTCCGGTGTTGCTCTGACAGCGTACAGCCTGGATCCTCCGCAGCAGGAAAATCATGATACCCACCACGGGGATTGCAGCCGCGATGCACGCCCACACTGCCAGGTCGAAGGGAGCCAGCAAGGAGAAGATGTTGATTTTCTCCTCCGACTTTCGCATCAGAATGCCCACAGAGTAGTCCAGGTAGCGCTTGCTGAAGTCCACCACGCTCTCGCGCTCCGGGGTGATGGTAATGGCAGATAAGGCCAGGTCAGCCCTCTATGGAAGAAAGATGTAGGTGGGATAGGTGTAAGGGTTGGCTGTACAGAATGCCACCGTAGAGACAAACTACTTGGCTTGCACATGAATTTATTGACTATTAATGCACCTTTGGGCATTGGGCAGGGTACTTACAAAACAACGACCAGGTAGTTACCACTTCATGATCATGATATGTAATTATAGTACATTTTTACATAAGAGTAATTTCATGAAGGAAAAAAGGGAACAAAACACAGTACAATTGCCAATATTGTGTGATTTTCACCAATTATCTTCTTTGTCTACCAAACCAAGTTTACATTTCTCAACAGGACAATATGGCTTTCCTCCCAGAAAATTATTTGGACTGTAGTTTCGACTTTGATTTAGTTACAGAAAAAAAAATTGAAAATCAGGACTCAAAACAAAGCACCAACCTTGCCAATAAGCTCCCCGATCATGCCGTTCCAGGATCCGTTTGGCAGTGCTGTGCCGTACTTTCCGTCTGCGACTTGGTAAATGTCATACTTAAATCCCAGGATCTTGGCCAGGGCGTCCAGAACATCGATGGAGAAGCCCTTGTACCTCTTGGGCTGACCCAGAATGTTCTCTGCCACCATCACAAAAGGCTCCTCCTGTCGGCGCCAAAGAACACAGAGCAAATGAGGAGAGGACAATATGTTAACGCTGTAATGATAACGATCAGAATTATGATTGTGGGAATTCTGTCGGTGGGGCAGCCATTATTCAAAAACCTTTGGCAAAAAAGAACGTTGCGGCTACTTAATCAAAGCTGGGCCATTTATCAAGCTGCAACGCAATCTCCACAGGGTTTGAATTGGCAACCCAGAGGAGGGACATATTCATTCATCTTAAGAACTTCAGCGTGACAATTTTATGAAGAGATTCTGAGGTAAACTCACTTAAACTCCATCTTAATAAAAGGCTTTCGGCCACAAACTGTTGACCTGTATCACATGGCGCCGCCACAACTGCGAAGGTCCATCATCACTCGGATTGCCATTGTAAATTTCTCCTAGTCACTCATGATTCTTCTTTATGGGCGGATGAGGGTCAGGGCAGACTTGGATAGGTTGGAGTGAGTAAAAAATTGTAAAGAAAGAAGTAGGCCAGCATAAATGCCTTGATTAAGTGACACTGCTGGGAAGTTGAGAATAAATATGGTGCAGAGTAAATCATGTGTGAAGAAGGGGGAAAACAGATAAAGTGGGCAAGTCCGAGAGGTAGTGCGTTGAATTGATGAAGCCGGCTGAGGGAGAGCTGCTCCGTTGTGGTGAGCGGGGATGACTTTAATGGCCTTCTGATGGCCGGGCCTTAAGAGAAAATCAGTATTCAGTGAACTGTGACTGAACTGAGATCAAGTTAAGGTGGTACTTTCTTCTAAGGGGGATGTTTTCATATGGAGGGAATGTTTGTATATAATGTTTGATCTACCATGAATCACTATCTCTCTGGGGAAAATATGAGATTAGAGCATCTATTACAATATTGGCTTTAATTAGTCTAATGAATGGCCTGTAAATATAAAAGAGGACCTTCAGGCAGGCTATGTAGAAGCATGGATTCAAAATGAGCGTGTTATTGAAGTTCAATGGCTGCAATAAAAAAACATTAAATGCTAACATTAAATGGCTTTAAAACTGACCCAAAAGAATACATATTCACTTAACGAAGGTACATTTTATTGTCCCTGAATGGAAATGTGTCCTCTGCCTTTGACCAGTCTTTCAGATCGGGATTATTTTAGATGGAGGATTTTACATACTGCACATGTTTTTTGGTTGATGGGGGAAACTGGAGCCTGGAGGGAACCCAGTCAGACACACTGAGAAACTGTACACAGAAAGGTCTGGTCCGCCCGGGAGACTACAGCGCAGACTTCCATCTCTGCAGGGCCTGTACGTCTCCAGGGCTCTGGGACGAGCAGGTCGGATCACAGCTGACCCTTCTCACCCTGGACATGGTCTATTTGAACCACTCCCCTCAGGCAGGAGGCTACGGTCCATCCGGACCAGAACCTCCCGCCACAAGAATAGTTTCTTTCCCTCTGCCGTTGGACTCATGAACACTTCTTAACACCTATATTTAACTACAATTTAAAGCACTCACAACTGTAAATTTCATGTAAACTTGTGTACATAGAAATGCCTATTTTTATTTTTATTGTATAGTGATTTTTTAAATTGTTTCTTAATGCATGCCCTTTTTTTGATTGAATATATGTTGTTTTATTATTGCTCAGTGTTTTCTATGTTGCACCTTAAGGCCGAGACAAGTTCCTATGTTTGTGAATTTTGTTCATTGACAATGGCAATAAACCCTTTCTGATTTCTGATTTATTGCTACCTTGAACAGCATGAAACAGCTCCGCAGATCAGATCTATAACTTGGCCTTGGGACATTATCTGCTTGTCTACATGTAGATTAATACCATAGTTGATATGGAAATTGCATTAATATACCAAGGGCACCTCCAGCCTAGTTCTTGTTATCTGGCCTATGTCATCAGAGGTTATAATAATCCTTATAATGGAAGTGTAGCCAGACTTGAACAATACTACCGCAATGTTCATAAGTGTTCAAGCCTCCGGGTCCCGTACCAATGGTAAATAAACTTCTCCAGCATTCCATATCCAATCTCCTGCTGCTCTTTAGGATATAGACTAATAGTGAATAGAGAGAGAAATAGGGTTGTGCATCTTTCATGGTAATAACCCCCTTCATAAAATAAGTTTAAATCCAATCCCTCATATTAGTGCGTGGTGTTTGCTTCTCACCAGTAATGTTACAATCTTGAGCGTCACCCCCTGCATCCCACTCTCGATGCGATTCTCCTTCAGGCTTCCATTCAGACCACGAGCCGAGTCCCACGTCGCCAACTGCAGAGGAAAGACCAATAGCAGTTATTTTTACCAGTTCAAAGTTCTAAATGCAACTCTCCATTTTACAGACAATAAAGCTTTGAAGAAACGTCTTTCTTTTACATTTTTTATAAAGACCAATTTTCTGTATCTAAAATGTTGTGATCGTATTATATATTTTTTTCCTTTTTTCCTTTTCAACAAGATACTTCATCCTGATTTCCAGTATTGTTGTTGTAGACTGTTGAAGTCTTTTTTTTAATTCAAGCCAAACTACACTATGGTATAATCCAACTCCACTGTGAACATATTAAACTGTCAAACAATCGAGATCTAAGATGTGTAAGAAAATCATTCAAGTCATTATAAAAACGAGAATGATATTCTTTAATCGCAGTTCAAGAATGAAAAAACATGGCCACTGACACGCTCATTTCAGGATGTGAGACGTGCTTTGTCCACTCACTGCAGAATACAGAGCAGCTCGTGTGGAGTCCAGGCCAACCAGTTTCAAGACAACAAGTAGCTCATTAGCATGCAAATCAAGACAATACACTTCAACTTGTTCTGTGAGTATGGCTTTTATCTTGTTTTGTCGGCAATCTACATGACACTCCATCAGAGAATATTCACAGTGAGAAAGTCGGAGTGGAGTCTGACCGTAAAGTGCCTATGAATGTTGAACTACAAATTTTACTCACAGCTAATTATATTTAAAAGATTTGATCCCAGTTTGGCATTTTTTTTAGGTTATATCGTTACATCGCACATATTGTAAAAGCAGAACTTTGTGACAAAAAGGAGTCCGCTGCACCCTGTCTGCATCTAATAATGAAGTACTTTATTTCTCATCAAGCTGGAGGCAGCGCTCTGACTGGCTGTGCTCGAATGGTCCGCCCAAGTTTCACTTTCACTGTGTGAAAAATGCTCTTCTAAAACTGTACGAGCTAAGATTAACGCATGGGATAGGAACAGATTTTAATACTGCTTCCTTCTACCAGTGTGAAAACCAGGAACCGCTTTAAAACCAGTTTGGAGTTATTTCATCAATATTTATTTAAACCAAAATGCAACTTTAAAATACTTAGGAATGTATACTGTCAATTTCCTAATTTTCATAACTACATAAACTGTGAAAATATGTATTTGGCCCTGCATGTTCAGTAACTTGTACATTGAACATCTTAATTAATGATCTTTTGCACTTTGTCTTGATGTAGTAAAATGTTTGCATTGGCTGTAGTCAGTTTGCCTGGACTTTTCATAGCGCTGACTTGTAAATAGTTAATGAGTCCTGAAGCGAGTCATGGGTAGCGCGGGATGTACACCCCGTTTGGGGCTGGAGTGTTTGGAGAGGTGGATTTGAACTGACAGGACAAGCTCAGTGCCCCACAAACAACAGCAACACTGCCAAATGACACCCAGCCACCACTGGAACTCAGCAAAGAGGCAGAAAGGCTGTTTCTACGACCAACTCTACAAGTGTAAGTGTATATGGCCTCAAAAAGTATTGAAACTGCATATTTTGGGTAATTGTGTCAATACAAAGCTCATATTGAACAGTTTAATTATTGTATTTTTCTTATTTTTTCTGGACATATTCCACTTCATATAGGTATAGATGTTTCCATTACTATTTGTAGAGTGACAAGACTCCTGGATAAGCGCTCAATATGAGATCAAAATTGCCTCGGCTTAGATGGATTCATGTGGTGCCAAAAACAATGAAAGAGAAATTTCAGGTGTGAAACGTACAATAACACTTGCAGCTCAACAGAGAAGAAAACAAGTACTTTTTGTTTTGAAATAGAAAGACCAACAGAATTAAACACACCTAAAACTTTTAGAAAGACACTTTACACTTTCGACTGGTATGATGATTTTTATTCTCGTAAACCGCAATAATGGTCGGGAAAAACAATCAGACAAACAATACAAAAAGGTACCAAGCATGTTTTGACTATTGTTTCAAATAGATACAGTATTATAGATCCAGGCTGGTTTTCCCTTATTCTCAAAATAACTCAGCGTCATTACTCCTTGTCTGTGTCAAAGGCAAAAGATTTTTTATTTAAAGGGAAAATATGATGCATATTTCTATTGATATCAGCCTTTAAACATGCTCTTGAGTATTGCCATTAGAATATGCCATTAGTTTGGCATCTGATGTTTTAGAACTAAAAAAGAAAATATTTATAGTATTATTTACATTGGGATCTCGGTCTATTTCCAACACTGCAAACTGTGTAATCCCCCTTACAGCCGGTCGATGGCGTCACCACTCAACAGTTTAAGATACACGTTTCATAAAACACGCTGTCGGTCTACTTCCTGGTCTCAGCACACAGTGAAGATTCTCAGAGCCACGTCAGGGCTACGTCAGGGCTACGTCAGGGCTACGTCAGGGCCACGTCAGGGCTACGTCAGGGCTACGTCAGGGCTACATCAGGGCTACGTCAGGGCTACGTCAGGGCTACGTCAGGGCTACGTCAGGGCTACGTCAGGGCTACGTCAGTTAGCGAGGAAACGTCATTAATCGCGGAGCTGCAGAGAGGACTGTTTCTGAGTGTCGGAGGGGGGAGGATTTTTTAACAAGAATTCCTCAAACTAGCTACTAAATGCTACTCCAGGTATGTTTTTGATGAGAGAACAATGTTAAAACAGGGTTAAAAGCTCCAAAAAGTCAATATGGCATAATATGTACCCTTTAAGTGATGCATAGGGGAAAAGGACAAGCTTATTGGTGATTTAGAACAAAATCAAGATCTTCTTAACTTGGATTAAAGCTGCACTTTTTCTCATAAATTAGTATATATTTTATTTTACCACCAGAAAGTGAATTGTAAAAGCAGAACTTTGTGTCAAAAAATCCTCTTTTGGCTGTTGTGAGTTGTGAAAAGCTCTTATGAACTCATTGCAGTGAACATTTAGGATGGTGTGAACGCATTAGGAAAGTGAGCAATACATGTGGGCTGCTGCAGAGAGAAAATTAACAGTTTTGTCACATTTGAAGACAGGACAAATTAGGTACAGCGCCTTTAGCAGAGTTTAGTGATTCACTCATTGATTCTACAGTACATAGGCCTTTTTTGCCTCTAATTTAAACACTTTATTTTACACAATCTGCCTACAGCTGACCAGAAAGAACATATCATGTACTATAACTGATACAATTGTGCATGCATACCTCTCAAAGGACAATATAAGGGCTTTAGTATTTTCTGTAAAAGCTTTTGTAGGCAGCGCGTGTGGGCGACAACTCCATGTACTGTGTTCAAGGTGGTCTCAAGGTACCAGCACATTTCCTTTACATTTTGACCTGGCATTCAGAGCAGTGAGGGAAACTAAAAACTTTAGTTAGTTGTAACCCTTTGTGCTTCCATAACAAGCAAGTATAGAACCAATGTCAAGGGCAAGAGAAAAGTATCCATTAAAACTAAGATTATACTGCCCACTCTGTCAACAATGTAAATAGCATTACTGTAAAGGATAAAACAAATAATCAACTTGGGCTTGAATCTGAAATATTCCTGTTCCAGTAAGCAACAAAACTCTTCCATCTCACTACAATTGAAAAAGTGCACATGCTTTAGTTTATTTCTTTATTTTTGTTGAGGGTTTTACCACCTGCTCAATCCCCTGGAGATGTCATTGCTCTGCAGTATGCATGGATGGAATATTACACAGTATGACATTAGACCTGTTTTTCCTGCATTTATTCAAATGCAGGTGTTTTAATTATCTCCATGGAGATATATAAGTCTAATGCCATATGTCACCAGAATTCTAGAATGGAGGCGACTGGAGGAAAAGGGATGTAAACCTGAACAGATTTTCAAAATTAACCAACATCGGATCTGCTATTGTGCTAATGCTATTGCTTTTAAGTCTTTATGACAAAAAATAAACAAAAACATTGAATTTCCAGAGTAGAAATATAGCTTGATGTAAAAATATATTTTTAGTCTCAAAATTGTATCTGCGCTTCACATAAAGTATAATTTGTGTAAGTATGAATTATATTTGTAGACAAAATGAAAAACCATTGTGGGCTCAACATTTCTGTGAGCATTTCTCGAGTAAAACATAAAAAATGCTCAGTAGTCTCCTATTACCTACACAAATAATGTCAACTACAACTGTAAATGTCTTTAAACCGGGCTGTGACATCGCATGTGTCTGAGTGGTTTTAACTTCACAAAAATATCTTAATTTTTCTTATCCTGTTCCACTTCACTTTTTCACTCATTTCGGAATTTAGAACATTTTGTTTTACAAACTTTTAAAGGGTCCAAAATATGTAGAAGATTCCATGCAAAGCAATAACATTTCCATGGTGACAACCAAAGGTGCGAGATCCTCCACCAGAAAAGCTACTAAGTGCACCTCTAAGCAATTTGAATTTACTTGATGGGTTCCACAGCACACAATAAAACTTCACCATCATCTAACAAACAAAAAAGGTGAATAAAACATTTGAAAGCATGTTTCAGAATACCAGGATGTCCATTTCTCCCGCTGAGGAGAGATGGACATCTACATAAAAGCCACATCAGATTTGTTGCTTGACACATAAAAGCGCAGTATAAAAAGGCATGCTTTCTGCTTTATTACCTGCCTCTTTTTTGCTTTGAAGTGCCAGCAGAATCTCCAGAACCTGTACCATTGTCACGCCATAAATATGCATGGCACTCCGTCAATAGTCATCTCCCTAATGGACATCAAGCCCACTAGTTGTTTACCTGCTCCGTTCCGCTTCCTTCCCCGCGGCAAATACCGAGGTAATGACGTTTTTTATAGTGTCGGCAATTAAAAACCTGCAAGAATAACAGGACAGTGCTTCGGCTAACAGTTATGACACCTTTTAAAATAATCATTCAGAATGGGGTAAATGCCAATGAGCGTTTAGAATCCAACAAAGAGGTAGGAATCAAACAAAGCGATTACAGTATCTTCTAGAAGTGGGGTTAGATAAGTCTTCAGTGGGGTTGTTTCATCATTGTCATCACAGAAGACACTTTTCAGTCGCTTCTCCTCAGCTCAATCAAGACATTCAGGTGCTTTACTATCGACAGGACCATCAAGAGACCAAGCTTGATATTGACCAGGCCTGCTTTGTCCCCAAGAACTGACTGAATCAAAACAGCTGTGCAGTTTAGAGATCTTTTTGTCGTTAGATGAGGCTTTGAATTTTCCGCAGGATGAGCTAGATGTCGATGGAACAAGATGGCATGGATGGATCGCGACGTAGCAATTTGGCAAAGCATGGAAGCGGTTCTTTCTCACCGTTTGATGAATCATTGAATATTGGACGTTTTGCACTCTGCGTCTCATTCCGTCGAGCATTCAGGCTGAGTGAGTATTTCAGATTTAGCATTGAAGAATATCTGTTTTTATTCAAATGAAATCTTTTCAATCACTTTTTTTTACTTGTTAACTGTACTTGATTGAGCAGGACTTCTCTGGTAAAATAGAGCTCAAATCGCTTGAATCGCATCCAGACTACGTTGTACGCTCTTCTTGTATTGTATTCTTTGTTTGAAATGTGGTCTGTCAACTTGCCGTGGGATTGCTTTGTGTGCGTGCTGCTCTTGTGCTTGGCAAGGTAAAGTCAATGCTTTGCTAGCCAAATAGACACAAGCGGTTCGCCAAATTGCATAGATGAGAGAAGGTTGTCTTGATCACTGTTATGAGCTGCTGGGATAATCTGACCTGCATGGTTTATGAGGTAGGACACATGCAAATCCAAGAGAGAGAGTACAGGAATTGAAGATTACCTCCATTTTCTCTTTTGTCTTCTATGCAAATAATTTATGAAGTAGATTCTATTTTGAAAACATTTTTTATATTCTTTAGACTCTGCAGTTGGATTATTTTGGTGAAGACACTACTCTACTGTTCCAGCAACCGTAAATGGGATTTTTCTTCCTCAACTAGAAGAATACCTGAATGCACTCGAACTGGTAATTTCCACTCGAACTCGGCAAGACGTAGAGTCTCCGCTTGTATACGAGATAAAGTGACTTTTACAACAACTGTAATCACACAAAAGAGTGTTAACATCACATAAACGATGTAACTTTTCTTAACAGTAAATCATACAATATTCTATCATTTACAGGCATCTGTTACGTTTATTTACCTTCAAGAGAATTAGTTATATTGTTTTGAGTTATTTGTCTGAAATGCTCAACGCAGAAACTCATATGTCAATGGAAATAACTGTCCTCAATAACTGTTTCCTAGCAACCATATTGTAAACAAGAGCCAAAGCGCCCCTAGTTTCCACAATAAACTGAAAATATTCCTTAGCATGAAAGGTTTTGAATAACATGGAATTTGTTACCATTACAAGAGGTTCCTCAGAGGGATTTTGTTTTGAACTCAGAGCTCGTTCGTCATTCAACTTTGCTCCAACTTTCTTCACAAACTATCACTAGCCTTTGAATATATGACTTTCACCACCAACGAAATAATAATTAGAATACAATAAAACTGTCATATCACTTTTTTGACATGTACAATTTTGCTCATGCTTGCCAATACAACATAACTCTGGTGTCCAGACCTCGAAATACTGATGCTGCTCTTCTATTCATACCTCCCAAACAGCTCATGCAAGATAAGAAAATAAGAATCTCGGTCGATAGACGACTGAGCAGGATCAAGACGAGGATGGGCAAGTTCATTCGTTCGCCGAATAAAATCACCAGAAATCACATTGGATAAACTGCACCCGAAGAAGTGCCTCCGATCAGATACACACAACACACACACACACAACACCACACACTCATACACAAAAAGATCTACTTATCTTCAAAAGACAGACCGCTTCTCTTTTATTGATGCTCAAGATAAAAACGCCTTTTCCTCTTCACTTATTTCAATTGAATAAAACAGGCGAAAAGGTATCGACTTGGAGATGACTATAACAAAAAGAACACAAACGATTATCTCCCCATCTTTACTATTACGAGTATCATTTTGGAGCCTAAAAACAGTAGGCTGACAAAGCGACATCATGCACGTACGCACAGACTTCGCTTGCTTATTTTTTGCTGCATTTAGGATGTGGATGTAGTAGGGGAATAAATAGAGATTGTGCAAAAGTCTGTCATTTTCATCTAACTATCGGAGAGGAGAGAAGCACCACAGTGCCTCTCGCCATTACTCTCCTGTCAGAACGGGAGGCGTCTATCCGCACACAATTAACGTTAAGCAAAGTTAATGTCCAACCCACACTACTCCAGACGTAAATTGGATATTTAAAGTTGAGTAATTACGGTAACAAATATTACTTATTTATTGATAGCAAGGAAAACCAAGGTCAGCATCAGTATACGTGGTGAATAGATAGTAAAATATGTATTAATTATCACTTCGAGACATACACGCATCGCAGGACAAAAAGTAATTCAATACAGCGATAATTCTGTTTAAAAAATGCCACAGTGGGTCATGGACAAGTTGCAATATCAAATCATTATCTTTTTTATTCTATTTTTTTTTTTTTTATCATAGAGCTCAAGAAAGACTTCCCAATACATATTCCTTGACATGAGTGGTCGAAGTATTGCATCACTCAACATAGATTTCGAGAACATAAGCAAAACCTCCAGCTCCCTGCTCCTGCTATAAATGTGTGTGATTACTGCTGGGTAAATATTGTGCTACTTATTCTTTAAATCACATAAAAGCACACGATTTCATTGTTGCAAAAATACTATAGTTTTCCAGTTACTCAGAGTTAAGAAGCAGTTGCATTTTACTTCCTGGTTGGACATGTGCAGCAGATTTACATACAGAGAGTCATTCGAACAGAATATCAACAACTGATTCATAGTATAGTAAAAATATTCTTCTGAACATCTCCATGCAATAGGTAAGTTTTCGCCACAGTGGAATAGTATGCCACAGACAACATTTCCAGAAACACGCTCTTCCATCCAAGTAAAGTAGGTTTATGCGATGCAAGCCCATGCCATAAGATCTCTTTTCTCGTTTTTCACGGCAATGAAACATCCAAATAAACAACAACAACAACATGCTTTTATTGCCTTTTCCCCATGCTTCCGTAATTTTCCACTTATTCAAATTGCCACTACTGTAAATTCAATAAGCATTTATATCCCACCATAGAAATAATGCATGAATGCCTGTCCCACTTTAAATACAGAACTGAAAAATGTCTGAAACAGCAGCCGGCGCACCCGGGGTGCGAGCAGCTGCGTCTCTCTCACATACACAATGTTTCACCCTCGGACCTTTAGTCGGGACCAGCCATAGTTAGCAGCACTTCCCCCCCCCCATTACTGATCATAAAGCATCGCGGCTCTTGCGTTCATCCTTACAATTGCAGAAGTTGGCACGCTCTGCCAGATTTAGCCTGATAACAGAGCCATTTGGATACTTAGTGAACGAGGGGATGATTGTGCAGTTAATAATGTACAAATGGATTCTGACTGAATAAGTTAGAATACCAAAAGTTTACAATCACTAGGTTGGCCAATTCACTCATAACACTGGAGTAAATGTAGCATATTTATCTGTAATAAACTCAACGCAGAGATAAACATGCCAAACTCCATTGGAAAGCTTTTAGCACATTTTGAAATTTGCAAAAAATAATCCGACTGTCAGTAAAATCACAAATATCATAAGGATATTCATAGTTGTCATCATGCTCACTTTAACATGGTATTATTAACCAATAAATTATAAAAAATATTTATCAAATTACACTATATTGTAAAATTTCTCTCTTTATAAAAGATTACAAAGTCAATATAAAATATCCATTATAAAAAAAAAATAATTGCAGCCTACCCACTCTACTTTGAATATCATTACCAAACTATTCTCGTTATATATTATACATAATTATTTTAAATAATTTTGTCTTAGTTAATACGCTACATTAAAAATAATGATATACTTTATGCCATTATTTTATATAAATTTGTCTGTAAGTGTATACGCTACATTAAAAATAACGTTCTTTATGCCATTTAAAAAACTTCATAGCTTAACTAACAAGTTGTACAAAAGATCTATAAATATTCTAAAACCGTACAAAAAGTAACTATGTCCTTGTTTCGAACAATACAGAGTAGTTTTTTTCATGATTATTTTCTTTAAGTATAAGTTCAACACACTTTTACTTAAGTACAATATTAAATTTCCACCACTGCTTTATAAAACTGGGTATGTTTACACTTTCCAAGGCTCACTGCTGAAACGTCCAAATAAACAAACACCATTTTATCTAAGTTATTTAAGTCATTGTACATTCCTTTGTAATCAAATGAATGCACAATTGCAAAGAGCTCTTTCCCACAGTTACATTTACGAGAAAACTGCCAGGCTGCAAACTGCGAAACAACGCCGTTAATAGAACAATATTTGGAACGATGACTGTTTACGTGTATGAGAGTCTGCTCACTAAGCGCCCAATCCCCAATGAATTGGCCTTCTCAAGAAACCTTCATTATGCTGAAGTCATTAGCCATATCTGCTTAGAGGGACTGACACATCAATAAGAGCGAACAAACCCAAACCAACAATACAGCATCGATCACCTGCACGAGATGCCAGAAAACTCAGAGAACCGTCCAGGAAATAGTATTTCAGCTTCATTACCATCAACCTAAAAGACGCCCATCTAAGGCCATCAGGCCAGGGAAAATGGAGTCATCAGATAAACAGATGGAACGGTAGGAAAGCATTAAAAATGAGAGATGAGGTTTAGACAAGAAAAGGAGAGCACGAGGGGGGGGGGACCGGCCAAGGGGGGATCAGAGGGCCACATAAGAGACGCAAAACGAGCGACTCGGCTGCGCTGTTTGGATGACGGCGAGGTCCTCAGGGCGACACAATCACGGCCCGCTCCACTCCACATGCAGAGGGGACATAATCACATGACCTCCCTGCGCGCCCTTCATCCTCCACCTCAGAGCGTACAGGGTTAATCAGGGGAGCACGGCCAAAAGTGTCCAGTATAGCACCACGGCAATTGGATAATCAGTCGTACGGAGCGCTCACACTCCAGTTAATGGCCTAAATTGAGCATTTTAGTCCGATGGTAACTTGATTCTATTCTAGTCCTGTTATTTCTGATCTAGTCCAGGTTAGTTTTGTTTAGGTCTGTTTCCCATTTTGTGCGGTGACTGGACGCACCCCTAAACAACACATTTTGCACGTGGGATAGCAAAAATGTGAGACGAGCACTTGACCATTTGTAAATATAAGGGATTTTTCTGTACCACTTTATAATAACTATTGCCTTAGTACAGCATGAACAAAGACTAATTCATGAAGAGCCAATAAATTATTAAGGTTAGTAACTACATTATTAAGGTTAGGTTAGGTTAGGAATTAGTTTTTTATTATTATTATTTTATTATTATTGTTCACTCTTTTTAATGTTTCAAGGAGGATGTGTTTATATATAAATTACAGATTTTTCTTTTGAATTATTCATGAAAATAATGGATTCATTATGTCCCTGATCAAACAGCATGAATAATCTAAAAACAACCAAAGGAAAACTAAACTACCTATAGTACCATTTGAAAAAAAAATTATATAAAACAGTCAAGCCAAATCTTTTAAAGTGCAAAAAATTGATTCCATCCCTTCTTGAGAAAGTTCCCTTTACTGTTATTAATAATATGCGTAGAAGATGGCATCAAAAGGAAAAACTACAACTTTGTGCAAAATTCAAAACAGAGATCTGTTTGAAGAGTAATTCTTCAATGCTACAAATCCTTAGTGTGCCTGACTGGAATCGAATATCTTTATTGCCTTTCATTGAGAAAATTCACAACAAACTAAGAACTTACTTCAGCATAGGTACAAAATAAAAAAACAAAAATAGTAACATAAACTATGAAACTATGAAAAAATAGTAAGGCGTTGCCAACACTTTAATAAGTACACACAGAATGGCAGTACGATCTGAACAACTATAGCAAAAATAGCATGCAAGATACGTTTTGTTGAGGTTATATCAAGAACTACAGGTTTATTAAGTGTTAGTTAATCAAAAATCGATAACACAACATTTCTTCTGATACAGTTCACAAATATAATATCATGACGTATCTGCATTATTCCTCAGCACTACAAAGTCAGAGGACATGACCGCGACCTTTCAGCCGCTTCTGCCTCTATCACAGACGCTTTGATGATATCTGACGACATTCATCTTATTGACAGGGGAAACGACACATTCTATATTATGTTTTATGCTGCTAATTCACCGTGTGCAGCCGCACACACATTCGGGCAGTGGACAGCAACATGATCATTTATTTGTATTACCTGGCCCCTTCTGCCTTAATTTCCACAAGTGCCACATGTAGGCATTCTCTCACCCTTTCTTTGCTGCCTCAAAATCCCAAGCAATACACCGGGGGTGCATTCAAGCTATTCACTGCTGGCCACCCACCCACCATCGGATTGTCCAACCAATGAAAATATGATTCATTTTATTATTTATTTATATCTGCAGTTGTGCATATCGTTACTGCCATATCGACCAAGATGTTGAATCCATAGCAGGACCAGCATTAAAAGTTAATAAGGAACATTTTTCTTTTGTAAAAATAAAACAGTTTTATTGGATATACATCCTTACATGATTTTAAACATGAGCCAATTTTTTCCTAGGCTCTTCTATTCAGTCATGTCCGTTTATAATAAGACAAATTGATCACAAAGTCAGGAATGAGAACAGAGAGACTTGGGCATGCCAAACTGACAACATTTAAAAGATCTCATAACTGCTTTAGTTAGGTTTAGAAATGCAAAATAAAAAATAATAATCAAATAATATGGCACTTCAAAACGTTTCTCAACCTAAAAAAACACCTTTGAAATATCTACACAAATGCATTAGACGTCATTGATAGATAACACATGCAAAAAATAGAGAAACTTTTGAAAAATAACCAGGTTAATCAGACAAAAATGAAAACTCCAAAAATTAATCTGTCTTCCCACCCACGTCGTGATCCAGCAGAGGGCACTCACGACACATGTAAACCTACCTCTGCAGTCATTGAACACACAAATCCACTTAACGCGGACAGACCACTGCCTTGCCACATGATGAGTTACCCACTCAATTCCAACCTATCCCCCCTATACCCCTTATGTTCTTATGAACAGCACAAGAAACTCCCCATAATAAAACCAGTTCCAACAGTACCCCCCAGGTTCCCCAGCTTCCGTTCGCCTGTATAAGCTCATCTTCCTGAACACTTAGATAAACAACCGCCGGCACCGGGGAACCGTGGACGCCACTTTTAAGGATGAATTAGTTCTTAACTTATGAGGTTTGTATGCCCAAGAAAATGAGAAATACTTTATTCCACTTCTCCCCGTAGTGGCCACAGGCGCCAGTTTAAGAAAGGGCTTTTCATCGCGCTCTGTATACCTGCTATTCTCTGCTACACCTACGGAGAGTGTTGTGAGAAAGTGAGAACGCGTCTCCAGCAAAACTCTCAAAACTTCAATAAAGAGACCTTTGTGCGTCAGCTATAAGAGTGCATTGAGTAAGTGTTGTGTAACTTCTCCACTGTGCACTGCTTGGGAAGACTTATCTAATAGCCACCACAAATACTTCACATATCAGGAAGTACACGTAGGAAATAACGTTAACTATACAACTTTCGTGATTTTAATATATGACAGTTAACAACTAAGACTAAATCAAGCATTAAGTGCCGTGCCCTAATTGAGAAAGTACAGTTTTCGTTAGAACGTAGCCACCATGACAGGAACACATGCCTGTATAGTTACAAGCATAAGTAGGCATAACAAATACTGTACTTATCATTTAACAGCCAACTACTAAGTACTTTACGTGGATTTTCCTCTTTTGAAAAAGACTGTCTGTAGGGTAAAGAGTTATTCTTTGTTTTAGCCTTTCATTGTGACATCTGATTAAAGGTTTTAGTCAAGTTTGGCTTAAAAAGTGTAAATCGTTGAAAATGATTGACTAAAGCTTTTACTCTTTAATATGGTGAATACTACTTTTTACTCAAAACAAAGCTGTATTCTCAACTTTTACTTAAATAGATTATATTTGAATTTAACTTTTACTTTATTCCGTTTGCCTGTATCTGTCCAAATAACAAAACAGTACTCATCACTGTGCACTATTTCCACATGGTCTTATCTAACTCCACACACTTTTACTTTTCTCCTCAAATATTGCACCATGACTGTCTAGGATAGTCACAGACAGTTGTTTCTAAATAGTTCTCAATCAACTACGCACCTGATTGGACATTAAAAAGTATGCCTAGCAGTTGCTTCTATATGATCATTGGTTATCCCTCAACAAAACGTCGGAAGTGATATCCTTCTAATTTACTTTAACAAATATCTGCTTTTACAAAGGGCATTTACCTGAACTAGAATAATTGAAAGTCGGGTTAATTGGCTTTGCAACAATGCCAGCTTTTCACTGCCACTAGGGCAGCATAATTTGTTGCAATCAAAATTGCAATTTGAATAGTCGATATTAGTAAATAGCAAGAACCGCAATTATTTAACTGTCGTAATTTTCCTTTGCTAATAACAAATTACACTGTCTTATTGTGTTTACTTCTAACCCTGTAATTTAGACCTTTGCAAAGGGAAATGCATGAGATTCTAGGATTAGTTTAGCAGCTCAGTCTTCTCTCAAATGCTGATGTTCCAGGACATGTTTGAAATATTAACTTTGAACAGAATCCTAACCCAGAATCAAATCACAGTTAGTTATTCTTCCAAAATGGTTCAGCCCTAACTCCCACATGCATCAGCTGTTTCTGGGTCAGTCCTGGTTCGTTCTTTGGACCAATTTTGAAAGATACTAACAACTACAGACAAAGAAACACCCCACAAGACCTGCCATTTTGGAGATAAGAGGCAATCACAATTTAGTCCTCGACACACCTGGAGGATGAAATGTTCACTAGCTGCCCAATTAGCCGTAAGAGGTGCCACAATGAAGAGAAAACATGTAATGTGTAATAAACGGTCATAATATGTCAAAGTACTTACCCTTTTGACCTCTTTGCCGAACGTCTCGCTGTAGCTCGACCCCAGGATCTCGAATTGCACGTGCGAGTTGGAGCCTTCAGCACGGAAGTCCATCAGCCCTGTGAGACCACTGATGCGCCCCTGGAATGAGACAGACAGAGAGCGGACGGCAGAGTTAGCAACATGTCAAGATGTGTGGAGAGGTCGCGAGACAGGCCGCACGTGTTGCCTGGAGATCCATTATGGTGATATCCCACCGCGAGCGGAAAGAACACTAAAAGGCAGAGCTGACTCAAATGTCAAGTCTCGTAAAGATGCACAAAAATAGGTTTGAGTTAGGTTTTACTCCTGATGCCCTCTTCTTCCATGCTGCGTTCCAGTTGTCCTCAAAGATTGGAACTCTGTACATTACAGTTTATGTACTCTAACAGCTCAATTTAAATAATACAAAACAGGAATGTGCTCAAATCAGCCAAAATGTTGATCCAATTAAGTACGTTTTTTAACCTGGACAGTGTTAGTATATTTGGGAGTTATAAATCAACATTTGAACGTCAGTTTCTGCTCGTGCTACGTGTAGACGTTAGCAGCATTAGCATAACAGAGCAACAGTGCATTATAACCGCAGAGGCTCAAAGCTGTTCAAGTGCATGTTCACGGACATACGAAGGACAGCAAAGAGCAACTAAAGGAAAAATAAAATAAGGACTAACAATATTTTAACTGTCGGTTGGGGTTGTGAAATGTTGTTTCCAAGTAGTAATTTCCGAGATGCTAGAGCAGGGCTATTCAATATAAGGCTTGGGGGAAAAATCAGGCAGAAAGTGAATAGTTGCAGTTAAAGTGGCAGGTATTATGGGTTAGTCCTGGCTCAGACCTGGTTGGTAATAGTCTAGTCCTAGTTTAATTCTGTCTTATGTTATTGCTATACTCGAATCTATCGGTCATTATAGTATAGTTTGAACTAAATTCATTGAAACAGTGTTGGGGATATTTAGTGCGACACAAAATGTTGTTACAGCAGTGGCGTGTTGCGCACCTCTGGCCCAGAGGCCTTGGTCCTCAGACAAATCTGGCCCTCGGGAAAATCACGATGAATAGCCCTGTGTTAGTGTTCCAGTGTAAATTTACAAGTCGGAACTAGGAAAATCCTGCCTACAAGGATAAGCAGCATTAGTGTCTGGTTTTAAAGATATTGTGTGAGGCTCAACTTTTATACAGGTTTTATATTGTTGCTTCCTCATCAAAAAGATAGAGGTACATGTAGATGTGTTTTGTTTTGTTTAATTTATACATGTTTAATTAAGTGATACATTTAAGGTCAAAATGCTCTGTTCTACAAGCTGAATTCAAGAAAAGTGTTTACTGTCTTGCATTTAGAGTAATGTAATGGATGCAAATGCAAAATGTTTGTGCATTTATTATAATAACTCATTTCTGAAGTGAAAATTATCATCAGAGGTACAAATTTTGGCATGGGGTTGATACTGCACAGGTTTAGGTATTAATGGAAACTATTTAACAACAAATTATGCATTTTGTTCTTTTGGCTCCCATAGAAAAAGCCAAATGTAGCCGAGCTGCAAAAATGGATTCGATTTTTTTGCTTTTTCATCATTATCCAAGACATCACCATGTTTAACTCCCCCCCCCCATATAAATATGTACGACGTGTGATTGGTCCATTCAAAGTAGCCCTCAGCTTAATCCTTTACACTATTATCTCTGAACCTTCTTGAACCCACTCCAGCTCAACTTTTGCAACAATAAAAAATTCCATTATCATATTGAACTAAATGACATCAGGCCACTTTACAGTATATGCTGCCAATTTTCTGAGAGGGAGAATAGAGGGTTACCTTACGCACAAAGGTATCAAAGCAGTCGATGAGCCCCAGGTCTATCTTGGAGCCAATCTTGAAATATCATTTTATAATTTCTGTAGTTAAGTTCTTACAAGAAACGCTTCAATAATTCTGTATGTTCTATTTAAACTCTTACCGGGCGCTTGAAGGACAATTACCTTCTTCATTTTGTACTTCCTATCGACCCAAATCTCAGCTAGTCTCTTTGATCTGCTCTTAATCATTTAACTGCATGTAATGGCATACCTTTTGAATGGTGTCGAGCATGGACCACCCTCCGTTCCAGGGTTTAGTGGATTTTCTCATGCAGTTGAGGCTTGCCATGCTGTGCCACTTCCGGTCTTCAAGCTTCCGGTAGAAGGCATTGGCAAGCATCAGGACGCTGTCATACAGGTACAAGTTGGATACCTGGACAAAAAAAAAGATAAATATTGTGTTAGAAATGTTTGAAATGTCGAAGTGAGAATATAACTGCTATGCTATCTTTTTCAGCAAACCCAGCAGCCAGCCTGTAAGCAGTCCCGTGATGCTGAAACTCCAATTTTATCCCTGAAAGCTGTGAAAGGGCTCTCACAAATTCATCATGGGGAAGAATTGGGATGTTAGGACTGTGTTAGGAAAGCGAGGGATTGCTTTATACTGCTGCTAAATGTTCAAAAAATCATCCTCAGCAATGGCGCAGTGTTTCAAGGTGTTGCGCATGTTTAAAGACTTTTTCCAAATTCAAAAAGCTATAATATTTCGTTTTAAACAGGTAAATGATATGACAACAGCCCTAAATTATTATAATTTTGATGGATTGGCCTGAACAATGGATTTCAGCTTTCTGTTACAGCACTTTATATGCAACATTTTGAGCACTTTTTACCATTCAAAAGTAT
This sequence comes from Chaenogobius annularis, assembly GCA_015082035.1. Classification (NCBI taxonomy): domain Eukaryota; kingdom Metazoa; phylum Chordata; class Actinopteri; order Gobiiformes; family Gobiidae; genus Chaenogobius; species Chaenogobius annularis. The sequence continues at coordinate 46,749 of BJKM01000345.1, read as the reverse complement.
TTTTTTCTGTACTTCAACTGGCATTTGGCTATTTTGTAGGTGATGTAATATCCCACACATTGAATTCACAGTACTTTTGAGTAAATATGTCTTCTACTACTGTTCCAAAAGTTTTATTGGAAAAATCCAAATATCATTGTGGTATTACATTGTATGGGGACAACAAAGGGTATTTATAACATTATCTTACAAACGATTACATGTAAATATGGACAAAAGATAAGATAAGATCACCTTTATTTGTCCCACAATGGGAATTCCATTGTTGCAACAAAGGTACATAAACAGATTAGGCACAGGTATAATAATAAAAACAGATAACTTAGAAAAAATAAAACTATTATAATCTTAAAAAAATATAATATATAATAATAACAATCTTATTACAGCTTCATTGGACAGAAAATTACAGGGATGATTGACACATATTGCACAGGAGTATAACAGTATTGCAGGAATATAACAGTATTGCACAGGATTATGAAAGCTGAATGACACGTTCAGGACTAACAGTGTTTGTTGTAAAGTCTGACAGCAGCAGGAAGGAAAGACCTGCGAAACCTCTCCTTCACACAGCGAGGGTGGATCAGTCTGTACTGAAGCTGCTCTCCAGAGCAAAAGTGTCCTGCAGGGGGCGACACCATGGTCAGCATAGACTGAGTTTAGCCAGGACCCTCTGTCCCCACCTCCTGCACCGAGTCAGAGCACAGCCAGGACGGAGCTGGATTCTTGATGACTTTGTCCAGCTTTCTCTCCTCTCTGTGATGCTGCTGCTCCACAGACACACCGTACAGGAGGGCTGATGCCACCACCGAGTCGTAGAAGGCCCTCAGGAGTGGCCCTGTCACTCCAAATTCCAGTGTAGAGGGTGAAGAGAAAGGGCGCGAGGACGGTGCCCTGCGACGCCCCACACTGCAGGTCCGAGTGTCAGACACACAGTCTCTGGGGTCGGTTTGTGAGGTAGTCCTGGATCCATTCCGCCAGGTCGTAGTCCACACCAGCCGTCTCCAGGAACAGCGGCTGGATGGTGTTGAAGGCGCTGGAGAGATTAAAAAAAAAATAGAATCCTCACAGCGCTGCCAGGCTTCTGCAGGTGAGAGAGAGAGCGGTGCAGCAGGGAGATGACGACGTCCTCCACTCCGATGCCAGTCCGGTATATAAACTGCAGCGGATCCATGGCTGAGCTTACGGTGGTGAGAGCCACTGGCCTGAAGCTGTTGAGGTCTGGCGCGCGGTGTCTTGGGCACTGGTACCACACAGGAGGTTTTCCAGACCTGTGGTACCACCCTCAGCTTCAGGCTCATGTTGAAGACATGCTCCATAACTCCACACAGCTCATCTGTGCAGGACTTAAGGAGCCTTTAGACGGTACACATGCAGATTTAATATGCTGTCTGGTTCTTGAGCAACTATTGGATGCAATATGTTCCATGGAAATATGGAATTGATTCCTGACCACTATGAATTGGAAAGTGCTGTTGCCATTCACATACATAGCATCATGAACAAATGCATGCTTTTGTCATTTGTAAGAAGCCACTGCAGCAAACATTCAGGAACATATGGACTAGACTGTGAGATCATGAGTTGGCCTGGGAATTGGTTCCACAACTCCGAGAAGCAAACGTGCAATGCAATGTAATGTCAATGGCAACCTTTATTACCTGTTTATTTGTACTGATCCAGACAGTGGCATTTACAGCTTTGACATTTCTGGGCACAATTCAGATTAAGGGCCCTGTATGCAATTTCTCTGGTAGAATACTCTTGATTACATCTTCCAAAGCTGTAGTCTGCGTAGATGCTTGGTCTCTCTCGACTGTACAGTACATTACACGTAACACCTGTTCATTATCACCTCATCTTTAGATCTGTAATTGAATTTAGAGAAGGCAGAACACTTTTTAACTGATTGTTTCGCATTCCAAAAGGTCAACGCAGTCATTAATATGCAAGAGCCAGCATGTTCGTCTCCTCATGTTTATAACTCCAGTCGCTGCTGTCATCATCGGAGAATATAACTCATAGTCTGTGTGTGGGAAAGTGGCCTCACAATGGACCAATAGAAAGCATTGTTGTATAACTATTAATTTTTCATATGAAAATTTGAAAAGGAATCGTATCTCAGATGGGGAAGCAGCTGTTTAAAATAATAGAGCGAGCGAAATAAGAGGGCCCCAAAGGTATTTTATTATTCTCTCATCCCAGATTCACCTCATCTCAACTTGAAAGCCGCAATACATTTCCACCTTCTGCATTCCATTTGAAAAATGATATATATGGAAAACATTTTACTTCTATACAGCGGTTGCGTTTGAAAATACAGTTGATTTTAGGACTGGAGGCATGTCCCATTGGGTCAAAGTGTATGTGAATAGACATAAAAGTTGTTGAGGCATATTGTTGTGCTGGACAGGAAAAAAACTTCTGATGGATGTGGAAAGTTATTGTATAATTTGCAAGATCATTTACTCTTAATTTCCTAATGCAATTTCACTTTATTATTCTCATTTAAGAACCAATGACAAATGCAACTGTAGATTGAAGATGTGGTAGTAGTGCCAATAGTTGCTTTAATATGTATTAGCATTTGTGCGATAATAGTATTACATATGGCTTTGTATTTGTTTGTTTGATAAAGATTTGTATAAAAGATTGATCTAATTGATATTATCATTATCATGCCGTTTTCTATTGAAACCATGTTAAAAGTAAATAGAGTAGTCTTTTTTTCTTGCATATTTTTTACTTTTACTTCAGTACAATTTTGATAGAAGTTCTTGTACTTGAAGTACAGGAGGAAACCTTTAACCATGTAACTGTACTTTTAATTGAGAACAAATATTCAGTGCGCTTTCCACCACAATTTTTTACAGAAGTAGATTATTAGTAGCAGTATTGGAATTAGCCCACATCATCCATCCGTTCTATAACAAATACTTTTAGCTGAAGTAAACTTTTCTTTACTCATGTACTGTTTAGTTATTCTTAAAAGCACTTCTATGTCTTCTATGTCTGAATCCTACTAATGTGGTTCTTGGTTGCAAAACGATTGGAGGTCGTGTGAAGCGATTGCGGGCAAAACAAAAGCTCCACACAATATTGGAAAAGATTCTGTGTTTGGTTTTTGTAAAATGACCCCTTTCCATCTGTAACACTGGTGTAATGACAGAGTACAGTAGCGCATCCAAACTGACAAAGGCAATAAACAACAACAAAAAATAGCAGTTTCGATCATCTTTCCCCAGCGTTGCCACGAGCTGTGCAGTTCTCAGATTGATGTGGGCTGTCTTCTGTCGGCTGCTGAATGTAGATTTGATAGGTCCTCTGGGTCTGAGAGGAAGATCCATGGAAGCAATACAAGCTGCCACTCTGAGCACTCGGATCATGACAGGTCTCCACACACTGTCCAGCCCCTCTGTCAACATAAATATGATCTTTACCTGCTCAAAGGTCACATGGTCAGGAGCTTATAGCCAGCCAAACCAAACTTGGCTCCTTAGTAGGTTAGAAGGTGGAAGGTTATGTGAAATAACATCTGAAAAAAGGGAACTACCCTAGCTACCCTCACCCTGGACTTTTTTGTTTTCAACTTTATTTTAGGTCCCTAAATCAGCTTTTAGAGAGGAATTGTCAACAAATGCCCAAACAAGTAAGAGTAAGTCAGTCATCAGAAGCCAAAACTACTGAATCTCAGCATCACAAAGAGTCTAGCTTCTTGTTTACCCTCCATAGGGTTCAGAAGCAGCCTCAGTTTGAATTTGGGGCTCATTTTAGTCATTTGTCAGGAAAATTGAAACACTGAAGGTTATGTAAAATAAAACCTTCTTGTAATTTATGGTGCTGAATTGTCATGTTTGATTTTTTTTTTTTTTTACAAAACTGAACATTGACCATGGAAGCAACTCAAGAACATCACCAGCAACAAATTCTGACGGGCAAATGAATGTCCTGCTCAACAAGGACACAACAACCATATACACTATCAAAGCGGCATTTGACCCCGAGCCACACTTTCTTGGTAAGTATTGTTGTTTTTGTAATTTATGCACCTCTGTGAACAAAGAGTAGTATAATCAGTAGGGTCTATCACATATTTGTAAGTGATGCATTTTGCAAAACTATTTAAAACAAAAATTCCCCTTGTATATACTGTGACTTGATCAGTTATATTGGGGACACAGTCCATTATGTAGCAAAACATTTTCAACAGATAGAAACACTGCATTTTCAGATTCTGTGCTGCAATTTTTACTTGGATTTCTAATTGTCTACCTTGGACCTTCACTGTCCCATATTTAACTTGTTTGGTGGGAAACAAAGAGAACGTTAGAGGTGCAGGCTCCAAACAGTTCTGCCATCTGCCCTGAGAGAAGAATGGGCCTGTATCATGGCACCCACAGGGGATCTGGCCATTACAGCAGATGGAATAAAACTGACTCAATACTTTAATGTCTCTGGTTGGAGAGCTTCCATTTAAATAGAACTGCACAATGTCATCTAGTTTTTTACTGCAGAAAGAACTAGATGACATTGTGCTGCAGAGATAACGCTGCTGAATACTGGTAAAGGACATATTTGCTTTGTACACCTGGATTATCATGACCAATGGACTTTTGGTTTTTGGATGAGCTCCAATATGACAAATCCCAAACACAAATTACAGATAACCTGATCGTGTAGGATTATGAGCGTTATCATGGAACACAATGCAAAGGCATTTACTGAATTATCAGCATAGTTTATTTATGATCAGCACTTCACTGTGTATATGGTTTGTTGAAGTTAAAATCCCCCCCACAAAATTATAATAATACATTTGTAGGCAAAGAAATCCAGTCTCAGGAAGAGGTACAAAAAGCTAAGGCGTTGGCCTCCAACATCAAGTGAAATCGTTTTGTCTAGAGATGATCAGAATAAGAATCAGAAAGGGTTTATTGCCATTGTCAATGAACAATTCACAAACATACAAACTTGTCTCGGCCTTAAGGTGCAACATAAAACACTGATCGATGATAAAAACAACATGTATTCAATATATATTCATATATATTCATGGAGAGGCCTTGTTGGCAGAGAGGGCATGGAACCAACCCTCCAGAACCCATCCTTCAACTGAGCAGAGAAGACTGCAGAGCGACTCATCCAATCACTTCACCTGCCTCCAATTTGTGTTGGTGGACTAATCCCAGGGGTTACTTTTTACAATGATCCGCCATTAACCCTGCTTTGTGGGGCTCAGCGAGAACAATTCTCTTTGGGACACCAAATAGCCACTGGTGAGTCAGGGAGAACATCCCGGGAACCAGACTGTCGGTCGTTCTGCCACAATAACACCTACAGGTGCAATATTTATCTTTCAATTCTTCTCAAACATCATCTGCCCACCTGGGCTTTTGTTAATTCATGTTTCTTTTATTTTAATTTTACTATCTATCTAACAGAGAAATTCAATGCAGAGTAGGCGAGTCTTGATATGACACTTGGGGCTGCCACAACAGTCATAGACGTGTTGAAGTTCCTTGTACATGCGCAGAGCAGGTGCAGCGGGGTGAATCACGGTCACGATACAAATACAGCAAGAAGCAGGGTCATTGAGTTCATATCGTGGGGCTGCAGCTGTGGTGGTGAGGGCAGTCACAGAGGTGGTACTTAGCAAGGAAAAAACCAGAATAACAATGACACTACCAGTGGGGTGACCAACGATTGCCCATATCTAAGGAGTCTATAGGATAAGGTTATCTTACGAGGGGAGAGTCAGGACCAATATTCATGAACCACGGGAGATAAAATGGCGTAAAACTGTCGGAGCAGTGTCTTTTTCTACAGAAATTGTTCGGTTCTTGTTGGTATTTTGTCATCTTGTCATCAATAAAGACTCTATTTTGCATTGAAACTTCTCCAGTCTGGAGTTCGGTTATTCTTCACAAAGAGTTTGATTCAAGACCATGTTTGTATGTATGTATCTGTATGAACCCTGGTCTCAAGATGATTGTGATAATACTAATCAGAAATATAGCTAAATAAAAAGTGTCTATTGAAAACTTTTCAATGGCTGTTCTTACAACAGAGACAGGTTTCAGGCCAAGTAAATATTGATACAATTAATTTTAAGGGGCCTCTGTGGTATAGAAAGATGCTCAGAAGTGATTATCAGCAATTATCCAAGCTTTATTGGAACCAAATGCACCCTAAATGCAACTGAATGTGTTTTAAAATATTCTTACACCTAATACAACTAAGCACTGATGAGAATACTTTTCTCTTTTTATTGCATCTTCATCATTCTTCAGATATTCAAACGACTGAAGGAAGTTGGTCTAAAGTTAGATTGAAAATGAAATGATCCTTTCTAGTGTTAAAACAACATTTTCCTTCTCCCTCCAGAGCCTTTCAAAGTCACACTGGGCTCAGTCATTGGTATTCAGGGCCATGCGTGTTCCTCATAATTACCTTATCTGGGGAGCTCAATCTCCCTCCAGTGGCATACATAATCATGGGAAAATATTTGCATTCATGTGGCACTTTCCAGATGCGTGTCTATAATTTCCATTGACAATAGCTGCATGTGCTTTAATGGTGGGATAGCAAGGGTCAGTCTTATAGAACATTGAGAATCACCACCATTGAAAACATCTGGATTTTATAATATCATTCTAATGAGATAAATGTAAATCTATATGGACTCCTTTATGTCTGAAATAAAGTTGAAATGAATGAAACTGCAAATCTTGACTATAAGACTAAATTAGAACTTAACTGGGACAGGCAGAATGAAGGTAACCATAGACCCAGATCTAACATAGACTAATCAGGTGAAAAGTCTTAGAAAACTTGAACTGTGCTGCCCGGTGTGGTTATGGCACAGGCCAGGCTTTTGAATCCCGACTCCGGCAGTGTGCTACATGTCCTCCCCTGTCTCTCACCCCCATTTCACACTGTCCTTTCCTGTCTAATAAAGCCTTTGGGCGCAAAAAAAAAAAAATCTAAAAAAAAAAAAAAAAAAAAAAAAAAATCTAAAAAAAAATCTAAAAAAAAAGAACACTTGAACTAAACCAATTCAAAACCGTGACAAAATCAAGAGAATAAAATCCAAGTCAGGGGTGTCCAAACTGACTGCAAGGCTCAGGCCTCCTGTTGAATTGGCCCCAAAAAAGGCAGAACTTTTTACTGCAAATGTATTTTCAGCCCTAAGTCTTATAAAGGTGAAGCGGCTTTGTATTAAATGCATCCATCTGAATTACTAACCATACTGTTGATTGCTGGTCTGGGGCCCTCCACCTCAAATCTGCGTCAATATGCGACCCTCAGTGAAAGACAAAAGAAGCTATGCTATGTATAATAAAGAAAAAAAATCCTAGCGGGGGAAGGAAGTATCTTCCTTGTACCACCAGAAGCATCACTTTGTACTTGCGCCACACATTGGAAACCACTGCAGCAGAATCACTGCTGTTTATGACTATAATGATGGCCTTCAGAGCAGTTCCCAAAGTGACTATAAAACTCTACAAAGGTGGGATAAAGCCCCCAAAATGCAGAGGAGAGAAGGAACACAACCTTGCCACCAGTCAAATACCACATTAAAATTCATCCATCATAAGCCTGTGCACTCCTGCCTCCCTCTATGGCTTTGTATGCATACAAGCTGCTATGGGACCTCATCCGCTGTATGGCTGCCTGGGATAGACTGAGCATATGAATATGTGGCTGACATTTTGATTACTCAGCAGGAACAGGGCGAGCAGAAAGATTTGAGCAAGTTCGAAAAAGTCGCAGGTTAGAAGGGGTGATGTTGTACAGTCGGCAAAATGTTCTGGTTCTAGTACCTGCAGGAAGATACCGATGTAATCTTCTAAAAGTTGTAATGATCAAGACCAAGGGCTAAGCTAAAAAAACAACAAGATTTGTACGGGCCGTACCAAGGTCAAGTCCAAGGCTGGTACATGTGTGAGGGTAAAGCTTGTCTCTCTTGTTGAGAGAATGGGCATGCATATTATTAAAGTCACCATATGGTTAAAATTCAAATAAATGTTATAGATGTTCAGCCACACTTCTTACAAGCATTTCATTTTACAGTAGGGTGCAAAGAATCATTCAAAACTAACAGGTAGTGTATGTTTTCACTGGATTTGTAGTACCTACAAATGTAGCCTTGCCCACAAAATGGAGATTTCTTGCCATTTCCTGTGAATGTTGGCCTCCAGAAAGAACAACTATACAATAAATATGATTACTGTCAACATGTTAATGTTGCGATTAATCAAATCGTCACATTAATCATGGCTTAATGCAGTTAATCACATTTCATTATTATTATTATGTTAGGAGGCTTCCATTACAGGAGTGCTGTGCAGGAGCAGCACTGATATCACTTGGTTCACACATATTCAAGTCCTCACGTGGACAAGCACAGATCAGTCAGTGAAAGATGTTTATGAGCAAGTGTGTGGTGAGTGCCGATTGAGTATGCGTGCCACAGAACAACATAGAGGCCCCGGAGATGTTGAGATATCAGAGTTAGCACTGTGCTCCGTGAGGAAAATACATTTTGCGTGTGAGCGCCAAAACCAATAATACTATGATCCAAATATTTCCCCAAATTAAAGCAGAAGACTGCAAGACGCAAGGTCAACCCCCAGCAACCCTAACCCTAACCCTCGTGTCACCAAATGAGCCAGTTACACCTGCGAGCGACAGTGAGGTGTCTTTAAACCCACTAAACATGCCGTTTCGTTATGTGAATGTAAAAGTGTGGCCACACAGATCCAACAGGAAATACAATGTTTACAATGACTAATTCTATAAGCTATAATTGATGAAGATTTGTGAAATAATTAAATAATAACCTATAAAATGGTTCAAAATAAAACATACTATGTTACTTTTAAATACTGACATTGATTTTGATTAATCTTTGTTCAAAAGTTTTAAAATGATTGACAGCACTAATAAAAATACAACAATCTGACCAGCAGAATATTGTGAAATCATCCCACAAGCTTCAGGGTGATCAATACGTCATTTCCAAAGTGTTAGAATCTTTATATGTGTCCTTACCTCCAGGGACTGCAGATAGCCCTCCTGTGGGTCACAGAGCAGTGAGGAGATACGGTGGTTGTTCCTCATACAGCGCACGTTTGTGTCCCTCCACAGCGGGAAGACCTGACGGATGATGGTCATCCGGCCCAGAGAGCTGTGAACCAGCTCAATCATGTCGGCATCGCTCGCCTCCTGAGGACATAGGAACAGTACGCTTACTGACTGCATATTCTCTCAGCTCAAGTGTAATAGATGGAGGATAGTAGAGCAGAAAGGGAAACATGACTGAAGCTATAGATTCTTTAGTCTGCAGATGACATTTGTGTGAGAAATAGAGGGGAGAGTTTGTCTTAGGTCAAATCTTTCAGGAGTGCATATTTCTCACATACTTTAGAAGAGAATACTCTTCAGTTTCTCATTGCTCATTAAGTTGCCCAAAAAGCTATAATAAAGGATGACTTAGAATGATAAATGATGATAAACGCTTTAAAAAGTTTAGAATTAGAAAAAAAAAAACTATTATTAGGGTGTTCACACACTTAATCCTGACCTAAACCTGGTTTAGTCTGGGTTTAGTCCCAGTTTATTAAAACAATTAATGTGGTGTATGTGCAAAGGAGTCAGTGTTATGTAGCCATGTGGCTAAAAGACATTTTGACTTCCACCTGAAAGTCATTTTCAATCTAAGGAGCATATCTATGAAACTCGACTTTATGCTGCTCTGAGCTGATTAGCCCTGCCCTCAGAGCAACCATCTACAATGTGCTAATGTGAATGCCTCTTAAATTCAGAGAGTTGAGAAGAAACTGCTGCATTGTCCTGCATAAATATGCATGAACCACAATCAATAACTAATTGTCATTTTAAGAACAACCACCAACAACTACTGTAAATGTGAAATATTTTAGTGCAGTACTTTTTTTCTGTAGTTCTGTGAGTGGCAGGAGACAGGAGCACTAGTGAAAAGCATGAATAGAATCTGACATGGCCTTGTGCATGATTTTAACAGTGCAGTAGACAGTTCAGCTCAGCCCATCTGGTCGCTTCAATAAAATGTTGGCATATCAAATGTCAGAGTGATATTTCTAGCAGACATTATGCGTGAGAGAACAAACATATACTCAAGTGTCACAGTCAGGGTTCAGAGGAGGCAGAAAACACATCCAGTGGCTCATAAACATTAAAATGGCATAATGCAACTAATGCCTTTAAGACTCACTCAAAACTAGCATGACAAAGACACAGAAAAAGAAATGTGGATGTACTGCTGGTTGGATGTAATGACTTAATAATGTAATGACCACATATTGATTCCAAATATGGGACAGAAATGACCGGCCAATTCAACAGCATGACGGAGCCCGTAAAGGCATTGTTCCAATAGTGAAGACTGGGACCTGGATCTGTTGGAACCCATTTCTACCATTTAAAAAACATGAAAAAAGGTATTTTTCAGATACGAAGTCATTTATGACAATGAGATACTCAGTAAGATGTTTGTGATACAATGTATATAGCTAAGTCAGTTTTTAAACATACTATGTAGAAAGATATCAATTGGGAGACAATATTGCAACTGAAGTTTATTCAAAAATGCTACAAAAAAGTTGATTGACAATAAAAATAACTGAAAATTGAAGTTCTACCAAACAAGCTCATAAGCGAATATTTCTGCACTTTTGTAGTTAATGCTACATACTATTTATTGTTGTTTGCAATAATTTTAACTCAACCAAGACATTTACAGGCACAATTTTGATGGACTCACAACATTTTATTGTTGTCAACATCACTAAGCCCTATACGTAACATGATGAAATATTAAAGAGGCTGTTCCCATTTCTTCTGGTGCTTGTACAATCAGGCTTACATTACACACAAAAACAACCGATTCAACATTCTAAGCACATTTCAATTTGCCCATCTGTTTCATGTGCATCAATAGGCAATCCTTTTCACATTTTCTCTTAGTTTGTCATTACTCACACAGCCCTTCAGCTCTATTAAATTTCACTGCGAGGCCCCCCGGTGGTGGGAGGGCGCCTGACCCATTGCCCTCTCGCCTCCGTGAGGGGCTGGTGTGTGTATGCTGTGGTCAGAGGAGATTTATCCTTATGAAGACCCAAATCAATATTCATGAGAGTCAGAGCTGCCTGCCTGTCTCTAAAGCAGGGCCTTGTTGGTTGCTGCAGCAGACAGTGAGTCTCTTGGGTGACATATAATATCTGACAATAGGGCTGTGAGGTTGCGGCGGGGTCACAAGGCTTAATCCTCAACCACACACGCCTCGATCTGTGCTCTTTATATGCTTTCCTAATCAGACATCGGATCTGAGCGCTCTCTCGACGACCTCGCTGCATTTCGCCAGTAGTGGGTCCCTGTACTCCCACTGAGCTAATTTCCAGCAGCCTGATTTTCCCCTGTAATCTAATTCAGCATCCAATTCAATGTGGGCTCAAAATTCCTTTTATGTTGCGATCATTCTCTCCAAGTATTGGTTACATAAGTGTTTCGCAAACTATGGTAAGTGTACAAGGGCTGATTTTGGCAAAATATCTTATTGCAATTTTTCTGACAAATGTTGAAATTAGATTTGCAACAGCAACTTGCAAAAAAACCCCAATAAGAATACAGTAATAGTTATTTTTGTAAATGAAAGACAACATTATCTGTTTTTGGTTGCATGCTTTTCCCACAAAAAAGCTGTGTTGATCTAAAATGTTGATCTAATGTCTAAAGTGTATTGATCTGGAACCTCTATGATTAGATTTCAACTGTTCACTTCTTGTCATGATTTATTATTTCTTATTCAGCTGTTGCAAATTAAATTGCCAAATTTGTATTCAAATTTTGTATTCATATACATAAAAAAATCTCCAAAAGTATGACAGGTAGAAACTTCAAACTAACTTGAATCTGACTTAGGAAACACATTCTGTATTCTCTACAAAGCCCTCTTTTTCTTGTAAAAAAGAGAGACCTTGAATGTGGAACCTAAATCCATATTTCAGTCTAAACCAAAGGATTGAAACTATTAAAATGTATAGCTATTGCAGACTCTGCCAATTAACATTCCAATAAAACCCTCTCTCTAAATGTATATGGCATGGTAAAAAAAAACTCGTATTCCCTACAACTATTCCTTGTCTAAAAAAATGTCAAATCAGAGTACTGCTGTACTGGTGTGACCCGGCGTATGAGGCACAATAGACAAATATTGAGTGTAATGCTTTTCCAGAGGTCCCTGTACAGGCCTTGCTTGCACACGACAAACGGCTTAGGAACTTGCAGGAAATAGAGAATCCCTGGGTAAAACCGGTGCTTACGACATGGAAACCGCTCATTTAAACGTTTAAATTAAACAAAGATGTTAAAATCTTAAACTGCTTGGCATATGACAAAAATTTTAAGCCAAATGACATTGACCTAAGATTTAAGATTTAAGATTTGGAACATATCCAGGAGCATCAACATTTGAGAGAAAACTAAAGAAGAATCCTTTGCATTTCAGAACATATTCCAGGTCCAAACTACATAGGTAGGGAGGGTTTTTTCCAGAATAAGGGGATATTTTGTTGATTGCAAATTACTTACATAATTGCAGTCTTTGTGATTTGCTAATTGCGACAATTCAAATGTGTAATTGTATGCAAAACAAAAAGAAGATTAAACTCTCAAATCACTTCCAAAATGCCATTTTACTATCTCCATACCTTGTTCTTTCTGCTAAATCTTTAAAATACCCCAAATATGTGTCGGCTATACACATTTTGGTCTACCAAGACACTATCAACCATTAAATGGACTATATTTTCTGAATGGTGATGAAAAAAACAACCAAGAGATCAAAACAATGCAGCAAGAGTCCCCTGTTCAGTTGTGGGGTGAATTCTTTATTGATTGAGCAACAACGCAAATAATTATTTTTTTAATTCAACAGTCACCCTTTTAATATGTTTCTCCTAAGTTAATGGACACTTTTACCCATCAAAATGTTCTTCGCTCTGTTTGTCCAAATGCTCTTTTAATCCTTGTTCCTCTGCTCTGTATTATTCCTGCATATTTTATGAGAAAGCGAGAGAATTGGTAGAATAATGCAATTTCCGAGGTATATCCGGTGTGCACGTCTCTCTCTGCGGGTGGTTCTAGCTCATCTTCTTTTCTCCTCTGACTGTTTTTGTGAGTCCTGACAGTCAGTCATCTGGAAACCGATGCATATTCATGGAGCAGCATGCCACATTAATCAGGTGAATTATGCTGAACGGTTCAGAGAGCTGCCCCCTCACGTCCGAGCTAATAAGAGCTAGTGCCACCCAGGGTTTATGTTGGAGAGTTGTGCCACTAAAGCAGGTGACCCCAGCGACACCCACCCAGAGGACAAGGATGACAAAATCTCGACATTTATCTAGATAGATCTGTGGTAAGCTTGTTCTGGTGGTATGCAGACTCTGCAATTCTTTTGTGTATGTGTGTGTTTTGCAGAAACTTGAACTTATTCAGCTCATTCACACAGTTAAGTAAGTACAGTGAGGAAAATAAGTATTCGAACACCCTGCGATTTTGCAAGTTTTCCCACTCTGAAATGTTCATCATTGGGGCATTTCCACTGTGAGAGACAGAATCGAAATAAAACATCCAGAAATAATTGCATGATTTTGAAATAATTTATTTGTATTTATTGCTACAAATAAGTATTTGAACACCTGCCTATCAGCGAGATTTCTGGCTCTCAAAGACCTGCTTGTCTTCCTTTAAAAAGTCCACCTCTACTCCACTTATTAATCTAAATTAGTAGCACCTGTTTGAGCTCATTAGCTGCATAAAGACATGTGTCCACCCCCAAATCACACAGATTCCAACTGCTACCATGGGCCAGAGAGCATGACCATGTCATGTGGTCAGATGAGACCAAAATATTTTTTTTGGGTATAAAGTCCACTTGTCGTGTTTTGTGGAAGAAGAAGGACGAGTACCATCCCAAGAACACAATCCCTACTGTGAAGCATGCTTTTATGCAGAACGACTGCACTGTATTAAGGAGAGAAGAATTGGGCCATGTATTGCGAGGTTTTGGGCTAACCTCCTTCCCTCAGTCAGAGCATTGAAGATGGGTCGCTGCTGGGTCTTCCAACATGACAATGACCCAGAGCACACAGCCAGGATAACCTAGGAGTGGCTCCATAAGAAACATATCGAGGTTCTGGAGTGGCCTAGTCAGTCTCCAGACCTAAATCCAATAGAAAATCTTTGGATGGAGCTGAAACTCTGTTTTGCAGCGACAGCCCTGGAAGATCTAGAGAAGATATGTGTAGAGGAGTGGGCCAAAATCCTTGCTTCAGTGTGTGCAAACTGGTCAAGAACAACAAGAAACATTTGATCTCTCTCTCTATTAGGAGGCTCTAACCGCTCGGCCCCACGCACCCTGGTATCCCAGTGTTTGTAGCCAAAAAACAAACCAAACAACAGGGAAAGGAGAGAACAAAAAGCTGCCATCACTTATAGTATGTTGAAATGGACACTACTTCAGTCTTGCCATTAATCATAAGCTGGAAAGCAAGAGTGTGCATGCAGTTTAACCAGAAGAGTGGGGACAAACACATATGAACCCTGAAGAATGTTGAAAGCTAGAGAGTCAAGCAGACACTGTCACCTCGAGCAAATCAAGGATGAGAAGAGGGCATCTGCACATGGACCTGCAGAGATGAACAATTGACACATTGTCCGTTATGGATGTCAAGTCATAATCAGTAAAGATATATGAGATACAATTTACATCAGTTGGAGCCAGCAGCCCCAATGCTAGGGAAAGATGGGAACTACAATCTAAAAAATGTCTCACAACCTGCATGGAGCAGGAGTACTCCCACCATGAGGAGAGACACACACACAAAATAAACTGCAAAGTATGAGCTGTAATTGTAAAGGCCCTCACTGGGAGAGGGTGTACATTCATCCATCACCAGAGGCAGATGATACACTAGTTGC
Source organism: Chaenogobius annularis (assembly GCA_015082035.1). NCBI lineage: Eukaryota > Metazoa > Chordata > Actinopteri > Gobiiformes > Gobiidae > Chaenogobius > Chaenogobius annularis. The sequence goes on along the minus strand of BJKM01000345.1, from coordinate 31,725 downwards.
AATGGGAAATACTGTATATGTACAAAATTGGGGGAGAGGCGTAACGCACGCTTCACAAAGGAAAATGCTATATAGTTAGAACATCACCGTAGGAACAATGCACAAACTGAGAGAAGGGGCACACACGGGCCTTCACCAGACAAAGGCAAATGCTAACATAGTTAGCACATTGCAATGTAAATGCCAAAACTGAAGAGGAGGTGCAACACACACATCACCAAACAGAGGCGAAATGCTAACAAAGCACGTTGCAGAGTAGAATATAATGCAAAAACTGGGAGAGGAGGCATAATGCACACATCACCAGACAGAGGAAAATATTGTGGAAACAAATGCCAACATGGTAGAAGGTAACCATAGCCTTATCCTAATTCAATTTAACTCAGTGAACAAAAATACTTGGCTGAATATGACACGGGATAAACAATGAATATTCTACCACCAGAAAAAGTGTCTTCTTATACAAAAGAACAATAAATATTCTTAAAATTAATTAAAATCATCTGGTGCAGGCTTTTGAAACTGATGGCCAAACAACAGCTATAGTTTAGCTATTCATGCAGAGTGCACTTGAAAATAATAAGTGCACTTGAACATTAGTAACGAGAGCAGCTATAGCATTAACGAGTGGGGAAGACCTCATAGTAAATGTGCACAAAGTACTGTAGTAGTAGTTTAAAACATCACTATTGCTTCAAGAAACATGAATGGGAAAGATAAAATGTATCTAAACCAGCAGTTTGAAAGCAATAAGCATTAGAGGCAAAGCAGCCGAACTCAAGTCATCATTTCAACAATGTCTGCAAGCGCAAGTAGCTTAGAAGAAACATTTAGCTCATATCGGAAGCACTAAAAAAGACTACTAGGCTCTAATCAATCAGGTAAACTCACTTTAAGACAAAGTCCGCAGTCCGACTGAACAGTTACCTAGCTTCAAGCGACATGCAATACAAAGTGTATTAATGCTTTGTCAAACAAAGCATCAACACATATGAACTCATAACGAGAAAAAAATGAGGAAATGAGTAAGAGGGCGGATGCCAGTCAGCTATATAGCCTCTGATTGGCCAGCCGAGTGTCACAAGTGTGACGTTGTTGATCTTGATACTATGCATGCGCGAAGATTAATTCAGTGCTTAAGCACCGCCTCTGGTGGTCAGTAAGGATGTATAGAATGGTGGTAATAGTCTTAAGCGTACTTGTTTCCCACGCTTTGAACCCTACGGCATTACAATGGTGCGTCTATTGTATAGATTTTTACTTGCTAACGGCCACCGGGGCACTCTAGCAAGAAGCGCAAGCGTTTGACACACTGTAGAAAAAGCTGTCCTGGACAGTGAAGCACTGTCCACGACAAGTTGTGTTCTCTGTATTTTAAGCTTCAAATGCTGTGTTGATTACAATCCGATCATATTCATGGGAAATTAGTCTAATGAGGAAGTGAATCTAGAAGCGGCTGAACGCAAAGACACACGGGAGCAGGGTATGCGATATCGGCTGTCTGCTGTTTAGAACCTGCCGCGTAAAATTAAACTTTCTTGCCCCGATTTGCCCCAGGTCAATAGACAACCCTGCATACTACAGTGAACAATTCATGTAACGACATAAAACTCAAGTACAAGCTTAGGAGCAGATGAAGCAGATTTGAAGACACAGACACGGGTAAATCAGCTCACATAGAGTGATCAAGGAAAAGGGGACGAAAGGAACAGCTCAGAGGTGTTCTCTGTATGTTAAGCTTCAATATGCTGTGTGTTTTATTACAATCCAACTCAGAGGAGCGCGGATATGCCATGAGAACCCTGTTCAAAAGACAACCGTGCATCACTACCGTGTAGTAATGTGTAAATATCTCATATTACAACGTGGGCACCTGCGGCTTAATGACAAGTGACTTCTTGACATTATTTTTCTTTGTAAATTTTGTTCCCGCAGCTTTTATTCAGGAGCCCTCTCTAGCCCGAAAATTACGATAATTTCTCTTTAAAAAATGTCATATCACTATATATTATATGTTTTCTGCATTTGACCCATCTTCAACTTTTCCACGACTACACATATTCTGTGAACACATTCCTTCACTTCTACTCTTCTCCATTTTCTGTACGATGTCTCTTGAAGTAGTGCCAGTGCTATGATGTATTAAAAAATAATTGTAAACACGACAAATAAAAAACGCATTATAATTTTAAAACCATTTGTATTTGCTCCTACTATAGGCTATATGTGTGATCATTTTTCAAGGAGTTGTTACTTTCACTTTGCCTGTTGTTTGAATATTGAAATGCAGAGCCAGACGCAGAAGTTCTGCAGAGGACATCACAGCATTCGAATTTTAGCAGTGAGGGGCAAAGAGGCATGAGTGTCAAGTGAGTATTGCACTTTTCTCCTGCAGGAGCTCAAACAAAATTTAAATGTGAAAATCTGATACAGTCTTATAACAAATACACTGCTGTCCAAAAAAAAGTGTTCACTCTGATTCAACTAAGCAAATACAGAAGGTACAAGCCTCCTACTGGATAATTGCTGCATGGGTGATAATCTTTCAGCTGCAACCGGTATTTAAACCCAACTGATGCAGTGAGTGACTTCTCATTTCAGAAACAACCATGTGGAAAGACAAATCCTATGGTCATGGAAAATATGCGTTTGAGAATGGTCAAATCATTGGCATCAAGCAGAAAACATCTGAGGCAGGGTGTCAAAGATACGGCCCATGGGCCCCCCAGGTGTTTTAATTTGCAAAACATTTCTAATTTATATTTATTAATTTATGATGGAATATAGCATTTATCGCGAGAACTATGATCCTACGCTGCTCAGTGCTGCTGTGCTGCTGGAGCAGCATTGGACGTGGAAGAAAGAGACGGTTTTGTGGATGTTAAAACTGTGGTAAAAGCTATGTGGAGCTAACAAGAAGAAAACACTTCAGAGAGGAAAACATTCAAACCAGTGCAAACTGGACAATCAGGAGCTGCATGTAAAACACAGGTCAGGTCTATCACTGCAGTGTAATAAAGCATTAACACAAGAGTGAAGGTGCTGTGAGCTATGACAGTCCCGAATCCTGTGTCCACACTATGTGCTGAAAAGCTGGTGTGAAACAATCAGAATGCACTCATTTGATTCACTACATGAATAGTTTATCTAATAAGCTAAACTATAAAAATTATTTTCTCATATTGAGTTTGAGCAGCACAGCCAAAGGTCTTTGATATCAGCATCTCATATCAAAAATCATATCACTGTACATGCTGCTAATGTATGCACATTGATCAGTGTGGCAGATTTGTGCAACAGCATCCACAAATAACTATTACTAGGAATATAAAGCTATTTATTTTGTTTATTTTTGAAAATGAGTTTGACACCCCTGATTCGGAGAAGCAGAAACTAATCTACTACAGATCTGAACCCCAGTGAGAGTCTTTGGGACGAGCTGGAGAAGGCTTTGTGCAGCGGTCACTCTCTCCATCATCAATGCAAGATTAACTGGTGAAACACTGGATGGAAATAAATCTTTTGATATTGCAGAGGCTTATTGAAACTATGCCACACCGAATGTGTGCTGTAATCAAAGCTAAGGCGGTCCTACAAAAATTAGCATGGACCCCTTTTTTCTGTGGCGACTTTTCTTTTGGAAAGGCAGTGTACAAAGGTTACAACTCTGCTACTGCATATATTAGTCTGTACTGACATCTAAAATCAAACACAGTTGAATTTATTATCTTTCTTCTTTAAAAAGGTAGTTTTTGAGTCAGTTTGTTGAGGACATAGTTGAGTTGAAGTGTCTCTAAATCTCAGACTGCTAGTAACAAGGTAGCTAAGATCTGCACAGACAGAGTAACTACGGAGAAACTACTTTCAGTTTCCATGTAGACGTAGAAAGTTAATTCGAGAAAAACAATATGGAAAAAAATGGCAAAAAAAGCAACAAAACACATTTCATTAGTTGTGCTGTTCTGCTCTGCCACTCAGTTGGAATGTTCAGGAGCGTTTTTCTAACAAAAGAATGTCAATGCATAACTGACTCTAGTAGCAACATAAAGCTAACAGACAAATCCAAATCGTAATGCTAGCTAGGGCTAGACAAAATGCATCACACAACTCAAGCTCATCTGTCAAATAATCCTCTTTGTTGAGCTTAGTCACTTATTGATCATTCACAGAAATACAATATGCATTTTTAATCATGGCTGCAGTTCAATTAGAAGTTTATGTCTGTTTCATGTCCACTGGTGCTTGCTACGAGCCGGACGAACAAAGCTTGTGTACATATGTTCCATGAATCCATTGCTTTTATGTGCAGCCAGCCGCAATTGAAAAGGGCATTAATTAAATACAAAAAGTGCAGTCATACAGAGACAAAACAGAATATGATGTCTGCTGTCTAAACCCCTCAATACATTGATAGTGAATAGACAGTGATTTGTAATATTATGAAAGGCGGTTGGCAGTGTTAGCAGACATAACACTACACTGTATATTATTCAAAGAGTGTTGCATCATAGACATGTTCTATTCATTCACAGTGTTGTGTTTGATCACAGCTTTGACTCGGAGAAAATGAACAAAATATAGGATGAGTAGTTCATGGTATGATATAATAAGCCTGCGACTACTAGGCCATCACATTGTGGAAAAGTGCGCAGCTTAGCAGCAGAGTCAGGTAACAAAAACAAACTATTACCAAGTCAAGCTGTAATGGAGCAGATTCAATATATTTGTTATTATATTACAGTTTTTGTACTCCTGACTGCATCTACCAAAATTATGTGTGTTGTATGTTATTTCATACAGACTCTGGAGTGCATGCACATTTTAATGGTTTTATTTACAAAATTGTACATGGTTTGTTTTCATGGAAATGTTGTTCCTTTGGCTATACTATTCCACAGCTGGCAGAAAACCTATCCATCCAAGTATGGTTTGGATCTGCCTGAAAGTTACGTACTGTGCCTAACAAAACAATCTTTTTCCGTGTGTACATATGTTCACTTTTGTTGTCCAAGTGACAGTTTCTATTTTTTACACATCAGTAAAATAGAAACAGACTAGGCCTGAAACAATTTTAGTATAGTCGTGATTAAATGAAATATTAAATGTGAATACATGTGTTCATTTAGGTGACATGATTCTTTGAAAAGAGTCAACATTTCCATTTTTAGAGTGTACATTTTTGTGGCTCTGGGATTTGTTTTTAAATATTTTATGCACTTATATACATACATTCATAAAATGAATGCATGACAGCAACTTTAGTATGACGCTCATATTACAGCTCCCATTGGAAATGACAATCATTTTAACGTGCAAAAGAATCACATTTGCACTTCATATGTTATCCATGTTATACCACTGCACTATTCATATCAGGAAATGGAAGAATATTTCTTATTATGTCAAGTTAATATCCTTGTTTTGCTCTAATAAAATTGTCTCTCATGATTTGAAAGGTGTAGTTTTTCTATTAGTTTCCTTCACAAGTCTGGGCAACTGCTTGAATGATTACATCAGGTTTGTGGGTGGCATATGAGTGGGCCAGCTGGCACTAACAGACCAACGTCATGTTTCTGTTGCTAGTGGACAAAGTGGTGTTTACAGACAGGCCCAAACTGGATTATGTGGACACTGATTTGATCATCTCTTCTCAACATACGATGTTATTTTGAAATAATGTCCAATAATAAATAAATGTAAAATTAGACCATTGATTCTCAACTTGTTGCACTTATACAACCTTCAGAAGAATCTGGTGGACAGAACTGGAAACACTGTCGTATACGTTGATTGAGAGCATCCCAAACATGCTCAATGGGTGACATGGACATGTCATGTCATATTGTGCCTTCATCCAACTTTGCAGCATGATAATGCTCGGCCCCATGTTACAAGGATCTGAACACAATTTCTGATGGCTGAAAACATTCCAGTTCTTACATGGCCAGACATGGTGCCGTGAACTATTGAAGAAGTATGGTGACATGCTTCAGTGCTATGCTAGCTGCTATATCTTGAATATAAGCTCAGTGGTGGATGTGCAGTCTCAGCTCCATTAGATTTATGACCATCGCGACATATCCTGTGGTCATCATTTCAGACTTAGTTCATCATATTTTGACATCTTTTGGAATTTGAACATGGAGAAGGTATAAGCAGATATTTTTGTCTGGTATAGATGTCTTTTTTTAAATTTATTTTTTAAACAACCACAAGAATAACCTAGAGTGAAGCGCTAGAGGAAGGCATTATGGGAGCAAGTTGAAGTCTTGGCTTTTGATGGGCAGATCCACGAGGATCACTCATATATGACTGTGCTCCCCGACTGGCATGTCACTGCAGGCATGGTCACCTAATCCATCAATATTCCACACGGCCCTGTTCGGCTTCTAAAAGGGTGAAAAACAAAAGAAAATCTGGGTGGATGTGCTATCCATCTGATCCAGCAGACAGTGTTGGTGTGCACAACTTCTGTGTCTACAGCTGCATTGCTGTGCTCCAGTGGCGGTGAGAAGGAGCGCCACTCTTCATTTTGTCACTCTTGTTTTGTTTTCGTTTTTGACAATGAATATTTAAAGAACAAAATAAAAGGAATCTGTGTATGGATATAAGTATATGTCTGTAGATGTCTATAATATAATAACTAAACACAAATGTGGCCAAGCTACGTAGATCCAGTTTAAATGACGTAACACATTATTTTGAGAGCAGCTTACCAGACACAGTATTTACATTATTATTAGTTGTAATCATTGTGCTGTACTCAAAATATCAGTATGGCAATAAGCGTTCATTATGAATTGCAGAGTTCTACACTTAGAACCAGCTCACTCTGCATTAAGGTTGAATCTGCTGTCCTGAAAAGTGACTTATTCATAGGACAATTGTATAATGATATAAGAGGCAATCATGAAAATACATGAAAGTCCATGCATTTTATATAATCAAAACATCATTGTAGTAAACTTTTAACACTGGACACGTATAGTATCAAGCTCTAAGTATTGGGATGGGTCATATGGTGGACCCTGACTCGTACGATTGTTACTAAGCGATTAGACCATTACTTACCACATAGCTGATTAGCCAAGCAAACTTTTAAACATGCCTAACTGCCTTAGCTGTCTGCAAGGGGTGGCACAGACCTTTTTAAATAACACTGGAGCCACATTTCCTTGTATCTCCACCATTTGTTTCTATGTCTTGTATGATCTTTATTGATGAGCAGGTAATCAGTGGGCTCCATCTCGGGTTCTTATCAACATAGTTACCATGTTAGCGCTGTGGAAAAGATGAGCTAACATAGCAATAGAGAAGAGGAGAGACCTGACTGGCCGGAGATTGTATCTTGGTTTGCTGACGTAGCGCTAACCCAAGCTAGTAAGCAGGTTAAAATTATGTGACATGTCAGCTTGATCCGGCGGCTCTGTTCGGCGACTTTTGCTTCACAAGGACAAAGCTTCAATACCCATACAAAAGTTGTCATAAAAGTGTGGCTGGACGGAAAAAAAGGATTTACAGTGCAGCACGAGAGGTACGAACGTAATAAAATGGATTCAGAAAGCACTCGACTGCAGACATGATGCACCGAAGCCTCACACGGGTTAAAATAACTTGAATTTATATTATTGATCTTATACTTGGTTTAGATGTGTAACTTGGGTGGATTTATCTTGTTTAGAGATTGATTTGACTGCTTTAAATGTAGTTTGTATTAAATTAAGCAAAACAGGACAGGGAGAGGGAAAATAAATTGCATTTAATAATGAGGTTGTTTAGAATTGGACCAAAGACTGGCTAAAAAGTTGAACACGTCCACTCAAATCATTGAAGTAAATTTACCATGCTGTGTAGCTTTTCCTTTTTATCTCAATGGTTTTAAAAAAATTTGATTTATTACGCCTTTTTCTTCACCGAAGGCCGGCATCCGGTCAAAGCACAAATGAAACATATTTTTCCCTTTAGCCTTTCAAAGTTTGCTCAAGGTTATTGTCTGATACAATTTGATTGATTGAGAAAAGATGAACTCCATCTTTTTGAGGCCAACGAGGAACGATTCCAATCCATGTAATAGGTTAATTCGAATAAACGCTGCAGTGAAGGGTCATTGAAAAAAACAGAGACACACATAGAAGCACGGTGAATGGATGATTGGAGACACAACTCGACAATGAATTTGCAACACATCAACTATTAAGGGGCTCCACAAAATTAATCGCATTAGTCATACTTTACTGGCGCCGGATGCTATTAAGGCTAATGTCTTGGAGAAGTGGGGCTAATTGGATGAAAGCTATTTGCAGTTTCAATGCAATAGTCATGACCGATTAGGGCCATGGTTTCACAAGCTCTGACTTAGAATATATTAAAAAAGAATAAATGATTTGATATATTACAATGATATAAATTGGAAGGGGATCAATTATACAATAAAAATACTAGCAATACTTGGAAATCCAATCAAATGTCTGTTGTCCGGCATTTTGGTGTCAGTGTTCAGAAAATGTCTGACCCTTTATACTGTATTCTTGATTTATATCCTTCAAAATGTTGCCATTTTTCCCACATGAAAAAAATCACGACAAACCTTGAGTTATTAAGGAGCAGGCGTAGAATCACTTCAGCAGTTTTGAAGCAGAAGTCTGTATTTAATCAACCTCATCTATTGCTAAAAATCTGAATATGTCCTCATTAAGTCAGGTTCACCATCTACATATAAAGGTTATACAGGTAGCTACATATTCAAAACAAAATCTGACATTTCACCATTTTTGTTTGAAAATTCCCAAACGTTATTTGAATTTGTTGGTTTACATGACAGAATGTTACCCCAGATGAATATCTAAACCGTTTATGCTCAGTATGACTTTACAATCATTATTTTCACTTGAGTGCACGCTTCAATATAGTAGCAATTCTATTCCATAATAAGATTGCTTTCAGTTTCGTTCATATTTTAATTTTTTTAATCTTTCTGGGCCATGCTAATAATTATCTTTATGCATTTACAGAGCTCCCGCCCATAAATCATAATACACTGTCTCCTAATCAATAGCTGCCATGTTAATGCCTCATATGAGACTGAGAAGAGCAGGCTGACATTGTGTGTTCTCAGCTGTGTTTACTAATGTCCTGTGTAAATCACCGCGACACCTTTTACCTTAAGTGTGTCAGCCCATCCTCAGAGTGCCACTGTCCTCTTATCTCTAAATCAATGAAATTGCAGCAGTGAGGTAAAACCCTGGCAGAGTGCGCTCTTCTGTATTCTGTAAGTGCACCTACATTTTGTGCTGTTACAGGCACTTTAGGTCAATGTCAGACGCAGGGCTTTGGTGACACAAGCAAGCAACGGGAAAAGCAACAGTTAATACTTCAAAGAAATTATACAATGTCGAATCTAATATCTAATCCATTTTACCCAGGTGACCAGGGCAAATAAAGACAAATAACAATGATCAAGAAGTTTGGATGAAAGTGCACAATGACTTTTCTCATTATAACAGCGTGTTGACGGAAGGAAATGAAGAATGACATAAATTATCTAACGTACGACTTCCTACTGACTGAACGAAGCTTTGTGGATTCCACAGAGACTCAATGTCACGGTTTGATAAATCAGGGAAACCACAGCCTGCCATGTTGTGTTTAGTCTAACATAATCCATACTTAAACTAGTATCAAAATTTGAGCAAGTATCAATACTAAATAATAGTGGATCGATACCATCTATGTTTTGAAAAGTATCAGACAAAAACACGGGGCCACACTCACCTACTCTGCTGCACTCCAGACTCAACCGTACACAATTCTGAACAAACGAAACAATGTTCCCATGTTCTGGTTTGATTACGCACTTGAGTTGCTGTCATCTGTATGTTGTTATGTCATTCTATATGGATGTGGTATTTGAAGTGTGTGTGTGTCATCTCTGGGAAACGGCAAATGTATGATTGCAAAGACAAATTTCCCCGGGGCGACAATACAGTCACTAACTAACAGATACTTAACATTTCTATGCCGTTTTGCAGCATTTTGTTCTTTTTGTGATATATTGTTTATATTTAGGTTTTCTGCACATCTATTTACTTTTCATATTAGTTCAAGCAGATGAAGAAGAAAATAACAATAGCAAATTGTTCATAGTCGAGTAGTTTCAATGCATCTTGGTGTTGGTTTGAATCAAAAAATCTGTGGTATCCACCATCGCTACTAAATAATAACATAGGGGACAAAATATACCCTTTTCTGAACAGTTCTAGAAAGCTCTCGAGCGATATCTTAACTAGTGTAAAACCACATGACAACATGAAGAAAATACTATTATTTTGTGTTAAAAATTTGTAGTTGTTGTTGTTTGCTGTTGTTGTTGTGATACTTTTAATGGCGGTTGGCAGCCAAATGAAAAGGTGCATTTACCGCCACTGATGTAGTTGTACGTGTTCAAAGTATGTGTGTTACACTATACCGTAAAAAAAAACTGTTTTATTTTTAATATGTTGCGTTTGTGTGACATCACATCCTAGAATCTCTATTGATGGGTTTCAGATTACATCACAACATTCCATCAGCCAATCATATTTATAACAGATGGGGGAAGCTAAAAATTAATATTGTTAAATTTAAATGTTTTGGTTGTAATGCAAGAAATTAATAAGTCTTTGTCATTAATACAAATGTCCAGTTAGTGCTGCCCGGTGGTTGAGTATGCCAGGCTCCAAGTGCAGCCGGCCGCAGTGTCGTGGGTTCGAATTTTGACTCTGACGATTTACTACATTCCCCATTTCACTCTGTCCTCTCCCTGTCTAATAAAGGCTGCGGGCAACAAAATATTTTACAAAATGAAAAGAAATGGCCAGATTAAACATTTATGAATTTACCTTTAAATATTACTACATAAAATGACTTTAAATATTTCATGACAAAGTACAATGAATAGGGAAGTTTTGCCCCCCATCTGGGAGTATGACATCATCACATTCTAGAATCTGAAAACAACTACCGTATTTTGCGGGCTATAAGCTCCGTACTTTTGTCAGATGTTTTGAGCCATGGGCTTATTTAGAGGCTGCGGCTTTTCTGTGGTTTTTTTCTTTCACCGCTAGGGGCGAACTAACCGGAATTAGAATCAAAACTACAGAAAAGTTAAGCAAAGAAGCAGATGTTTGCTTTTTTATTCAGCTAGCAAAATAGAACACGGACGACAAATTACCAACTATAAATTATTTTCAAATTCTTGCCGCATCATTATGGAACCCAAACGAAGAAGTTCGTATGAAGCAAGTTTTAAGCTGAAGGCCATCGATCTTGCTAGGAAGCCGCGCGGCTGCACGCAAGCTTAACATCAATGAATGTACGGTGAGACGCTGGAGGGGACAGCGGGGACAGCGAGAAGCGCTCATGCGATGCCAAAAGTCAAGGAAAGAGTTCTGCGCCTATACAAAAGGTGCGGCCTATGTATTGTTTTATTATCGTTTTTTTAAAAATAGAGCAAATGCGGCTTATATAGGGGAGCGGCTAAAAGTCCGGAAAATACGGTAATAGTTTAAAAATAATATGGAGGGCAGGTCAGAATTCTATTGTAGAATCCACACGTTTAACTGTCAGATGGTGGATTTATTGACCTGACCCAAACAAATAATGATCAACGTTTGTGTTTTTCTAGTTGTAGATTTCTTTCAAAACAGTAAATCTCTCTTACAGTTAAACAAGCCCCAGCCCATCTGAGATTATGACAGAACCCAAGCACAACCAACTATCATTTGGTATCGAAACTGATACTAGTTCTGAGCTAATTTGTTAGTCAGTGGCGTGCATCAGGCCAATCAAGGCAGTGATTGACCAATAAATAGAAAATAACCGTGTGTCACAACTATATATTAATTGTTTCTAAAATATATTCAAATGAGCCCGTCCCCTCACTTCTGCTGCTGAAGCTTGGCTGAAGTCACGGTGTCTTTTAGTGGCCGCTACAGGACGCTGAGCAGTATTGTGCGGGAAGCATGATTCTTCTTCTACCACAGCTACTTAGTCTGTGACCGTGTTGAGACGCCCGTTCATGCTCTGTCTCCAACATGAGCTTTGAGAACCAGCTTCTTTTAGAGGGCTGCACAGCGCTCTGAGACCACACAGCCTCAAACCCATGGATCTATGCTCAAGCCACGCTGAATAAACCTGTGTGGGAATCTTGGATGTTTTCCCTAACTGTGCATGTACAGAAGAGAAGCGAAGCAAAGCAGCGCCAAGTTTCAACAAACAGACACCTTTGACGAGATATGTGGCATTTGTACCCTAACATACCTCTCTTCCTCCGCACCCAAATGCACTAGTGTGTACACGTGAGTTTGTGTTTACCTCACCCTCTTGGCATACACCCAGTGACTGTCCTTGGATGCCAGGTTGGTCTCCACAGCCTGCAGGAGAGGGCAGAGAGAAAGAGAGAGAACAGAGAGACAAATTTAAGTACAGCAATTCATTGAGATTTAAACAAAAAAGCCCAGGTGAGTCGCCCCTGAGGTACCAACAGCGCCTGGATGTAAATCAAAAGGTCTTTGAGAGAGGCCCTGTTCAAAAGGCCAAGGAGGAGAAATAAATTAAATGCATCTAAAGCCACAGCCAGAAGGCACAGGGCCTGAAACACCACAGTCTTATACCTGCTGGCGGCCATTTAAGTACAAAGCACAATTCAGCGTGACATTTTGCACTTGATTTAAACAAGTAGGCACCGGCGTTAACAAGAAGAAGTTGTCATTTTGACAGTTATCTTTCCAGCTCGGTTCACCTAAAATTATCATCACAACACCAAGTGCATAATGGAGAACACTTCTGCGGCCAGCTGTGCTTAGATTTGACTGATTTAACAGCAATTAATAAAAAGACGCAAGTCATAAACATTAGCTAAACCATATGTGTTTTTTCTAACAGGGAAACAGAATTAGGTGAGGAATACATCAACAAAAAATTACTTATTTGAGATTTTTAACAAGCTTCTAACATTGTTCCCTCATCAAAAAACCTGCCTGGAATTGTATTTTGCTTCATTCTAGTTTGAGGAATCCTGTTTAGAAAGTCCTCTCCCCTTGAGCCTCAAAAAACACTCCAGATCTCTGAACTGTTTTAAGTTAATCATCGCCAGAGTTCTGAGCATTTCCGCCGTCAAATTGCGTTAATTTCAACTGTGGCTGCATTAGCATGACGGGGGAAAGCTAGGTTTGTATATTTCACCTGTGTAATTCCCTCTCCTGCGAGTAGATGAAGCTCTAACCAATCCCTGATGTGGGAATATGTCACAGTTTTTTGTAGACTGACTTTTAAAAAAACATCAAGATGCCAAACTAAAGTTACACAAGAGCATATTTAAAGGCCAATCAAACCAAAATATGATAATATGTGTCCTTTAAGCAACAAATCATTTCCCGGACATTCTTACATTTGTTTTTTTTATTGTTGTTGGGGCATGTATGGTGATATATTACAAGCATTTTTGGTCAAACATCTTACCCTGACAATTGTGAGAATGGAACATATTGTGGAGCATAAAAGAAGAGCACATTTATACAAGCACTATATGAAATACATTGTTAACTCCTTGACATCTACTTTTTCCAAAGTATCCCAACTCCTTGGCTGCCATATAGCATTTGAAATACAGCGAATGTTTTACCAAATGCACTTTTTATACCAGTCTGAAGGATCACGTTGTCTTTTGCACTATATTTCAGCTATGAGAAAGCAGCCTTTTTGAACTAGTATGCCATTTGAACCAGCGTAAACTCGAGTAACTGGCCATGTACATTTGTTTATCACAACTGCTAAAAGCTTTCTAGCATAGCAACCGCATAAAGCAGGAGTTCTTACATAAAGCATACATTGACGGACGGAGTTGTGGGTGTAAATGTTCAGTGCCAGTCTCCCAAACGCAATGATCCAACAGCATTAAGTGCAGAAAAATAACCTAGAATGATTAGATTTGCCATTGTAAAGATCCTCCCCTGTCAACAAGTGGCAGGCATTGACACTTGACTCCTCTTTATATTACTTGCTTGCCATCTAATTACTATCTTATCTCTTGTGAATGTATCTAAAAATGCTATGAAAACGGTTGCCTTAGAATACCTTGACAAATAGAGACTTCGTCCTCATGTCAATGATATGTGGTGCAGCTGCCACACGATGTAACCTTGAAAAGTCGTGATTTGATTTTAATGCCCCATCGTTTGTAGATCGATTTCATCAAGCTGCACGCGAGAGCCACGCCACTGCTCCGGGAGTAGACCTCCACGCTTCACATGCCTCGCCTCAGAGTGGAGGAATTAAACCGAGAACATATGCTTTTAAAACGATATTGAAACGTGAATGGGTATCAGCAGAGATGGATATGGTACACATGATTGGGGATCTTTCTATTACAAGTGAATATTAAGAAATTGGAATCGCTGCATATTTTTTCAAAAATAAGTGTGGTCGACTGTGTTTAAAGACTGAACAGAAATAATATGAATCTGTATATGTGTACTTGATGATTGGGGGTGTAACTGCGTTTTTTGGGGGGGATCAGTTCTACAACAAGAGTAAGGACTGCTTTTTACAAGCATTACACCATTCTGTGTGTAACTCTTGTAATTTTAGATATTTTAATGTGCTGTAGGTGACTTCACTGTCACACATATAAATGATTCTTCTGTTTTTGTGTAATTGTCTTTTAGATGTAAGATCTTTTTTTTTATGTCACACCAAGGACACCGTTTGTGTTACAGTATTTGTTTTTTTTCATATTTAGTAAAATGAACGTCACTAATTCGAAATGTTCTGGATGTGCAGGACAATTTACGGCTTTTTGTTACGAATACATAACATGATACACAACTTATTCTAAACTATGTACTTTATAGATGACATTTTGTGCACTGCTGGTTGAATTTTGGAGGAATGTAATTTCAACTCCTAATCAAAACAAATTGGACTTCACATCAATTACCCATATGGTTGTTTTGTTTTGTTCAAATACTTTTAGAGTCCACAAATTTAATTTCTGAGCACATTTAACACCGTTATGTTTTCGTTTTCTTTTAAGTGAATTCTCCAAACTTAAATACAAAAGTAAAACAGAGGGTGAATTTAAATAAGATATTTTGGTCTGAAGAAAAAAAAAAGTTTTATAATTTCCTTCTGGCTCATTTTCCAACCAAAGATAGTGTGTGATGTAAATGAGATGAACATGAATATTAAAATCTCCGTTAGCTTTCTGCATGTCTATGTACCCTCATATTGAAATACTTACTTCTAATTAAAACATGACTGACAGGTGCTCATTTCCTCATACTGAAGTCCTCATGTTGTTCTGAGATTGCCAGTATAGTCAACCTCCTATGACCTGTATTTTGTCAATATTTATGTATTATTTGGTTTTATGCTGATCTCAAAAGAGTTTGAAAATCTATAGACAAATCATTACATTATGGAATATATGTCCATCAATCGAAACATGTCGAAACAGAGTATATAATCAAAACATAATGTCAACATGACGATGGGAAATATTACATATGCAGTTAAAAACAGATACAAAAATAAATGAAAACTGTATGAAATGCAGTGGGACATGTACTTAATTTTGTTACCAAATTAAAAGCATCACATTAAAATCTATCACGCAAAAGTATTGAAGTACCGGTACTAACCGTTACTAACAGTTAGAATGTTAAATGTAGTGATCAAAATGATACTTTTTAAAAAAAAAGGTCAGTTTTATTTGATTTTCGCTCAAAACCTAGATGAAAACATTTACCATGTGTCACCTAAAAATGCTCCCTCAATCATATGGAGAGTACTTTTTGTTTTCATTCCAGTTAAAAATGTAGTGAATTAAAAATATCTGTAAACTAAAAAAATAAAATAAAAAAATACAAAAAACATAGATACCAAGATTTAATGGCCTAAATACAATATTTTAGACTCAACTATTTTGTATCATGCTCCATCCCAAAAAATGCACTCTCCAACCACAGTACTTAAGAAAGAAGTATGTGCAGGGTAAAAAGGTATTGTTTGTTACATATGGAGCTAAAACAAGGGAGCATAATAATAACATTCAAACTGTGCTATATTGTGAACCATTTCCCACCAGCATTGAGTGAACTTTCGACCTTGTATCAAACACACTAACACCAATCTTGGCAGACAAAGCTGAATACCTCTGGGGCCTTCTGTAATCCATAAAAACATAGCAGAATCCATCACATGTGAGTAATGCATTAATTCACATTAGGATGATATCCCTTTCCACCTTGATGCTATCTGACAATGGGAACTATTCTCTCCTTCAGAACACCCTTGAAATTGAAACAACTTGCAGCTCCTTCAACTGCAGTGCATTGTTCCAGACCCTACTGTCATATTGCATAATAATAAAAAACAATGAGGGCCCTCAGTGTACGGGGTTAATGTGGACCAGCTGGGGTGCTTGTTCAGCCCTGGCACGCAGATACCAGCGCATGAAACGCCTGGGAGGCAGTCAACAGAGCGCGCAACACTGACGACTTCAGTCACTTGAGCAACACAAAGCCTTGTTAAGCTCAACTCTGTTTGTGATGGCCATTTAACCTCGCTTTGTGCTTCTGCCTGCTGCAATATAGTGCACAGTGTGTCTGAAAGCCACTGGTATTTAAGGGAAACAAAATGAAAGAGCTGCTGCGGAGAATGGTGTTTGAGCCAGTAATATTTGATTACTTGCTTCCAAAGAACAGAAAACG
The DNA here is from genome assembly GCA_015082035.1 of Chaenogobius annularis. Lineage (NCBI taxonomy): Eukaryota > Metazoa > Chordata > Actinopteri > Gobiiformes > Gobiidae > Chaenogobius > Chaenogobius annularis. The sequence goes on along the minus strand of BJKM01000345.1, from coordinate 14,977 downwards.
GACTCTCAAACTGGCCATCAATAAGATGGGTAACTCATGCTTTTTTTTTAATACTCAAGCAGAAGTGCAAAGTAGTGGTCAGGAATTACTAAACTACGAGTTAAAAAGTTTGATGAACTACTCCAGTATGCTGGGCGTTATGATATAAAAATGGAATCGTGATCGCATCCTTTTGACAATGTGCCATTGGCTTCTGCAGGCTGAGTAAGTGAAAGCTGGATTTAACAATCAAGTGAAGTGGATTTTCTGAAGAAGCGTTATTTTGTCTTCAGGGCAATATAAAGATGCTACATTATTATTCAGAAGGACAATGTCTACTTGCCAAACTGTAAATCTAGCCAGATCCAACGAACGGGCTGTTGGGACCAAGCAGAGTAGAATCATACCATTGAAATAAGGACAACGCAGCTTATAGCTGCAAAGGGAAATGCAAACAGCTTATTATTACACATGTATGCATTAATGTGAACAAGTATAAACTCACATTGGTTTGAACCAGTAATCAATATGTGAAAGTAAACATTGTTGTCTTGCGTCGCTCGCTACAGATGCTAATGGGGGTCCAATACCATAAATTATATGACAGTACTATTGAGTAACTGGACTAAACATGTAACGCAAAACTGGAAGTTACTGTAATTGGAAAGACAAAACATGCAAAATGCGCAAAATCAGGTATTTTCAGTGGATAACTCAAAGATTAGAAGGAAAAAAATCATATTTATTGCTATAGAATCACAAATGTTCATGGCATTTAATATTGCAACATGGATTCAACCACCCACATCTGGGTAATGGGAGATGCTTTACAACTAAGGCACTGTTGCCCTTTGAACAACACCAGAATCAACAGCAATTGCGAACAGAAACATGTACATAGAATACCTCATATTTTTGCATAACACGATAAAAGATCTTACAAAAAAACAAACAAAATCTATTGTATTTCAGAGTGATCTGACTGTATAGCAGTTATGATTAGCGATACACAAATCGCACGGTTACATCTTCCTTGCATTTAAAAAGACGATTTACGTTTGCACAGAGCCAGGCCCGCTGAGACCAAGAAATATGAAACTTTGTCATTTATACAGACAACTCATTAGAATTCAGGGCAGCCATTATTAACCAAAAAGTCTCAGCTGTCATCAGCCTTGTCTACGGCTATCACCCTTTTTCAGTTCCACTATAAGCACGGGTTCTCCCCTTTGCCCAAAATGCATCAACCAAGCCTTAAAACCCATTTGAGGCCTAAACGTTATCGACAGCGCGGCAGATTCACTTGCCTTTGTGCGTGTCTTTTTTGAAATCCCCCCCCCCCAAAAAAAAGACATAACATTGACCGTTTTGGTTTAAAAAAGAAAGTCAAAATGGAGAAATGGCAGGGCTTGGAGTGTCATCTAAGGAATTTTCTGAAAGGACGGTGGCAGCGATGTCAGTTATCAGAAACTACTACTTCAGACATGTTTCTATACAGTTTGTACAAAGGAAGCCGAGCCGAGCAAGTCCAATTTCAAAGCTAACAGTTCAGATTGGAGAGAGCGGCCTGTGTTGTGTGGAGATGCAGGAGGAGAAAACACAGTGAAAATAATCTATCTGAGCACAAACCACCAAATTCACTGTGTTATCTGAATACATGTGCTAGTGAGGGACCTTTTTGGGCGTGGAGGCTTTTTAAATGGTGAGCAAGGTTGAACAGCTATTAGTGAAATGTCTCACATCCAGGTCTGCAAAAACCAAATTGGTTTTTGTCTGTCCAGGAATCTCACAAACACAAAAAATACAATTACTTGAGTTCTAAAGAGGCATTTTAAACCGTTGCGAAATTAAAATGGTTCTTTGTTTTAGGGAGACTGCCTGATTTTTTACTAGTTTGGGGAAAGTTTACTATTAACAAGAATAAAGCTTCACTTGGGCACACAACTAAGGAGTATTATACTCTCAAATCAGATTATTTCAATTTACATCTACAGACTAAATCTTTATCATTTCAGGTTAGGAGCTGGTGCAGGACTATAGACTACAAATGTACGTTTATCACTGTATAAAGGATTCCACTAGAAACGGAATAAATTATTGGTTGAATAACATGGCGACAGATAAAAATTACCTTTTTAGCAGGCCTGGTTGAAAAACTGTCTGATTAAATTAATTGTGGTGGCTCTAATTAGGGAAGACTTAATCCCAGGTCTTAATTTCATCTAGTGTCATCATCTATAACACTATCGCGCATCTGTTTGGGTTAATAACAAGACAAGAATCTTATTATATATGAGTAAATGACTGGGCACATAATTAAAATCATAATTTACAAGAAATAATTATCAATGCGCAATGCATGGCTCCTCCAAATGTGAGAAACACTATGAGCCGTCGGGATTCTTCTACCTTCCCGACCTGAACGCTGGCGTAAAGAGGCTGGCAAGAGTGGGATGGCGCCATCATATATGGTGATAGTGTTTGAATCCAATGACTGATAACAGGCATATCAAAAGCACTCCCTGTGGATGATGTTGAGCAATAACATTGTTTGATTTTCTATTTTTCAATTTGCTCACAAAAATGGGAATAAATAAATAAGTGAATAAATAAAACAAATACAAATACAAATACAAATGAAATACAGCCTCAGACGTTGTTTCTTATTTAATTCACCTTTATTTGTTTTGCGCAACGCAGAGAGCCTGACCCAGACTAAACCCAGACTAAACCCAGATAAACCCAGACTAAAAAAGGTCCGAAACCTGGAGCTGAGCACAGAATACGGCACAGTCCGCGCACACATCTCTGCTTATAAACTCAATTGTGATCCCTAAATGAGGGCAGGCAGCAGCAGAGCCATGGGAGCACGTGATCCTGAAGCGCACACCCTCAGATTGCTGCGATGACGACCCGCATTAGTCCCGTGCCAATCCTTTGAGCCCCCGGTGATGGTTGTCTCCCAGCGTGGTGAGTTTACAGGCAGAGATGTGTTTCAGGACACATTCCAGGCTACACTTTTTTTTGTCAGGTTTTTAACTTGTAAATGTAAAATGACTGTTGATATAAATATACATTACTCTGTAACTTAACTGTGCATATTTATTCAAACAAAAAAGGTACACTACATAAACCAAGTTACAGGTCAGATCCGTGGAGAGCTCATAGTAATGCATGATTTTCGCAAGTTTTTTAGCAATAAAAACACACGTAAATGAATAAATGCAAGAAAGATCAATTTAGTGAAACCAGGTAAATACAAGCAGATCAATAACATCTCCATGGTGACAAACAGGTGCAAGAACCTACAATATGAAGCAACATAGTGCAACAAATACCTCATAATAGAAAAATGTAACTGAATGTAAAATATGCTCATGTTAAAATCATTTTATACTGCCATAAAGCATAGCATTGCAACTACTCAAATATCTCTTTTGTATACTATGGATTTACTTACTTTCTTCATTATATTACACACATACTCCCCCGCACATACCGCACCCACATCTCCCCAGGTATCAGAATAATGTAACCTTGGGATTGCTGCTGTTGTGCGCACAAGCAGAGTGGACAATAGAAACGGGTCCTCTTGGTTCAGTCGTGGACGAACCTGTGTAATTTAATGAGCAGAGTCATAAAGATTCACTGGAGTTACACATACATCGCGCAATGTCGGGTCACTGTTGCTTGGAAACGCGCTTGGACGATGCTATTTACTCCACTGAGACACGGCGCAGCAGGCTGAGAGCTGCTATACAATATTGGTACCTGGGTTTGTTTGTTTGGATATTCAAATACAATACAACAGTCTAGGTGTGTGCAAAGACCAAAGCAAAAGGTTATAGTGCTCTGTGGTCAAGTTAATTAAAAATGTGAAGAAATTATCTGCAAGAAAATAGCGTCAGGTGGATCTTGTTTACAAAATTAGTTCCAGCTCAGTTCCCGTATTACCTGGATGCTGCACTGCGGTTACCCATTTAAGTTGCACCAGTAGTATTGAACAATTGCTGATTGATTTTTCTAAAGATGAATGATCATTTTATACATCAACTTGAGAACAATATTCAGACAATATTTTAACAATGCATCAGGAATGTGCGAAAACGTACCTGTAAATGTCTCGTTGAGGATCAAGTAGAAGTCCAGCACAAAAAAGTATCCACAAAAGGGCAGAAATATCACTTTTCACCCTCTTTTGTGAGATTACGCTAGATGTCTCTTTTTGGGATCCTTTTGAATAGTTTTAGCTCTAGAAACTCGATAAACGCCACATTTTCATTTTGCATATCTCCAAAACAGCAATTGCAAAATAATAATAATAATGTTTGTCTAATACAGTATCTCCCACCTCAAACTGAGACCAATTTTGACAGACTATCATAGCTATGAATGTCTTTGTTTGAATTCTATCATGTGAACAAAAATTAAAGTAAAAGACCTAAACATAATTCTTCAAAATGTAGCACGGTAAAAAAATAGCAAGATGGGAAGAAGTGTGAAAAGTCATGTTAACAAATATGTTTTGTATAGAATTTTCTGTCTACCTTAAAAGTCTTTGCTTATATGACAACTGGTACATTCACACTTGGTCCTGGTTTGGTCCAAGTTGAGCCCAGGTAACATTATCTGGTTTAGTCCTGGTTAAGGTCAAGTTTTAGTCCCAGTTAAATCCAAATTTTGAAATTATCTTGTAGAAAACTATACCACTTTCAACTATTCACTACAGCTCAGTGAGTGTGTGCATTATCCTATAGTATGAAAGTAGACTTTCTTTCACCAAAAACAACAGCCGTGTAGTCAGCTCAGATTTGTGTATTCCTTGTCCAGTGCAGTTCCACCTGGAGGCCTCCATGGTGACCTTGCCTTGTCAGAGTGGCAGACCAGGTGGCCCTCCCGTAAAGATGGCCCACACGTGTCACATTAAAACCCAATCAGGGCTCCCATCTGCCCCCCAGCCGCCCCTTCTCCCTGCTCCCTGCATGTAGTTCACTTCCCACAGGCTCGTAGGCTTAAGCGGGAGTGGAATGTGTAATAATGCCACCAGGATTCTCACCAGTTGGCGCATTAGCCTCGTAATGAAGAAACAATAAAAACGGCTCTGCTCTGAGCTGTCACGCAATGATTAGCCATGAGTGCGGCGTGTGTATAGGGGTGACATCGTCTAAGCAAGCAGTAACAGCGGCAATACAAGCAGAGAAGCGGAGGTGGCGGAGATATGGGTGATATGTGTAAGAATGGGGTTCCAATCCAATCCAACTTTATTTGTAAAGCACATTTTATAAACAAGACATTTTCCAAAGTGCTGCACATAATAGAACATAATAAAGCAGACATTTAGTCAAAAGTCAGCAATACATGAGATGAATCAAATCAAATAAATAAAAACAATACAAAAATAAAAACAATAAATGACTCAAATCAAATTTATAAAAGACAACAGAAGACCACACTCCAAATGGTATGTGGGGTAGTTTTTGTTTTCATTTTGAGACAAATCTATTCATGTTTTTGTCCTTCTTTGAGTTAATCCTCACTTAGATCTGGTTTGTGGGTCTTACATAGGGTGATTTCACACTTGCACTTGTTTGGTCCGGGTTTGAGCCCAGATTAATTCCAATGTAGACTTGATTTGACCCAGTTCTTGTCTTGGTTCAACCCTGGTCTTGTCCATGTTTGATCATAGTTTAGTCCCAATTTCAATGTGGTGTTTGTGCATGTGAAGTCACCCTAAACTGTGACGCATTCCTTCATCAGGAATTGTGTTAGAACTCCATCTGGCAGCAGAAGGAAAGGGAAGATAAACAAAAGCTAGCCTGCTCCCAACATGCTACTTTAATCATGGCGTTGTGATGAACGCAAAATACTGGCAAAGAATTATGGACTGCACACAGAAGATTTTGGAGCTCTCTGAGGTCACAAAACTGGGAAATTGTTGAGTGTTTTCTGATGCTCAGAGAGGAGAGGACTTGAATGAAGCTTATTACAACACCAGCTATTTCTTTTGATGGGGAAACAATATCAATTTTGCATAATAAGTGTCCTTTAATTTTAAAATCCAGCCTATTTAGTAGTAATTACAGTTACATGATTATATTAATTGGGTAAAACATTGTATTTATTTATTTACTTATTTGTAAAAAGCCAAAGTATTTGATACAAGTCATATCAATATTTTTTAAAAGATTTATAGGACTCATCTTTGTTTTGGTAGCTCAGTGAATAGAGAATTTATACCAGAAGAAGTTTGCCAGTTCAAGAAGGTCTCGTTTCAAGATCTTAACAATTACAAGACTGAATAAATGTCTTCTTCACTAACTGCTTCAGTGAAATCATAATCCATTTACTTCAGTGCACAGACGACTGCCATCTCGGTTACAATATAAAATCTAACCACTATCAAGGAAACAATCTGCTAATATGACAAACAAGCTGCTAGATTTGTATCACCCAAAATGTGGTGGGCAATTTGTATCTGCAAATTAAAATAAGCCCCCATTTGTGTGCTGACCCATAGTTTTAGATAACAATGCCATTGAATAGGCATCACTAATTGTCCTTTCAGTGGGAAGCGGCATCACAAAACAGACTATTACATGGACAACAAGCCTTAATAAGGAAAACCACACCAGACTGACTCTCTTAGCCGCTATACTATGTTAGTATGAGTTAGGATATGGAAAACTACACAATGAACATGAAATGAGCTGAGCACTATACTGTACATGTTATAAATATTGAATACACTGAGCAGTTTACGCACAGTATGTAATCTAAATTGTTAATTTACTGAGACTAGTATAATTGGTACACACTACTACTATTACTGTGCTGGAATAGTCTTGGATTAGTCTTGACCTAAGGGAGGAGTTATACCCTGAAACTTACCCAGGACTTGTTTACTTGCCCTGTACTTGTTTACTTGCCCTGTACTTGTTTACTTGCCCTGGACTTGTTTACTTGCCCAGGACTTGTTTACTTGTTAGACCAGTTTAGGATTGTTCTTCTCTATTGTTTTCTGCCAGCCGGATTAACATTCGACATTCATTTTGACCAAGGCTTGATGAGGCTATTGTAAACAAAAGGTAAGTTGTATATTAAGCCTCTTTTTTGTTCGAGGAAGGATTTTCGTCTTCACCCCTCTTTCAGACCATCCTTGTTCCTGCTTGTAATGTGCACCTCACTGTTTTCAAATGAGTCATTTGTGGTTTTGTGATCTGCGGACTGCAAACCAGTTTTCAAGTGTTACAAAAAACTGTCAACTGGATGAGGTTTTTCAAGACATGCCTACTTATATACAACAAATTCTAGTCAGGTTGTGTACTGCCTTGCCACCCAAAACAAGAACAGAATAAGTCTGAGGTATAGGCCTAATCAAAAATTCTCTTTTAACCTTTAAGCCTTTTTATGTGTGACTGTATGTGTATGTGTACAGTTTATGTGTGACTGTATGACTCTATTTTTGCATCTCCAACAAAAACAATGCCAAAAAATATCCACAAATTTAAGTTTTTATATAAATGCATGTTCCTGGTCAGAATACAGAGCGAAACAGGCTTAAATGTACTGCCATATTGCAATGTTGGTTTGTGCTTGTTGTTCTCGATTGCTGCCACTATTTGTATGAGCAGTTTTTCCCCATTGTTGGTCATTTTGTCCTTCTGGTATGTCTTTTCGATTTTCTAACTGTTACGTATAATAATGATGTGACTCATGTTTATAAATTGTTAACTGTGATGATTTGATACAGTCCTATTTGAGACTGGAATTGAATATTATGTTGTCGTCTTTTTGATTTATGCTTAAATTTAAGTCAGGGGTGGTTTTCAATAACTTTTCTTCTTCTCACTCCTTTTCGAGCTTGAATAAGAAACCAATTCTAAGAAACCAACCTTTCTGAAGAAACAAACCACCTCTATGAAATAAGCATACCTTCTATCGCATCTCGTGTAACATCAGCAATTTCGAACCACTTACATGCACGTGTGTGTCTGTTAACGTCATAAATCAGCATTACATTACTTTGAACACACCGCAGCCTGTCCTTGATGAGCCACCAAACATAAAAACAGCACCTGGGACACATTTATGTTGTGGATCTTTAATGATATTTGCATATTGTATTTTCATGACACGCCTGATGATGTAATAAGAGCCCCGGTAATTAAGAGCGAGGGAAAGTGATTACCTCTCCAGGAGTTAGTCCGCCCCCGTCCCTGCACAAGGGCACCTAGGCTATATGGAGTCAGTCTAGTGTTTAATGCGCCCATCGCTTACTGCGTATTATTGACAGAACTGTGATGTCAATGTACCGTTATACAGTACTGTATAGCAAGAAGGCAACATTTATCAGGCAGGTTCAAAGAAAGGAGATGAACACATTACAAAACATTAGTTCATTTATGTAGCAGAAAACCAACAATGACAAGGGGGCGTCCATTTTGAAATAACATGCTAATAATAAATCAAAACCGAGCATGAATTTGACCTATGAAGAAATTAAAATAACTCATTCTGGAGACAAGATGTATTTAAATGTATGAATGCATGCTATAATTAAGCATTAGCTGGGCTCTTTTGGGTGAGGTCTAATAGCTGTTCAAAAAAGCTGCCCATTGTCGTTAGCAAACCATAATTACTGTTCCAACTTTTTGTGCCGTGCTGAACTTTGCACCTGAAAATAGAACAACTGAAAAGAAGCTTTTGAATTTAGAAATATGAATATTTAATAATCCCCGGTCAGGGCTGTTTGGGAATAATAGGAGGTGCGCAACAAGAAGTCTATTCAAAGTTCTTATCAATGCAAACAATGACTCTATGCTGGGAAGTGGTGTTTTAGCAGAGCAGCCAGGTTGGGGGTTAGATCACAGCTTCTGCTTGAGCAAACCACCCACATCAGCAAAAATAACTCATCTCAAGGTACACTGCATCCTTCACTTGTTAAAAGGAACAAACTTTTTGCTTTGCCCTGAACTTCACACCTGAAAATGTGTCTGTAATCTTGTTTGGGTCAAATAAGGAGCACGTCATAGACAAACTCCCTGAGCACAAGTTCTTGAAAAATCGTCAGAGTAAATAAATCCAGCGATGCTTTTAAGTGTTTTGTTCACATTAACATCTCACCGAGCGGAAAGCCTTGACCTAATTGCTGTGTTGGTGCTTCCAGAAATAGCTCTGTTTGATTTCATGCTGCGATGGGTTCACGAGCGTTCTTGTGAATAGTTTAGTTTTCACCAAATACAGGTAATTACCACAGAGCTCCATGCTTGCAGTGTGCTTTAACCAGGGACTCTTAGGTTGTGCGTGCTCACATCTCCAAAAACACGTGCAAACTAGAACTTCACATGGATTAAACATGGACTAAACATGGACTAAACATGGACTAAACATGGACTAAACATGGACTAAACATGGACTAAACTAGGTTAAACCAGAATCAAGACCAAAATACTCTGTGTTCTTGGTAACTTTGAATTCTCTAACTATGGTGTTTAACAGTCTCACCCACTGCGAAGCTCAATGTGACTCCAGAAGTAAATTTCTCATAGACGTTTTCCAGTTACGCTCACTAGTATGCAGTGGTGTGATGGTTTAAAGCATTGCACATGTGTGGTGCAGATACTGCGGTGACGTGAGTTCAATTACCAGCCTCGACCATTAGTAGAATGAAAAAGTAAAGTCCATGACAGTCTTCAATCCATAAAAACATGTTTAAAACCAACGATTTTGACAAATGTATTTGTTTTCTAATACCCATTCCTAAACATAAAGCTGATTAGCCTCTATAAAATGTTCAAATAATGAACAGAACTGTTGAGCTTCACTTCTACATTACATGCTCATCCACTAAACGTCACAGACATACACATCTGTCCTGTTGACACACTTCCATCAGCTGCTTCTGCCCCCACGTGTCGAGAGACTTAAAAATATTGTTCAAGACCAAGGCTACTTCTGCACAACTTACTTTACAGTTTCTTAGCAGTTGTATTGGTCCCATAGTTTATGTTGACAGCACAGACTTTTGCAAATGTCTGCACTCATTTCTTCTGTATTGTATTGTATTGACAAATTCCCCCTGTGGGAGAATAAAGTTGCTGCTAAAACTTCTACAACTATGCACAACCCACTATACTGCTAACTGGCTTATAATATTTCTAGTGTCTGTCTGTGCCAATGTCCTTGTTTCCAAGCGACCACTAGGTACAAAAGACAGATTCTAGAACCTTAATCTGTGCTCACGGCCTCACCACCACACAATGAAATCCCTCTGGAGTCGCAGGAGAGTGAGAGGACAAAGCTGCAGAAGCCAGTAAGAACGAACATTACTGATGTATGTGAAAATAAATTGTGGGGGGAAATAACAACACATTGCCAAATCCAAGACTGAGCTCCTCTTTCATCTCCAAAAATAACAGAAAAATGTCTCACTAATGAATTGATATTTATTCAACAATAACTGCTATCATGTGTCTACTTGTGTTCATCATTCAACATGATCACACCACAGGCCAAACTGGAACAGCTTGGGCTCGCACTGTCACTGTGGAAGTGGGTGCAGGACTGGGGATAACTGCTGCTCCTCTTGACCAAATATTCTCAACACAGGTTCCCTCAGGGCGTTGTCCTGAGCCCCCTGCCGTCCACCCTGCTATCAACTGTCTGGCTTCCCACCCAACCTGTCTGCTACATTTGCAGATGACACCATTGTAGTGGGTTTAATTTCACGATACAATGAAGAAGCATACTGGCAGAAGGGACAGCTTCTGCAGACCTGGAGCAGAAACAACATCCTCTGCCTGAATCCTTTAAAAACAAAGCAGTTGATAGTGAACTTTAGGTGGAGCAGCTGCGCATCAGTCCCTCTAAATCATGGCCTCTGAGGTTGAGCTGGTGTCCAGTTTGAAAATACCTGGGTCTGCACATCACTGACAAACTCACCTGAGCCACTAATGCTGCCAGCATCAAGAAGCCCACCCAGTCCTTCAGTGTGTGGTAGTCACTGCTCAGCACTGCAGCAGGTGCCCAGTGGTGGAGAAGATCACTGGACGTGATTTCACTCCCATCAGTGACATTTATACAGAGCGCTGCAGGAGACCTCCAGGATCCCCCACTCCAATTGTTTGTCCCTCTTCCCTCTGGGAGGTACATTAAAGCTAGAACCTCTTCTCTGAAGTACAGCTTCTTTCCTGAGGCTGTTAGACTCATGAATAATGCACGCTAATGACGTTTTGCCTTATGCTGCCATCCCTGATGGTCTCCTTATTGTTTAATGTTATGGTTAATGCTCATTTTTAAAAGGTAATTGTATAGTATTATTATAGCCTTTTATCTTCTTTTAAAAGCACCGCTGGGTCTTGAGGAACGTCTTAGCATGTTGGAATAATAAAAAAATAACCTTGAACTTTCATTATGCTCTTCAAGAAGAAGGCGTCCTACTGTTAGTGTGTACTTGACCCCAGCTATGAACAGGGTTAGACATGGCCCTCCCATTATTCTTTGTCACTCCATCAAATATTACCATGTTACCGTTGAACTGTAACTGGTTTTACGACTACTACTACTACTACAGCTCCTACAACTATTGACCTTTAACCTCTTCTTCAGTTGCTATGCTACGACTGCTACTATTTTTGCTACTATAGTACCACTTATTTTTCACTTTGCTGAAACATAATTATTAGTGTCATATAAGTGAATTACTCTCTTTTTTATACAAATGCCTTTTCTGGTAGGATCTGTCACCTGCCTTCACTTATCTAGATTGCATTTATTCAAATACAGGTGTTTAAACAAAGTGCAATCCTACAGTAGGCCTACACACTCCGGAGTGAGTAGGCCTGGTAATAATCTGGTAATTATAAATGTCCACGAGGCGCAGGACCTTGCTTGACTCTTTTTTATGTCATTTTTTTATTCACAAATACAAAACAGTAACAATAATGAGGACAACAAGAACAAAAACAGCAAAAGACAGACAACAACACAGACATTAGACAAATAGACGGACAACAGTCTAGACACTTCAGAGCAGGGGTGATTGTGTGTGTGCATGTCTGTGCGTGTGTTTGTACGTGTACGCGTGTGGATGTGTATGTGTGTATGCATTCAGTAAAAATGTGTAATTACATTATCATTACCATCATCACACTTTGCTTATCTCTACGCAAACTGAGACCCTCCTGTAAACTCTGCGCAAAGTCTGGAGACACGGGGAAAAGACGACACTCGTGCAGAGGAGCCAAAATCTGTTTGTTCAGATATGATCATGTTTAAACAGAGGTTGGCCTAAACACCGAAAAGGGCTGTTTATTCCACTCATCATTATCAACAACACAGGACACATATGAAGTGTGTACATACTCGGTGCTCTCTCTCAGTCGGTGCTGTGACCGCATCAGTTTGTGCCTGTGACCCTACAGAGAAGATCCTCTGAATCTGTGAATGCATTCAGGAAACATCTAGAGAAAACACCTCCTTCAGACGTTCATTTGTCTTTACAAACATGTAGCCCAGTGTCCGAACCTGACCCAGGCCCAGAATTCCCTTCATTTATTTGTAGACAGCTTGCTCTTAAATAAATGTTGTTTAAATAAATGAAATAATGTCCCAGGTGCGCACACTCACAAAAGTTACCAAAGTTTTGACGTTCCACTCGCAGTGTTACTGACCGAATAAGAGCGATGTGTCACATGTTTTAGTTGTTTTGTTCTACCTGCACTTGCCTCTACAGCACACACGTTTGTCCCTCTGCTTCTGCTGCTGATCCATCCATATCCCTCCCGCTGCTTTCGCTCTGTCAGGGAGGGCATCCGTGTCACTCGCGTGATCACTGTCTCCTTTGTCAGACCTCCGTGTGCACATATTAATGTGAACAGCGCCATGGTAAAACCTCACGCACATCTCATTCAAACAAAAGTCTGAAGCACAACACAAACAAAATAGCCTCCTGCCTAAATAGTATTACGTGTAGGCGACTGAAACACAATTTATTCTGACATTGTTAAAGTAAAGTTGAGAGGGAGGAGTCGTTGCAATCACTTTTATTTGCATCTGTCTTAAAGCCTTCGCTGTGACTGCTGCTGCATGTCCCTCTCTCTGTCGAAGCCACAGATTATTGGCTCATGTTTTGGTAAATCTCATTCATAAATCACTTTTAATCGCGTTTTTTGATGTGTGGAGATGACGTGTCGTTACATGGGTTCACGTACGCAGGTGGGATCTATAAAGCACAAAGCGTTTTATAAATCAGGAGTTTGGCATAGGTCTCCAGTGGTCATTTAGAGTATGCATTTGCACAATAAAATGTCTATACAAATCTTAATAGATGAGGCCCCTGACCTTGACCACCTCCTTAATAGATAAGATAATGCCATTGTGTGGAACATTCCAGGCAAAGCAATAACATCTCCATGGAGACAAGAAAATTGCGGAGCCTCCACTAGTGCATCTTAAAATGTATAGTTGTCATCCTTTCATGTCCACAGACTAGTCTTCTTATAATCTTAACAGCCCTTATCGCTCCTCTCCAGAACACCAAACTTGAATGCTTGGGTGCTGGGGTGCTTGGGTGCTTGGGTGCTTGGGTGCTTGGGTGCTTGGGTGCTTGGGTGCTTGGCTGTTTGGGTGCTTGGCGTGCATCTACAAATGGCAGTGTCCAGGTGATATGCACCATACCCACAATGAGGAAAACGCCCTGATACATTCTGATGCAATTCTTCGTTGAAAACTCACTTTGCTCGCCTTAGATAACAAAAACTACGTCAACATAGATTATGTTTCCATTTATTTCTGGGCTTGATGAACATTATTCTCAGTGTATATTAGGAGGATACAAGTACTGTGTCTATGTTGTACGCTTCAGAAAACTCCTTCAATAAATCGAAGGCCTCCAAACGGATGCTGCTAAATAAGACTTACATAACTGACATATTCTATAGTACAAAACACATATATGTATTGGATATTATCACACAACAATGATGCACAGCAATCCGACATGACAACTGCCTTGACTATATTTATAGTGCACTGTGTAGTTTTTCTGGTGTGGGGTTTGCTACCTGCTTGTGTCCATGGTGATATTGCTATGAATGTTTCATGGTATGGCATTAGATAGACCTTGCATCTATTCAACTACAGGTCTTTTTATTGCCCAAAATAAAATGCCATTAAAAACAAGCATTCTTGTGCTGCCCGGTGGTGGACGGGTTAAGGCACGGCACACGTATGCCAGGCTCCAAGTGCAGCTGGCTGCAGTGTTGTGAGTTCGAATCCTGACTCTGACAATTTACTGCATGTCCTCCCCTCCCTCTCATCCCCCATTTTACCGTGTTCTCCTGGCATTCTTGTTGTTAGCGAGTCCCCTACCCACCGATTTGATCTGGTGGTGTCACCTGCTTGTCTCCAGGGAGATAGATATGTTTAAGGCCATGCTGTGGAACATTCCTGATGAAGCAATAACATCTCCCTGGAGCAAGCGCTAAATGTTACATATGGCACCTTTAAACACACAATAAAAAAATGTACGAGATACTCTGTTGTACTACTGCTAATACTGCTACTTTCTATGTGGAATTTACATGTTTATCTTCATTTCTTAAAGCCTTATCTAAGGACCCAGTTTTTTGGAAGAAAGGGTCAAAAGTAGAGAACAAAAAATGTATAAACATAAACATATACACAGATGGAACTATCACAACCAATGACATAAACTTAACTTGAATATTGTTTTCTACCTCTATTGCTACGACTGCAACTTTGAACAAAATCATGTTTTCAGAGCCATGAAAAGCTTCAAAGCATAATGTTTTAAATCTTAAATTTTACACATAATTCACCGTTGGTCAGTCTGAAAAATGTTTTTTTTGTTTACTTTTTGAAATTATATGACATTGATATGAGGTCTTTTTAGTTGTTCAGAGAAAGAGAGGGAGAGAGGGAGAGGGAGAGCGGGAGAGGAGGCAGACGTGGGAGGTTAGAGCAACATGATTCTGAT